>OX101755.1:55531734-56187105 GCA_944452675.1 Tachina lurida | reverse complement strand
ATTGCAAAATATGTACGCAGGCAAATATTTAACAAAACTCGAGTCACATCCTAATCCGCTTGCCCGTAATATTTTGAACTTTACTGGACACATCCGCCTAAAAAAGAGGGACTCAATGGCTCTTATTCACAGCACTCCAGATGGGAATTTTTGAATATACTTTTATTTTTTTCCTTTTGATTATCACTACTTATGTATTATATATAACTATTACTAAGCTTATGTCCGACAATGGTCGGGCCTAATTATATTTTTAGATTTAAGATTTGAATACTTATTGTTAGTTCATATATGAAGATACAATAAATAAAAATCATGCATTAAAAAAAAAACTTTTCATTCCCAGTCATTATTTTCTAACTTTATGTGTTAACAAAAATAATAATAATTATAGAAAATTAACTAGTGATGTATAAACACTCAAAACAAATGCAATAAAACTCGTTATTCTAGTGCTTCTTAATTTGCAATAAAAAAATTCATATAAAAAGCACTTTTAGTAAGATTCGTTGTGAACTGTTTTTATTTTTTTATTAAATACAAGTTGGAACACATTTTTTATTTTATAAAACTATATTTTTCTGAAAACGGACAAACAAATAATTATAAACACGAGTACTTTGTGAATTAATAATCGTTGTTGTGCAGAATTACGATGCAAGTGACAAATAAAGAATGCAGGGTTGCCACGATATTTATAGAAAATCAAGTTAATTGATTTTTAGTTAAAATACTGATTATGAATACCAATATTTAAAAAACCTTATTTAGCCTTAAAATGTTTTTTAACTAATAATCTTTTTAAACCTCAATCTACTTTTTTTTATGAATAAGGCTGATTGTCTTTTAAATAATCGATGCACCTTTTCTCTTAAAATTATGACTAAAATGTCGTTTAGTTTGTCTTTAATTATTTATCCAAACAAATTTTTCATCAAATACAACCTCGACTTCTTAAAATAAGTAATTTTAATAAATATGAATAACCACATATCGTCGGTTGATAATTTAAATGTCGTATTTGGATATTTTGCGGTTTTGAGTTAAGATCGATTCCTTAGGTTTTCCGACACCTCATACGGTTTTCGAGATATGTAGTGTTGAGTTTGTCGTATGTTGCATTTTCTGATGCAATTTTCAATCTTCAAACTCAATTTACTCGGAACTATCGCAATCCACATACGACAATTAAATTATCAACAAACGATATGTACCCAGCAAAAAACTTTGCCTACTAGAATGCAAAAAAGTGTATGTACTCCTCAGTCGTAAGTACTTACAATTTGACTGAATAACCCATTATTTTTGTTTGAGAAGTTCAAAAAGTATGCGGTACCCTATACTTTTTGCCTACAAACATGCAAAAGTTAATATATGTATTACTGATTGCCTAAGATTACTCAAAATTTAATGGGTTATTTTTTGCTTACAAATATGCAAAATTTTATAGATTAATTTTTGCTTAAACTTATTCTAAATTAATTTGCTAGTTTTTCTAATTAAAATAATTTTCACGATCAATAAATTTTTCTCTAGATATATTTCCTTATTAACTGGAAAGCACTACAATAAGTAGGTACTTTCATGTAATGATATAAATAAGTTCTTATTTTATTCATTACAGGGCAGTCATTATTACGCACATAAAATAATAACATAAATAAGTATCAGTCATTACTTTGTAAGCCATTAAAAGGGTACTACCCATTACAAAATTTCGAAAATTTTTTGCTGGGTATTTACATGTATGGAAATATACACTCAAAATATTTCATAGGTAAAATAAACGAAAAATGTGGTTCATTTTACAAAAATATTTGTTGTTTTTACGGTACGAAATACTGCGTACATAGTACAAATAATATTTGTTTATTTTACGAAATACTTTTTGTCTGTAAATAACAAAATTTTAATTAATAGTAATACGTGGCATCACCGCATTACGAAGCTCGTTGTTTTGCTTGTTTGTTGACATTTGTTTCTCCCTTTTTTTTGAGTGAGAGAGTAAAGAAAATTACTAAAATTTACCAAATATGTAAAAAATATGTAAAAAAGTTTATAAATGATTTATTTGGACATTACTTGTGTTTTCTTATATACAATAACTATAAAATAGAAGTTTGTGTATATAAATTGTGTTTTAATTGTGCATCAACTATGTTTTTATGTAAACTCCCTTCTGTTTTGCAAGGGAAAGATTTTTAGTGAAGCAAGTTCAACGGCGTTCATAATACCTACTTTTTTCCAGGGGAGTTTTATTATTCCCGCATTTGGTAAAAAAAAGGGGGAAAAACAAATTCATAATAGGAGAAAAGGGAAAAGTGAAAAAACTCGCACGGAATTGTTGTTCATGATTGAGCTGAGTAGGAGAAAAAGGAAAAGTGAAAAAACTAGCACGGAATTGTTGTTCATGATTGGGCTGATAATTTAAGGGGCTTGTTACAGACTCCGCATTCCTCATGCATCACATACACATACATACATATATTGCACTGAAACTCGCGAATCAAACTGGGAACAGAACTCGAACGAACAACGAATTTTTCGTTGCGACCTATCGTCATGAAGATAAAAAACATTTGTTCATATGAAAATTAGCATAACACCCCCGTCAAACGAAATTCGTCGTGCGTGATGACCTCTGCGATGGATTTATTTAGATATGTAGATTTTCACTTTCTTTGCACAAACAATGACCATTTATCCAATTATCAATTATAAGACCGGTTACTTATTCGTTGTTGGTGTGTGAGATTTATTGTTCTTCCCAGTTGTGTTCCATATCATAGGCCAAAAAGTAATTTTTTAATAATTTTTATTTTAATTGAAATTTTCATATTTAATAATTTTTTATAAAATATTTGTAAGTATGCAAGACAGCAAATAGATGGGGAAAATATTAAAAAAAATAAAACAAACAGAACAGTTTTTATTCTTATATTTCAAAATTATTTTTTCGTAAAATTCACGAAACTTGTGTAGATTTAAGAATAATTTTGTACTGTAAACAAACTGATAACAAAACAAAATTTGTTTTTTTACGAAAATTTCCAATTTTATAAAAATGTTTTATTTTCTCCTAAGTTCTATAAAATAAACGAAAAACATGGTACTATATCCGAAAACAATTGTACGAAATAATTTTTGTAACTTAACGAAATTCGTAAAATTACAAAATCTGTTTTCCTGCACAATCTACAAATATTTTCATAAAATGTACAAAATTTTCGTTTATTGTACAAAAATTAAATTACGAAAAAATGTTTCGTATTTTTAAGCAAGGAATATTTTGAGTGTATGAATATATATTATCATATATGGCCATATACCCTAATTTTTCGAATCCGAACCATATATGGAATATCATATATGCTCCATACATATTTTTTTAGCTGGGATGTCTTATTATTGACTACCCAGCTAAAAAAATATGTATGGAGCATATATGATGTTCCATATATGGTTCAGATGCGAAAAATGAGGGTATATGGACATATATGATAATATATATTCATACATTTCCATACATGTATGGATATATATAGAATAACTATTCCATATACAGTATGCAATATTCATATTCATACACTATTATACATACATATATGTATATTCCTAAAATTTATGAGTTTTTTTGTAAGATTTAGTACAGAGAGGCTTTATTTAATAAAACATTTGTGGAGGGCTTGGTAATCTGCATGTTGTCCCATTATGCTAAAGTTTGTCATAATAATTTACAATATTTTTTAGTGCAATTTGTTCCTTAAAAATTATCACATGTAATTTGTCTTACAGAGTGATACGAACTTTAGCCAAATCCAATCATGAACGTAGAAACAAATAAGCTCCAATAAAATAATTAAAAACTGACTAAAAGACATGTGGGGTTGTTCGTATTAATAGTCAATTATGTAATTACAAAATTCAATTTATTTATTTTTAAAATTACAGATTACTTATATTTTACACAAAAAGTTTTATTGAAAAGCAAAGGAAAAAACGAGTCTATTTGCAACGAGAGCTGGACGGGTAATAATCAAACTTAAGCTGTTTGCATTTCAGCGTAGTACAAAAAGGTACTTTTTTAGCATTAGTGCTGTCACTCACCACAATACCCTGCTCCTAGTTAAGACTTTAACGATACTTTAGAGGAATTCTGACGTGACGCCCGGATGACGTAAGGCGTTGTTTTTGCATGGTAGTCTCCTGAGACGTGTCTGTGTCCACATGTGTTGAAACATTTTCTGAATTCTCGGATTCGTTTCCACCTTCTGTTGGTGGCGCTTCAGCTGGCACAGCGTTCTCGCTAAAAATATACGCAGCCTTTAGGCGATCTATTGTGATTTTCGCTTCTCGCTGGCGTATTTTTACAATATAATACTTATCATGTTTGTTTAAAACTTCGTAAGGGCCCTCGTAACTGGGCTCCAATGGTGTACGCACATGATCTACCCTCACAAATACAAACTTGCAGTCAGCCAATGCTGGTTGAACGAAACATCGTTGCATCCCGTGACGGACAGGTTGGGTAGTTGGTAAGTTTGAAATGGTTCTACGCAGTGTTTGTACAAACTCGGTTTCCGTAATATTTCTTCCTGAAGGAATGAGAAACGCTCCAGGTATTCTTAACGAAGCGCCGAAAATGATTTCTGCTGGGCTTAGCCCAATATCACTTTTTATTGTTGATCGCATGTTCAAAAGAATTAGCGGAAGTGCAGAACTCCAGTCGTTTGTTTCAGCACACTTAATGGCTGTCTTTAGTGTACGGTGCCATCGCTCAATTATGCCATTTGCCTGTGGGTGGTAGGCCGTTGTCCGCAAATGCTTAATTCCCAGTAACTTCGTTAATTCGCTGAAAATGGTTGACTCGAACTGTCTTCCTAAATCGGTGGTAATACGCAAGGGGACGCCGTAGACAGCAATCCATCCTCTCATAAGGCCACTTGCAACACTTTGAGCTGTTATGTCTGTCAGTGGTATCGCCGTGGGCCATCTCGAAAAACGATCGATACACGTGAGGCAATATCGGAATCCGTTTGATGATGGCAACGGTCCCACGATGTCTATATTTATATGTTCGAAGCGGGCATCGACTGCTGCATAATTACATAAGGGTGCTTTTGTATGACGTTGTACTTTTGCTCTCTGACAAGGAATACACGCGCGCACATATCTAGCGACGTCTGCAGATATAGATGGCCAAACGTAGTGATTTAAAACCAATTGTTTTGTTGCTCTTATGCCTGGATGCGAAAGCGAATGAAGCTTGCGTATGATTGCCTGACGATAATTTTTCGGAACATAAGGTCTTACTCTATCCTTCGAAACGTGACAGTAAATTTCTTTAGTCGACTGTGGGATGGCTAATTTAGTGAGCTGTAATGACGTGTTTGTGTTGCTGTCCAGCAGTGCCTGCAGTTCAATATCATTGCCTTGCTGCTCGGCCATTTCATCAAAATTTACTACTTGCTCCTCTATGGCGTTGATGCGGGAGAGTAAATCTGCTATGTTATTGTCAGCCCCAGGTAAATGTCGTATGTCCGTCGTATATTGGCTGATAAAGTCTAATTGCCGAATCCTTCGCGGTGATGCCTTCTCGCTTTTTTGCTTAAAAGCAAAAATGATTGGCTTGTGGTCTGTAAAAACGACGAATTCTCTTCCTTCAACTGCGTATTTGAAATGTTGAATTGCTTGGTATATCGCCGTGAGTTCTCTATCGTACGCGCTGTAGTTTTGTTGTGATGGTGTCAACTTTTTGGAGTAAAATCCTAATGGTTGTACTTGCCCTTCGACTATCTGATGCAGTACTGCCCCTACGGCGTCATCTGAAGCATCTGTCGTAAGCGTTATCAATGCTTTCGGAGCCATATAATTCAAAAAAGTAGCTTCTGCTATATCGTTTTTACATGCATTAAAAGCAGCCATTGCTTCAGGTGTCCATTCTATTATGGTGTTATCGTTTTTTTTATTGCCAGGAGTCAATTCTAACAATAATTTTTGATTTTTTATTGCATGCGGTATGAATGGGCGGTAAAAATTCAGCATGCCCAAAAATTTTTTTAAATTCTTCACAATCATTGGTCTTTCAAAATTTCGGATCGCATCGACCTTGTTTTCAGGCGGCGTAAGTCCCCGTTTGGCTTTTTTACCAAATGTAGTGGGCTGGCCCAATTACTTTTTGACGGTCTACATATACCCTTTTCCATCAAGTACTCAAACTCTTTTTTTGCAGCTTGGAGCTTATCCCCCGCGAGTCGACGTGCGCTAGCGTATGTGGGAGGACCGTTTGTGGTAATGTGATGCGTGACCGTAGAGTCCACTGGGCGCTTGTTGGCATTAATCGTACCTAACTCTCTATACTCGTATAACAGCTGGGCGTAATTATCTTTTTTGTCGTATGCTAAAATCTGAACATAGGCAGTACGTGCGGGACGTGCCCTTGCCTCAAGCAGCGTAGTACGATCGATAAGCTTACCTCTCTTGATGTCAACCAAAAGATCGTAATGCTTCAAAAAATCTGAGCCTATAATAGCACAGTTGACATTCGCTACCAAAAAAGTCCATGTAAAATTGCGACGTAGACCCAAAGAAATGCTTAACGTTTTCTCACCGAAGGTTTTGATGGGGGACCCGTTAGCAGCAAACAATTTTCTAAAAATCCCTACACGCAAACCCTCAACACTACCAGCTGGTAACACCGAAACGTCGGCACCAGTGTCGATTAAAAAATTCTGTTTCGATATGCTGTCATTAATTATAAGACGGGCTATTTGGCATTCATCTCGAGATCCGCCCGCCAGATCGGAAGATGAATTTAGTTTTTTGACAAATTTTGTTGATATGAACATGGCTGACGACATTTTGTGGCTTTTTCGCCAAATGTCCGATGGTACCAGCAATGGTCGCTCACTTGCTTTGCTGGAGTGGCATCTGTTTTTTGTCGTCGTGTAGAACTTGATCGTGACCGACGTACATTTTTATTGTTCTTGTTACAAAGGCTATTTATCTGTTGCTCTATGCGATCGAGTCGTCTATCAAATTCGCTTTTAGAAGTTTGTGGCATTGTAGATACCACAGATAAATGCTGAAACTCTCCCACCTCCATAATTTTGTCTGCCAACTTCGCTAACTCGGTCAGATTAGCATCTGACGCTTGTAAGATTGCTCTGACTTGCGCTGGCAAACGCTGCAACCATAGCGTTTTCAAAAAATCAGTTGTTACCTTGTCCTTTGACAATGTGCTTAACTCATTTAAGAGTTGTGTCGGTCGCTTGTCTCCCAAATCAATTTCCGATAGTAATTTTTGCGTCTTTTTTTGTTCGCTCTCACAATAGCGTTCTATTATGCACTTTCTAAGATTTGTGTATTTATCGGTCTCCGGTGGATTTAAAATAGCGTCTGATATTTGCACGAGAACATTCGATTCTATTGCGGCGATGACTGTATTAAACTTCGATGTGTCACCACTTATGCCGGCAACAGCAAATTGTGCTTCTACCTGCGCCAGCCAAATTTCAGCGTGATCGGGCCAGAAGGGTGGAACCTTTACAGCTACACGATTAACGGTTGTTGGCTCGGTACTTGATGTGCTCGGCGTCGGGCCTTGCTGCATGCTGCCACCAATATTGTCTTGCATCCTGAAATATTCTTTAACCAATCGACGGGGTCACCACTTTGTGGGGTTGTTCGTATTAATAGTCAATTATGTAATTACAAAATTCAATTTATTTATTTTTAAAATTACAGATTACTTATATTTTACACAAAAAGTTTTATTGAAAAGCAAAGGAAAAAACGAGTCTATTTGCAACGAGAGCTGGACGGGTAATAATCAAACTTAAGCTGTTTGCATTTCAGCGTAGTACAAAAAGGTACTTTTTTAGCATTAGTGCTGTCACTCACCACAGACATTCCATTCATCATTTTATAGGAAAAAGTGATTGTATTATTAAAACAAAAAACAAAATTCATAACTTAAGAAATCAGATTAAAAAATAGTGCAATTATAAAAGAAAAAATAATCCGTTTTTATATTAACATTAGTTTTCAATATAATTTTTGGCAGTAATATGAACTTGGTTTCTTAAAAATCTAAAGAATTCCGTTATTTTCTATAAAATTAATGACAGAATTATCCTTCTGATTATTTTATTTATTAAATGGGGCCAC
This sequence comes from Tachina lurida, assembly GCA_944452675.1. Taxonomy (NCBI): domain Eukaryota; kingdom Metazoa; phylum Arthropoda; class Insecta; order Diptera; family Tachinidae; genus Tachina; species Tachina lurida. The sequence continues at coordinate 56,178,936 of OX101755.1, read as the reverse complement.
AATATCTAAAATCGTACAATAATGGTTTTTTTTCTTACAAAAGTTATTCTATTTTATACTTTGAGACTGTTCGCATATAAACTTTGCATACCGTATGTATTTTCTAATAGATTAAAATTTACCAGTTTAAAACAAAGAGAAAAAGATCGAGTTAATAAAATGTAAGATTTTTTTATGCCAAATCCGATCTTATCTGAGATATCATGTATGCATAAATTTTTATATGGCTCCATATATTACATCTTATTTCTATATATGGATCCACATCTGAAGAGCTTCATTATTAAATTTTCATATATGAGCTCATATATTGTAATACATTTCATATATTAGTTCATATATCAATTCATATATAATACTTTTGCAATGTATAATCCTAAACATTTCCATACATGAATTCATACATATTCATATATATTTATATACATTCATATAGTAAACATATATGGACCATACTTTATTTTTTAAGCTGGTTACATATTTATTGTGTATAGTTTTATGTATTCATGACTGCGTTTTCGATACTGGGAATGAAAAAGCAAAACGTATTGACAGTACATGAAGAAGATGTTTTTCTCACAAGAAAAAAGGTCTGTTGGATTTGCTTTGGTGCCAACAAAAATTAGAAAACGCACCGAAATTAAAAAAAGCGCACCACGCCCCAACTAAGGAATTTTTCGCACAAAAAATTCAAAAAACCACCAAAAATGGTGCGAAACGCACCAAGTTGACAACGCTGAAAGACATATGTATATACTTATTCCAGAATTAATTGACTAATAATGCAATTTTGACTTATTACTTATCACTTTGTTGAAAATCGGTACATTGTGTCGAAAATGTAATCCAGGGGGCAAATAACGATTGACTACCGTATTTCGAAATTTAAAAATATTTCCATATGTGTTCATTCAATTCAAATTAAATAGAGGCCTAAAAAACTTTATGCAATGATTGGTGGCAATTTTCATTTTCTTGAATGCTAGCGAAATCGTTAGAAATTAAGAATGAATAAAAGCCCCACATTAAAGAATGTAATATTTTGTGGGGCTTCATTTCGTTTTCCTTTTTTGGGGCTAAATTTCATTTCAGAACAAATGAAATATCGCCACAATTACAAAATGAAAATAGCGGTGCGAAATAAGACCCCAGGAAATAAGGCGCCAAAGTGAAAATGAAAAATTACCCCAATGTTTACATAGAAAACAACAACACAAAAATTTTGGGACGTTCTTGCACTTTTTTTTTGGATCTATTTTCATTTGGGAGTTGTGGCGATATTTCATTTTTTCTTAAATAAAATTTAGTCCCAAAACAGGAAAATGAAATAAAGCCCCATAAAATATTAAATTTTTTAATGTGGGGCTTTTATTCATTCTTAAGTTCTAACGATTTCGCTAGGTTTAAAGGAAATGAAAATTGTAAATTGAAAAATGAAACAACTCCATTAAATTTTTTGGTTATTTATTTCATTTGAATTAAATGAAGATATTTTACAAAAGTTTTATTTTTATTAGAAGTGCATTTAACGGCACACGTATGAGATTTGTAATTTTATTTTGTGAATATTAATCAAGCTTCATTTATAGAATAATGTTGTTAGTAATAAAAAAATAATAACATTAAAAATATGGTTTTGATCCCAACAAAATATTTCATCATATGTACGTATTTATGTTGGCATTTCTAGTATTTTTCACTAATGGCCAAAATACAAAAACAGGATATGCCAGCTTGTGTCGGTATATAAAAAAATATATTTTACATGAAAGCTGTCATTGTGGTTATGGGATTCGAGCAAGCTCTAAGAAAATCCATTCAAACTATTTCTAGTAAGTAAAGGTTTTCTGTGCTTTAATATATGTATGTATATTTTTTAATTGATATCTCCTTTTGTTCATTATGAACAAAAGTGTGTTCATATAAAGTTTACCCTAAGAAAATATACCTGTTCCCCCATTCGAATCAATAATCAAAATATTTATGAGCAATGAACTTATTTGAAGGTTGGACAAATTGAAGTGTAACATATTTAGGATTGTCAAAGGGAATTATAGATGCGTGATCATGGGAGCTAACGTTATGCTCGTGCGTGGGTATGAAGTTTGTGATATTGAGGATTGTCAAAGATTGGTTGTTATTTTCACTGCTTGCTGACATTTGTCTCTGTCTCTTGTACATACCATATACATACATATAAATAAATGATTGAACAAAATTTTGTATATTTTTAATCTACATATTTATTTAAAAAAATATCGTAAATATATGTTGTAGCAATGTAAAAATACAAAATTAAAATAAATTTTTTAGTTATTTTCCTGATAAAGTAAATATGCATTTCTTAAGGCACAGACTCCATAATTATGATAGCTGCAGTAAAAATATTCCGGATATTTAAGTTGTATTTGCTTTAAGATGAAGCAGCCAATATCCTCGATGTTGAAAACTTTAAGTTGAAGTAGTTTCTCAAACCAATTCTTCTTTTCCACACCCTTAACATAAATTGAAGAATGTTTTAAATTGGATTTTAAAAATTTTACAACACTCTTAAATGATATTGATCCGTCATTCCAATTCAGATGATGAAGTTTCTTGTTAGCCAATTCGCTTCTCTTCGTTTTGCTATTGATAATCTTTTGAAGTTAAACGGTGGTTTAATAATAAAATTTATGTGCTCCTTATTTTTAAAAACAATTGGTATTTCTTTTGCAATGAAGATGTTTGAATTGGATTTAAATCCTTGCTTATCGATGAAAACTTTATCCCCAATCATCTTATTTTTTACTTACATTATTTTACGAACTTGACCTTTTAAGGGTATGTATTCTTTTATGCGATCGTGGATGAGAATGCAAAAAGCAGATGTATCGGTAGGAATGTTGGAGTCCGTTTCAATTTCAATTTTTATATCAACAGGACCGTTAGAGAGGGCTTCGTTTTGGTGACTGACATCTAATACCACTATCGGCACACTATTTTTAAATTCTTGAGCAGTCAGAAGCGGTTATGATTCCCTCATGTAATAGTTTTGTTGAAACCGTAGATACATATCATATACGATGGCATACCGATCATTTTTAAATTTTATATTTAGATCATCATATGGGTACGATTCGGAATTTAAATGCACTTTTAAATTGTTTTAAATTTATTTTCTTGTTGAAAAGCAATCAATACAAAACGGGGTCGTTCTCTATTTGCAGCTAATTTAACATTCCATATATAGCTAGTTCCTGTATTTAGTTGAGGATTAATGTGACAATCCCAACTGCGAAATGCCACCGGTATAGAAGCACCACTGTTAATAATTTTAGTCATATTCAATTTTTTTGGCAGTTCTCGTTGTACCTTCATAGTGAACAGACGTATTAGCGGATTTTTTTTTTACATACATAATAAAAAAAATCATACAAAAAAATATTTGTAGTACATAATATTCGTTGTACATTAACTTTGATAAATAAGCTTTTTTTGCTTTGCTAATATTTTTTTACATAGACAGTAATAACTAAAACAAAAATAAAACAAAAACAACCGTAAACAAAATAACTCAAAGTGCCCTTGAGGAATACACTAACAAAGTGCCCTTGAGGAATACTCTATATGAGTACCTCAAAAACAAATAATTGTGAAGTGAGTGATAACGGCAGAAATGCCTATCTTACTGTGAGCTCTGATGATCTTAATGATAACAATAAAAAATCTGATGATATACTTACTGTGAGTTCTGATGCTCTTAATATAAACAAAATAAATAAAAAACCTGATGACAGACTTTTTTTAACGGCTAAGCCAATTTTTCGTCAGCGATCAACTTCGCTTTGTCCAATGTCAACTAGTGATTTGTTAACATTACAGTTGCCTACTACTTCGTCATTTAAATCAGCGATATCATCCGATTCAGGCTCGTGTTCATCACTTACCCAAATTGTCAATATAAATAAGAGTAGCCCAAAACCCAAGGTCCAAGTCGGAATGGACCGATATATAATGGTGGGAAAGCGCGGGCGAAGCCCAAATTCTAATAAAATTGCATCTGCTTCAAAGGTATCTAGGGATAACAGCGCATCCTCCACTAATCGTTTTCAAATATTGCAAGATGACAACGACACACCTGATATATCTGAGAAAAAAACCTCCAAGCCGCCACCAATATATTTGAGAGAAAAAAATTCAAACGCTCTTATTAAGAAATTAATTTCGGTCATTGGTGAGAAAAAATTTCACATTGTTCCAATAAAACGTGGCAATATCGATGAAACGAAAATTCAAATTTATGACGAAACAGATTTCCGTAAAATGGTTTCTGAATTTGAAAAAAATAAAACAAGTTTCTACACATACCAGCTCAAGAGTGCTAAAGGCCTGCAGATCGTATTGAAGGGCATAGATTCTTATGTTGTTCCCGAAGAAATAAAAGACGCACTCGTCCTCCAGGGATTCAAGGTAAAAAATGTTTCAAATATAATAAATAGGGAGAAGATCCCCCAGCCTCTATTTCGCGTTGAACTTGAGCCGAATGATATAAAATTGAGAAAAAATGAGACGCACCCAATTTATAATTTAAAATATCTTTTATACCGAAAAATAACAGTTGAAGAACCACACAAGCGTTCTGGACCCGTACAGTGCCATAATTGTCAAGAATATGGCCACACAAAAACTTACTGCAAATTACCTACAGTTTGTGTTATTTGCGGTGAATTGCACGGTACTGCTAGTTGCAATAAACCGAAAGATCAAAGTAACAAAAAATGCAGTAATTGTGGAGAAAATCACACTGCTAACTACAGAGGTTGTCGTGTATATTCTTTCGTTAAAAAGACAATGGGGCAAAAACCTAAAGTAGCTCCAGCACAAACAGCAAACACTTACTCCGCCACTCTTGCCCAAGTGAGCCAACCAGTTAATTCACGTGTATCGTATGCCGATGCTGCAAAAACAAGCTCTATTCCCACACAAAATGTTTCACGGCCAAATACTTCAATAAATACAAACTCAGGCTTTAATTTTAATCGCCTTGAAGCTACTATTGAAAATCTGGTACAAACTATAAACAATTTTACAACAAGTATGACTAGCATGATGCAAGAAATGCTGCGAATGCAGAATACTCTGCTTCAAGCAATACTTAATAAGCCATGAACACGTTAACAATATGTTTCTGGAACGCAAACGGCATTCGCCAACATAAAAATGAACTTGAGCACTTCCTCACGGAAAAAAATATTGATATAATGTTGGTCTCTGAGACTCATTTGACTTCGAGAAGCCTTTTTAAAATTTATGGCTACACCTTATATGATTCAAAGGACCCGAGAGGAAGAGCATGCGGTGGATCAGCAATTTTAATAAAGTCAAGACTCAAGCATTATATTATTGACAACATTTGCGAAGAACATTTACAAGCAACGAATATTTGTATCGAAAATTTTTGCACTAATTTTGTCATATCATCAATTTACTCCCCTCCTAGGTTTGCAATTACTGAGGACCAATACGAGAATTTCTACAAATCCCTTGGCCCTTGCTTCGTAGCAGCTGGCGACTACAATGCAAAACATACGTTCTGGGGTTCGCGTCTTATTACACCTAGAGGTCGGGCATTGTTCAACACAATTTCAAAAATGGGCTTGGACGTCATTTCGAGTGGGGAGCCCACTTACTGGCCTACGGACATACAAAAAATTCCGGATGTTATAGATTTTGGAGTCATGAAAAATATTTCTAGGGAATTAGTTCATGTTGAAGCGTCTCAAGATCTTTCCTCCGATCACTCTCCCACGATCGTTACAATTTGTAGCCCACTAAGTAGTGACTTACCTCACCCGTATGTGAAGACGATCAACCGTGTTAATTGGCTGGGGTTCAGAAAATATCTCAGTACTCATTGTACGGAAAACATTATACTAAGAACATCCGAAGATATTGAATTTAACATTGGCAATCTTATCAAAAATATAAAACAGGCTGCTGAACATGCGACTACCTCCTACCCGCAGACTGGATTTAATAGAATTTATTCTACGGATATTGAACGTCTTGTAAGTGAAAAAAGAAGAGCTAGAAGGGAATGGCAACAGCACAGATCACCACAACATAAAATCAGATTTAAAGAGTGCACTAAACGACTCCAAGACTTGCTTGCATTTGAAAAAACTGCATCTTTTAAAAACTATCTGGAAGGTCTTGATGCCACACCAGCATCTAATTACTCCTTGTGGCGCGCTGCTAGAAAGCTTAAAACACCTGTTGCGTTTAAACCACCTCTGCGTACATCTACAGGGGGTTGGGCAAGAAGCGATACTGAAAAAGGTAAACTATTTGCTGAGCATTTAAAATCAGTATTTACCCCTAACTCGTGTACTGGTGTTATTGATTTGCCGAATGTAGTGGCGCTACCCCCTCGACCCATAAAATTTAGAACGTGTGATGTACAAAAAGTAATTGCTGAACTTAACCCGAAGAAAGCTCCGGGTATTGATGGAATTAGTAACCAGATGCTAATAAAGTTGCCTCGTATTGCAATTAGAATCCTATTATTTATTTTTAACGCCATTTTACGACTGGAGTATTTTCCAAATAGCTGGAAGCTTGCCAAAGTTAAAATGATTCCAAAGCCGGGCAAAGACCTTACCAAGGCTGAGTCATACAGGCCAATAAGTCTGCTATCAACAATGTCAAAACTTTTCGAAAAACTGCTCATGACAAAATTGTCCCCAATTCTAGTTAGTAATGGGTGCATACCGGACCATCAATTTGGTTTTAGAAGTCAGCATAGCACCATCGAACAAACTCATAGATTGGTTCAATTTATAAGAAGAACATTTGAAGAAAAGAAGTATTGTTCTGCGCTGTTTATCGACGTTTCTCAGGCATTTGATAAAGTGTGGCATGAAGGTCTTATTTTAAAATTGAAATCATATTTACCAATAAATTTTCTGAAGCTATTAGAAAGTTATATTACTACCCGGAAGTTTACGGTTGTGGAAGGAGACTTCATGAGTGTGCCCGAATCTATATCATCCGGTGTGCCACAGGGGAGCATACTGGGGCCAGTTTTGTATTTGATTTACACTTGTGATATGCCTTTGAGCAGCAATATTCATACATCTACGTTTGCCGATGATACAGCCTGCCTTAGTATGCACGAAAACCCTCACGAGGCTTCCCGATATCTACAAGAACATATTACACAACTGGAACTATGGTTAAATTTATGGAGAATCAAAGTAAACGAGCAAAAGTGTGTCCAGGTAACATTTACCCTGCGAAGAGATACTTGTTCCCCTATTCGAATCAACAATCAAGTTGTTCTTCAACATTCACACGTAAAATACCTTGGTATACACCTTGATCGACGGCTTACATGGAAGCCCCATATTGACTCAAAGCTAACACAAATGAAACTGAAATTAACTCAGCTACATTGGCTGATTGGTAGAAATTCTTCACTCAGTCTAGATTGTAAACTTTTAATATACAAGACGATTTTGAAACCAATATGGTGCTACGGAATACAGTTATGGGGCACTGCTTCAGCTTCTAATGTCGAGAGAATCCAACGAAGGCAAAACAAAATTTTACGCTTAATAACATTGGCTCCATGGTATATAAAAAATTCAAATATACATCGTGATTTAAATATGCCACTAGTGACTGAAGAAATTGCAAAATACGCTGGCAAATATTTAACAAAACTCGAGTCACATCCTAATCCGCTTGCCCGTAATATTTTGAACTTTACTGGACACATCCGCCTAAAAAAGAGGGACACATGGGCTCTTATTCATAGCACTCCAGATGGGACTTCTTGAAAATACTTTATTTTTTTCCTTTTGACTATCACTACTTATGTATTATATATAACTATTACTAAGCTTATGTCCGACACTGGTCGGGCCTAATTATATTTTTAGATTTAAGATTTGAATACTTATTGTTAGTTCATATATGAAGATACAATAAATAAAAAATCATGCATTCAAAAAAAAAAAAAAAAAAAAAAAAAAAAATATTCAATTTGCTCAGATCGGATAATTGTACATGCGGAATTCCCCATGAGATGTTTGAGATACTAATTTTTGGTTTGTCATTACCAGCAGTTGAGTATACGAGTTTTTCATCGTTCTTACTACGTAGGAGAACCAATTCATGTTTGCCGCTGAGTATAATTTTATTATAGTCTTCAGCAAAACCTACAAATAGTTTCAGTGGTACATAGAAATTAAAGTGTCCATTTGAAATATCCAAATCATCGAGTTTGTTCCATCCAGCATTGTACAAGCCAACACTTTCCGTTGGTGATAAAGAAACAAAATTTTTTAGCCTGCTTGTAATCGCTAAATGTCTTGTATGATCAATTTCTATGCCATTAAGTTCATATCGAATTTCGTCAAAGAGATGTGCCACGAAGTAATTTTTTAATTTTAGATTTAAAAATGAAGATATTTTGCTGTTATTATCATCTACAATACTTCCCTCAACATTTATGTAACTTTCGCTGGGTAGCACATATAAGTCTTGATTTTGTATTGAAATTCAAATCTCATCATTATTGTTGAAGGATTGTAGGTATGGTGTATATGTGTGATAGTCCTTTTTAATTATACTCTCGTCTGATTGAGGTTTTTCTAGAACATCTAGTATGTAACTCATTTCTTTGCCAACTTTAAATTCAGAGTCTTCAAAAAATTTTTATTTTCTTGCGTCAAATGTTTTTTGCGTAATGGTCTCTTTAATTGTGGTTTGGTTTGCAATAGTGTTTGATGAGTGTATCCAATTTTATCCTTAGATTGCTTAACGTTGTATATTATCATTATTTGCTAGATCTCAAATGTATTCGTGTTGTAATTTCTTGATCACCGTTCTGATCAACTATGCGTAGAGTAAGTGAACTTATCTCTCGGCAATTAACTGGCAAATAGATAAGATTTCGAGGAATCTCAACAATTTTATACACTGTGGAGGGGGGGGGGGGGGGAAATTGATCGCAAATTCATGTAATGTGTGTGCTTGTGAGTTATTCGTATATGTGTTAACGACTATACTACATTCAACACGCAAGATATTCACGATGAAAATATTTACTGGTAGATCTGAGTAATGGTCTTTGTTAGGAGCTAGAAATTTTTTATTGAATCCAAAGAGTTTTCCAATTGTGTTATCCTTGTTAAAGTATATGGGATCCTTAGAGCTCTTAACTCTAACTTGCATTGTATTGTTATTAGCTTTTATATCAATTTTATTTTCCAGACAATACTGCTTATAGTGATGTTTAATATAATCAACTATATCATTCAATTCATAAGATCCTATTGGTATTTTAATTACATGTTCACCAATATGAAATATATTGTTGTAATCATCTACATTGGGAATGCTATTATATGAATGAAAATCAGTTAGAGCACATTCATATTCACCATCCAAACGAATAGGAGGAAAGTAATTAGCCGATAACTCAGATGAGTTTGAGCTAAGAGTAAGTGTTATTGACATTATGATTGTCTGATTACAAATAAGTGAAATTAAACACAGCACTTTGTATAAAAAGGAAGTTTATATATAATTATATTTTATTTAAATATATTAGATACAAATATAGACTTATATATACACTTAACTACAATATTTCATTTTTATTGATCCAAGAATTATGTTGATTGGTAAATCCTAACCATTTACCATATGCCTTCTCGCCTTTAGTTTTAAGAACTTTTTCAACTAGATATGTATTTGGATATCTGGTTTTTGAAAGTTCTTCACCATAGAATCAACCTTTAATAGGGTTACCACGATAGTCTTCTAATATGTATGTAGCTGGATGTGTATTTTGAACTCTTTTAATCGTAAAAATTTCTGTGGTCCAATTTGGTGTATATCCTTTTTCAAAAACATGTTTATATTTACTTATGCGCACATGATCTCCCACATTGAACTTTGATAATTTGAATAGTTTTAAGCGGTTATATACCGTGTTTAATAATTTTTTCTCATTTTTATAGTTAACTTGAATCGGTGGCATTTTGATGGTACGATGAATTTTTTTATTATATGTATTAATCAAGTCTTTGTAAATGTCGAGCCAGTTATAAGACCCATTAAAGCTAAACTCTTTCCACATCATTCCTTTTAATGTTCTGTTAAATCGTTCTACTATTGATGCTTTCATTCTGCTCTATGTTGTATTTATTCATCAATTTTCCAAAGTGTTTATTGAAAAACTCTTTACCGTCGTCTGTTTGCAAGTTTTTTGGTATTCGTCCCAGTTGAAAAATATTCTGCATAGCCTGGCTTGTGTCCAATGCAGTCTTTCTTTTCAAGGGTACTGCCCAAGCAAATTTTGAAAATGTATCAATTACAGTCAGCAAAAATCGATAATCTCTATTGTCTGTAGAATAATTCCCCATTTCAACTAAATCAGCTTGCCAAAGATCATCTATTCCTTTCATAACAACTCTTCGACGTGGAAAATGTTTTCGTGCTTGCTTATGTAGTTCATTTATTAAATTTCTTTTTGAAGTCATTATTTAACGTATTTAGAATTTGACGGGATAAGTTGAGTTCAGTGTGAGTTCATTTAAATACTGTCGACCATCATATTTCTTACATACCCATAAATGAACTCATTTATCTTTTTAATTTATTTTTCAAAGAATAATTTCATACTTGAGACTATTTCTTGAATTTCGTTGAGTTTCTGACTTAAACTTATGTTGATTTCATATCGTACCTCTTTAATTTGACTTTGCAGAAACAATTTATTAACAACGTCGTTTTCCTCCAAAGCTTTTCCCACATTTTTAATTCTTTTGTTTTGAACGTCAATGTTATAAGTTGTAGCCATAACGAAGCCCAGCAGCTTAGGAACATTTTTCACAAAAACTGTACCACTTGTATCATAAAGATAGTTTCCAAACTTATCGATGGACATGATTTATGTAGATAAATATTATTCTATAATTTTTGCTTCATATAATTCTTTAGAGTTCTCGTTGTACCTTCATAGTGAACAGACGTAATAGCGGAATTTTTCTTATATACAAACTAAACAAAGAAAAAAAGCATACAAAAAATATTCGTAGTACATATTAACTTTGATAAATAAGCCTTTTTTTGCTTTGATAATATTTTTACATATAGAAATAACAAAAACAAAAAAAAACTGTAAACAAAAAAATATACAAAGTACCCTTGAGGAATACTCTATATGAGTACCCCAAAGGAAAAAAATAGTGAAGTGAGTTCTAACGGCAGAAATGCCTATTTTACTGTGAGTTTTGATGCTCATAATGATAACAATAAAAATAAAAAATCTGATAATATACTTGCAGTGAGTTCTGAAGCTCTTAATAAAAACCAAAAATCTGATAATAGACTTTCTCTAACGGCAAAACCACAGTTTCGTCAGCGATCAACTTCGCTTTTTCCAATGCCATCTAGTGAATCGTTGACTTTATTGCCTAGTACTTCTAAATTTAACTCAGCGATATCATCCGCTTCGGGCTCGTGGACATCACTTAAACAAGTTGTCACTGAAGATAAGGGCACCCCAAAGCCCAAGGTCCAAGTCGGAATGGACAGATACATTACAATTTTAAAGCGCGGGCGCAGCCCAAATTCTACTAAAATTGCATCTGTTCCAAAGATGTCCAGGGATAACAGCGCATCCTCTACTAATCGGCAAAACCGTTTTAAAATATTGCAAGATGATAATGAAAAACCCGCTGAATCTGCGAATAAAACCTCCAAGCCGCCACCAATCTATTTAAGAGAAAAAAATTCAAACGCTCTAATTAAAAAATGAATTTCGGTCATTGGTGAGAATAAATTTCACATTGTTCCAATAAAACGTGGTAATATTGATGAAACGAAAATTAAAATTTATGAAGAAAAAGATTTTCGCACAATGGTTTCTGAACTTGAAAAAAGTAAAACAAATTTCTACACATATCAGCTCAAGAGTGCTAAAGGTATGCAGATTGTGTTGAAGGGCATAGATTCCTATGTTGCTCCCGAAGAAGTAAAAGATGCTCTCGTCCTCCAGGGCTTTAAAGTAAAAAATGTATCGAACATAATAAATAGGGAAAAGATCCCTCAACCTCTATTTCGCGTTGAACTTGAGCCAAATGATATAAAATTTAAAAAAATATAATTTAAAATATCTCTTATATCGAAAAATAACCGTTGAAGAACCACACAAGCGTTCAGGACCCGTACAGTGCCATAATTGTCAAGAATATAGACATACTAAAACTTACTGCAAATTACCTACTGTTTGTGTTGTGTGCGGCGAGTTACACGGCACTGCTAGTTGCAATACACCGAAAGATCAAAGTAACAAAAAATGCAGTAAGTGTGGTGAAAATCACACTGCTAACTACAGAGGTTGTCCTGTGTACTCTTTCGTCAAACAGACTATGAGGCAAACGCCTAAATTGGCGACAGCCCAATCAGCAAACTCTTTAACAGCCACTATTGCGCAAGTGAGCCAACCAGTTATTTCCCGTGTATCGTATGCCGATGCTGCTAAAACAAATTCTACTCATACTCAAAATGTTTCACCACCAAATAATTCAACAAATACAAACTCGAACTTTAGTTTCAATCGCCTTGAAGCTACTATTAATAATCTGGTGCAAACTATAAATAATTTTACAACAAATATGACTAGCATGATGCAAGAAATGCTGCGAATGCAGAATACATTGCTTCAAGCTTTAGTTAACAAACCATGAACACGTTAAAAATATGTTTTTGAAACGCAAACGGCATTCGCCAACATAAAAATGAACTTCAGCACTTCCTCACGGAAAAAAATATTGATATAATGTTGGTCTCTGAGACTCATTTGACTTCGAGAAGCCTTTTTAAAATGTATGGCTACACCTTATATGATTCAAAGGACCCGAGAGGAAGAGCATGCGGTGGATCAGCGGTTTTAATAAAGTCAAGACTCAAGCATAATATTATTGATAACATTTGTGAAGAACATTTGCAAGCAACGAATATTTGTGTCGAAAATTTTTGCACTAATTTTGTCATATCATCCATTTACTCCCCTCCTAGATTCGCAATTACTGAGAATCAATATGAGGATTTTTACATATCTCTGGGCCCTTGTTTCATAGCAGCCGGCGAATATAATGCTAAACATACGTTCTGGGGTTCGCGTCTTATTACACCCAGAGGTCGAGCGTTGTTCAATGCAATTTCCAAAATGGGCTTGGATGTCATTTCGAGTGGAGAGCCCACTTATTGGCCTACCGACATACATAAAATTCCGGATGTCATAGATTTTGGCGTCATGAAAAATATCTCTAGGGATTTAATTCAAATTGAAGCTTCTCTAGATCTCTCGTCCGATAACTCTCCCACGATCTTTACAATTTGTAGCCCATTAAGAAGTGACTTACCTCACCCATATGCCAATTTGATAAATCGTGTAAATTGGCTGGGATTTAAAAAATATCTTAGTATTCATTGCACGGAAAACATTACGCTAAATACACCTGATGATATTGAAACTAACATTGCCAACCTTAACGAAAATATTAAGCAGGCTGCTAAGCATGCTACTACCTCCCATCCGCAGACTGGGTTTAATAAAATTTATTCTACCGATATTGAACGTGCCGTATGCGAAAAAAGAAGAGCTAGAAGGGAATGGCAACAGCACAGATCACCACAACTTAAAATCAGATTTAAAGAGTGCACTAAACGACTCCAAGAGCTGCTTGCACATGAAAAAACTGCATCTCTTAAAACTATCTGGAAAATCTTGATGTCACACCAGCATCTAATTACTATTTATGGCGCGCTGCTAGAAAGCTTAAAACACCCTTTGTGTTTAAACCACCTCTGCGCACATCTACCGGAGGTTGCGCAAGAAGCGATACTGAAAAAGGTAACATATTTGCTGACCATTTGAAATACGTATTTACCCCAAACACATGTACTGGAGTAATTGATTTGCCAAATGTAGTCGCTCTACCCCCTCAACTAATAAAGTTTAAGACGCGTGATGTACAAAAAGTAATTGCTGAACTCAACCCGAAGAAAGCTCCGGGTTTTGATGGAATTAGTAACCAGATGCTGATGAAGTTGCCTCGCATTGCAATTAGAATACTGTTATTTATTTTCAATGCCATTTTACGACTGGAGTATTATTCACACAGCTGGAAACTTGCCAAAGTTAAAATGATTCCAAAGCCAGGCAAAGAACTTACCAAGGCTGAGTCATATAGGCCAATAAGTCTGCTATCAACAATGTCAAAGCTTTTCGAAAAACTGCTCATGACAAAACTTACCCCAATTCTAGTTAGTAGTGGGTGCATACCGGACCATCAATTTGGTTTTAGAAGTCAGCATAGCACCATTGAACAAACTCATAGATTGGTCCAATTTATAAGAAGAACATTTGAAGAAAGGAAGTATTGTTCTGCGCTGTTTATCGACGTTTCTCAGGCATTTGATAAAGTGTGGCATGAAGGCCTAATATTAAAATTGAAGACTTACTTACCAATAAACATTTTCAATCTTTTGGAAAGTTACATTATTTCCCGTAAGTTCACTGTTGCGGAAGGAGACTTTACAAGTAGGCCTGAAACAATTTCTGTACCACAGGGGAGTATACTGGGACCAGTTTTATATTTAATTTATACTTGTGATATGCCTGTGAGCAGTAGTATCCATACTTCCACATTTGCCGACGATACAGCCTGCCTTAGTATGCATGAAAACCCTGATGAGGCATCCCAAAAACTCCAGGAACACATTAGCCAGATGGAGCTTTGGTTAAACTTATGGAGAATCAAGGTAAATGAACAAAAGTGTGTTCAAGTAACATTTACTTTACGAAGAGATACTTGTTCCCCCATTCGGATTAACAATCAAGTTGTTTCTCAACATTCACATGTGAAATATCTTGGTATACACCTTGATCGAAGGCTTACTTGGAAACACCATATTGACTCTAAGTTAACCCAAATGAAACTAAAATTAACTCAGGTACATTGGCTGATTGGTAGAAATTCAACCCTCAGTCTAGATTGCAAACTTTTGATATACAATTCTATTTTGAAACCCATATGGTGCTACGGAATTCAACTATGGGGCACTGCTTCAGCTTCCAATGTCGAGAGAATCCAACGAAGGCAAAATAAAATTTTGTGATTAATAACATCGGCTCCATGGTATATAAAAAACTCAAATATACATCATGATTTAAACATGCCACTAGTGGTTGAAGAAATTGCAAAATATGCAGGCAAATATTTAACAAAACTGGAGTCACATCTTAATCCGCTTGCTCGTAATATTTTGAACTTTACTGGATACGTCCGCCTAAAAACGAGGGATACAAGTGCTCTTATACTCAACACTCCAGATGGGACTGCTTGAAAATACTTTTTATTTTATTTTTTTTTCTTCCTTTTGATTATCACTACTTATGTATTATTTATAACTATCTCTAAATTTATGTCCGACAGTGGTCGGGCCTAATAATTATATTTTAGATTTAAGATTTGAATACTTATTGCTAGTTCATATTTGAAGATACAATAAATAAAAATATGTATTAAAAAAAAAATATATATAATTCTTCGATAATTGAGACAATTTCGTTATAGTGATTAGTATGACCTGCAGCTTGTGATGCCACCAATAGCCTAAGGCGAGCTACTAACTCATTAGGAGCATCCCAGTATATATAGTTAGCTTTGTATATGTTTAGTTGCATCAAACCCTCACCCTTGTAAGGACTTTTTATTGCATGTAGTGATGATGAAGTTGGTGAGTTCTTTTCTATTTCTTTCTTAAACAATTTACTGATAATATGCTTATATTTATAAGCTCTCGTTCCTTTGATTTGTCCATCAGGTCTATAATCTCTTTTGTATGCATTTGTGCTCACTAAAATTTTCTTATATATATCTAATTCATTTTTATCATAATATTTTGGTGTTTTGTGAAACAGTAAAGAAAATAAACCTGGTGTAAAAGCCCATATTTGATTTCCAATCATTATTTTATCTTCAGTAAGTTTAATACTACTATTGCCAAACTTCCATTCATTATTAAAATCTTTATGTGGGCCGTATATGGTATCTAATTCGTTTCTGCTTTCCAACAGTGCTAGGTCAGTATAACTTTTATTATTATCTGAATTGTCTAGAGTTTCCGATTGAGAGTAAAAATCATCGTTGTCATCATCATCATCATCAGTATCTACATTATCAACTTTATTAGAGTTTCGATTACTCGGATATTTTTATTGCATAACGTTTCTTCAGCAAGTTTCTTTGGAGTACTTGTCTCTAACTTAACTGATTGTTCGTTGAATGGAAAATTTGAATTTTTATAAACTTTCGTTTTAAATTGATCTCTTTCTGCTTTAATACTTCTTTTATTATTTTTAGAACTGTTCACAAATTCTGTTAATGGTTCTATTATTGGTTTAAATGTATCTTTGAATTGCTCATGTGTATCTGCTTCATAAACTTTTATACTACGAAATTTTTTCTTTAAAACATTTCTTGCCTTTATTAGCTCTTTTAAAACTTTTTCATCCATTTTCAACTATTAGACACCAGATCAGCTATCAGATCAGGTATAACATCAGCTATCAGATCAGGTATCGGGTATCAGATCAGGTAATAAATCAGCTTTCAGATCAGGTACGGTAAATACTTTAGGAAATAAGTAGATGTAATATGTGCAAGACCAAATTTAGTACTAATGTTTTACTTTTATGTAGAGTAATTTATATCGTTATAAAATAGTCGAATTGCTTTCTATAGCGACCATAAAATAGATGTTTTCAAACTTGAGTCCATTAGGACTTTCTAGCAAGCTAATCATAGATAACATTAGTCTTTCACAATTTGATGGTCCAACTATTAGAGCACGAATAGAATTTGGTAAAAGAGAGCTATGTTTTATTTTAGATCTGATGTTCGTTGAAGCATCAATATTGCGAATCACAATATTTTTATGTTGTTTTACTAATTGCATTCTTATAACTAATTGCATTTCATAAATGTTACTTTTATTATAGAAGAAAAAATAAAATAAGATGCTTATACATTATAACAAAACGTTTAGTTATAAAAAACCAGCCGTTGGAAAAGGTTTAGTGAATAGAGTAATAAACTCTCTGCCTGTTGAATTACACCTTCCTGGATGTCAGTTTTGTGGACCCGGAACAAAATTACAAAAACGTTTAGATCGCGGTGACAAAGGAATTAATTTATTAGACGCTGCATGTAAAAATCACGATATTGCTTATTCCAAAACAAATGATTTAAATAGTAGACATCAAGCTGATAAAATTCTTGAAAATAAAGCTTGGGAACGAGTTATTTCAAAAGATAGCAGTCTTGCAGAAAAATCGTTTGCATGTATGGTTACTAACGCAATGAAAGTCAAAAGAAAATTTGGTATGGGATTGAAGAAGAAGGTTGCAAAAAAAAGTGAACAAAATGGAAAAAAGCTGTTCAGTACATCAATTAAAACTGAACAAAAATACTGAAGAAGGAAAAACCTCAAGACATTAACTCTGCCATTAGGATTGCACGTAAGATTATCAACAAGTCGTTAAGGGGGAAGAAATCGCAAGTTGCAATACCACGCGTAATTAATGTTCCAAAGATTGGTGGCTTCTTACCTTTGGTACCTATTCTTACTGCTCTGAGTGCAATTGGTAGTCTTTCTACTGGCGGAGCAGCTATAGCAAAAGCAATAAATGCTGCAAAGAATGCCGAACAACAACTTGATGAAGCAACTAGACATAATAAACCAATGGAAGCAGTAGCAATGGGGAAAGGTTTTTACCTTAAACCATATAAAAAAGGATATGGATTGGTTTGTCAAGAAAAACAAAAACCAAATTTTTCGTAAAGCTGCCCAATAAACCTCTATCTGATGTTGATCTGAGAAACTTTTCAACAAACATTCCATACTTTAGAGGAGTTTTCATGTTGGATACACTACCAAAACGATCGAGAAAAAGAGAATGCGGAATCATTAATTTGGATTTATCAAGAGGACCTGGAACCCATTGGGTAGCATATTATAAAAACAATAAACATAAAGAATATTTCGACAGTTTTGGAAACTTACAACCTCCATTAGAACTAGTTAAATAAGTAGGCAAATATATAAAATATAATTACAATCAATATCAAGATTATAATTCATTTAAATGTGGACATTTATGTCTTCAATTTCTTTACCAAATAAGTTTAAAAAATAAATAAATACAACACACGAACAATTTTTAAAATTTTTTCTGTATTATTAATAAAAATGTTTATAAAATAATTGTTTCTACATATTATTCCCACTGTGGGTATTGAGCATTTGTTAAAAAGCGTTTTTAACTTCATACTTAGTTGAGTCCTGAAGCTCTTTTATATGTATTAATTTTTTTTTATTCAATGTGTTTAATTTCGTGATCAGATCTTTAGGATTCATTATTACAATATTAATTAATTAAATTTAATTTTTATATGTATTTTTTTCTTCTCTGACAGATAGCTTAATCTGCCCTTTGTAAACTGATGTATTAAATATTTCTACCAATCTTTAAATAGGTAAAAAATAGTTCTTAAGAGAAAGATCTGTATCGTAGCTATCTCTTTTTCTCATATTGTAATTATATTTTACGTAAATTTTTTGTTTTGTCACTGATAGAATTGTAGTGAAAGAGATAGTTACATATTTTGACGTTCTAAGGCGTAACTGAAACAAAAAATTTCAAAACAAGAGATCATAGAGATAGTTATATTCATGTGCTAAAGTGAAACTGAAACAAAAAAAATACAAAACAAAAGATTAGAGAGATAGTTATATTAATGTGCTAAAGTGAACTGAAACAAAAAAAATACAAAACAAAAGATAAGAGAGATAGTTATATTAATGTGCTAAAGTGTAACTGAAACAAAAAAATTTCAAAACAAAAGATTAGAGAGATAGTTATATTAATGTGCTAAAGTGTAACTGAAACAAAAAAATTTCAAAAGAACTCACAATTTTTTGTAAAATTTTAATTTCACAAGAGTATTTTACAATAAATAAGAACGTAAACCTTTCAAGAGTACTAATATAAAAATAGCATTCAAGAAAAAAGTATTCTTTAAAAAAAGAAAATTAATTTTTTTTTTTATTATTACATATTTTATTTATTGTATCTTCATATATGAACTAACAATAAGTATTCAAATCTTAAATATAAAAATATAATTAGGCCCGACCAGTGTCGGACATAAGCTTAGTAATAGTTATATATAATACATAAGTAGTGATAATCAAAAGGAAAAAAATACAAAAAAAATAAAAGTATTTTCAGGAAGTCCCATCTGGAGTGCTGTGAATAAGAGCCCTTGTATCCCTCTTTTTTAGGCGGATGTGTCCAGTAAAGTTCAAAATATTACGATTAGGATTAGGATGTAATTCGAGTTTTGTTAGATATTTGCCTGCGTATTTTGCAATTTCTTCAGTCACTAGAGGCATATTCAAATCACGATGTATATTTGAATTTTTGATGTACCATGGAGCCGATGTTATCATGCGTAAAATTTTGTTTTGCCTGCGTTGAATTTTCTCTACATTTGAAGCTGAAGCAGTGCCCCATAGTTGAATTCCGTAGCACCATATTGGCCTTAAAAGCGACTTGTATATTAAAAGTTTACAGTCTAGGCTAAGTGTTGAATTTCGACCAATCAGCCAATGTACCTGAGTTAATTTAAGTTTCATTTGAGTTAACTTAGAGTCAATGTGGTGTTTCCATGTAAGTTGTCGATCAAGGTGTATACCAAGATATTTCACATGTGAATGTTGAGAAACAACTTGATTGTTAATCCGAATGGGGGAACAAGTATCTCTTCGTAAAGTAAATGTTACTTGAACATACTTTTGTTCATTTACCTTGATCCTCCATAAGATTAACCAAAGCTCCATCTGGCTAATGTGTTCCTGGAGTTTGCGGGATGCCTCATCAGGGTTTTCATGCATACTAAGGCAGGCTGTATCGTCGGCAAATGTGGAAGTATGGATACTACTGCTCACAGGCATATCACAAGTATAAATTAAATATAAAACTGGTCCCAGTATACTCCCCTGTGGCACAGAAATTGTTTCAGGCCTACTTGTAAAGTCTCCTTCCGCAACAGTGAACTTACGGGAAATAATGTAACTTTCCAAAAGATTTAAAATGTTTATTGGTAAGTAAGTCTTCAATTTTAATATTAGGCCTTCATGCCACACTTTATCAAATGCCTGGGAAATGTCTATAAACAGCGCAGAACAATACTTTTTTTCCTCAAAAGTTCTTCTTATAAATTGAACCAATCTGTGAGTTTGTTCAATGGTGCTATGCTGACTTATAAAACCAAATTGATGGTCTGGTATGCACCCACTACTAATTAGAATTGGGGACAATTTTGTTTTGAGCAGTTTTTCGAAAAGCTTTGACATTGTAGATAGTAGACTTATTGGCCTATATGACTCAGCCTTGGTTGTATATTTGCCTGGCTTTGGAATCATTTTAACCTTGGCAAGTTTCCAGTTGTGTGGATAATACTCCAGTCGTAAAATAGCATTAAATATGAATAACAGGATTCTCATTGCAATACGAGGCAAGTTCATCAGCATCTGATTACTAATTCCATCAATACCCGGAGCTTTCTTCGGGTTGAGTTCGGCAATTAATTTTTGTAAATCACGCGTCTTAAACTTTATGTGTTGAGGGGGTAGAGCGACTATATTCGGCAAATCAGCAACACCAGTACATATATTTGGCGTAAAAACGGATTTTAAGTGCTCAGCAAATATTTTACCTTTTTCAGTATCGCTTCTTGCCCAACCTCCGGTAGATGTGCGTAGAGGTGGCTTATACTCAACGGGTGTTTTAAGCTTTCTGGCAGCGCGCCACAAGGAGTAATTAGACGCCGGTGTAACATCAAGACCCTCCAGATAATTTTTAAGAGTTGCAATTTTTTCAGATGCAAGCAACTCTTGGAGTCGTTTAGTGCACTCTTTAAATCTGATTTTATTTTGTGGTGATCTGTGCTGTTGCCATTCCCTTCTAGCCTTTCTTTTTTCACGTACGAGACGTTCAATGTCTGTAGAATAAATTTTGTTAAACCCAATATGCGGATGGGAGATAGTGGCATGTTCAGCAGCCTGTTTAATATTCTCGCTGAGATTGGCAATGTTCGATTCAATATCATCGGGTGTTCTAAGCGTAATGTTTTCCGTACAATGACTGCTGAGATATTTTTTGAACCCCAGCCAATTAACACGATTGATCATCTTCACATATGGGTCATGTAAGTTACTTCTTAATGGGGTACAAATTGTAATGATCGTCGGTAAGTGATCGGACGAGAGATCAAGAGAAGCTTGAACTTGAATTAAATCCCTAGAGATATTTTTTATGACTCCAAAATCTATAACATCCGGAATTTTTTGTATGTCAGTAGGCAAATAAATGGGCTCCCCACTCGAAATGACATCCAAGCCCATTTTTGAAATAGTGTTGAACAATGCTCGACCTCTGGGTGTAACAAGGCGCGAACCCCAGAACGTATGTTTCGCATTGTAGTCTCCAGCTGCTACAAAACAAGGTCGAAGAGATTTGTAGAAATCCTCATATTGATTCTCAGTGATTGAAAATCTGGGAGGGGAGTAAATTGATGATATAACGAAATTTGAACAAAAACTTTCAATGCCAATATTTGTTGCTTGTAGGTATTATTCACAAATGTTATCAAGAACATAGTGCTTGAGTCTTGACTTTATTAGAATTGCTGATCCACCGCAAGCCCTTCCTCTAGGGTCCTTTGTATCATATATAGTGTAGCCATAAATTTTAAAAAGACTTCTCGAAGTCAAATGAGTCTCAGATACTAACATTATATCAATATTTTTCTCCGTAGGAAGTGCTCAAGTTCATTTTTATGTTGGCGAATGCCGTTTGCGTTCCAGAAACATATTGTTAACGTGTTCATGGCTTATTAAGTATTGCTTGAAGCAGAGTATTCTGCATTCGCAACATTTCTTGCATCATGCTAGTCATATTTGTTGTAAAATTGTTTATAGTTTGCACAAGATTTTCAATAGTGGCTTCAAGGCGATTAAAATTAAAGTTTGAGTTTGTATTTGTTGAATTATTTTTCGGAGAAACATTTTGTGTCGGAATAGAACTAGCCTTAGTAGCATCTGCATACGATACACGGGAAGTAACTGGTTGGCTCATTTGCTGAAAAGTGGCAGAGTAAACGTTTGCTGATTGAGTAGCTCCAGCTCCAGGTTTTTGCACCATAGTCTTCTTTACAGAAGAGTACACAGGACAACCTCTGTAGTTAGCGGTGTGATTACGTCCACAATTACTGCATTTTTTATCACTTTGATCTTTTGGTTTGTTGCAGCTAGCGGTGCCGTGTAATTCGCCACACACAACACAAACAGAGGGTAAATTGCAGTATGTTTTTGTATGGCCATATTCTTGGCAATTATGGCACTGTACAGGACCTGAACGCTTATGTGGCTCTTCAACTGTGATTTTTCGGTACAAGAGGTATTTTAAATTATAAATTGGATGCGTTTCATTTTTTTTCAATTTTATATCATTAGGCTCAAGTTCAACACGAAATAGGGGTTGGGGAATCTTTTCTCTATTTATTATATTGGACACATTTTTTACCTTGAACCCCTGGAGGACGAGTGCATCTTTTATTTCTTCGGGGACAACATAAGAATCTATGCCTTTCAATACGATCTGCATGCCTTTAGCGCTCTTAAGCTGGTATGTGTAGAAGCTTGTTTTACCTTTTTCAAATTCAGCAACCATTTTGCGGAAATCTTTTTCGTCATAAATTTGGATTTTAGTTTCATCGATGTTGCCACGTTTTATTGGAACAATGTGAAATTTATTCTCACCAATGTCCGAAATTAATTTTTTAATAAGGGCATTTGAATTTTTTTGTCTCAAATATATTGGTGGCGGCTTGGATGTTTTGTTCGAGGATACCTCGGGTTTGTCGTTGTCATCTTGAAGAATTTTAAAGCGGTTTTGGCGATTAGTTGAGGATGCGCTGTTATCCCTAGACATCTTTGGAGCAGATGCAATTTTAGTAGAATTAGGGCTTCGCCCGCGCTTTAAAGTTGTAATGTATCTGTCCATTCCGACTTGGACCTTGGGTTTTGGGCTACTCTTATTTTCAGTGACAACTTGGTTAAGTGGTGAACCCGAGCCCGAGGCGGGTGATATCGCTGAGTTAAATGTGGAAGTACTAGGCAATATTGTCAACGATTCACTAGTTGGCATTGGACAAAGCGAAGTTGATCGCTGACGAAACTGTGGTTTTGCCGTTAGAAAAAGTCTATTATCAGATTTTTGATTTTTATTAAGAGCTTCAGAACTCACAGCAAGTCTATTATCAGATATTTTATTTTTATTGATATCATTATGAGCATCAAAACTCACAGTAAAATAGGCATTTCTGCCGTTAGAACTCACTTCACTATTTTTTTCCTTTGGGGTACTCATATAGAGTATTCCTCAAGGGTATGTTTGTATGTTTTTTTGTTTACGGTTTTTTTTGTTTTTGTTATTTCTATATGTAAAAAAATATTTGCAAAGCAAATAAAGCTTATTTATTATAGTCAATATGTACTACGAATATTTTTGTATGATTTTTTTTTATTTAGTTTGTATGTAAGAAAAATTCCGCTATTATGTCTGTTCACTATGATGGTACAACGAGAACTCAAAATTAAAATAAAAATTAAAAAAATTAGCAAAGTACGTGAGCGGTTATTTGAATTCCTCCATTCCTTTGAGGACTTATTACTATATGAGCATAAGGAAAGCATACATTATTTGATTTCAATACTGACGGAAAATGAGGAGTATGGAGTTGTGGAGCAGGAGGACTCCGACGAGAGTGGTCATTTTGCCAGCTGTCCTTGGTATAGCGAAGGATGCGAGGAAGGGCCAGACACATGTCGGTGTACAATGTTCCATATACGGAAAAAAATAATTTTTAAGATTATTGACACTTATAAAAATGTATGTAAAAAAAACAACCAATAAATAAAAAAATGTATTTGTATGTGTATGTGTATGATTTATTATTTACTTTAATATACATATTTATGTATATATAGAGATTAATAGACTGAAAAGCTATTAGTTTATATATTATTTTGTATATATAGAGATTAATAGACTGAAAAGCTATTAGTTTATATATTATTTTCATTGAGGATGGATAAACGTATTTTAAAGAATATATTTCACCACAATCAAGAACGAATACTTCAAATATATGATTTAGTTTTTGAGTTTGAATACTTGCTCAATTGGAAATTGAAGATTTCATATGGACTTTCTACAGCTTTTGGTTTTAAGCCAATGATATGGTTTAATTATAAAAATAAGGAAACTTTAAAATAAAAATCGATTCTGACACTTGGAGATCACTAACTCAAATTCGAGTATTTTTTACATCAATTTTATGTTGGAACAACATTCTGAGAAAACAAATCCTTCATTTCTATCATGAATATTATATACCAACCTGCTCCGCTTTAAACAAAACAAAACTTCAAATCAATGAAATACGAGAAATACACGAAAGGGATGTAAAGATTGAACTGACACAACTTTGTTATGAGATTGGAGAAAAAATGCAACACAAGATTCTAACAGATGTGAAAATTCATAAATTATATTTAAGGATGGATAATAAATAAAAAGAAAAAAAACTGTACACAAAAATATTTGTTTTTAATGCTATTTTTTATTTTTTTATTTTCATATTACTGTGATTTATTTAAAGACTAATCTTGCAAATAATACATACAATTTTGGAATACAAATTATGTGGAGAAACATAACATAGGAAATGTTATATATTTTTTTTTTGTTATCTTAATAACTAGATAATATTTCTTAAATAAAAAATAATTTACAATAGACATAAAAATTTTGGCTTAAAACTAAATAATTATAATTGTAGAAATAAATTACACAAACATTAATTTGTATACATATTTTGCTCATCTTCTTGAAGTTTTTCTATTTCTAAAAGTAACATATCAAGTTCATAATCTGGATTTGTTTCATCAATTTCAATATGATGCCATGCATATGTGTTTATACCATCACTTTTGACTTTTCTCTTGTCATCTTGATAACTTAATATTACTTTATGTATTTGCATAGTATATAATTCATGTAACAGACTTAAAAGTTAGCATATTATCATATACATTTGATCTGTTAAATAAACAATCTCCATAAGAACTTAGGCTAAACTTATCTAAAACACATTTTTTACTCCTTTCGATTTTTTAATTTCATTTCCATTTTGTACAGTAAAGGAGTACATTTTAGACCGTAGTCTTCCCACAATTCTCATCTTTCATCATACCCAGAACTTTTTTGTTTACAAGAGGAATCCCGTAATAATTTGTTTCGGAATAGTCAGAAGTGTCAAATTCATGTTCTATATCATTTTTAATGTCTGCGTAAAAGTCTTCAGTTTGTATCGTGTATATGAATGAGTCTGTGTCCATGCAATTTAATTTCAATTTTGTCTTGAACTTAGGTTGCATGTAACTATAATCAAAATTATACATCTTCCATTTAGAAAGTTCCAGCACACAAAATCCTAAATATATGGGCTTATTATAACATGTCTTAACTCGATTCATTTGAATCGCTACCATATCTTCTGAAAATATTGCTAAGCTATGAAAATTTGATTTAGCTATCCAATTTTGAGCACCCAAACGGTTTCGGTTTAATGTAGTCCAACTGGTAACAATCCTCACATCTTTCCTTTTATCCACATTCTCCATGGTTTTCCCATATACTGCGTTGATGAGCAATTTGAAAAATTTTTTTTCAAAGTTATTTGTAGCCTCGGCTCTGTATTTAGTATTAAGGTCTATATAATCTTTCAACCATGGAGACTGCTTAAAAGTTAGAACTCTATGTATTTTTTTCAAAATCAAACCATTTTCTAGACATTGTTTAAGTACTCTGTAATGAACGATGTTCCAATTTCCTTGTTTTCGGCGCAGAAAGGAAGATCGTTATGCATATTATGTAAATAAGAAGGGTATTCTAAGTCGACCTCATATACATAACCAACATTTGAATTATCATCTATTAACTGAGGATTAATAATATTTAGTTCTTCGCTTTCTAACCATCTGAATCCTCCATAAGGAAGATGTTCAGACATGGCCCAACCGTAAAGATTGTTTGCATCTAAATACATAAGAAATTTGGAAAGTTTATTTTTATCAAAAGTGTCTAAATACTTATTATTTGCCTTGGAGTATCTTTTACTACATTGGACAATTCCACCTCGTATCCCTCTTTTAAAGAAATTGTACATGTCGATATCGGTTATTAGCTCTAATTCAATGTTTGTATGCTTAAGCATAGCATCCCAAGATAGCCCTGGAGCAGTATAGTATTGACAGGGATCCAAGCTATAAATATTTTTACAAACATTTCTAAAATTTTCAAAAATATCCGCTAGGAGAAGCACATTTGTTTTCAAATACAATTCCATATAGTCTTTCAAAGTTTTACAGTTAAAAACTGTCCAAACTTCACACGCATGCGCATAGTCTTCAATAGAACATTCTTTGTTATTTAGTTTATTAAAGAAATCTTTTCTAGGTGGAAGATGCGTTTCATTAAGTTTTTCAAAAGAATCAAGATAATCATAGGGGAAAATTCCCTTTCTCCTTATGAGATTAAATTCTTGGCTTGTTTGAAATTGTGCTCTAATAGTATGAAAATCGTTGACGTTAAGATTATTTGCCAACGATTCCAAGCTATGGGCCATAAAACGCATTGTATCAAGAAACCTAAGTTCAAGATCTGTACCATCACTCATATTAATAAACTGAGATAGAGATATATATAATTCTTTATTTAACGGAAGGACTATTATATTTGTCGCAACTTTACTTAATTCTTTCACAAAAAGATGAGAATCATACGATGAATAGTTATGAAAATAAATTGGAATAAACTTGGGTACTTGATAATTTAGGTAGCATCTGTTATGCGCTGCACCTCGATATTTACCGCTTATATGACAATGATCTCTCACACGATCATTGTTTAAGTATTGTCCACATATGTGACAAGTTATCGCACTGTAAAATGTTACATTTTCTTCATCTTGTCAAGTTCTCCATTTCAATTGTTTTTGTGAGATAATTGTTATATATATCTTGACAATCTCGATTCAAAAATGTAACAAATTTTTCAGAAGCGTCTTTACCCGTCTAAATTCAGTATGGAGTTTTCTGCTTTTGGCATTGTAGTAACTATTTTCCCACACTCCATTTTATGTTTCTCCATAATATTTTTATGATGCGTGTATTGGAGACAGCTGTTACAAAACAAAAGTCGTTCACAATGTGTCGTTGTTTGCCTTTTTAGTAGTCTGTAAGACATCAAACACCCGTATTTTATTATTTAATTTTAAATACTTTCCAATATATGTATTACTTACTTTGAAATATCTTTTATAAAGATATAGTGATGCCCATCCATGTTTTGAAATAGCAATAAGTTAACATGCATTGTCTTCTCATTTTGTGTTATGTAATAATTTAAAAATTTCCTAATGTTCTACCTGCCCAAGTGTGCCGGCGCTAATTAACGCCACTGGCTCTAAATGGTTGAAGGCAGATGAATGCCTTTGTTAAAGCAGATGAATGCTTTAATTTTAAATGAAGTAAACTATTTCTTTTGATGGTTAGAGCTCAGCAAGGAGCTCCCAAGAAAGTTGTTTATTCATTCATTTAAAAACAAAATTGTATTGGCTTATATACTACTTATGAGAATAAAGCTTAACCTATCTTAACATAAGAGAAAAAGAAAAGGTATATGCTTAATAAGCAAATTGTTCCTTTTAGATTTCCCACGGTAGGCGTGCGGCGTGTGTCTCATAAGAAATTTGGAAAACATGGATTTTGCATTGTTTATATTTATTATATAAACACATGTGGTTATTAATTATGATTCATTCAAATGCAATATGCTGCGGCCTTCGATCAGACTGGTGAGTGTCAAATAGCATTTGTACAAAATACATATTTACGTTGCAGTCTGTCGAATGCATTTGCATGAGTGTCAAATGTCCAGTGCAAAATAATTTCAATGCCATTGGATGTTATGTATATTGCGGTCAAGTTGACTTTAAATGTTTACTATACAATCTTGATAGTTAGAACACGCTACACCTCCACCTTTTATAAGAATGTTCATATAACGTTAGTTTTATGGACATTCTTTTACACATAAAAATTATTTTTGAAGTATAATTAATAATTTAAAATCTTATTGTAAAATATTAGGTTTTATTGGAAATGCGCATACCGTTTTAATTATTTAATATTATATAACTTCAGTCTATTCTTATGAACTATTTGTGTTTTATTTGTTTTCTTATCAAATATAGTTACATTATTTCTTCAGTCTATTTTCTTAATTTTGTAAGGTCCTCTATATTGTATTTCTAACTTATGACCTGCTTCATTTTTAAGTAAAACTAGATCTCCTATTTTAAAGTTATAATCAATTATATCCTTATCATAGTTTAATTTTTGCTTAAGTTTATTTTTATCTAATAATTGTTGGGCCCTCTTATGTGCTACTTCTAATCTAAATTTTGTTTCTTTGGCATAATCCTCTATATTATATAGTGGTGCTACTTTATCTACATTAAAAATCTGAAAACTTTTAGGAGTTTTTGCAAAGACTAACTCATAGGGACAATAATTATGTATTGTTGAAGGTGTTGTATTAAAAAAATAAAACATTCGTCCCAATCATATTTGTCTATAGATATATAGGAACGTACGTATTCATTGAAATTTCTATGACTTCTTTCTATTGTGCCTACTGTTTGGTGGTGATGAGCTGTCGAAGTTAATTTTTCAATTTTTAGTAGATTACATAGTTCTGTTAATATAGAATTTTTATATTCTGTTCCCATGTCCGAAATGAACGTCTTCATTGGACCATAGGTAAGTATAAAATTTTCAAATATTGCCTTAGCGATTGTTTTAGCGCTTTTGTCTCTTATTGGTATAGTAACTAAATATTTAGTTAAATCACATACTATTGTGATTGCGTATTCATTTCCAAATAATGATTTTGGGAATGGTCCTATTGTGTCTACCACTACCGTATCAAATGGTTTTGTTGGCGTTGGTGTTGGTGTCACAGTCATTGGACTTTTGTTATGTTTTAAGGTTTTAGCAGTTTGACATTTGTGACATGTTTTTACGTATTTAGATATGTCCTTGGACATATTTTTCCAATAGTAATATCTTTTTATTTTTTCTAATGTTCTATATATTCCACAATGTCCTCCTTCTATTGGATCATCGTGATATTTCAGCATAGTTTCAAAAATTGCCTTAGCATTCTTATTATTGATTTGGGTCACCTTATTTAGTAGCGCTACTTTAATTTTATTTAATATTTTATTGCCCATAAGTTTAAATTCATTAATAGAGATAAATTCGAAAATTTTCTCACTAGGTGCCACTTGTAAATTATATATATTGTGTTTACCGGCCACTTTTTCGAGCCTAGCGAAAAATTGTCCTAAGTCAAAATTTTCTTTAGTAAACAAATCATTAATATGTATATATGTTACTATAGATTTTCCACGTTTGATATAACATCTTCCGGGGGAAATCTTTAGTTTATAGTATTTTCTGACGTCAGTGTTTGTTAAAGGTACATATATACTGGGCTTATCATTATTTTTATTTTTATCAAATTTATGCTGTTTATTACTATTCATTTCTTTTTTATTGGTCATCGATCTGGTCGTGACTTTTAATATAGAACAAATTTTATTATTCATGTCTTTTAGGTCATTTATTGTAATTCGCGATTGAGGGTCAGCAACATAGATATCTTTTCCCCTAAGATATTCTACTGTAAAGTCATATTCTTCTAATTCTAGTCTAATTCTTTTTAACTTGGAGCTTGGGTTTTTCATTGAAAATAAATAAGAAAGTGGTCTATGATCAGACGGACAAGAAAATGTTGTCCATATATATATGGTCTGAAGTGGGTAATTTCCCAATGAATTGCAGTCAATTCTTGCTCAATTGTTGATTTATTACTTTCTCCTTTTGTGAATGTTTTGGATGCATAAGGTTGGACTCATTAATGCACTTTTGAGATATTTAAATGCAAAATCACAATCCTTCGTCCATTCAAAGGGTGTATTCTTCTTGGATAATTTTGTTAAATGTCTGGAGTATTCAGAAAAATTTTTAATAAATCTTCGATAGTAGTTACAAAAAGCTACGAATCTTTTTGCACTGTCTGCGTTAGTTGGTGTTGGATAGTTTTCAATGATTGAATATTTACTATCGTCTGGTAATATTCCTTTATCTGTACATTTGTGACCAAGGTATGTTACTTCTCTCATGAAGAATGAACATTTTTCAGGATGTAATTTAAGATTATACCTTCGGCATAGGTTGAAAACGGGTTTTAAATTCGAAAGCATATGCTTTTCGTAGCATCCCAATACGACTAAATCATCCATATATAGAAAGGCTTGGTCTGGTTTTAAACCACTGAAAGCAAGTGTCATCATTCGTTGAAAAGAATTGGGTGCTATTTTTAAGACATAAGGTAATCTAGTAAATCTGTATGAACCATTGTTGGTTGAAAAAGATGTTAAGTCTCTGGAGTTTTTCTCTAAACTGATCTTCTGGAAACCTGACATTAAGTCTAAACAGGAAAAATATTTTGCTCTACCAAGTTGGTCTAGGATATCATCGATTCTAGGTAATGGGAATTTATCTGCAATTAATTTTTTGTTTATTTGTCTGTAATCTATAACAAGTCTCCATCTTTTCTGGTCAGAGTTAGGAAGTGACTTCTTTGGTACTAACAAGACTGGACTATTATATTCAGAATAGGAAGGTTCAATAATCTTATCGTTTATTAATTTTTTCACCTGTCTATCAATTTCTT
This sequence comes from Tachina lurida, assembly GCA_944452675.1. Lineage (NCBI taxonomy): Eukaryota > Metazoa > Arthropoda > Insecta > Diptera > Tachinidae > Tachina > Tachina lurida. The sequence goes on along the minus strand of OX101755.1, from coordinate 56,147,876 downwards.
CTTTATGTGTATGTGGTATACGATAATTTTTAATATATACTGGTTCTTTATCTTTTACTCTCAACTTTTGTTCATAAAAATTATTAGTTGTTATTGTTTCTGTTTCTAAACCGAAAATATCACTATATGTTGAACATAGTTCAGTTAATGTAGGTTTAAATTGTTGTGCAACAATTTTCTTTAAAATTTTCAATATATCTGATATTCTTTGCATATTTTGACTTAAATTTTCTTTGATAATTTCATAATCAGAGATGTTTTCGGTTTTTATGTTACTTTGTTTGATTTTAGTAATGGTGTTATTAGTGTTTAGAATACGAATAAATGCTTTGTCAGATTTAACTAATGTATTTGGTATAAAAACACCTGGTTCAATTTCTTGATTTGGAATTAATAATTCATTATTTGAATTGTTAAAATTTACTTGACGTATTACTTCACATCTTGGACGTATATTAATTTCATTGCAGTTATTCGTAATCGGTATATCTATTGTATGCGGTATATTAAATGGTCTAAGGATAAGGTAATCATTATCTTGGTTGAAATCCAATATACAGTTATATTTTTTTTATAAAATCCATGCCAATGATTCCATCGCATGGTATCGGAAAATTATTAGCTACCACTTGGAAGTAATGTGGTATTAAAATTTTTTTAAATTTTAAATCACAAAATGTATTTCCGATCGATTTGATGTTATCCTGTCCTATTCCACTTAAAGTTGTTGTTTTATTAGTGTTAATTTGGTTTAGATTAAAGAACGTTGATTTTATTAATGAAATGTCTGCTCCTGTGTCTACCAAGAGTGTGAGTGAATTGTTAGTATTGCCTAATTGAATATGTAAAAAGAAGCTCAAGTTTAGATTCAGATGGTAAATTTTTATTGATTTAATCCTAGGGGAAGTTCGGAGTTTTCCGAACCATTATCATTTGTTTCTGTTGCTCTTACGTAGTTATTGTTCCTATGATTATTATTAAATCTCTGTCGGTTTCTGTAATAATTGTTATTATTATTGTTATTATTATAGTTGTTGTTATTATTTCTACGTGGGTAATTATTTCTTCCACGTGGTCGTGTGTTATTACCACGGTAACTGTTTCCAAATTTGTACTTTTGTCCAATATACAAAATGGTATTTTGTTGACCTGTGGCGTCTGTACAACTATTGACAAATTTACTTATAGCATCGTTCATGCTATCAAATTGTCCTGCCTCCATGATAAGCTTGACTTTATCAATGGTGCAGTTTTTAGTTAATGCTTTTACTGCAGTTTGTGTGGAATATTTTGTAGCTAAGTCGCATGACAGTCCATCTGAAATGTATGCAGTTTCTAACGCTTTAGTTAAATTTTCTATTTCGCTGCAATAAGTGTTGGCTGCTTTATTGTTTTGTTTTATATTTAAAATTTTTGCTGTTAACACTTCCACAGACTCTCCCTTCACGCTACTTTTTAGTTTGCTTATTATTTCTGATATAGTTGATTCATTGCTGATTAGATTTCTTGCAGTTCCCTTTAATTTTGTTTTTATTAGTGATACTGCCACCGCTTCGTGAGTACCTTTTATTGAATCTACTAGGGACAGGGAGTCAATAAAGGATCGTAAATTTTCTGATTTTCCATCAAAATCTATAATCAGCTTTGATGCTGTGTTCAAAAAGTTCACTACAGTTTGAGTCATCGTGGATTCAGTTATAGGCATAGAAATATTAAATGTTACACTTTCGTGTATTGAATTTGGTAGTTCGATTTGTATCGATTTTTTTATCAGCTAATTTTGAAATTCTGCTTGTTAAATCAAGGAAAAATGCGTCTGCTGCTCTTTGGTGAGCTACCGTAAGTCTATTGTAATAAACATTAAATAAAACTCTTATCTCTTCTAATTTTGTAAGAATTTTTTGGAAATGATGACCAATTGTTTCACTTTTAATTGGTCTATCAATATTGATACACTTATATGACCGTTCTAAATCTTCTTTTGTAATTCGTGCCTTATTCAAAATATCTTTCCATTCCATTAGTGAATATCAAAAAAAAAAAATTTATAACTTATTAAAGTTATATTTTGTCTCGGTCATTTGCTCTGCTAGAATATTTTTTCTTTAAAATTTTGTGGTGTATCTTATACATTTTCAAAACAAAGTTAAAAATCGATAATATACAAATAATAATTAGAATTATTTCAATTAATTTTAAATCAATTTTTTCTGGTACTACTTCTACCTCATTTATTACATTTGCATTTGGGTTTTCTAATTTCGATTCTGTTTTACCCATGTTTAGGAATTTATATATTTTACGAAATTATTGGTGCATACTATTTTCATTTTCTATACGTTCTGACCACCTGATTGCACGAACTGTCATTTCTTCTACACGAGTATTATTTAAGACATCGTCCTCAGTTGGGACACCTGGCATTCCTATTATTGTCCAAATCTGTGCTGAAAATTCCATTCTTTGTTGTATTGGTAGTTCTTCTTCTTCATAAATTGCTTTTGTTTTATACTTATTTTCCCTTTCCATTATAAAGGACCATACAAAAGTTAAAATACCTCATGAATTTTATGCACTTACTTATTACTATTTATTGTTCCGTTAATGTATATAAATATTTAATCAATATTTTCATAAATTTTGTTTAAAAAAAATGTAATTTCACTTTATTTATTTTATTTATCTATCTATTCAATTTATTTTTTTTTTCATAGTAGGTACGTTTTTTTTGTTGGTACATTTTGCTGGCACTTTCAATCTTCCTTGGTTGATCAATATATGTAAGTATATTTATATTGCTGTATTGTTATTTGTTTTTGTTGCTGGGAATACATTTGATGATTGATAACGAATGTTGTTGGGCTGCTAGTATACAACATTCAGAAAATATGTTGCTGTTGCACTTGATACTGCTGCTGATGATAACAAGTCCTTTTTTAAATAATATTAATTATTTGCTTTATTGCCTCTTGGCCAGGCGGACATCTTTCTTCGTCTAGCAGAGCGTTTTGGCTGGTCTGCCAGGACCCATAAATATTTTAGGAAGTCTGCGCTCTAAGGTCGCAAGTTGTAAATATTTTTGTTTTTTTTTTTAAGACTGGCAGGATCGCCATGTAATAATTTAAAAATTTCCTAATGTTCTACCTGCCCGAGTGTGCCGGCGCTAATTAACGCCACTGGCTCTAAATGGTTGAAGGCAGATGAATGCTTTTGTTAAAGCAGATGAATGCTTTAATTTTAAATGAAGTAAACTATTTCTTTTGATGGTTAGAGCTCAGCAAGGAGCTCCCAAGAAAGTTGTTTATTCATTGATTTAAAAACAAAATTGTATTGGCTTATATACTACTTATGAGAATAAAGCTTAACCTATCTTAACATAAGAGAAAAAGAAAAGGTATATGCTTAATAAGCAAATTGTTCCTTTTAGATTTCCCACGGTAGGCGTGCGGCATGTGTCCCATAAGAAATTTGGAAAACATGGATTTTGCATTGTTTATATTTATTATATAAACACATGTGGTTATTAATTACACTGTGATACAAAAAAAAAAAAAAATATTCAGGGATTCTAATGTACCAATTCGATTTTGTTGGAGTCCATGGATGACGAAAATACCGTTGGTTTTTTTAGGTCACTTCATAAAGTGATTTTATAACGGTAAATGTAGTGAAAAACGGGGTTTTAGTTTTAAACAGGTGTAACTTCTTTGTTTCCCAACGGATTTCTTTTAACTTTTCGTTGGTTAAAAGGCTCGAATATTATCTTTCAATAAAGATATATTTTTTGAAAATCGACTCACAAATGGCTAAGTTACAGTCGTTGAAGTGTAGAAAAAACCCATTGAAAAAGTATTCTTTTGTTTTCCTCAGGCCATAAGTTGCTTATGAGTTACCAAACACTATAAATATTTATAATTGTCAAAAAAGAAAAATAACTTAGCTTTCCAAAAAGGGTAATAACGGTAAAATCGGATAAAAAATAAAAGACCTATGCAAATTTTTGTGCTTTAACTTTTTGGTTTTTTATTTAGAAATAACTTGTATTCCTCTGCTTTTTATAATCTTCGCTGTCAGTATTCCGCTTTAAAGACCAGCAGTAGTTCGAAAGCATACTGATTTTATTTTTTCCTAAATAACGCTGTTCAATTTTAAATATTTCCTGGTGAAATCGTTCACCTTGTTCATCACTCATCTGTCCTAAATTTGCTGGAAATCTTTCCAAGTGAGCATGCAGATAGTGTAGTTTTATTGACATTTTGCAACCCATCGCATGGTAGGCAGACAGCATATTGTTTACTATTTGCTCATAATTTTCACTTTTTGTGTTTCCAAGGAAATTTTCACACACTGAAACGAAGCCATTCCATGCATTTTTTTCTGCAACTGTCATTTGTTGCATGAAATTTTCATCATATACTAATTTCCGTATTTGCGGTCCAATAAAGATACCTGTTGATTATAAGTTAGTTTTTATTGTGCATGCGTTCATAATATATTTTTTACCTTCTTTTAATTTTCCACTCGTTATTCGTGGAAAAACCTGTTCAAGATATTTGAATGTGGGTCCATTTTTATCAAGAGCTTTCACAAATTGCTTTATCAAGCCCAACTTAAAAAAAATCCGTTGGGAAACAAAGAAGTTACACCTGTTTAAAACTGAAACCCCGTTTTTCACTACATTTACCGTTATAAAATCACTTTATGAAGTGACCTAAAAAAACCAACGGTATTTTCGTCATCCATGGACTCCAACAAAATCGAATTGGTACATTAGAATCCCTGAATATTTTTTTTTTTTTTTTGTATCACAGTGTTATGATTCATTCAAATGCATTATGCTGCGGCTATGTCCAGTGCAAAATAATTTCAATGCCATTGGATGTTATGTATATTGCGGTCAAGTTGACTTTAAATGTTTACTATACAATCTTGATAGTTAGAACACGCTACACCTCCACCTTTTATAAGAATGTTCATATAACGTTAGTTTTATGGACATTCTTTTACACATAAAAAGTATTTTTGAAGTATAATTAATAATTTAAAATCTTATTGTAAAATATTAGGTTTTATTGGAAATGCGCATACCGTTTTAATTATTTAATATTATATAACTTAAGTCTATTCTTATGAACTATTTGTGTTTTATTTGTTTTCTTATCAAATATAGTTACATTATTTCTTAAGTCTATTTTCTTAATTTTGTAAGGTTCTCTATATTGTATTTCTAACTTATGACCTGCTTCATTTTTAAGTAAAACTAGATCTCCTATTTTAAAGTTATAATCAATTATATCCTTATCATAGTTTAACTTTTGCTTAAGTTTATTTTTATCTAATAATTGTTGGGCCCTCTTATATGCTACTTCTAATCTAAATTTAGTTTCTTTGGCATAGTCCTCTATATTATATAGTGGTGCTACTTTATCTTTTTTTTTTCCATATACATATTTATTTATTGTATCTTCAAAAATGAACTAACAATAAGTAATCAAATCTTAAATCTAAATATAATTATTAGGCCCGACCAATATCGGACATAAGCTTAGTGATAGTTATAAATAATACATAAGTAGTGATAATCAAAAAGAAGTATTTTTAAGCAGTCCCATCTGGAGTGTTGGGTATAAGAGCCCTTGTGTCCCTTTTTTTTAAGCGGATGTGTCCAGTAAAGCTCAAAATATTACGAGCAAGCGGATTAGGATGTGACTCGAGTTTAGTTAAATATTTGCCTGCGTATTTTGCAATTTCTTCACTCACTAGTGGCATATTTAAATCACGATGAATATTTGAATTTTTAACGTACCATGGAGCAGATGTTATCAAACGTAAAATTTAGTTTTGCCTTCGTTGGATTCTCTCGACATTTGAAGCTGAAGCAGTGCCCACAGCTAAATTCCGTAGCACCATATTGGCTTCAAAAGCGACTTGTATATCAAAAGTTTGCAGTCTAGGCTGAGTGTTGAATTTCTGCCAATTAACCAATATATTTGAGTCAATTTAAGTTTCATTTGGGTTAACTTAGAGTCAATATGATATTTTCATGTAAGCCTTCGATCAAGGTGTATGCCAAGGTATTTGACTTGATAATGTTGAGGAATATTTTGATTGTTGATTCGAATGGGGGAACAGGTATCTTTTCTTAGGGTAAACGTTGTATGAACACACTTTTGTTCATTGACTTTAATTCTCCATAAGTTCAACCATATTTCAAGCTGGGTAATGTGTGCTTGGAGATTGGGGGATGCCTCATCAGGATTTTTGTGAATACTCAAACAGGCTGTATCATCGGCAAATGTAGAAGTGTGGATGTTATTGCTCACAGGCATATCACAAGTATATATTAGATACAAGACTGGCCCCAGAATACTACCCTGTGGCACACCAGAAGATATAGGTTCGGGTACACTCATGAAGTCTCCTTCCACAACGGAAAATGTCCTATCAACAATATAGCTTTCCAAAAGCTTTTGTATATTTATTGGTAGGTATGTCTTCAATTTTAAAACTAGGCCTTTGTGCCATACTTTGTCAAATGCCTGAGAAACATCAATAAAAAGGGCAGAACAATACTTCTTTTCTTCAAAAGTCCTCCTTATAATTTGAACCAATCTATGCGTTTGCTCAATAGTGCTATGCTGACTTCTAAAGCCAAATTGATGGTCCGGGATGCACCCAGTATCAGGTAAAATTGTGGACAATTTAGTCATGAGCAGCTTTTCGAAAAGCTTTGAAATTGTTGAAAGTAAGCTTATAGGCCTATATGACTCAGCCTTGGTAAGATCTTTGCCTGGCTTTGGAATCATTTTAATCTTGGCAAGTTTCCAGTTATGTGGAAAATACTGCATTCGTAAAATGGCATTAAAAATAAATAGCAAAATTCTTATTGCAATATGAGGCAAGTTCAGCAGCATCTTGTTACTAATGCCATCAATACCTGGAGCTTTCTTAGGGTCGAGTTCAGCAACTATTTTTTGTAGTTCACGCATCTTAAACCTTAAGGGACGAGGGGGTAGAGAGACTACACTCGGTAAATCGGCAGCACCCGTACATGAATTGGGAGTGAATACAGATTTTAAATGCTCAGAAAATAAGTTACCTTTCTCACTATCGCTTCTTGCCCAGCCTCCAGTCGAAGTACGCAATGGTGATTTGAGATCAACGGGTCTTTTAAGATTTCTAGTAGCGCGCCATAAAGAGTAATTAGATGTTGACGTTACATCAAGACCTTCTAAATACTTTTCCAGTAATGCAGTATTTTCCGACGATAGCAGCTCTTTGAGTTGTTTAGTACATTCTTTAAGTCTGATTTTATTTAGGGGTGATCGGTGTTGTTGCCATTCTCTTCTAGCTCTCCTTTTTTCACATACAAGACGTTCAATTTCCGTAGAATAAATTCTATTAAAGCCAGTCTGCGGATAGGAAGTAGTGGCATGTTCAGCAGCCTGTTTAATATATTCGTTAAGATTGGCAATATTAAATTCAATATCATCAGCTGATCTTAGCTGAATGTTTTCTACGCAGTGACTACTAATATATTTTTTGAATCCTAGCCAGTTGACCCTGTTAATCGTTTTCGCATATGAGTTAGTTAAATCACTCCTTAGTGGGTTGAAAATTTTAACTATTGTGGGAGAGTGGTCGGAGGACATATCTACAGAGCCCTCTACGTGAATTAAGTCCCTATGGATATTTTTCGTGACGCCAAAATCTATAACATCTGGAATTTTTCTTACGTCAGTAGGCCAGTAAGTAGGCTCCCCACTCGAAATGACATCTAAGCCCATTTTTGAAATTGTATTAAACAACGCTCTACCTCTAGGTGTAACAAGACGCGAGCCCCAGTACGTATGTTTTGCATTGTAGTCACCAGCTGCCACGAAACAAGATCCAAGCGATTTGTAGAACTCCTCATACTGATCTTCGGTAACTGAAAATCTGGGAGGTGAGTAAATTGAAGATATCATGAAATTCGCACAAAAATTTTCTACGAAAATATTTGTTGCTTGCATATATTCTTCACTAACGTTCTCAAGGATATAGTGCTTGAGTCTTGACTTAATTAGAATTGCTGATCCACCGCATGCTCTCCCTCTCGGGTCTTTTGAATCATATAGAGTGTAACCATTTATTTTAAAGCAGCTTCTCGAAGTCAAGTGAGTCTCAGAGACCAATATTATATCAATATTTTTTTCCGTGAGGAAGTGCTCAAGTTCATTTTTATGTTGGCGAATGCCGTTTGCGTTCCAGAAACATAGTTTTAACGTGTTCATGGTTTGTTGACTAATGCTTGAAGCAGAGTATTCTGCATTCTCAGCATTTCTTGCATCATGCTAGTCATATTTGTTGTAAAGTTGTTTATAGTTAGCACCAGATTCTCAATAGTAGCTTCAAGACGACTAAAGTTAAAGCTAGAGTTTGCATTCGTTGAACTACTTGGCGGTGGAACATTTTGTGTGGGAATAGAACTAGTCTTAGCAGCATCGGCATACGATACACGTGAATTAACTAGTTGGCTAGTTTGAGGCAGAGTGGCGGAGTAAGCATTTGCTGATTGAACTGGAGCTAATTTAGATTTTTGACCCATAGCCTGTTTAACGAAAGAATATACACGGCATCCTCTGTAATTAGCGGTGTGATTTTCTCCACAATTACTGCATTTTTTTTCAGCTTGTACTTTTGGCTTGGTACAGTTAGCAGTACCATGCAATTCACCGCAGATAACACAAACTGTAGGTAATTTGCACTAGGTTTTTGTGTGGCCATATTATTGGCAATTATGGCACTGTACGGGACCTGAACGCTTACGTGGCTCTTCAACTGTGATTTTTCGGTGTAAAAGGTATTTTAGACTATAAATTGGGTGCGTCTCATTTTTCTTTAACTGTATATCATTCGGCTCCAGTTCAACACGAAATAGAGGCTGGGGAATCTTCTCTCTATTGATTATATTGGTAACAATTTTTACTTTAAATCCTTGTTCGATAAGTGCACATTTTACTTCTTCAGGCTCAACATATGAATCTATGCCCTTTAATACTATTTGTAGGCCCTTAGCACTCTTAAGTTGATATGTATAAAAATTTATTTTATTTTTTTTCAAACTCACTAACAATTTTTCGGAAATCTTTTTCATCATATATTTGGGTTTTAGTTTCATCAATATTACCTCGTTTAATTGGAATGAAGTGAAAAGTATTTTCACCAATGGTCGACAGTAGATTTTTTAGAAGCGCGTTTGAATTTTTTTCTCTCAGATAAATAGGTGGTGGCTTAAAAGACTTTTGCGATGATGCAGCGGGCTTGTCGTTTTTGTCTTGCAATAATGAAAAACGATTCTGACGATTGATAGAAGATGTGCTGTTATCCCTAAACATCTTTGGGGCGGATCCAATTTTAGTAGAATTTGGGCTTCGCCCGCGCTTTAAAATGGTTATATATCTGTCCATTCCTACTTGTACCTTTGGTTTTGTACTACTGTTGTCTTCAGTAACAACTTGTTTAATTGTTGACCACGAGCCCGAAGCGGATGATATCGCTGAGTTAAGTGTAGAAGTACTAGGCAATAATGTCAACGATTCACTAGTTGGCATTGGACAAAGCGAAGTTGATCGCTGACGAAACTGTAGTTTTGCCGTTAGAAAAAGTCTATTATCAGATTTTTGATTTTTATTAAGAGCTTCAGAACTCACAGCAAGTCTATTATCAGATTTTTTATTTTTATTGTTATCATTATGAGCATCAAAACTCACAGTAAAATAGGCATTTGTGCCGTTAGAACTCAGAACTAGAAATAGTGAAATTTTTTTCCTCTGGGGTACTCATAAAGAGTATTCCTCAAGGGTATTTTGTATGTTTTTTTGTTTACGGTTTTTTTTTATTTTTGTTATTTCTATATGTAAAAATATTATCAAAGCAAAAAAATGCTTATTTATCAAAGTTAATATGTACTACGAATATTTTTTGTATGCTTTTTTTTTTTTGTTTAGTTTGTATATAAGAAAAATTCCGCTATTACGTCTGTTCACTATGAAGGTACAACGAGAACTTTAACATTAAAAATCTGAAAACTGTTAGGAGTTTTTGCAAAGACTAACTCATAGGGACAATAATTATGTATTGTTGAAGGTGTTGTATTAAAAAAATAAAACATTCGTCCCAATCATATTTGTCTATAGATATATAGGAACGTACGTATTCATTGAAATTTCTATGACTTCTTTCTATTGTGCCTACTGTTTGGTGGTGATGAGCTGTCGAAGTTAATTTTTCAATTTTTAGTAGATTACATAGTTCTGTTAATATAGAATTTTTATATTCTGTTCCCATGTCCGAAATGAACGTCTTCATTGGACCATAGGTAAGTATAAAATTTTCAAATATTGCCTTAGCGATTGTTTTAGCGCTTTTGTCTCTTATTGGTATAGTAACTAAATATTTAGTTAAATCACATACTATTGTGATTGCGTATTCATTTCCAAATAATGATTTTGGGAATGGTCCTATTGTGTCTACCACTACCGTATCAAATGGTTTTGTTGGCGTTGGTGTTGGTGTCACAGTCATTGGACTTTTGTTATGTTTTAAGGTTTTAGCAGTTTGACATTTGTGACATGTTTTTACGTATTTAGATATGTCCTTGGACATATTTTTCCAATAGTAATATCTTTTTATTTTTTCTAATGTTCTATATATTCCACAATGTCCTCCTTCTATTGGATCATCGTGATATTTCAGCATAGTTTCAAAAATTGCCTTAGCATTCTTATTATTGATTTGGGTCACCTTATTTAGTAGCGCTACTTTAATTTTATTTAATATTTTATTGCCCATAAGTTTAAATTCATTAATAGAGATAAATTCGAAAATTTTCTCACTAGGTGCCACTTGTAAATTATATATATTGTGTTTACCGGCCACTTTTTCGAGCCTAGCGAAAAATTGTCCTAAGTCAAAATTTTCTTTAGTAAACAAATCATTAATATGTATATATGTTACTATAGATTTTCCACGTTTGATATAACATCTTCCGGGGGAAATCTTTAGTTTATAGTATTTTCTGACGTCAGTGTTTGTTAAAGGTACATATATACTGGGCTTATCATTATTTTTATTTTTATCAAATTTATGCTGTTTATTACTATTCATTTCTTTTTTATTGGTCATCGATCTGGTCGTGACTTTTAATATAGAACAAATTTTATTATTCATGTCTTTTAGGTCATTTATTGTAATTCGCGATAGAGGGTCAGCAGCATAGTTATCTTTTCCCCTAAGATATTCTACTGTAAAGTCATATTCTTCTAAATCTAGTCTAATTCTTGTTAACTTGGAGCTTGGGTTTTTCATTGAAAATAAATAAGAAAGTGGTCTATGATCAGTACGGACAAGAAAATGTTTTCCATATATATATGGTCTGAAGTGGGTAATTTCCCAATGAATTGCAGTCAATTCTTGCTCAATTGTTGATTTATTACTTTCTCCTTTTGTGAATGTTTTGGATGCATAAGCAATAGGTAAATGTTTGTTTATCACCACAAGCGTGTTTACTTGCATCTGTTGTTATACAAAATGCCTTGGCAAAATCAGGATACTGTAATAAGGTTGGACTCATTAATGCACTTTTGAGATATTTAAATGCAAAATCACAATCCTTCATCCATTCAAAGGGTGTATTCTTCTTGGATAATTTTGTTAAATGTCTGGAGTATTCAGAAAAATTTTTAATAAATCTTCGTTAGTAGTTACAAAAAGCTACGAATCTTTTTGCACTGTCTGCGTTAGTTGGTGTTGGATAGTTTTCAATGATTGAATATTTACTATCGTCTGGTAATATTCCTTTATCTGTACATTTGTGACCAAGGTATGTTACTTCTCTCATGAAGAATGAACATTTTTCAGGATGTAATTTAAGATTATACCTTCGGCATAGGTTGAAAACGGGTTTTAAATTCGAAAGCATATGCTTTTCGTAGCATCCCAATACGACTAAATCATCCATATATAGAAAGGCTTGGTCTGGTTTTAAACCACTGAAAGCAAGTGTCATCATTCGTTGAAAAGAATTGGGTGCTATTTTTAAGACATAAGGTAATCTAGTAAATCTGTATGAACCATTGTTGGTTGAAAAAGATGTTAAGTCTCTGGAGTTTTTCTCTAAACTGATCTTCTGGAAACCTGACATTAAGTCTAAACAGGAAAAATATTTTGCTCTACCAAGTTGGTCTAGGATATCATCGATTCTAGGTAATGGGAATTTATCTGCAATTAATTTTTTGTTTATTTGTCTGTAATCTATAACAAGTCTCCATCTTTTCTGGTCAGAGTTAGGAAGTGACTTCTTTGGTACTAACAAGACTGGACTATTATATTCAGAATAGGAAGGTTCAATAATCTTATCGTTTATTAATTTTTTCACCTGTCTATCAATTTCTTCTTTATGTGTATGTGGTATACGATAATTTTTAATATATACTGGTTCTTTATCTTTTACTCTCAACTTTTGTTCATAAAAATCATTAGTTGTTATTGTTTCTGTTTCTAAACCGAAAATATCACTATATGTTGAACATAGTTCAGTTAATGTAGGTTTAAATTGTTGTGCAACAATTTTCTTTAAAATTTTCAATATATCTGATATTCTTTGCATATTTTGACTTAAATTTTCTTTGATAATTTCATAATCAGAGATGTTTTCGGTTTTTATGTTACTTTGTTTGATTTTAGTAATGGTGTTATTAGTGTTTAGAATACGAATAAATGCTTTGTCAGATTTAACTAATGTATTTGGTATAAAAACACCTGGTTCAATTTCTTGATTTGGAATTAATAATTCATTATTTGAATTGTTAAAATTTACTTGACGTATTACTTCACATCTTGGACGTATATTAATTTCATTGCAGTTATTCGTAATCGGTATATCTATTGTATGCGGTATATTAAATGGTCTAAGGATAAGGTAATCATTATCTTGGTTGAAATCCAATATACAGTTATATTTTTTTATAAAATCCATGCCAATGATTCCATCGCATGGTATCGGAAAATTATTATCTACCACTTGGAAGTAATGTGGTATTAAAAATTTTTTAAATTTTAAATCACAAAATGTATTTCCGATCGATTTGATGTTATCCTGTCCTATTCCACTTAAAGTTGTTGTTTTATTAGTGTTAATTTGGTTTAGATTAAAGAACGTTGATTTTATTAATGAAATGTCTGCTCCTGTGTCTACCAAGAGTGTGAGTGAATTGTTAGTATTGCCTAATTGAATATGTAAAAAGAAGCTCAAGTTTAGATTCAGATGGTAAATTTTTATTGATTTAATCCTAGGGGAAGTTCGGAGTTTTCCGAACCATTATCATTTGTTTCTGTTGCTCTTACGTAGTTATTGTTCCTATGATTATTATTAAATCTCTGTCGGTTTCTGTAATAATTGTTATTATTATTGTTATTATTATAGTTGTTGTTATTATTTCTACGTGGGTAATTATTTCTTCCACTTGATCGTGTGTTATTACCACGGTAACTGTTTCCAAATTTGTACTTTTGTCCATAGTACAAAATGGTATTTTGTTGACCTGTGGCGTCTGTACAACTATTGACAAATTTACTTATAGCATCGTTCATGCTATCAAATTGTCCTGCCTCCATGATAAGCTTGACTTTATCAATGGTGCAGTTTTTAGTTAATGCTTTTACTGCAGCTTGTGTGGAATATTTTGTAGCTAAGTCGCATGACAGTCCATCTGAAATGTATGCAGTTTCTAACGCTTTAGTTAAATTTTCTATTTCGCTGCAATAAGTGTTGGCTGCTTTATTTTTTTGTTTTATATTTAAAATTTTTGCTGTTAACACTTCCACAGACTCTCCCTTCACGCTACTTTTTAGTTTGCTTATTATTTCTGATATAGTTGATTCATTGCTGATTAGATTTCTTGCAGTTCCCTTTAATTTTGTTTTTATTAGTGATACTGCCACCGCTTCGTGAGTACCTTTTATTGAATCTACTAGGGACAGGGAGTCAATAAAGGATCGTAAATTTTCTGATTTTCCATCAAAATCTATAATCAGCTTTGATGCTGTGTTCAAAAAGTTCACTACAGTTTGAGTCATCGTGGATTCAGTTATAGGCATAGAAATATTAAATGTTACACTTTCGTGTATTGAATTTGGTAGTTCGATTTGTATAGATTTTTTTATCAGCTAATTTTGAAATTCTTCTTGTTAAATCAAGGAAAAATGCGTCTGCTGCTCTTTGGTGAGCTACCGTAAGTCTATTGTAATAAACATTACAAAATCAATTTTTTCTGGTACTACTTTCTACCTCATTTATTACATTTGCATTTGGGTTTTCTAATTTCGATTCTGTTTTACCCATGTTTAGGAATTTATATATTTTACGAAATTATTGGTGCATACTATTTTCATTTTCTATACGTTCTGACCACCTGATTGCACGAACTGTCATTTCTTCTACACGAGTATTATTTAAGACATCGTCCTCAGTTGGGACACCTGGCATTCCTATTATTGTCCAAATCTGTGCTGAAAATTCCATTCTTTGTTGTATTGGTAGTTCTTCTTCTTCATAAATTGCTTTTGTTTTATACTTATTTTCCCTTTCCATTATAAAGGACCATACAAAAGTTAAAATACCTCATGAATTTTATGCACTTACTTATTACTATTTATTGTTCCGTTAATGTATATAAATATTTAATCAATATTTTCATAAATTTTGTTAAAAAAAAATGTAATTTCACTTTATTTATTTTATTTATCTATCTATTCAATTTATTTTTTTTTTCATAGTAGGTACGTTTTTTTTGTTGGTACATTTTGCTGGCACTTTCAATCTTCCTTGGTTGATCAATATATGTAAGTATATTTATATTGCTGTATTGTTATTTGTTTTTGTTGCTGGGAATACATTTGATGATTGATAACGAATGTTGTTGGGCTGCTAGTATACAACATTCAGAAAATATGTTGCTGTTGCACTTGATACTGCTGCTGATGATAACAAGTCCTTTTTTAAATAATATTAATTATTTGCTTTATTGCCTCTTGGCCAGGCGGACATCTTTCTTCCTCTAGCAGAGCGTTTTGGCTGGTCTGCCAGGACCCATAAATATTTTAGGAAGTCTGCGCTCTAAGGTCGCAAGTTGTAAATATTTTTGTTTTTTTTTTAATACTGGCAGGATCGCCATGTAATAATTTAAAAATTTCCTAATGTTCTACCTGCCCGAGTGTGCCGGCGCTAATTAACGCCACTGGCTCTAAATGGTTGAAGGCAGATGAATGCTTTTGTTAAAGCAGATGAATGCTTTAATTTTAAATGAAGTAAACTATTTCTTTTGATGGTTAGAGCTCAGCAAGGAGCTCCCAAGAAAGTTGTTTATTCATTGATTTAAAAACAAAATTGTATTGGCTTATATACTACTTATGAGAATAAAGCTTAACCTATCTTAACATAAGAGAAAAAGAAAAGGTATATGCTTAATAAGCAAATTGTTCCTTTTAGATTTCCCACGGTAGGCGTGCGGCGTGTGTCCCATAAGAAATTTGGAAAACATGGATTTTGCATTGTTTATATTTATTATATAAACACATGTGGTTATTAATTATGATTCATTCAAATGCATTATGCTGCGGCTATGTCCAGTGCAAAATAATTTCAATGCCATTGGATGTTATGTATATTGCGGTCAAGTTGACTTTAAATGTTTACTATACAATCTTGATAGTTAGAACACGCTACACCTCCACCTTTTATAAGAATGTTCATATAACGTTAGTTTTATGGACATTCTTTTACACATAAAAAGTATTTTTGAAGTATAATTAATAATTTAAAATCTTATTGTAAAATATTAGGTTTTATTGGAAATGCGCATACCGTTTTAATTATTTAATATTATATAACTTAAGTCTATTCTTATGAACTATTTGTGTTTTATTTGTTTTCTTATCAAATATAGTTACATTATTTCTTAAGTTTATTTTCTTAATTTTGTAAGGTTCTCTATATTGTATTTCTAACTTATGACCTGCTTCATTTTTAAGTAAAACTAGATCTCCTATTTTAAAGTTATAATCAATTATATCCTTATCATAGTTTAACTTTTGCTTAAGTTTATTTTTATCTAATAATTGTTGGGCCCTCTTATATGCTACTTCTAATCTAAATTTAGTTTCTTTGGCATAGTCCTCTATATTATATAGTGGTGCTACTTTATCTTTTTTTTTTTTTTCCATATACATATTTATTTATTGTATCTTCAAAAATGAACTAACAATAAGTAATCAAATCTTAAATCTAAATATAATTATTAGGCCCGACCAATATCGGACATAAGCTTAGTGATAGTTATAAATAATACATAAGTAGTGATAATCAAAAAGAAGTATTTTTAAGCAGTCCCATCTGGAGTGTTGGGTATAAGAGCCCTTGTGTCCCTTTTTTTTAAGCGGATGTGTCCAGTAAAGCTCAAAATATTACGAGCAAGCGGATTAGGATGTGACTCGAGTTTAGTTAAATATTTGCCTGCGTATTTTGCAATTTCTTCACTCACTAGTGGCATATTTAAATCACGATGAATATTTGAATTTTTAACGTACCATGGAGCAGATGTTATCAAACGTAAAATTTTGTTTTGCCTTCGTTGGATTCTCTCGACATTTGAAGCTGAAGCAGTGCCCACAGCTAAATTCCGTAGCACCATATTGGCTTCAAAAGCGACTTGTATATCAAAAGTTTGCAGTCTAGGCTGAGTGTTGAATTTCTGCCAATTAACCAATATATTTGAGTCAATTTAAGTTTCATTTGGGTTAACTTAGAGTCAATATGATATTTTCATGTAAGCCTTCGATCAAGGTGTATGCCAAGGTATTTGACTTGATAATGTTGAGGAATATTTTGATTGTTGATTCGAATGGGGGAACAGGTATCTTTTCTTAGGGTAAACGTTGTATGAACACACTTTTGTTCATTGACTTTAATTCTCCATAAGTTCAACCATATTTCAAGCTGGGTAATGTGTGCTTGGAGATTGGGGGATGCCTCATCAGGATTTTTGTGAATACTCAAACAGGCTGTATCATCGGCAAATTTAGAAGTGTGGATGTTATTGCTCACAGGCATATCACAAGTATATATTAGATACAAGACTGGCCCCAGAATACTACCCTGTGGCACACCAGAAGATATAGGTTCGGGTACACTCATGAAGTCTCCTTCCACAACGGAAAATGTCCTATCAACAATATAGCTTTCCAAAAGCTTTTGTATATTTATTGGTAGGTATGTCTTCAATTTTAAAACTAGGCCTTTGTGCCATACTTTGTCAAATGCCTGAGAAACATCAATAAAAAGGGCAGAACAATACTTCTTTTCTTCAAAAGTCCTCCTTATAATTTGAACCAATCTATGCGTTTGCTCAATAGTGCTATGCTGACTTCTAAAGCCAAATTGATGGTCCGGGATGCACCCAGTATCAGCTAAAATTGTGGACAATTTAGTCATGAGCAACTTTTCGAAAAGCTTTGAAATTGTTGAAAGTAAGCTTATAGGCCTATATGACTCAGCCTTGGTAAGATCTTTGCCTGGCTTTGGAATCATTTTAATCTTGGCAAGTTTCCAGTTATGTGGAAAATACTGCATTCGTAAAATGGCATTAAAAATAAATAGCAAAATTCTTATTGCAATATGAGGCAAGTTCATCAGCATCTTGTTACTAATGCCATCAATACCTGGAGCTTTCTTAGGGTCGAGTTCAGCAACTATTTTTTGTAGTTCACGCATCTTAAACCTTAAGGGACGAGGGGGTAGAGAGACTACACTCGGTAAATCGGCAGCACCCGTACATGAATTGGGAGTGAATACAGATTTTAAATGCTCAGAAAATAAGTTACCTTTCTCACTATCGCTTCTTGCCCAGCCTCCAGTCGAAGTACGCAATGGTGATTTGAGATCAACGGGTCTTTTAAGATTTCTAGTAGCGCGCCATAAAGAGTAATTAGATGTTGACGTTACATCAAGACCTTCTAAATACTTTTCCAGTAATGCAGTCTTTTCCGACGATAGCAGCTCTTTGAGTTGTTTAGTACATTCTTTAAGTCTGATTTTATTTAGGGGTGATCGGTGTTGTTGCCATTCTCTTCTAGCTCTCCTTTTTTCACATACAAGACGTTCAATTTCCGTAGAATAAATTCTATTAAAGCCAGTCTGCGGATAGGAAGTAGTGGCATGTTCAGCAGCCTGTTTAATATATTCGTTAAGATTGGCAATATTAAATTCAATATCATCAGGTGATCTTAGCTGAATGTTTTCTACGCAGTGACTACTAATATATTTTTTGAATCCTAGCCAGTTGACCCTGTTAATCGTTTTCGCATATGAGTTAGTTAAATCACTCCTTAGTGGGTTGAAAATTGTAACTATTGTGGGAGAGTGGTCGGAGGACATATCTACAGAGCCCTCTACGTGAATTAAGTCCCTATGGATATTTTTCGTGACGCCAAAATCTATAACATCTGGAATTTTTCTTACGTCAGTAGGCCAGTAAGTAGGCTCCCCACTCGAAATGACATCTAAGCCCATTTTTGAAATTGTATTAAACAACGCTCTACCTCTAGGTGTAACAAGACGCGAGCCCCAGTACGTATGTTTTGCATTGTAGTCACCAGCTGCCACGAAACAAGATCCAAGCGATTTGTAGAACTCCTCATACTGATCTTCGGTAACTGAAAATCTGGGAGGTGAGTAAATTGAAGATATCATGAAATTCGCACAAAAATTTTCTACGAAAATATTTGTTGCTTGCATATATTCTTCACTAACGTTCTCAAGGATATAGTGCTTGAGTCTTGACTTAATTAGAATTGCTGATCCACCGCATGCTCTCCCTCTCGGGTCTTTTGAATCATATAGAGTGTAACCATTTATTTTAAAGCAGCTTCTCGAAGTCAAGTGAGTCTCAGAGACCAATATTATATCAATATTTTTTTCCGTGAGGAAGTGCTCAAGTTCATTTTTATTTTGGCGAATGCCGTTTGCGTTCCAGAAACATAGTTTTAACGTGTTCATGGTTTGTTGACTAATGCTTGAAGCAGAGTATTCTGCATTCTCAGCATTTCTTGCATCATGCTAGTCATATTTGTTGTAAAGTTGTTTATAGTTAGCACCAGATTCTCAATAGTAGCTTCAAGACGACTAAAGTTAAAGCTAGAGTTTGCATTCGTTGAACTACTTGGCGGTGGAACATTTTGTGTGGGAATAGAACTAGTCTTAGCAGCATCGGCATACGATACACGTGAATTAACTAGTTGGCTAGTTTGAGGCAGAGTGGCGGAGTAAGCATTTGCTGATTGAACTGGAGCTAATTTAGATTTTTGACCCATAGCCTGTTTAACGAAAGAATATACACGGCATCCTCTGTAATTAGCGGTGTGATTTTCTCCACAATTACTGCATTTTTTTCAGCTTGTACTTTTGGCTTGGTACAGTTAGCAGTACCATGCAATTCACCGCAGATAACACAAACTGTAGGTAATTTGCACTAGGTTTTTGTGTGGCCATATTATTGGCAATTATGGCACTGTACGGGACCTGAACGCTTACGTGGCTCTTCAACTGTGATTTTTCGGTGTAAAAGGTATTTTAGACTATAAATTGGGTGCGTCTCATTTTTCTTTAACTGTATATCATTCGGCTCCAGTTCAACACGAAATAGAGGCTGGGGAATCTTCTCTCTATTGATTATATTGGTAACAATTTTTACTTTAAATCCTTGTTCGATAAGTGCCCATTTTACTTCTTCAGGCTCAACATATGAATCTATGCCCTTTAATACTATTTGTAGGCCCTTAGCACTCTTAAGTTGATATGTATAAAAATTTATTTTATTTTTTTTCAAACTCACTAACAATTTTTCGGAAATCTTTTTCATCATATATTTGGGTTTTAGTTTCATCAATATTACCTCGTTTAATTGGAATGAAGTGAAAAGTATTTTCACCAATGGTCGACAGTAGATTTTTTAGAAGCGCGTTTGAATTTTTTTCTCTCAGATAAATAGGTGGTGGCTTAAAAGACTTTTGCGATGATGCAGCGGGCTTGTCGTTTTTGTCTTGCAATAATGAAAAACGATTCTGACGATTGATAGAAGATGTGCTGTTATCCCTAGACATCTTTGGGGCGGATCCAATTTTAGTAGAATTTGGGCTTCGCCCGCGCTTTAAAATGGTTATATATCTGTCCATTCCTACTTGTACCTTTGGTTTTGTACTACTGTTGTCTTCAGTAACAACTTGTTTAATTGTTGACCACGAGCCCGAAGCGGATGATATCGCTGAGTTAAGTGTAGAAGTACTAGGCAATAATGTCAACGATTCACTAGTTGGCATTGGACAAAGCGAAGTTGATCGCTGACGAAACTGTGGTTTTGCCGTTAGAAAAAGTCTATTATCAGATTTTTGATTTTTATTAAGAGCTTCAGAACTCACAGCAAGTCTATTATCAGATTTTTTATTTTTATTGTTATCATTATGAGCATCAAAACTCACAGTAAAATAGGCATTTGTGCCGTTAGAACTCAGAACTAGAAATAGTGAAATTTTTTTCCTCTGGGGTACTCATAAAGAGTATTCCTCAAGGGTATTTTGTATGTTTTTTTGTTTACGGTTTTTTTTTATTTTTGTTATTTCTATATGTAAAAATATTATCAAAGCAAAAAAATGCTTATTTATCAAAGTTAATATGTACTACGAATATTTTTTGTATGCTTTTTTTTTTTTTGTTTAGTTTGTATATAAGAAAAATTCCGCTATTACGTCTGTTCACTATGAAGGTACAACGAGAACTTTAACATTAAAAATCTGAAAACTGTTAGGAGTTTTTGCAAAGACTAACTCATAGGGACAATAATTATGTATTGTTGAAGGTGTTGTATTAAAAAAATAAAACATTCGTCCCAATCATATTTGTCTATAGATATATAGGAACGTACGTATTCATTGAAATTTCTATGACTTCTTTCTATTGTGCCTACTGTTTGGTGGTGATGAGCTGTCGAAGTTAATTTTTCAATTTTTAGTAGATTACATAGTTCTGTTAATATAGAATTTTTATATTCTGTTCCCATGTCCGAAATGAACGTCTTCATTGGACCATAGGTAAGTATAAAATTTTCAAATATTGCCTTAGCGATTGTTTTAGCGCTTTTGTCTCTTATTGGTATAGTAACTAAATATTTAGTTAAATCACATACTATTGTGATTGCGTATTCATTTCCAAATAATGATTTTGGGAATGGTCCTATTGTGTCTACCACTACCGTATCAAATGGTTTTGTTGGCGTTGGTGTTGGTGTCACAGTCATTGGACTTTTGTTATGTTTTAAGGTTTTAGCAGTTTGACATTTGTGACATGTTTTTACGTATTTAGATATGTCCTTGGACATATTTTTCCAATAGTAATATCTTTTTATTTTTTCTAATGTTCTATATATTCCACAATGTCCTCCTTCTATTGGATCATCGTGATATTTCAGCATAGTTTCAAAAATTGCCTTAGCATTCTTATTATTGATTTGGGTCACCTTATTTAGTAGCGCTACTTTAATTTTATTTAATATTTTATTGCCCATAAGTTTAAATTCATTAATAGAGATAAATTCGAAAATTTTCTCACTAGGTGCCACTTGTAAATTATATATATTGTGTTTACCGGCCACTTTTTCGAGCCTAGCGAAAAATTGTCCTAAGTCAAAATTTTCTTTAGTAAACAAATCATTAATATGTATATATGTTACTATAGATTTTCCACGTTTGATATAACATCTTCCGGGGGAAATCTTTAGTTTATAGTATTTTCTGACGTCAGTGTTTGTTAAAGGTACATATATACTGGGCTTATCATTATTTTTATTTTTATCAAATTTATGCTGTTTATTACTATTCATTTCTTTTTTATTGGTCATCGATCTGGTCGTGACTTTTAATATAGAACAAATTTTATTATTCATGTCTTTTAGGTCATTTATTGTAATTCGCGATTGAGGGTCAGCAACATAGATATCTTTTCCCCTAAGATATTCTACTGTAAAGTCATATTCTTCTAAATCTAGTCTAATTCTTGTTAACTTGGAGCTTGGGTTTTTCATTGAAAATAAATAAGAAAGTGGTCTATGATCAGACGGACAAGAAAATGTTGTCCATATATATATGGTCTGAAGTGGGTAATTTCCCAATGAATTGCAGTCAATTCTTGCTCAATTGTTGATTTATTACTTTCTCCTTTTGTGAATGTTTTGGATGCATAAGGTTGGACTCATTAATGCACTTTTGAGATATTTAAATGCAAAATCACAATCCTTCGTCCATTCAAAGGGTGTATTCTTCTTGGATAATTTTGTTAAATGTCTGGAGTATTCAGAAAAATTTTTAATAAATCTTCGATAGTAGTTACAAAAAGCTACGAATCTTTTTGCACTGTCTGCGTTAGTTGGTGTTGGATAGTTTTCAATGATTGAATATTTACTATCGTCTGGTAATATTCCTTTATCTGTACATTTGTGACCAAGGTATGTTACTTCTCTCATGAAGAATGAACATTTTTCAGGATGTAATTTAAGATTATACCTTCGGCATAGGTTGAAAACGGGTTTTAAATTCGAAAGCATATGCTTTTCGTAGCATCCCAATACGACTAAATCATCCATATATAGAAAGGCTTGGTCTGGTTTTAAACCACTGAAAGCAAGTGTCATCATTCGTTGAAAAGAATTGGGTGCTATTTTTAAGACATAAGGTAATCTAGTAAATCTGTATGAACCATTGTTGGTTGAAAAAGATGTTAAGTCTCTGGAGTTTTTCTCTAAACTGATCTTCTGGAAACCTGACATTAAGTCTAAACAGGAAAAATATTTTGCTCTACCAAGTTGGTCTAGGATATCATCGATTCTAGGTAATGGGAATTTATCTGCAATTAATTTTTTGTTTATTTGTCTGTAATCTATAACAAGTCTCCATCTTTTCTGGTCAGAGTTAGGAAGTGACTTCTTTGGTACTAACAAGACTGGACTATTATATTCAGAATAGAAAGGTTCAATAATCTTATCGTTTATTAATTTTTTCACCTGTCTATCAATTTCTTCTTTATGTGTATGTGGTATACGATAATTTTTAATATATACTGGTTCTTTATCTTTTACTCTCAACTTTTGTTCATAAAAATTATTAGTTGTTATTGTTTCTGTTTCTAAACCGAAAATATCACTATATGTTGAACATAGTTCAGTTAATGTAGGTTTAAATTGTTGTGCAACAATTTTCTTTAAAATTTTCAATATATCTGATATTCTTTGCATATTTTGACTTAAATTTTCTTTGATAATTTCATAATCAGAGATGTTTTCGGTTTTTATGTTACTTTGTTTGATTTTAGTAATGGTGTTATTAGTGTTTAGAATACGAATAAATGCTTTGTCAGATTTAACTAATGTATTTGGTATAAAAACACCTGGTTCAATTTCTTGATTTGGAATTAATAATTCATTATTTGAATTGTTAAAATTTACTTGACGTATTACTTCACATCTTGGACGTATATTAATTTCATTGCAGTTATTCGTAATCGGTATATCTATTGTATGCGGTATATTAAATGGTCTAAGGATAAGGTAATCATTATCTTGGTTGAAATCCAATATACAGTTATATTTTTTGATAAAATCCATGCCAATGATTCCATCGCATGGTATCGGAAAATTATTATCTACCACTTGGAAGTAATGTGGTATTAAAAATTTTTTAAATTTTAAATCACAAAATGTATTTCCGATCGATTTGATGTTATCCTGTCCTATTCCACTTAAAGTTGTTGTTTTATTAGTGTTAATTTGGTTTAGATTAAAAAACGTTGATTTTATTAATGAAATGTCTGCTCCTGTGTCTACCAAGAGTGTGAGTGAATTGTTAGTATTGCCTAATTGAATATGTATAAAGAAGCTCACGTTTAGATTCAGATGGTAAATTTTTATTGATTTAATCCTAGGGGAAGTTCGGAGTTTTCCGAACCATTATCATTTGTTTCTGTTGCTCTTACGTAGTTATTGTTCCTATGATTATTATTAAATCTCTGTCGGTTTCTGTAATAATTGTTATTATTATAGTTGTTGTTATTATTTCTACGTGGGTAATTATTTCTTCCACTTGATCGTGTGTTATTACCACGGTAACTGTTTCCAAATTTGTACTTTTGTCCATAGTACAAAATGGTATTTTGTTGACCTGTGGCGTCTGTACAACTATTGACAAATTTACTTATAGCATCGTTCATGCTATCAAATTGTCCTGCCTCCATGATAAGCTTGACTTTATCAATGGTGCAGTTTTTAGTTAATGCTTTTACTGCAGCTTGTGTGGAATATTTTGTAGCTAAGTCGCATGACAGTCCATCTGAAATGTATGCAGTTTCTAACGCTTTAGTTAAATTTTCTATTTCGCTGCAATAAGTGTTGGCTGCTTTATTTTTTTGTTTTATATTTAAAATTTTTGCTGTTAACACTTCCACAGACTCTCCCTTCACGCTACTTTTTAGTTTGCTTATTATTTCTGATATAGTTGATTCATTGCTGATTAGATTTCTTGCAGTTCCCTTTAATTTTGTTTTTATTAGTGATACTGCCACCGCTTCGTGAGTACCTTTTATTGAATCTACTAGGGACAGGGAGTCAATAAAGGATCGTAAATTTTCTGATTTTCCATCAAAATCTATAATCAGCTTTGATGCTGTGTTCAAAAAGTTCACTACAGTTTGAGTCATCGTGGATTCAGTTATAGGCATAGAAATATTAAATGTTACACTTTCGTGTATTGAATTTGGTAGTTCGATTTGTATAGATTTTTTTATCAGCTAATTTTGAAATTCTTCTTGTTAAATCAAGGAAAAATGCGTCTGCTGCTCTTTGGTGAGCTACCGTAAGTCTATTGTAATAAACATTAAATAAAACTCTTATCTCTTCTAATTTTGTAAGAATTTTTTGGAAATGGTGACCAATTGTTTCACTTTTAATTGGTCTATCAATATTGATACACTTATATGACCGTTCTAAATCTTCTTTTGTAATTCGTGCCTTATTCAAAATATCTTTCCATTCCATTAGTGAATATCAAAAAAAAAATTTTATAACTTATTAAAGTTATATTTTGTCTAGGTCATTTGCTCTGCTAGAATATTTTTTCTTTAAAATTTTGTGGTGTATCTTATACATTTTCAAAACAAAGTTAAAAATCGATAATATACAAATAATAATTAGAATTATTTCAATTAATTTTAAATCAATTTTTTCTGGTACTACTTCTACCTCATTTATTACATTTGCATTTGGGTTTTCTAATTTCGATTCTGTTTTACCCATGTTTACGAATTTATATATTTTACGAAATTATTGGTGCATACTATTTTCATTTTCTATACGTTCTGACCACCTGATTGCACGAACTGTCATTTCTTCTACACGAGTATTATTTAAGACATCGTCCTCAGTTGGGACACCTGGCATTCCTATTATTGTCCAAATCTGTGCTGAAAATTCCATTCTTTGTTGTATTGGTAGTTCTTCTTCTTCATAAATTGCTTTTGTTTTATACTTATTTTCCCTTTCCATTATAAAGGACCATACAAAAGTTAAAATACCTCATGAATTTTATGCACTTACTTATTACTATTTATTGTTCCGTTAATGTATACAAGTATTTAATCAATATTTTCATAAATTTTGTTTAAAAAAAATGTAATTTCACTTTATTTATTTTATTTATCTATCTATTCAATTTATTTTTTTTTTTCATAGTAGGTACGTTTTTTTTGTTGGTACATTTTGCTGGCACTTTCAATCTTCCTTGGTTGATCAATATATGTAAGTATATTTATATTGCTGTATTGTTATTTGTTTTTGTTGCTGGGAATACATTTGATGATTGATAACGAATGTTGTTGGGCTGCTAGTATACAACATTCAGAAAATATGTTGCTGTTGCACTTGATACTGCTGCTGATGATAACAAGTCCTTTTTTAAATAATATTAATTATTTGTTTTATTGCGTCTTGGCCAGGCGGACATCTTTCTTCCTCTAGCAGAGCGTTTTGGCTGGTCTGCCAGGACCCATAAATATTTTAGGAAGTCTGCGCTCTAAGGTCGCAAGTTGTAAATATTTTTGTTTTTTTTTAAGACTGGCAGGATCGCCATGTAATAATTTAAAAATTTCCTAATGTTCTACCTGCCCGAGTGTGCCGGCGCTAATTAACGCCACTGGCTCTAAATGGTTGAAGGCAGATGAATGCCTTTGTTAAAGCAGATGAATGCTTTAATTTTAAATGAAGTAAACTATTTCTTTTGATGGTTAGAGCTCAGCAAGGAGCTCCCAAGAAAGTTGTTTATTCATTGATTTAAAAACAAAATTGTATTGGCTTATATACTACTTATGAGAATAAAGCTTAACCTATCTTAACATAAGAGAAAAAGAAAAGGTATATGCTTAATAAGCAAATTGTTCCTTTTAGATTTCCCACGGTAGGCGTGCGGCGTGTGTCCCATAAGAAATTTGGAAAACATGGATTTTGCATTGTTTATATTTATTATATAAACACATGTGGTTATTAATTATGATTCATTCAAATGCATTATGCTGCGGCCTTCGATCAGACTGGTGAGTGTCAAATAGCATTTGTACAAAATACATATTTACGTTGCAGTCTGTCGAATGCATTTGCATGAGTGTCAAATGTCCAGTGCAAAATAATTTCAATGCCATTGGATATTATGTATATTGCGGTCAAGTTGACTTTAAATGTTTACTATACAATCTTGATAGTTAGAACACGCTACAGTTATGGAAAATGGTCCAATTAGTTCATCACTCTCGTCGTCATATCCAATCACATTCACACTAACATCATTCCGCCCATCAAATTCCTTAATATTTTTTATTGACATCGGAAATCTTAAATTTGAAAAATCAACTATTGTTCCATCTTGTAGCGAAATTATATCCGCACTAATATCTTCAATATTATATGAAGAGCATCGAGTCGGAGCACCGATAGCCGAGGTACTCATTGCCGCAATTAAGGCCCACTTAAAACAGTAATTATCACTGTTTTGAATGTTAATGCAAGCACCACGACTAGCAAGCTTCTCCGGTGTGCTAATCCAATGAGCTCCTTTTACTAAAGAAGATTTATTAATATTTAGTTCAGCTCGAACTATGCGAACAAGAGTCCATCCAGAATCTCTCTCCTGAAACTCAGGCAATTTATTTTGAATTTCTGTGACCTGTTTGCAGAACAATTCTGTAACGAACTGTTTGCACACAAACTGTTGTCACACCCTGTAAAGATGTTTTATTTTAACAAATATGATCGACGAACTTATTTATAAAACAAAAGACGCTAACAAAATATATTAAAAGAAATAAACTAAAGAACAAAACATACAACAACAAACACATCCAACAAAATCATTTACAAGCAAAGGGACTAACGGTCACTAACAAAACATACATACAAACATGTACATTAAAATAAGTTAGGGACAATAACAACCAAACATAAGCATGCAGAAATTTCTGTAAATATTACAACAAAAAGGCCGAAGAATTTGCAAACAAGGAATCAGTCGTTGCGTAGACATCAGTTGGTCAGGATGAATCCGGGAAGTTAGTATTCAACTAGCAAACATTGTTAGCGATTACCTAGTCGCGAAACAATACAGTAGAACCTGGATAAGTAGATATTTAATAAACATTGTTAGCGATTGCCTAGTCGCGAAACAATACAGTAGAGCTTGGTTAAGTAGATATTAATACACATTGTTAGCGATTGCCTAGTCGCGAAACAATACAGTAGAACACGGATAAGTAGACATTGACAAACATTGTTAGCGATTTCCTAGTCGCGAAACAATAGAGTAGAACACGGATCAGTAGATATTAATAAACATTGTTAGCGATTGCCTAGTCGCGAAACAATACAGTAGAACACGGATAAGTAGATACTAATAAACATTGTTAGCGATTTCCTAGTCGCGAACCGATACAGTAAAACCTATATAAGTAAATATTATTGAACATTGTTAGCGATTTCCTAGTCGCGAACTAATACAGTAAAACCTATATAAGTAAATATTATCAAACATTGTTAGCGATTGCCTAGTCGCGAAACAATACAGTAGAACACGGATAAGTAGACATTAATAAATATTGCTAGCGATTTCCTAGTCGCGAAACAATACAGTAGAACCTGGATAAATAAATATTAATAAACATTGTGAGCGATTTCCTAGTCGCAAACAATACAGTAGAACCTGGATAAATAAATATTAATAAACATTGTTAGCGATTTCCTAGTCGCGAAATAATACAGTAGAACCTAGATAAATAGATATTAATAAACATTGTCAGCGATTACCTAGTTGCGAAACAATACAGTAGCACCTAGATAAATATATAATAATAAACATTGTTAGCGATTCCCTAGTCGCGAAACAACATCAATAAGGAGTAATTAATAAATATTTTTAGCGATTCCCTAGTCACTAAACAATACGATAAGACACCGAGAACTAGATATTATAAACACTGTCAGCGATTACCTAGTCACGAAGCAATACAGTAGTGCATCGTTAAGCAGATATTTACCAATATTATCGCGCGTCAATATAGGGTAATCTCGGTAGTATCGCAACCACGCCACCACTGAAACGGGAATAGTAGGCCAGTAGCCGATACGTTCAACTGCGGAAAGCTAAGTAAAACATCCATAAAGCCCCAATCTTCCTTATAAGGCACTACATAGGACCACAGGAGTAATACAAAGGTTGACTACGGAAGCATAGAAGACAACTCGCAGGAAGAAACGTCATAACAAATCCGGGGAACTGAGAGGCCATAAGCAAAACAAATGATATAATACTACGGAATTGAAGTCAAGTGAATTATATTTCAGAAAACACTAAATTTATTAATTTTAAATAAAGAATAGTAATAAATTAAGGAAAAGACCGTGTTATTTCTTGTAACGACCATTGGCATTTTCAGGCTGAGTATACCCGTGAGAAAACGACGTTACAAGTGGCGCCCGAGCAAATTCCGGATTAAAACAAGAAAAACACGGAACAAAGAAAAAAAAAGGATACAATTTTTTGTTTGTAAGAAAAATACTACGAAGCAGGAAGCCACATTACAAGTGGCGCCCGAGCAAATTCCGGATTAAAACAAGAAAAACACGGAACAAAGAAAAAAAAGGATACAATTTTTTTCTGGATAAAAACCAGAAAAACACGTAACAAATAAAAAAATAATAAACAAAAAAAAATACCACGAAGCAGGAAGCCACGTTACAAGTGGTGCCCTAGCAAATTCCGGATAAAAACGAGAAAAACACGGAACAAAGAAAAAAAAAGGATACAATTTTCTGTTTGGAAAAAAAATAACACGAAGCAGGAAGCCACGTTACAAGTGGTGCCCGAGCAAATTCTCGATAAAAACAAGAAAAACAAGGGGCAGAAAAAAAAGGATAAATTTTTTTTAATATACCATGAAGCAAGAAGCCACGTTACAAGTGGCGCCCGAGCAAATTCTGGATTAAAACCAGAAAAACACGTAACAAATAAAAAAATAATAAACAAAAAAAAAATACCACGAAGCAGGAAGCCACGTTACAAGTGGTGCCCTAGCAAATTCCGGATAAAAACGAAAAAAACACGGAACAAATAAAAAAAAGGATACAATTTTCTGTTTGGAAAAAAAATACTAGGAAGCAGGAAGCCACGTTACAAGTGGAGCCGGAGCAAAATTCTGTATAAAAAGACGTAACAAATATAAAATAAAAAAAAAATTAATATATATATTTTTTTTTTGGAAAAATACCACGAATCAGAATGGTAAAAATAAGCTGGATATACAGTCTTCGAAAGGAAGAGCTGATACAATATGCAGAAGAACTTAGACTAGAAACTACAGCAACAGTCGAGGAACTTCGGAAACGAATGGCTGAATTCATTAAAATGGATTTACAAGAAGATATAGTACAACGACTAGAAGAACTGGAGCAAAAACACACCAGGGCTACGTCACCTTACACGGAAGGTGCTAGCACAAGCAAAGGAATCGTTCAGAAACAACAACAGGAGGTACCTCAGCTCATGGTGAGCACTCCGGAGGAAAAAACCAAAGAAATACGGAAAAAGGACCAACACATTTTTTTTTAAATTTTTTTTTCAAAGAAGGGGGGAAGTGTAACAAACAGTTTGCACACAAACTGTTGTCACACCCTGTAAAGATGTTTTATTTTAACAAATATGATCGACGAACTTATTTATAAAACAAAAGACGCTAACAAAATATATTAAAAGAAATAAACTAAAGAACAAAACATACAACAACAAACACATCCAACAAAATCATTTACAAGCAAAGGGACTAACGGTCACTAACAAAACATACATACAAACATGTACATTAAAATAAATTAGGGACAATAACAACCAAACATAAGCATGCAGAAATTTCTGTAAATATTACAACAAAAAGGCCGAAGAATTTGCAAACAAGGAATCAGTCGTTGCGTAGACATCAGTTGGTCAGGATGAATCCGGGTAAGTTAGTATTCAACTAGCAAACATTGTTAGCGATTACCTAGTCGCGAAACAATACAGTAGAACCTGGATAAGTAGATATTTAATAAACATTGTTAGCGATTGCCTAGTCGCGAAACAATACAGTAGAGCTTGGTTAAGTAGATATTAATACACATTGTTAGCGATTGCCTAGTCGCGAAACAATACAGTAGAACACGGATAAGTAGACATTGACAAACATTGTTAGCGATTTCCTAGTCGCGAAACAAAGAGTAGAACACGGATCAGTAGATATTAATAAACATTGTTAGCGATTGCCTAGTCGCGAAACAATACAGTAGAACACGGATAAGTAGATACTAATAAACATTGTTAGCGATTTCCTAGTCGCGAACCGATACAGTAAAACCTATATAAGTAAATATTATTGAACATTGTTAGCGATTTCCTAGTCGCGAACTAATACAGTAAAACCTATATAAGTAAATATTATCAAACATTGTTAGCGATTGCCTAGTCGCGAAACAATACAGTAGAACACGGATAAGTAGACATTAATAAATATTGCTAGCGATTTCCTAGTCGCGAAACAATACAGTAGAACCTGGATAAATAAATATTAATAAACATTGTGAGCGATTTCCTAGTCGCAAACAATACAGTAGAACCTGGATAAATAAATATTAATAAACATTGTTAGCGATTTCCTAGTCGCGAAATAATACAGTAGAACCTAGATAAATAGATATTAATAAACATTGTCAGCGATTACCTAGTTGCGAAACAATACAGTAGCACCTAGATAAATATATAATAAACATTGTTAGCGATTCCCTAGTCGCGAAACAACATCAATAAGGAGTAATTAATAAATATTTTTAGCGATTCCCTAGTCACTAAACAATACGATAAGACACCGAGAACTAGATATTATAAACACTGTCAGCGATTACCTAGTCACGAAGCAATACAGTAGTGCATCGTTAAGCAGATATTTACCAATATTATCGCGCGTCAATATAGGGTAATCTCGGTAGTATCGCAACCACGCCACCACTGAAACGGGAATAGTAGGCCAGTAGCCGATACGTTCAACTGCGGAAAGCTAAGTAAAACATCCATAAAGCCCCAATCTTCCTTATAAGGCACTACATAGGACCACAGGAGTAATACAAAGGTTGACTACGGAAGCATAGAAGACAACTCGCAGGAAGAAACGTCATAACAAATCCGGGGAACTGAGAGGCCATAAGCAAAACAAATGATATAATACTACGGAATTGAAGTCAAGTGAATTATATTTCAGAAAACACTAAATTTATTAATTTTAAATAAAGAATAGTAATAAATTAAGGAAAAGACCGTGTTATTTCTTGTAACGACCATTGGCATTTTCAGGCTGAGTATACCCGTGAGAAAACGACGTTACAAGTGGCGCCCGAGCAAATTCCGGATTAAAACAAGAAAAACACGGAACAAAGAAAAAAAAAGGATACAATTTTTTGTTTGTAAGAAAAATACTACGAAGCAGGAAGCCACATTACAAGTGGCGCCCGAGCAAATTCCGGATTAAAACAAGAAAAACACGGAACAAAGAAAAAAAAGGATACAATTTTTTTCTGGATAAAAACCAGAAAAACACGTAACAAATAAAAAAATAATAAACAAAAAAAAATACCACGAAGCAGGAAGCCACGTTACAAGTGGTGCCCTAGCAAATTCCGGATAAAAACGAGAAAAACACGGAACAAAGAAAAAAAAAAGGATACAATTTTCTGTTTGGAAAAAAAATAACACGAAGCAGGAAGCCACGTTACAAGTGGTGCCCGAGCAAATTCTCGATAAAAACAAGAAAAACAAGGGGCAGAAAAAAAAGGATAAATTTTTTTTAATATACCATGAAGCAAGAAGCCACGTTACAAGTGGCGCCCGAGCAAATTCTGGATTAAAACCAGAAAAACACGTAACAAATAAAAAAATAATAAACAAAAAAAAAATACCACGAAGCAGGAAGCCACGTTACAAGTGGTGCCCTAGCAAATTCCGGATAAAAACGAAAAAAACACGGAACAAATAAAAAAAAGGATACAATTTTCTGTTTGGAAAAAAAATACTAGGAAGCAGGAAGCCACGTTACAAGTGGAGCCGGAGCAAAATTCTGTATAAAAAGACGTAACAAATATAAAATAAAAAAAAAATTAATATATATTTTTTTTTTTTGGAAAAATACCACGAATCAGAATGGTAAAAATAAGCTGGATATACAGTCTTCGAAAGGAAGAGCTGATACAATATGCAGAAGAACTTAGACTAGAAACTACAGCAACAGTCGAGGAACTTCGGAAACGAATGGCTGAATTCATTAAAATGGATTTACAAGAAGATATAGTACAACGACTAGAAGAACTGGAGCAAAAACACACCAGGGCTACGTCACCTTACACGGAAGGTGCTAGCACAAGCAAAGGAATCGTTCAGAAACAACAACAGGAGGTACCTCAGCTCATGGTGAGCACTCCGAAGGAAAAAACCAAAGAAATACGGAAAAAGGACCAACACATTTTTTTTTAAATTTTTTTTTCAAAGAAGGGGGGAAGTGTAACAAACAGTTTGCACACAAACTGTTGTCACACCCTGTAAAGATGTTTTATTTTAACAAATATGATCGACGAACTTATTTATAAAACAAAAGACGCTAACAAAATATATTAAAAGAAATAAACTAAAGAACAAAACATACAACAACAAACACATCCAACAAAATCATTTACAAGCAAAGGGACTAACGGTCACTAACAAAACATACATACAAACATGTACATTAAAATAAATTAGGGACAATAACAACCAAACATAAGCATGCAGAAATTTCTGTAAATATTACAACAAAAAGGCCGAAGAATTTGCAAACAAGGAATCAGTCGTTGCGTAGACATCAGTTGGTCAGGATGAATCCGGGTAAGTTAGTATTCAACTAGCAAACATTGTTAGCGATTACCTAGTCGCGAAACAATACAGTAGAACCTGGATAAGTAGATATTTAATAAACATTGTTAGCGATTGCCTAGTCGCGAAACAATACAGTAGAGCTTGGTTAAGTAGATATTAATACACATTGTTAGCGATTGCCTAGTCGCGAAACAATACAGTAGAACACGGATAAGTAGACATTGACAAACATTGTTAGCGATTTCCTAGTCGCGAAACAATAGAGTAGAACACGGATCAGTAGATATTAATAAACATTGTTAGCGATTGCCTAGTCGCGAAACAATACAGTAGAACACGGATAAGTAGATACTAATAAACATTGTTAGCGATTTCCTAGTCGCGAACCAATACAGTAAAACCTATATAAGTAAATATTATTGAACATTGTTAGCGATTTCCTAGTCGCGAACCAATACAGTAAAACCTATATAAGTAAATATTATCAAACATTGTTAGCGATTGCCTAGTCGCGAAACAATACAGTAGAACACGGATAAGTAGACATTAATAAATATTGCTAGCGATTTCCTAGTCGCGAAACAATACAGTAGAACCTGGATAAATAAATATTAATAAACATTGTGAGCGATTTCCTAGTCGCAAACAATACAGTAGAACCTGGATAAATAAATATTAATAAACATTGTTAGCGATTTCCTAGTCGCGAAATAATACAGTAGAACCTAGATAAATAGATATTAATAAACATTGTCAGCGATTACCTAGTTGCGAAACAATACAGTAGCACCTAGATAAATATATAATAATAAACATTGTTAGCGATTCCCTAGTCGCGAAACAACATCAATAAGGAGTAATTAATAAATATTTTTAGCGATTCCCTAGTCACTAAACAATACGATAAGACACCGAGAACTAGATATTATAAACACTGTCAGCGATTACCTAGTCACGAAGCAATACAGTAGTGCATCGTTAAGCAGATATTTACCAATATTATCGCGCGTCAATATAGGGTAATCTCGGTAGTATCGCAACCACGCCACCACTGAAACGGGAATAGTAGGCCAGTAGCCGATACGTTCAACTGCGGAAAGCTAAGTAAAACATCCATAAAGCCCCAATCTTCCTTATAAGGCACTACATAGGACCACAGGAGTAATACAAAGGTTGACTACGGAAGCATAGAAGACAACTCGCAGGAAGAAAAGTCATAACAAATCCGGGGAACTGAGAGGCCATAAGCAAAACAAATGATATAATACTACGGAATTGAAGTCAAGTGAATTATATTTCAGAAAACACTAAATTTATTAATTTTAAATAAAGAATAGTAATAAATTAAGGAAAAGACCGTGTTATTTCTTGTAAAGACCATTGGCATTTTCAGGCTGAGTATACCCGTGAGAAAACGACGTTACAATTCTCTCACGTCATCTGCTGTAGTCAACAAGCTCATTTTTGGTGTATGTACTTTTGTAATTATTTCTAACTCTTCACCAACAATTTTTAAATATTCTGCAACTATACCTATATTAAATTTTAATATAGTATGTTGCTTCAAATGGTATTCAAGCCTCTCTATAAAAGTCGATTCATTTTCGACAATGAAATCTTCAAAGAGAAAATTATCCTTTTTATTTTCTATTCCATAACAAATAATATTGTTTTTAAATGCTTTCCTAATTTCATAATATTCTCCATCAATGTTGATATTATTATTTGTTGATCTACTTCCAAAATCATTTGAACCTTGCTGCTGCTGTTGTTGTTGTTGAGGGTAATGTTGTAGTATTTGGTGTTGATCAGTATTTGAATACCAATGTATTGGAGTAGGAGGTTCCTGCAAATTTGGGTACCATTCCATGGGAGTAGCAGTTTGCTGCCAATACATTTGTAGTTGTGGTTGTTGTTGGTCTTGATGAGGATATTGCTGATGAGCATATTGCTGATGAGGATATTGCTGATGAGTATATTGTTGATGACGATATTGATGTTGTTGGTGAAGACATTGTAGTTGTTGTTGTTGTTCTTGATGAGGATATTGCTGATAAGGATATTGATGCTGTTCTCGATGAGGATATTGTTGATAAGGATATTGATGCTGTTCTTGATGAGGATGTTGTTGATAAGGATACTATTATATTGTTGAGCATATTGCAGTTGTTGAGGATAAGTGAAGGCTGTATGTTGATGATTGTTCAGTACTTGATTTGAGTCTCAACTTTTGACCACTCGGTTCTCCACACCATGATTTTGGATATGGTCTAAAAAGCACTTTTAGTATTTATATACCTTGTTACATATATAACATGTATATACCAAAGTATTCATTTTATTTAATTTATATAATATATATAATATATATTTTTAATATTATTATATTTATTATTTTTTATTCAAAAGTAACTTTGATCGTTTTAGTATAACATGTTTCACACTATTAAAAGCGAAATTATTGAGGATTTGACTCGAATATAATATATATTTTTAATATTATTATATTTATTATTTTTTATTCAAAAGTCACTTTGATCGTTTACTATAACACGTTTCACACTATTAAAAGCGAAGTTATTGAGGATTTGACACGACTCTTTGTAGATACAATGCTGTACTTGCTGCTAGATTAGAAAACTTCTCAATTTATACGAATTACGATCAAGTCTTTAAGAGTCAATAGACAGAGACAGAGACAAATGTCAGCAAGCAGTGAAAATAACAACCAATCTTTGACAATCCTCAATATCACAAACTTCATACACACGCACGAGCATAACGTTAGCTCCCATGATCACGCATCTCTAATTCCCTTTGACAATCCTAAATATGTTACACTTCAATTTGTCCAACCTTCAAATAAGTTCATTGCTCATAAATTACATATTTTATTCATCTCTTCAAACTCTTTAAACATAGGAAATAGAAAAATCAAACTAAATAAATCCAACAACAAAAACATTCTTAGATTCCCCCCACACAAGCATACATAGTTTCTTTCTCAAATACCCTTCTGCAACCGTTTAACAAACGAAAAACCATACTACGTACAAACAAAAGAATAATAAAAAAAACTGAAACAACATTTTCTCTATCCACACACGCACACACAATTACAGCTACTGCAACCGCTTAACAAACGAAAAAACATACTACGTACAAACAAGCGACACACGCACACACAATCTAAAATCATACAGCTACTGCAACCGCTTAACAAACGAAAAAACATATGTACTACGTACAAACAAGCGCACCTGCGTGCCTACATAAATAACTACTCACATAGACGGGAGGATATCGAACCATAAAATTAAAACAAAAACACATCGACGCACCGACATCAAAGTATCCTTCCTTATCTATGTACAAACCATCCATAACCCTCGTCACTTCATACCATTGACAATAATTTTTTTTTTTAATGCATGATTTTTTTTTATTGTATCTTCATATGTGAACTAACAATAAGTATTCAAATCTTAAATCTAAAAAATATAATTAGGCCCGACCAATGTCGGACATAAGCTTAGTAGTAGATATATATAATACATATGTAAGTAGTGATAATCAAAAGGAAAAAAATAAAAGTATTTTCAAGAAGTCCCATCTGGAGTGCTGTGAATAAGAGCCATTGTGTCCCTCTTTTTTAGGCGGATGTGTCCAGTAAAGTTCAAAATATTACGGGCAAGCGGATTAGGATGTGACTCGAGTTTTGTTAAATATTTGCCAGCGTATTTTGCAATTTCTTCAGTCACTAGTGGCATATTCAAATCACGATGTATATTGGAATTTTTGATGTACCATGGAGCCGATGTTATCATGCATAAAATTTTATTTTGCCTGCGTTGAATTTTCTCTACATTTGAAGCTGAAGCTGTGCCCATAGTTGAATTCCGTAGCACCATATTGGCTTCAAAAGCGACTTGTATATCAAAAGTTTGCAGTCTAGGCTGAGTGTTGAATTTCTGCCAATTAACCAATATATTTGAGTTAATTTAAGTTTCATTTGGGTTAACTTAGAGTCAATATGATATTTCCATGTAAGCCTTCGATCAAGGTGTATGCCAAGGTATTTCACTTGAGAATGTTAAGGAATATTTTGATTGTTGATTCGAATGGGGGAACAGGTATCTTTTCTTAGGGTAAACGTTACTTGAACACACTTTTGTTCATTTACTTTGATTCTCCATAAGTTTAACCAAAGCTCCATCTGGCTAATGTGTTCCTGGAGTTTGCGGGATGCCTCATCAGGGTTTTCATGCATACTAAGGCAGGCTGTATCGTCGGCAAATGTGGAAGTATGGATACTACTGCTCACAGGCATATCACAAGTATAAATTAAATATAAAACTGGTCCCAGTATACTCCCCTCTGGCACACCAGATGAAATTGTTTCAGGCCTACTTGTAAAGTCTCCTTCCGCAACAGTGAACTTACGGGAAATAATGTAACTTTCCAAAAGATTTAAAATGTTTATTGGTAAGTAAGTCTTCAATTTTAATATTAGGCCTTCATGCCACACTTTATCAAATGCCTGGGAAACGTCAATAAACAGCGCAGAACAATACTTTTTTCCCTCAAAAGTTCTTCTTATAAATTGAACCAATCTGCGAGTTTGTTCAATGGTGCTATGCTGACTTCTAAAACCAAATTGATGGTCTGGTATGCACCCACTACTAATTAGAATTGGGGACAATTTTGTTTTGAGCAGTTTTTCGAAAAGCTTTGACATTGTAGATAGTAGACTTATTGGCCTATATGACTCAGCCTTTGTTATATCTTTGCCCGGCTTTGGAATCATTTTAACCTTGGCAAGTTTCCAGTTGTGTGGATAATACTCCAGTCGTAAAATAGCATTAAATATGAATAACAGGATTCTCATTGCAATACGAGGCAAGTTCATCAACATCTGATTACTAATTCCATCAATACCCGGAGCTTTCTTCGGGTTGAGTTCGGCAATTAATTTTTGTAAATCACGCATCTTAAACTTTATGTGTTGAGGGGGTTGTTTCCTCGAAATATTTCTCGAAAATATTTTAAATAAAAAAAGGGTTTTAATAAAATATTCAATTTTAAATAAATGGGGTTTTATTTCAACGTACCTTTGGGTTGACAATTTGTAAGTAAGTTACTATATGAAAAAAAAACGTATATACAAAAACACAATAACTTAACGAAAAGAGAAAACAAAAACATAGAAAAGTCCAATGAACAATAATTAAACAAGGGACCTTTACACTAATGAACAATAAGGGACTTTTACACTATGCGCGTAAACATCCCGCCCCCCTTGCTATACAGCAACAAAGAGGACTAAGGATAACGCGGGCCTATCATAGGGAGTTTTATAATAAAATACAATGTTCTTCAAAAAATAATTCATCAGTGATATTTACATTTATATGAATTCAGGAAAAAATATAAAAAAAATATGATAAACTATATACAAAATATAATAATATAATAATAAAAAATAATGCAAAAAAATATAAAAAATTTAAACAATTCGCCCGGACATCACGTTGATGACAATAGTCGCCGGCTGATTCGCTCCAGTGAATTGGTG
Organism: Tachina lurida; assembly: GCA_944452675.1. NCBI lineage: Eukaryota > Metazoa > Arthropoda > Insecta > Diptera > Tachinidae > Tachina > Tachina lurida. The sequence goes on along the minus strand of OX101755.1, from coordinate 56,108,704 downwards.
CTGTTGTCGTTGGGTTGAAGGGGGTTGAGGTTGTAGTAGTTGTGGTTGTTGATGGTGTGCGCATTGATGGCATTGGTTGGCAGTCTTGGCCTTACTGCGTTTTTTATTTCTCCTTTTGTTCTTTTGCGTTGGTTGTGTGTCGGAGGTTTTTGCCTTGTAGCGATGGAGTAAGGTGTGGTGTTCGGCCTTGCACTCAAGACACCGTTCCCGGCTCGTGCACCTGTCTTTCATGTGCGAGTATGCAAGGCAGTTGAAACAATATTTAAATTTTTTCACTGTTTTCCACCGTTCCTTCACCGTCAAAAAAGAATTAGTGAGTTTCTGATTTGGGTAAGAGAACAAGCTTCACAATAGGCCGGGTGAAAACGCCTGAAGCTGTTCTCACGTCCGCTGTACGGACTTTAGAGTCATGTCCCACGTAAGTCTTTTCTATTCGTCCGAGTCGCCATTCGTTAGGGGGTAAATTATCCTGACGGACAACTACCAAGTCGCCTACTTCAAAATCTTTCTGGGGGTATTTCCATTTAACTCGACGATGAAGTTCTTTGAGGTACTCTTCTTTCCACCGCTGGGCAAAATGGTGGTGAAGAATTTTAAGCTTTTGCCACCTATTGGCAACACTCAAAGAGAGATCAGAATGATCGGGTTCAGGGGGTGACAGAATAGGCGCACCAATCAGGAAATGACCTGGCGTTAGGGGAACTAAGTCAGAGGGATCATCAGTCATGGCAGTTAACGTTCTTGAATTCAGGCAAGCTTCTATACGGGTCAACATAGTTGTAAATTCCTCAAAGGTAAACTTCTGAACTCCAGAAATTTTACGTAAATGAGTTTTGACGCTCTTTACGCCGGCTTCCCATAACCCGCCCATATGAGGAGCACCGGGGGGATGAAATGCCATTCAACAGGCTGAAAGCTGTTCCGCACAAGTACCTTTCGCTTAATTTCACATAAAAACTGTTTTCGGTCAACCTCGAGTAAATTAGCAGCACCGACAAATGCAGTTCCGTTGTCAGAATATAAATGAGAAGGGCATCCACGACGTGAGAAAAAACGAGCAAAGGCTGCAAGGAATGTTTCCGTCGACATATCACCAGTTGCCTCCAAATGAATAGCTTTTGTAGCGAAGCAAACAAAAACTAAAACATAGCCTTTTGTAATTCGGCAACCCCTACCAATGTAGGATTTTATGTCGAACGGGCCTGCGAAGTCTAAGCCGGTATGGGTGAACGGTCTCGATATAGAGCATCGTTCAGGGGGTAAGGCAGCCATAATTTGCTGACCGGACTTCTTTCGGTAAATCGTGCATTCCTTACAATTATGAATTACTGTACGTATCAGATTTTTTAACTTAGGGACCCAGAATTCATTTCTAATTAAACGGAGCATTAATGAATGGCCGCCATGAGCAGAGCACTTGTGCACATGTTCAACAAATAAGCGAGTAAAGCGGGCAGAATATGGTAAAATTTTAGGATATCGCTCATCATATGTTAAGCCATGTGATCTAGCCAATCGATTATTAATTCTAACAAAGCCATTTGAATCGATAAAGGGGTTTAACGTTAGTAAATTGCTCTTTGTAGACAATGGTATACCCTTTGAAAGTGGGGTATATTCGGGTATAAAATTTTGCTGACACATTAAAATCAAGCGATTTCGAGTGAATTTTACTTCAGACTGGGTTAAATCTAGAGTGTCATATAAGCAATTTCGGGTCTTCAAATACGCTAAGCACCTGAACATATACGAAATAACGAAACGACTGAACTTCAAGGTGTTGGTGTTCAATAGGGGTATATTGTGGCCAGCACTCTCGCGGTTGTCTTAACCATGCAGGGCCATGCCACCAAAGAGAATTATCAATTAGATCTCATGCAAGAGTTCCACGACTTGCCAAATCGGCGGGGTTGTCCTTGGAATCTACATGTGACCAATTCTCATTACCAACTTTATTCACGATCAACGCTACTCTATTTTTAACAAAGGTGGGCCAATGGCACAGGGGTTTTTTAAGCCAGGATAAAACAATAGTAGAATCAGTCCATAGATAAACCTTACTCCTGTCTAGATTTAATTGGATACATAATGATTCTACCATTTTTGCCATCAAAGCCGCTTCGCATAGCTCTAAACGTGGTAATGTTTCAGCTTTTACGGGAGCTACCTTCGTTTTTGACGCGAGTAAATGCGTCGTAATTGCATGGGGTGATATATTTCGAATATAAAGAGCAGCGCCGTATGCCTTTTCAGAGGCGTCGCAAAACGCATGAAGTTCAAATTCATTTTCTGGTAGAAAATTAACCCATCTTGGAATATTAATTTTCTCAACATTACTGTAGTCGTTTAAAAATGCGCGCCATTGAGATAGGGTTAGGGGGTGCAAACTTTCATCCCAGTCTGTCTTGTCTTTCCAAATTTGTTGCATTATTATTTTGGCTACAACAATTTTTGGTGAGAAGCAACCTGCAGGGTCAAATAATTTCGCTATTTCAGATAAGACAGACCGTTTCGTGACAATGTCCTGGCGTGGCTGCGATGTGAGTTTGAAATAGAAGCCATCTTTATTAGCATCCCATCGCAAGCCTAGGGTTTTTGTAGTACTGGCATCCGAAAACTTTAAGAAGTTTGCATCAAGCAGATTCTCCCTGGGTAAGTCTTCTAAGAGTCGTAAATGATTGGCTGTCAACTTTCGTAAAACAAAACCAGCCGAACCAAGAACATGGGTTAGTTCATTACGCCTCTTAAAAGCGTCTTCGAGTTCATGTGATCCAGCAAGAACATCATCAACATACATTTGAGTTTTCAATATTTCGGACGCCGCAGGACTTATGGATTTACAATCGTCAGCCAATTGCAAAAGAGTACGAATCGCTAAGTACGGCGCGCAGTTCACTCCGAACGTGACCCTGCTAAGCTCATAGTCCTTAATTTCAGCTTCAGGATTATCACGAAACAGAATCCGCTGATATTGGGTTTGATTGGGATGAACTAGTATCTGACGATACATTTTCTCAATATCCGCATTAAAAACATACCGGAAGAACTGCCACCGCAGCAGCAAAACTGTAAGGTCTGTCTGTAAGACAGGGCCTGGGTACAATACACTATTTAGGCTCACGCCATTGGAGGAGGGGTTCGAAGCATTAAATACTACACGGAGTTTCGTGGTTACACTGTCGGGTTTAAACACTGCATGATGAGGTAAATAATACTTATCTACAGTGGAATCGGGGTGCTTGACGGCTTTAATGTGTCCCATTGTGAAATACTCGCGAGCTACATTATCATATTGTGACTTTAATTCGGGATTTTTCAATAAACGTGCCTCATTTCGCACAAACTGGGAAAAGGCGCTTTTCCGAGAATCCCCTAATGTCAATTCATTTGAGAATTCTCGACGAAATGGGAGAGAGACTACATACCGGCCATCGGGATTTTTATAAGTCGTAGCCTGGTAAATACTCATCATCTTCCGATAAGTTGGTTGCTGTGGGAGCTTCTTCAAGTTCCCAAAATCGGGCGAGTTGAGTATTCAATTCGAGATGGGTGCAAAACGATGCTACGGAGTGTAAGGGTTGAGGCTGAGAAACTTCACCTGTGACGATCCACCCGAACACGGTTCTCTGGGCGATCAAGCTGCCATTTGGATGTATTTTAACATCCGTAGTTAAAATTTTGGGATACACATTTCCTCCAAAAAGTATATCCATACGGGTACACATGACGTCGGTCAGTGTAATGTCGGGGAAGGATGAAGTTACAATATCAGAGATATTATATGAAGGCAACTGACCGGTGATTTTTTCTACGACATACGCAGACACTTTCAGTTTGAAGTTGGGGTCAATCGGCGAACTGACTATTAGATTACATATGGTAGAGGATTTACCAGCTAAACAGTCCATCATTCCTGTGACACTTGTCAATGGTACAGAAAATGTGGGAAAGTGAGCAGACATGAACACTTTTACAATTTCTGAACTCATGTGATGTTGCCAAACAGTTTGAGCAACACTTGAGACGCTTCACTGTTGACATACGTTCGTCAACACTCTGACTCAAAAATCTGGGACAAAGTCTAATGGGGTGAGACCCTTGACACAGGAAACAACGACAAACCGTTGGAGTCGAACTGGTTTTTGTCGCAAAACTTTGAATTTTTCTATTATCATTAGATGATTTTTTGGCAGCGTTAAAAATGGGGTTATTTCGTACATTGGCAGTGGTGGGGTATTTGTTCGGGTTTTGAACAGGGTTTGAATGGGACTGCCTTATGTCAGAAATCGATTCGAGTGTTTTGAAATGCGCTGTTAAAAAAGCATCCATATCAGTCCATTTAGGGGATGTTTTAAGTTTTTTAGATTGTTCCCAAAGACTCAGAGTGTTTTCGGGTAACTTTGTAGCACAAATATATACCAGCATCACGTGGTAGAATATTTCAGGGGTTACCTCAAGGAGAGAAAGATTCGTAATGCAATCATTTATCATTCGTTGCAAATTTTTAATATTGGCGCTAGATTCTTGCGAAATCGGTTTAATATTTAATAAAGCTCGAAGCTGTTCGTTTATAAGGGCATCTTTATTTTCATATGTGTCAACCAACTTTTTCCATGCGACTTCATAGCCATCGTTGGTCAGTGGCACCGTTTGTATGGTATCATGTGCATCTTTAGCGGTTTTTTGCAATAGATAGCACAATTTCTGTACTGGGGTCAACCGCGGGTTATTACCATACAAAGCGGAGAACATATCCCGAAATGAGGGCCAGCTCTTATAATCTCCATAAAATATTGGGGTGTCGCAAGGGGGTAAATTAATTATAGGCGCGGATTGCGCTATCGACCTCTCGACTTGCACCGCCACTTTAAGTTGTTCTAGGAGACCAGTTATAAGAGACATCCCCCGAGTGTAAGTACCATAAGAATTAAGATACTTAGCTTTCAATTCTTTAACCTGAGGGTCTTTCACCTTTGCGGGTACAATTAATAAAGAATCGTATGTGGACCGAACAGCTTCCCATAACCGATTGAGCTCTTTTTCATGACTATTCACCGAACCGAGTTGGTGTTCCGCTACTGGTATAGAAACAATATATGCTTCAAATTCTACCAAACGGTCGGCATTGCGGATCAACGTAGTCATATCCATTTTTGATCTCAAATTGTATTGGGAAATTTTAAGAGTTTATTTAAAAATGTACACGTAAAATTATTTGGGATGAATCAAACCGATAAATTTCCGCTTCCGAATAAAAGAACGATAAAGATTTTTGTTTTATTATCGCGAGAAAATTTGCGAAAATTGTATAAATAAAATTTTAAACACGAAAAAAATTCTTGGGCGGGGGTAATGGGTTCAAAAAATTTTGAAATAAATTTATATGAATATGAATTCAAAATAAATATATTGGTATAGGGTAAAAATAATATAAAACAAAGTTAGTTTCACACTTAGATTCTTCTTTCAAGAATTTGGGGAAAATATCAAAGAAAATTCGGGTTAAAATTTGAGAAATCGGTAAAATGTTGAATTAAAATAAATTAAATAAGGATTATTCTAAAGTGTGAAAACGCTTTGTTTAATAAAAAATATAAAAAATGTTTTAAACACTAGTACTGCACTGAATTCCGCACGGGTATCCACAGTGGGTTAATCGAACACGTTATATTCGGTTAAAAATTATTTATTGGGGGAAAATTATTAATAAAATTGTACTAATTATTTATTAAATAGAGTGTAATTAAAACGTGAGTAAAATTTCACTTTAATAAAACAAATTAATTAGCACTCGGTTTTTTATTCGATTAAAAAAAGTTGCAGCACTAGTGTAGGTTGTGTGTGTGTGTGACAATATAAAGTAAAAAAAAAAAACAAAACAAACCAAAACCAACAAACACAGAGTAATTTAGTGGTTGTTTCTCTTGTAAAAGAATATATACATACGTACATATGTATATACAAACAATCCAAATTAATGATTTATCACTGGGTTCACTTTTATGGAGTAATAACACTAAATTTTATTATTATTATTTGTTAATTATACCACTGCATCCAGAAAATAAAAATTCATAACACCAAATTAAATAATTTTTCTCTCGCGTTCGTTGGCTTGTGTTGTTTTTGCTTTTAATAATGCACTAGTAATTATTAAAAGTAACGAGTAAAAATTTTGTGGTTCTGTTTGAGCGAAACAATTTATAAAAAAAGAATAGGCACAAATTAGGCGCGTACATATGTATATAATATATATGTAGGCATGTACATATGTATGTGGATATGTATAAATTTAAAGAAATGTTAAACTGTTTTTAACAATTATATACATTTATATATAATACATACATATATGTACATATGTTTATGCTTCTCGATTTCTTTATTTATCTTCTTTAAAAAATTTAATATTTGTACATACTAGAGCTGTGCAAACGATGGTTGTTTGTGTAGCCTTCATGTTGTACAGTATTGAATTGTTCTCTCTTTTTATTGCTCTTGATTTTATGAGAACACTAAAAATGGTATTCAATTTTATCAAAAGTATGCAACAGCATTTGTGTATCTGCCAAGCGAGGGCATCAGTTATTGTTGTGTCCAAGCATATTTCACTATTGCACACCGAATGACAATTGTAAAATGAGCATACAAGTGTATAATTATGTGTATGTATGTGCAAAAGAAAAAACAAACAACGTAGAATGTATGTGCGTCGTAGATTATTTGAGCGTGTTAGTTCGCATGCTACTGTTCTAAGCAGTGTGACCACATCCTAAAAATTGTCGCTGCTAAATTGATTTAAAAAAAATCTAAAAAATAATTATAGAGCTGAAACCTAATGCTAAAATTTAATACATACTTCTTTTTAATTACATTGTTTCTTTTGAAGTGCTTATTTTTGCTATTTATTCTTTTATTGCATTACAAAATTGTATTTCCTTTAAATGAACCAAAAATTTGTTTAAATTCTTGAAAACCTGCCATGAGTTTAGCATACATAAGTGTAAAAATTTGATGTCTTAACGAGTTTTGCTGTACAATTTCACATTAAAAACCACGCTAGGATGTAATTGTTAGTTAAAAATACATTATTTATTTATTTATTTACTTATTTATTTATATATTTATTACCAATAACCTAGCCAATGCAGGCCATAGACGGTTACAAATTTCTACTATAATAATAACATAAACATTATGGGCAAATTGTTTATAGGTATAAAATTGCATGATGGAATTCTTTAAAACCTTGTTAAATTTCATCACTTACAGCATGTTTATAGAACACGTCACAATCAAGACACGCACGAATGGCACACGCGCGAATACGTAAGAATTTGCATTTGTAGAACACGTAAATTTTTTTTCGTCCGTCTTACGTCGTGTGGCGCTCTTACCAATTTATTGCCAAATCACAGTGTTGCCTTTCTGTAAATAATTTTTATTTGTTTACATTTTGTCATATAAAATTTGTATTTTTGTCATTAAAAAAGGTAACCCTTTTTGACGGCAACATGGAAGTATTTATGTAAATAAAAATTTTTTATTTAAAAAAGAAATCTTTAACCTTATACACATACACAAATAATGAAGTAGCATAAAATTAGCTATTATCTTGCAAGAAAAGAAAATGAATTTCCAAAAATAATAACTGCACGGCTGTTGTCAACTTTATGCTCTAATTGCCACTTACAATAATAAAAAAACAAATAAAAATTTACTAATTGTAGCAACATTCACTTTTTTTGCGTATATATCATTTTTATTTTATTCATTTCTTATAAAATTTGTAATTTTTTCCACCGACGAATGTAATTTTGCATTCGTGCACTTTTGTTGTTTTGACAGCAGAAAACGTGTTATACAAGCCCAAATAAAATGTCACTTGTTACGTTTTTTACAAAAATAAAATGACATTCGCGTTATACAACCACAAACTTGATAAACGTCAGGTTTTATACGCGTATTTTGGACATATTGGGTTCTATAAACATGCTGTTGTACTAACTTTCAGTTTTTCATTTTACATTATGCACTTTTTTTGCATTATGCACTAATAAAAATCATTAAAAGCAAAGCAAAATTATTAATTCGCTGTTGGTTTTTAGAAAACAAGCTTTTTTGAAAATGTATTTCGTTGATAAGCAAAATTTAAAAATTAGTTTTTATAAAATAATACTAATTTACAACGAAAATTTACATTTGGTGCGTGGTGATTTTAATTATGTATTTTGTTCCTCTGAATTCGAAAATCAAGGTAAATTTTTTTTGTGGAACAATTTTTGAAATATTTTAATTTTCAATAAAATTAAGTTTTTAGGCTTTAGGTCAGTAACTTTTATATATTTTTAGTTTTGATCAATATTTCGTTAACCTTTGGTTAACTTCTTCAGGATTATTGTTATTTTATTTGTTTTATAATTAGTTTTTGCCTTTTTTGTTTTCAATCAAACAAATGTTTTTTACAATTATAAATAACAATGTGTGTCATAAATAACATTTTTTTTTATTGAAAACAAAAAAAGGCAAAAACTAATTATAAAACAAATAAAATAAGAATCATCCTGAAGAAGTTAACCAAAGGTTAACGAAATACTGATCAAAACTAAAAATATATAAAATTTACTGACCTAAAGCTTAAAAAATTAGTTTTGTTGAACATATGTATATAAAAGGTCGAAAAATTAGATAAACAATATTTTAATTTTTTTAATTTGTCCACCCTTTTTAACTTCACCAATCATATCTCGAGCTAGAAATGTCGAATATCGTTAAATTAAATAGCAAATCATCGTGTACATGAGTAAATTTACAACTATGAGAAACAATAATTATGAGAAATAAAATTTTTAAATTCAATATGAAATTAAACGAAGGTTGAAAATTATTAAAATTATGAAAAATTTTTAAAGAAAAATTTGTATAAGTGTAACAAAGAATTTACTCAACTGAAAAAAGTACTTCAATGTCTGCCGCAGTGAATAAGATGTTTGCGAAATCAACTCAAATGTCATTCTGTACCTGTATAAACACTTTTCATTTCGTTCGTAATTTGAGCTTGAAATTACTTAATTTTGTGTCAGCCTGAATGGGCTATTAACCAGCTTTCAAAAATATAACAGCATTTATACTGAAATACGAATCCTTTTTTAGTGAAGTAGTGCTATTTACAGTAAATATATTTCTAATTTTTGTTTTAAGTAAATTCATGCTGCTGACGTTCAACTCAAAAAAGTCTTATGGGTAATATTAATGTAACTTTTGCCATTGTAATTCCAAAATTGCAATCAATGTCCTCTATTTTTAAATGTGCCATTTCTCTTACAAATAAGCAATTTACATTATGTATTTTCTAAAATATTTTCCAAATTTATATTTTTAACCGTAACAAATTATAATTCTTACAAAAATTTTATGTCTTTAACAATTTAGATTAAAAAAAAGGCTAAATGAGTTTCTAAAAAAAGATAAAAAATAAGCTAAGAGCTAAATGAAAATTTTGAAGCTAAATCCAAAACAAGAAGCTAAATTTAACTTTAAATAAGCTAATATGGCCACGCTGATCACAGTTCTAGTACCTACATCAACTTATATATTTATAAGCATAATTAACATTGTTATGTTACAAATACATCATGAAATGGGTTACTCGTGAAAATTACTAATATACCTAAAGTTGCATAAATTATATTGTAAAAAGTGTGTAGATTATGGCCCCTATTATGAGCAACTTTCGATATTCGACTGTAGTCGAAAGTACCGATCGAACGAATTTTCATTTGGTATTATAACGAGCATTCCACAAAGAACGTTGTTATTGTGAATGAAACCGGCAAAAAATAGCTAAGAATTTGAGTTTGTGTACTAAAAATAAACATAGCTTAACACTTGGACTTTTTACTAATTTTTCCCATTAAAATACTGCATCGAAAGCTAAATTCTGTTCGATAGAAAATTCGTTGCTCAGCGAAATTTTCGGTGCTCATAATATAAATTTAACATTTGAATTTCGATGCTCGATACCCAGCGAATGTCGAAAATCGAATGCAACTCATAATATGGTCTTATATTACAAAAAAATGCTGGAAAAATCTATATATATTATTGAAAAATGCTATAGAAAATGCTATCTGCTAAATCAAAAATTTTGCAGCTAAATAAAAAAAAACATGCTAAATTTAGCTGCAAAAATGGTCACACTCTTCTCTTTGTTTTATAATTTATTAATTTAAGATAACATTTAAATAACATAAAAATAATATCTTTCTCAATGAATATATGTAGTTGTAAAAATTTCTATTATCACTCAATATTTTATGAAATTTTTAGTTTGTGAAATGAAGTATTGTGCACTATGAAGTGTACAATAAAAACATTGCACACTTGACACAACTGTCTATTCAACTGTTGTACAATGATTGTGTGTGTTTTTTGTTTCCTTGTTCTCTATTTTTGTTTCACACTCAATTACGATTACCACTACAAACACTATTTGCTTTTGAAAAAAATACAATACTGTGCACAATTTCATAGCCTGTGCTCACCTCTAGTACATACATACATACGCACACACAAATTGAAATTGCGATAAGCCAATGGGTAAAAAAATTTATGCACTTTTAACTTTTCAAAGTATGTTTTGCCGACGGCAAATTGAGTGTTTAGAAATTGTCACTTCCTTTACAAATATGTCACACACTTTATTTCTTTATTGCACAAAGTAAAATAAATACACACAACTAACCTTTTCTTATTAAGTTGATTTGGGCTACGGGGTTTTAGGGTTTTTATCCACTTTTTTTTTGTTTTTTGTGTTCCGAAAGATGCACGGGATGGATCCTGGAATTAAATATATTTTCTTGAAAATATTTCAAGGACTCGGGGGGTCTAATCCGGCTCGAAGGACCAAAATGTTTCCTCGAAATATTTCTCGAAAATATTTTAAATAAAAAAAGGGTTTTAATAAAATATTCAATTTTAAATAAATGGGGTTTTATTTCAACGTACCTTTGGGTTGACAATTTGTAAGTAAGTTACTATATGAAAAAAAACATATATACAAAAACACAATAACTTAACGAAAAGAGAAAACAAAAACATAGAAAAGTCCAATGAACAATAATTAAACAAGGGACCTTTACACTAATGAACAATAAGGGACTTTTACACTATGCGCGTAAACAGGGGTAGAGCGACTATATTCGGCAAATCAGCAACACCAGTACATATATTTGGCGTAAAAACGGATTTTAAATGCTCAGCAAATATTTTACCTTTTTCAGTATCGCTTCTTGCCCAACCTCCGGTAGATGTGCGTAGAGGTGGCTTATACTCAACGGGTGTTTTAAGCTTTCTGGCTGCGCGCCACAAAGAGTAATTAGACGCCGGTGTGACATCAAGACCCTCCAGATAATTTTTAAGAGATGAAATTTTTTCAGATGCAAGCAACTCTTGGAGTCGTTTAGTGCACTCTTTAAATCTGATTTTATTTTGTGGTGATCTGTGCTGTTGCCATTCCCTTCTAGCCCTTCTTTTTTCACGTACGAGACGTTCAATGTCTGTAGAATAAATTTTATTAAACCCAATCTGCGGATGGGAGATAGTGGCATGTTCAGCAGCCTGTTTAATATTCTCGCTGAGATTGGCAATGTTCGATTCAATATCATCGGGTGTTCTAAGCGTAATGTTTTCCGTACAATGACTGCTGAGATATTTTTTGAACCCCAGCCAATTTACACGATTGATCATCTTCACATATGGGTCAGGTAAGTTACTTCTTAATGGGCTACAAATTGTGATGATCGTCGGGGAGTGATCGGACGAGAGATCAAGAGAAGCTTGAACTTGAATTAAATCCCTAGAGATATTTTTTATGACGCCAAAATCTATAACATCCGGAATTTTTTGTATGTCAGTAGGCCAATAAGTGGGCTCCCCACTCGAAATGACATCCAAGCCCATTTTTGCAATAGTGTTGAACAATGCTCGACCTCTGGGTGTATCAAGGCGCGAATCCCAGAACGTATGTTTCGCATTGTAGTCTCCAGCTGCTACAAAACAAGGTCCAAGAGATTTGTAGAAATCCTCATATTGATTCTCAGTGATTGAAAATCTGGGAGGGGAGTAAATTGATGATATAACGAAATTTGAACAAAAACTTTCAATGCCAATATTTGTTGCTTGTAGGTATTCTTCACAAATGTTATCAAGAACATAGTGCTTGAGTCTTGACTTTATTAGAATTGCTGATCCACCGCAAGCCCTTCCTCTAGGGTCCTTTGTATCATATATAGTGTAGCCATAAATTTTAAAAAGACTTCTCGAAGTCAAATGAGTCTCAAGCTATGTACACACGGTTGTCAGATCTTACAATATTGCCAGTAAAATGTGCTCAAAATTTCTTACAACCGTGTGAACTGGCAATTTTTGTCAGACGTCGTTGCCAGAAAAATCATTGTCAGTCCATTGCAAGACTAGCAGCTGACAACAAATTGTCAGACATCTTACAATCGTGTGAACACATTTTAAAATTATTGCCAGCTATTTGTCAGACATTTTAATATTGTCAGATGCGCGAAGTTCGTGCATCTGACAATGGCGTCATTGTAAGAGAATTATTTCTATGGGCAACACTGTACACGCTTGATTTTAAAGAAAATATATTTAATAAAATATATGCAGCCAAAATCATTGCAGTTGCTTCTTTATGGTCCATAATAATTAATATTTTCACTTCTTACATTTAACACCACCACAAACGATTGATATTTAACAATTTCTAACAAGCGCTTTGAGTCTGGCAACGCATAATAATGTCTGGCAATTTTTGCATATGACAACCGTGTGAACTTACAATTTTTTTGCTGACGATTTTGTCAGCTGATTTTATTGTCATACAATCATCTAGCAATAAATTGTAAGATTTCCTGACAAATTTGATACAACCGTGTGAACTGTCAATCTGCCATACACTTGCAATTTTTGATTGTCAGTACAATGTCAGCACATTGCCAGATCTAACAATATTGTAAGATCTGACAACCGTGTGTACATAGCTTCAGATACTAACATTATATCAATATTTTTCTCCGTGAGGAAGTGCTCAAGTTCATTTTTATGTTGGCGAATGCCATTTGCGTTCCAGAAACATATTGTTAACGTGTTCATGGCTTATTAAGTATTGCTTGAAGCAGAGTATTCTGCATTCACAACATTTCTTGCAACATGCTAGTCATATTTGTTGTAAAATTGTTTATAGTTTGCACAAGATTTTCAATAGTGGCTTCAAGGCGATTAAAATTAAAGTTTGAGTTTGTATTTGTTGAATTATTTTGCGGTGAAACATTTTGTGTCGGAATAGAACTAGCCTTAGCAGCATCTGCATACGATACACGGGAAGTAACTGGTTGGCTCATTTGCTGAAAAGTGGCAGAGTAAGCGTTTGCTGATTGAGCTGGAGCTAATTTAGGTTTTTGCACCATAGTCTTCTTTACAAAAGAGTACACAGGACAACCTCTGTAGTTAGCGGTGTGATTACCTCCACAATTACTGCATTTTTTATCACTTTGATCTTTTGGTTTGTTGCAGCTAGCGGTGCCGTGTAATTCGCCGCACACAACACAAACAGAGGGTAAATTGCAGTATGTTTTTGTATGGCCATATTCTTGGCAATTATGGCACTGTACAGGACCTGAACGCTTATGTGGCTCTTCAACTGTGATTTTTCGCTACAAGAGGTATTTTAAATTATAAATTGGATGCGTCTCATTTTTTTTCAATTTTATATCATTAGGTTCTAGTTCAACACGAAATAAGGGTTGGGGAATCTTTTCTCTATTTATTATATTGGACACATTTTTTACCTTGAACCCCTGGAGGACGAGTGCATCTTTTATTTCTTTGGGGACAACATAAGAATCTATACCCTTCAATACGATCTGCATGCCTTTAGCGCTCTTAATCTGGTATGTGTAGAAGCTTGTTTTACTTTTTTCAAATTCAGCGGAAATCTTTTTCGTCATAAATTTGGATTTTAGTTTCATCGATGTTGCCACGTTTTATTGGAACAATGTGAAATTTATTCTCACCAATGACCGAAATTAATTTTTTAATAAGGGCATTAGAATTTTTTTTGTCTCAAATAGATTGGTGGCGGCTTGGATGTTTTGTTCGAGGATACCTCGGGTTTGTCGTTGTCATCTTGAAAAATTTTAAAGCGGTTTTGGCGATTAGTTGAGGCTGCGCTGTTATCCCTATACACTTTTGGAGCAGATGAGATTTTTGAGGAATTCGGGCTTCGCCCACGCTCTACTATGGTTATATATCTGTCCATTCCAACTTGTACCTTGAGTTTCGAGCCGCTGTTATCTGTAGTGATAACTTTGTTAAGTGATAAACACGAGCCTGAAGGGGATGATATTACTGACTTATATGAAGAAGTACTGGGCAACTGTAATGTTAATGCATCATTACTATTTGGCATTGGACAAAGCGAAGTTGATCGCTGACGAAAAATTGGCGTTGCCGTTAACAAAAGATTTTCATCAGATTTATTTTTTATATTTTTTTCATTCAGAGTTTCAGAACTCACAGTAAAATAAGCATTTCTGCCGTTAGAACTCACTTCAAGTTTTTCTGTATTTCTGTTATTCGTTTATGTTTTTTTTTTATTTTCGGTATTTTTTGTTTTTGTTATTTATGATTGTTTGTTTGACTTTGAGGTATTCCTCAATATCACTTGTTTAAGTTTTTTTTTGCGGTTTTTTTATTTTTGTTATTTTTACTATGTAAAAAATATTAGCAAAGCATAAAGCTTATTTATTAAAGACAGTATGTATGTACCTATTACGAATAATATGTACTACTAATATTTTTTTTTGTATAATTTTTGTTTGTTTGGTAAGTAAGTAAAATTCCGCTATTCGACTGTTCGCTATGAAGGTACCACGAGAACTCATTGATAGTAATTAACATAAAATGTAAATTTTAGTTCTTAAATTACCAAATTTCGATTTTAATTACCCAAATTTGACAATTTTAATGGCCCGGGCACATACATTTCTATACTACTCGAATTCTTACATGGAAACATCATATTGACTCTAAATTAACTCATATGAAACTTAAGTTAACTCAAATACATTGGTTGATTGGCAGAAATTCAATACTCAGTCTAGACTGCAAAATTTTGATATACAAGACGCTTTTGAAGCCAATATGGTGCTACGGTATTCACATATGGGGCACTGCTTCAGCTTCACATGTAGAGAGAATCCAACGACGACAAAATAAAATTTTACGTTTAATAACATCGGCTCCATGGTACATCAAAAATTCAAATATACATCGTGATTTAAATGTGTCACTATTGACTGAAGAAATCGCAAAATACGCAGGCAAATATTTCAAATAATTATTGTGCTTAATACGAAATTTATGTATTATTAATTACATCACTAAAGCTGGATTCACCCATTGTTTCGGAACAAAATTTTTGTCCGGACAAAATTTTTTTTATATGGAGTTTGACGTTTCTCTTTTTGAGAGAGAGAGAAGCAGAGAACAAATTTTGTTCGGAACATTTTCTACTTGAATTGGTTTAATTTTAATTTTTGTCCGGACAAAATCCAACTGAGCTGCCAACTATTTACAATTTTCAGGCAAAGTTGA
Source organism: Tachina lurida (assembly GCA_944452675.1). Lineage (NCBI taxonomy): Eukaryota > Metazoa > Arthropoda > Insecta > Diptera > Tachinidae > Tachina > Tachina lurida. The sequence continues at coordinate 56,093,035 of OX101755.1, read as the reverse complement.
ACTGAGCTGCCACATCAATAATAAAAGCACAGAGTATACTTGTAATCAGTAAAATAAAAATAAAGGAAAATTGAAAAAAATATACATATGGAGCTCAACGAAACAATTTCATTAAAGCTTATTTCAGAAATGAAAAAGTCAGGCAGAGAATGTTTATATGATATGAGCAATAAAGCATACAAAAACAACCATGTAACACAAAGCGTTTGGTTGGCAGTAGCAAGCGCCATTGGAATTGAAAGTAAGTTAAATTTTTATTGATAAAAATCATTTAATAAATTGTGTTTAATTAATTGCAGGAAGTGAATGTCAATCGCTTTGGAAGAGTTTACGCAGACGCTACAAAACAGCTAAAAACAAAGCTGTCGGAAAGAGTGGAAGTGAGCGTTCGGAAGTTAAAGGCTTCTTAAAAGTTTTAATAAATGAAATGGACTACTTTCAAAGTTTCTGGGAAGATGAAGAGTAAGCTCAATGAAAATTATTTGTTTCATATTATGATTCTTAAATTTTCAGACCTACTGTGTCAAATTACGTAGACTCAAACACAAACAGTTTTCGTACTCTTTTTGATGAGATGGCGCAAGATCCTGATGTAAACGATTCGCTGACAGAATATGGAGAGGAAGTGAATGTCAATCGCTTTGGAAGAGTTTACGCAGACGCTACAAAACAGCTAAAAACAAAGCTGTCGGAAAGAGTGGAAGTGAGCGTTCGGAAGTTAAAGGCTTCTTAAAAGTTTTAATAAATGAAATGGACTACTTTCAAAGTTTCTGGGAAGATGAAGAGTAAGCTCAATGAAAATTATTTGTTTCATATTATGATTCTTAAATTTTCAGACCTACTGTGTCAAATTACGTAGACTCAAACACAAACAGTTTTCGTACTCTTTTTGATGAGATGGCGCAAGATCCTGATGTAAACGATTCGCTGACAGAATATGGAGAGTTTCTTACCGACAACAGTCAGTCAAATTTTTCAACGTGTTCGCCTCTTCCTTCAAAGAGAGTGCGAAAACGAAAATGTTTAAATGTGGATGACGCAGAGACTGAGTTTAAAGAGTCTTTAAAAACTTTGAACAACCTTGCATCATCTGTACTCCAAACCACAGTAGAAAAAAGAGATCCATTCTTTTTAGCGTTGGAAGATGAATTTGCAAAAGTTCCAGAAAATCAAAAGAGTGCGTTAAAAGTAAAACTAATGTCACTTTTAATAGAGCACCAAAAATAATATATACTCTTTACAGTGAAATTCCATTTGGAATAAAAATAAACTTTTTCGGATTAGTTTTCTTCGCTAAAATTTTGTGTTCTAATTTTTTTCCTATCACTTATAGATTTGTAATGTTGGCGTATCTCAAATTTCCACTGGATACATCAGCATATCTGACTTTATCTCAAGAACAGAATGTATCATTTATATCCAAGAAGCATAAACTGATACGTGATAATATAGCCTTAAAACTATTTTAATGCTGTTTTTGTGGTTTCTTAGTTATTTCCCAATTATAATCCTAAAACGGATTTTTTATGAAAATTAAACTATTTTTTTTTTGCAAACTCATAAAAAGTTGACAACAGTAAAAACCAAAACTTTTAAGTACAGGTATCTTACGTACAAAATGTGCCAAATCATGAAAACTAATTTTCACTAAAAAAACTATATTTTAGGATTATTATTTTGAAATAACTAAGAAACCACTAAATCTGACATAGTGCTCATGAGTTAAGGTTAAATATGTTGATGTATACAGTGGAAATTTGAGATACGCCTACATATACAAATCTATAAGTGATAGAAAAACAAAATTAGAACACAAAATTTTAGCGAAGAAAACTAATTCTAAAAAAAATTTCGTTTTTTTCCAAATGAAAAGAAAAAATACAAATTTATAAGTCTTTTATTTTTATCAAGACTTACTTTTTATTTAAGAGAAAAAATGGATTTGTGCAAATTGAAATAAAAAAAGATGAATTTAATTTAATTTTTAAAACTTTATTACAATAAAAATGGAAATTTTTAAGATGAAAGAAAAAATTAATCATTCGTGTTGTTATTTTCATCGTGTATGATGTTTTAGTTTTATTTAATTTGAAAACAAACACAAATGACATGAAAAGAAAATTAATGAGAGACTTTGTTAAAATAATTTATATAAACATTTCTAACAACTACGGCTTCATTAGATGCTCGGTTTGAACCAACGCGGCCCATCGACTGCAGGCCTCTATGACTTTCTGCTCGCCATGATCCAGGAATGACGGCTCCATCTATACCTTCTCTATCAACAAGATCGGCTGGCATATAACGCAAACATGCCTTCTCCCGAAGAAAATTATGAAGACAAACTGTTGATTTCACAATATTTATCACTGTTTCTCTACTGGCAATTATAGGTTTTCTATAAATTCGAAAACGATTTGCCAATATTCCAAATGAATTTTCCACTACCCGCCTGGCTCTAGATAAGTTTCTATTAAAATTATCCTCATGTGCTGGAATATTTCCGCTGCTACGTCCAGGATAAGGGCGCAGTAAATTTTTTCGTAGCGGAAAAGCTTCATCAGCAATAAATACATACGGGACAGATTCATTAGTGCCAGGTAAATTTTTTTCATTGGGAAATTGCATATCCTCGGAGTTCTCGAGGATGGCTTTTCCAAATTTACAATTTTTAAAAATTCCTCCATCACTGTTGTGGCCCAATGCTCCAATATCAACAAGTATAAACTTATAATCGGCATCAGCTACGGCCATTAAAACGATACTGTGTGAGTGTTTATAATTAAAAGTTAGTGAATTGTGATTCGGCAATGCCTGCAATGAAACAGTTTCAAAATATTGCTAAAACGCTCATAAAACCTATAAGCAATATTTTCCCACATGCGTGCTGATTGTTTTGGGAATACGAATTGCAATTTCTTCCATATTAAATCTGTTGTTTCCCTTATTATTGTTGAAGTAGTGGATGCACCAATACGAAAACCATAATAACCAACAGATTTCATGGAATCCCCACTAGCCAAGTATCTACGGAAGCAAAACTTATTAGTAATTTTTCAATATCTCCTTCATTACTCACCTTAACGTTAAGGACAACTTTTCTGCTGCGTTAATGTGTTCCTGTTTGCGGATAGGCATAGCTGGCATATCAGGCCCCAAAATTTTGAGAAGATCATCGAATGAGTTGTGATCCATGCGATGGAAATTTATAAATGATTCCGTGTCATTTAACCGCATCTCTGGAATCAAGGCATGAAAGTATCCCTTTTCTCTCCTTTCTTTCAGCATCTGTTTAACACCAATTCTTTTTGTTTTTAGTTTTATTTTATATATGTACCTTGCCAGTAAAAGAGCTTTATTTAGCTCAATAACTATTAAAAGAAGCACTTTATTTTTATTCATTTTGCTTATAATTTGTTAAACAATTAAAAATATGTTTTTAAGACCAATAAACCAACAAATTACAATCATCTGCCGCTGTGATGCCACTTGTAAAATTAAAACTCATCGTTTACACACGTATTTCATATGGTAGCTTTGATTTTGCAGACAAATTGTTCGAAATGGGTGAATCGTCTTGCAAAAAACTCTCAGTAAAAAAAATTTCTCCAGACAAAAATTTTGTTCCGAAACAATGGGTGAATCCACCTTAAGTGTATGTGCGATACTGGTCGGGCCTAATAATTATATTTAGATTTAATATTTGAATACTTATTGTTCATATTTGAAGACACAATAAATAAATATGTGTGTGTATAAACAAAAAAAATATCTCCGCCTTGGATATTTGCTTGCTTGCTTGGCCAAAGCAGCACAATACCTTTTAAGGAAATCGCCCGATTTTTAAAATATATACCTTTCTTTTAATTTTTATATGGTTAACATTACAAGTTTTAGTTGAAATAAAAATGCAATTACAATTATATCCACACAGAAATACAAAATATATTTCATTATAATTGCAATTGCTTTCCTTAAAAGGTATTGTGCTACTATAGTTAAATAAGAATGGTGAATTCAAGTTATGTAGTATGTAACGACATGATATCAGCTGTAGATGTTTTTTGAAGAAACAGAAAAGTCAGAGGAGAAACATTTTGAGGTTGACGATAGTAAAAAATCAACAACAGCAGATATCAAAGAATGAGAAAAAATGTTCAGGGATCAAATCGCAAATGTTGTCATGTTGCCTTGCAAGCAGTTCATGAAAAATAAAATTTGTATCAAATTTCGACGAAGCTTTTTGAACTTTTTATAGATGTAGTGAGGAAGATTTAATGGATATGTATACCTACGTTTCAAAAAATTTACTGAAAAATTTATTTCTTAATTTGTCATAGATCTTGATCTGACATAGATCTTGAATTTCATGTCTATGTTTTTTTATTAAATAAATAAATAATGCTCATTAAAGTTACTTAAAATTAAGAAGAGTACTGAAAAATTTATAGTTCTGCTAAAGTAGTGAACGCATATAAACAAAATTAAAGTTTTTGGGTCTACGTAGTTACTTATCTAAAATTTATTGCGATAGCAAAAATTTTTTTCGGCGGCATTATAACTGGTGATTTTCATGAGTAATATTAAAATAGATAGTTCCAGGTAATTCTTAATAATTCTAGGGTGACAAAACAATTCTTTGGGAGAGAGGAGCATTGCTACTCCTGCGGAATGCTCTTTGTACGCCTATACTAAGGTCTTTTGTTATGTTGTTCTTTTCACTTTGAAATAAAATCAAATTTTGGGGTATAATTTCATTTAGTCTATTTGGGCGCATTTTCATAATGAAATATTTTTCGTATTTTTGGGGTCATATTTCATTTGAGCTTTGATGCAAATTTTCATTTCTTTAAGGTGTTATTTCATAAAAAATGAAAAAGGAATGAAAATAGATAAAAAAAATGCAAGAACGCCCCAAATGTTCGTGTTGTTGTTTTCTATGTAAGTGTTAGGATCATTTTTAATTTTTGCACTTTGGTGCCTTATTTCCTGGGGCCTTATTTCGCACCGCCTATTTTCAAATTGCAATGTTAATAACACTGGGTGGCAAAAATAAATGAAGTCTAAATACCTCATATGACTTACTAATGTTAATGTAATGTGGAGTATAACAACAATCCGTTTTTGATATTTTCCAATCACCCCATAAATCTCGAGTTATAAGAAATCTGGTTTTTCGTACCCGTTTTAACTTATCAACATTTAAGTTGAATATGAACCGAATTTGTATACGGACTAGTGTTTTTCATACGCGATTTCCCGGGAAAAATTTCCCGGGATCCCGCACATTTTCCGGGAAAGAAATCCCGGGAAATTTGTGCGGGAATTCCCGCGATTTTTTTATTTTGTTATGGCAACTTAATTTGTATTTACACATTCCTCGTTATTCACTTTACACTGGGTCTTCACGTAGCAATTTCATTGCTGAGAACAAGCAATAACGTCCGCAGAATAATTTATTTTTTTTTGCTTCTTGCTTGAAGCGGCGAACACGTACGGAAATTTTTTCCACAATTCTTACACATTCTTAGGGCAGGTATTCTATAAAATATATATTTCTAATGTAAAAATACGAAAATTTGTGTTTAGTTTTTCTTATATTATGTTTTCGGATGATGTACTTTTATAGTTTCTTCCATTTCACTGTTTTGCAAAAATTAATAAAAAATGCAACAAAAGTGACAGCATATTGCTGGCAATAATTGCTCGAGCAATCAGCACAGCAATCATTGCTCAATAGATTGACACTTATTGCAATCGCTGTCTACACTCTACACGTAGGAAATTTCATGGACGCAATTAAATTAGACAATTGCCTCAATCGATATTGCTACGTGAAGACCCAGTGTTATGAATGCGATGGTGCAATAATAAGGTGATGGCAATATCACAATAGCTAAAGCTTTAAAACAACATCTGGCACGCATGCGTTCTGAGACTTAGATGCCTTTATTTGGAAAAAGCAGAACGCGACGTTCAATATTTAATTCTATAACAATTCATAAAAGTAAAAAACAGAAATGAGCAAGGAAATAAAAAAAATTACAAATAATTACAGATTCTTTTTTGTAAATAGTACGGTTAACAGCATTAACAGCTTATTCTGTACTAAAGTCCTATTTCCAAAGAAATATGCCCTTATGCAAAAACGATTGTTAAAGTTAATGCATGCGTTAAAACTGGTTTTGCCATACAAAATTCGTTTGTTAAACCAACTTTAAGTTTAACAATGATTTTTCATAAGGGGGATATTTTGTAATATTTTTTCAATAATACTGGTATAATTTCTTTTTTTTAATATTGGTATCTATAAAGAACGGAAACGGTATTATTTTTTCACTAATGTGTGTATAAAACGTTATTATTTAATCGATCTCATGAATTATAATTTGTTTTTGTTGAAATAAATTAAATTTAAAAATATTTTGTATTGTTTTGTACTGGGTGGGAATTCCCGGGATTTCCCGGGAAACCGAAAAATCTTTCCCGCTTTCCCGGGAAATGAAAAAGTCCGGGAAAAGAAAAACTCTAATACGGACCTATACACAGTGTAATATACAAATTCGAATAGTTGCTCTTTCGATACTAATAAGTGGTTATTGAATGCTAAATAAAAAATATTTCATATTCCACGAATAACAACAACATTGTACGTGACTGTTTTGCATTATAATTATACAATTATACAAACTTGTCTGAGCTTGCATGTATTTTTAAAGGATGTTTTTGTAAATCGCAAGTTTAATAACTTGATGCACCCAGCATTGTGCGAATGTGTTCGAAAGATAACCAAAATGTTAGAGACCAGGGAGCCATCCGAATCCAACAGGGCAGGAAACCTTTATAAAGTGCAGAGAGGCTTTCTTTTTCAACAGTTTGACGCAAACAGTCCACCGAGCCTTTGTATAATAGTCCTCTGAAAATGTAAGAAAACAACATATACATATATGTATATGTATGTGTATATTAGAATATAAAATATTGACTTTTTTGATTAATAAGAATCTTGGTTATAATACATTTTGAGTAATTGTACGAAAAAGTTGTTTAAGATTTTTACAAACAAACATGCATATCTAGAAGCACGGAATTTCATCAGGCCAAGTTCAAAACTATGCAAATAGTGTGTATATTTACACGAAGCCATTCCACCTCGTCGATGTATTTGATATGGATACGCAAAAAGTGCATATTTTAAGACATACTCACTGACTAAAACTGTGTTCACATTGTATGTATGTACATATTTGTCTTATGGAATGTCACTTCTTTATACACATGATATCTTTTGTGTGTATGTAAATTTACGTTGTACGTAAAGTTTATAATTATCAGGGAAACCAGAAATATGCTCTAAAAAAGTGTTTTATGCGCATTCAATATGCACTAAAAACTTAAAAATATGCACTAAAAAGTCAAAATATATGCTCTTAAAAATAAAATATATTTATTTAATTATTATTTTTCGAACTGTATTTGTTTCTATATTCTTATGAATTGAAGAGGCTAATGTTCGTAACGCTTTTTATGCCAAATTACATGTGATAATTATTAATGAACAAATAACATCAAAGTTAGTTGTAAATATTCTGACAACAACACATAGTTGAACGGAACAGCCAGCCGTTTTCGAAGGCCACTAATATTCTTATGAATTAAACAGGCTAATGTTCGTAACGCCAAATTACATGTGATAATTATTAATGAACAAATAAATAACATCAAAACGGCCTGTTCAATTCATAAGAATATAGAAAATATATTGTTTTTTTTTGTAAATGAAATTCAAAAATTCAACAGCATTTTCATATAAAATGAGACAAAAATAAAATAAAGTAAAAAGGAAACAATAAAAAAATTAACAAAGAATAACTGCCGTATAAAAAAAATAACTTAGGTTTGAAGTGCACGTTAAAACAAAATTGTCATACCAATTTTGACTAAAGCAAATAAATAATAATAATAAATAAGGCGGACTCCCCTTATTGTGAATGTCGTCGACGTCACATCAAGACGACAGTAAATATTGTCACTTGTCTGCTTGATAAATAAGCCTTTTTTTGCTTTGATAATATTTTTACATATAGAAACAACAAAAACAAAAAAACCGTAAACAAAAAAACATACAAAGTACCCTTGAGGAATACTCTATATGAGTACCCCAAAGGAAAAAAATAGTGAAGTGAGTTCAAACGGCAGAAATGCCTATTTTACTGTGAGTTTTGATACTCATAATGATAACAGTAAAAATAAAAAATCTGATAATAGACTTGCTGTGAGTTCTGAAGCTCTTAATAAAAATCAAAAATCTGATAATAGACTTTTTCTAACGGCAAAACCACAGTTTCGTCAGCGATCAACTTCGCTTTGTCCAATGCCAACTAGTGAATCGTTGACATTATTGCCTAGTACTTCTACATTTAACTCAGCGATATCATCCGCTTCGGGCTCGTGGTCATCACTTAAACAAGTTGTCACTGTACCTTCATAGTGAACAGAAGTATTAGCGCAATTTCTTTTTACATACTAAACCAAAAAAAAACCATAAAAAAAAAATATTTGTAGTACATACAATTTGTTGTACAATAACTTTGATAAACAAGCTATTTTTGCTTTGCTAATATTTTTTTTTACATAGACAGTAATAACTAAAACAAAAAAAAAAAAAAACAACCGTAAACAAAATAACTTAAAGTGCCCTTGAGGAATACACTTGCAAAGTGCCCTTGAGGAATACTCTATATGAGTACCTCGAAAACAAATAATTGCGAAGTGAGTGATAACGGCAGAAATGCCTAACTTATTGTGAGCTCTGATGATCTTAATGATAACAATAAAAATAACAAATCTGATGATAGACTTACTGTGAGTTCCGATGATCTTAATTTAAAAAAAATAAATAAAAAACTTGATGACAGACTTTTTTTTAACGGCTAAGCCAATTTTTCGTCAGCGATCAACTTCGCTTTGTCCAATGCCAACTGATTCGTTAACATTACAGTTGCCTACTACTTCGTCATTTAAATCAGCGATATCATCCGATTCATCACTTACCCAATTAGTCACTGAAAATAAAAAAAGCCCAAAACCCAAGGTCCAAGTTGGAATGGACCAATATATTATTGTGGGAAAGCGCGGGCGAAGCCCTAATTCTACTAAAATTGCATCTGCTTCAAAGGTATCTAGGGATAACAGCGCATCATCTACTAATCGTTTTCAAATATTGCAAGATGACAACGACACGCCTGATATATCCGCGAAAAAACCTCCAAGCCGCCACCAATATATTTGAGAGAAAAAAATTCAAACGCTCTTATTAAGAAATTAATTTCGGTAATTGGTGAGAATAAATTTCACATTGTTCCAATAAAACGTGGCAATATCGATGAAACCAAAATTCAAATCTATGACGAAACAGATTTCCGCAAAATGGTTGCTGAATTTGAAAAAAGTAAAACAAGCTTCTACACCTACCAGCTTAAGAGCGCTAAAGGCATGTAGATCGTATTGAAGGGCATAGATTCTTATGTTGCCCCCGAAGAAATAAAAGATGCACTCGTCCCCCAGGGGTTCAAGGTAAAAAATGTGTCCAATATAATAAATAGAGAAAAGATTCCCCAACCCCTATTTCGTGTTGAACTTGAGCCTAATGATATAAAATTGAAAAAAAATGAGACGCATCCAATTTATAATTTAAAATACCTCTTGTAGCGAAAAATCACAGTTGAAGAGCCACATAAGCTTTCAGGTCCTGTACAGTGCCATAATTGCCAAGAATATGGCCATACAAAAACATACTGCAATTTACCCTCTGTTTGTGTTGTGTGCGGCGAATTACACGGCACCGCTAGCTGCAACAAACCAAAAGATCAAAGTGATAAAAAATGCAGTAATTGTGGAGGTAATCACACCGCTAACTACAGAGGTTGTCCTGTGTACTCTTTTGTAAAGAAGACTATGGTGCAAAAACCTAAATTAGCTCCAGCTCAATCAGCAAACGCTTACTCTGCCACTTTTCAGCAAATGAGCCAACCAGTTACTTCACGTGTATCGTATGCAGATGCTGCTAAGGCTAGTTCTATTCCGACACAAAATGTTTCACCGCAAAATAATTCTACAAATACAAACTCAAACTTTAATTATAATCGCCTTGAAGCCACTATTGAAAATCTTGTGCAAACTATAAACAATTTTACAACAAATATGACTAGCATGATGCAAGAAATGTTGCGAATGCAGAATACTCTGCTTCAAGCAATACTTAATAAGCCATGAACACGTTAACAATATGTTTCTGGAACGCAAACGGCATTCGCCAACATAAAAATGAACTTGAGCACTTCCTCACGGAAAAAAATATTGATATAATGTTACTATCTGAGACTCATTTGACTTCGAGAAGTCTTTTTAAAATTTATGGCTACACTATATATGATACAAAAGATCCTAGAGGAAGGGCTTGCGGTGGATCAGCAATTCTAATAAAGTCAAGACTGAAGCACTATGTTCTTGATAACATTTGTGAAGAATACCTACAAGCAACAAAGATTGGCATTGAAAGTTTTTGTTCAAATTTCGTTATCAGTTCTCGTGGTACCTTCATAGCGAACAGTCGAATAGCGGAATTTTACTTACTTACCAAACAAACAAAAATTACATATACAAAAAAAAATAATAGTAGTACATATTATTCGTAATAGGTACATACATACTGTCTTTAATAAATAAGCTTTCTGCTTTGCTAATATTTTTTACATAGTAAAAATAACAAAAACAAAAAAAACCGCAAAAAAAAACTTAAACAAGTGATATTGAGGAATACCTCAAAGTCAAACAAATAATCATAAATAACAAAAACAAAAAATACTGAAAATAAAAAAAAAAACATAAACGAATAACCCTTGAGGAATTCTTTGTATGAATTCCTCAAATACAGAAAAACTTGAAGTAAGTTCTAACGGCAGAAATGCTTATTTTACTGTGAGTTCTGAAACTCTGAATGAAAAAAATATAAAAAATAAATCTGATGAAAATCTTTTGTTAACGGCAACGCCAATTTTTCGTCAGCGATCAACTTCGCTTTGTCCAATGCCAAATAGTAATGATGCATTAACATTACAGTTGCCCAGTACTTCTTCATTTAAGTCAGTAATATCATCCCCTTCAGGCTCGTGTTTATCACTTAACAAAGTTATCACTACAGATAACAGCGGCTCGAAACTCAAGGTACAAGTTGGAATGGACAGATACATTACAATTTTAAAGCGCGGGCGAAGCCCGAATTCTTCAAAAATCTCATCTGCTCCAAAAGTGTCTAGGGATAACAGCGCAGCCTCAACTAATCGCCAAAACCGCTTTAAAATTTTTCAAGATGACAACGACAAACCCGAGGTATCCTCGAATAAAACATCCAAGCCGCCACCAATCTATTTGTGACAAAAAAATTCAAATGCCCTTATTAAAAAATTAATTTCGGTCATTGGTGAGAATAAATTTCACATTGTTCCAATAAAACGTGGCAACATCGATGAAACTAAAATCCAAATTTATGACGAAAAAGATTTCCGCAAAATGGTTGATGAATTTGAAAAAAGTAAAACAAGCTTCTACACATACCAGCTTAAGAGCGCTAAAGGCATGCAGATCGTATTGAAGGGCATAGATTCTTATGTTGTCCCCGAAGAAATAAAAGAAGCACTCGTCCTCCAGGGGTTCAAGGTAAAAAATGTGTCCAATATAATAAATAGGGAAAAGATCCCTCAACCTCTATTTCGCGTTGAACTTGAGCCAAATGATATAAAATTGAAAAAGAGTGAGACCCATCCAATATATAATTTAAGATATCTCTTATATCGAAAAATAACCGTTGAAGAACCACACAAGCGTTCAGGACCCGTACAGTGCCATAATTGTCAAGAATATGGCCATACTAAAACTTACTGCAAATTACCTACTGTTTGTGTCGTGTGCGGCGAGTTGCACGGCACTGCTAGTTGCAATAAACCGAAAGATCAAAGTAACAAAAAATGCAGTAATTGTGGAGAAAATCACACCGCTAACTACAGAGGTTGTCGTGTGTACTCTTTGGTAAAGAAGACTATGGTGCAAAAACCTAAATTAGCTCCAGCTCAATCAGCAAACGTTTACTCTGCCACTTTTCAGCAAATGAGCCAACCAGTTACTTCCCGTGTATCGTATGCAGATGCTGCTAAGGCTAGTTCTATTCCGACACAAAATGTTTCACCGCAAAATAATTCTACAAATACAAACTCAAACTTTAATTATAATCGCCTTGAAGCCACTATTGAAAATCTTGTGCAAACTATAAACAATTTTACAACAAATATGACTACCATGATGCAAGAAATGTTGCGAATGCAGAATACTCTGCTTCAAGCAATACTAAATAAGCCATGAACACGTTAACAATATGTTTCTGGAACGCAAACGGCATTCGCCAACATAAAAATGAACTTGAGCACTTCCTCACGGAAAAAAATATTGATATAATGTTAGTATCTGAGACTCATTTGACTTCGAGAAGTCTTTTTAAAATTTATGGCTACACTATATATGATACAAAGGACCCTAGAGGAAGGGCTTGCGGTGGATCAGCAATTCTAATAAAGTCAAGACTCAAGCACTATGTTCTTGATAACATTTGTGAAGAATACCTACAAGCAACAAATATTGGCATTGAAAGTTTTTGTTCAAATTTCGTTATATCATCAATTTACTCCTCTCCCAGATTTTCAATCACTGAGAATCAATATGAGGATTTCTACAAATCTCTTGGACCTTGTTTTGTAGCAGCTGGAGACTACAATGCGAAACATACGTTCTGGGGTTCGCGCCTTGTTACACCCAGAGGTCGAGCATTGTTCAACACTATTTCAAAAATGGGCTTGGATGTCATTTCGAGTGGGGAGCCCACTTATTGGCCTACTGACATACAAAAAATTCCGGACATTATAGATTTTGGCGTCATAAAAAATATCTCCAGGGATTTAATTCAAGTTCAAGCTTCTCTTGATCTCTCGTCCGATCACTCCCCGACGATCATCACAATTTGTAGCCCATTAAGAAGTAACTTACCTGACCCATATGTGAAGATGATCAATCGTGTAAATTGGCTGGGGTTCAAAAAATATCTCAGCAGTCATTGTACGGAAAACATTACGCTTAGAACACCCGATGATATTGAATCGAACATTGCCAATCTCAGCGAGAATATTAAACAGGCTGCTGAACATGCCACTATCTCCCATCCGCAGATTGGGTTTAATAAAATTTATTCTACAGACATCGAACGTCTCGTACGTGAAAAAAGAAGGGCCAGAAGGGAATGGCAACAGCACAGATCACCACAAAATAAAATCAGATTTAAAGAGTGCACTAAACGACTCCAAGAGTTGCTTGCATCTGAAAAAATTGCATCTCTTAAAAATTATCTGGAGGGTCTTGATGTTACACCGGCGTCTAATTACTCCTTGTGGCACGCTGCCAGAAAGCTTAAAACACCCGTTGAGTATAAGCCACCTCTACGCACATCTACCGGAGGTTGGGCAAGAAGCGATACTGAAAAAGGTAAAATATTTGCTGAGCACTTAAAATCCGTTTTTACGCCAAATATATTTACTGGTGTTGCTGATTTGCCGAATATAGTCGCTCTACCCCCTCAACACATAAAGTTTAAGACGCGTGATTTACAAAAATTAATTGCCGAACTCAACCCGAAGAAAGCTCCGGGTATTGATGGAATTAGTAATCAGATGCTGATGAACTTGCCTCGTATTGCAATGAGAATCCTGTTATTCATATTTAATGCTATTTTACGACTGGAGTATTATCCACACAACTGGAAACTTGCCAAGGTTAAAATGATTCCAAAGCCGGGCAAAGATATAACAAAGGCTGAGTCATATAGGCCAATAAGTCTACTATCTACAATGTCAAAGCTTTTCGAAAAACTGCTCAAAACAAAATTGTCCCCAATTCTAATTAGTAGTGGGTGCATACCAGACCATCAATTTGTTTTTAGAAGTCAGCATAGCACCATTGAACAAACTCACAGATTAGTTCAATTTATAAGAAGAACTTTTGAGGGAAAAAAGTATTGTTCTGCGCTGTTTATTGACGTTTCCCACGCATTTGATAAAGTGTGGCATGAAGGCCTTATTTTAAAATTGAAGACTTACTTACCAATAAACATTTTAAATCTTTTGGAAAGTTACATTATTTCCCGTAAGTTCACTGTTGCGGAAGGAGACTTTACAAGTAGGCCTGAAACAATTTCATCTGGTGTGCCACAGGGGAGTATACTGGGACCAGTTTTATATTTAATTTATACTTGTGATATGCCTGTGAGCAGTAGTATCCATACTTCCACATTTGCCGACGATACAGCCTGCCTTAGTATGCATGAAAACCCTGATGAGGCATCCCGCAAACTCCAGGAACACATTAGCCAGATGGAGCTTTGGTTAAACTTATGGAGAATCAAGGTAAATGAACAAAAGTGTGTTCAAGTAACATTTACTTTACGAAGAGATACTTGTTCCCCCATTCGGATTAACAATCAAGTTGTTTCTCAACATTCACATGTGAAATATCTTGGTATACACCTTGATCGACGACTTACATGGAAACACCACATTGATTCTAAGTTAACTCAAATGAAACTTAAACTAACTCAGGTACATTGGCTGATTGGTCGAAATTCAACACTTAGCCTAGACTGTAAACTTTTAATATACAAGTCGCTTTTAAAGCCAATATGGTGCTACGGAATTCAACTATGGGGCACTGCTTCAGCTTCAAATGTAGAGAAAATTCAACGCAGGCAAAATAAAATTTTACGCATGATAACATCGGCTCCATGGTACATCAAAAATTCAAATATACATCGTGATTTGAATATGCCACTAGTGACTGAAGAAATTGCAAAATACGCTGGCAAATATTTAACAAAACTCGAGTCACATCCTAATCCGCTTGTAATATTTTGAACTTTACTGGACACATCCGCCTAAAAAAGAGGGACACAATGGCTCTTATTCACAGCACTCCAGATAGGACTTCTTGAAAATACTTTTATTTTTTTTTCCTTTTGATTATCACTACTTACATATGTATTATATATAACTACTACTAAGCTTATGTCCGACATTGGTCGGACCTAATTATATTTTTTAGATTTAAGATTTGAATACTTATTGTTAGTTCATATATGAAGATACAATAAATAAAAATTCATGCATAAAAAAAAAAAAAAAAAAAAAATTTCGTTATATCATCAATTTAATCCCCTCCCAGATTTTCAATCACTGAGAATCAATATGAGGATTTCTACAAATCTCTTGGACCTTGTTTTGTTGCAGCTGGAGACTACAATGCGAAACATACGTTCTGGGGTTCGCGCCTTGTTACACCCAGAGGTCGAGCATTATTCAACACTATTTCAAAAATGGGCTTGGATGTCATTTCGAGTGGGGAGCCCACTTATTGGCCTACTGACATACAAAAAATTCCGGATGTTATAGATTTTGGCGTCATAAAAAATATCTCTAGGGATTTAATTCAAGTTCAAGCTCCTCTTGATCTCTCGGCCGATCACTCCCCGACGATCATTACAATTTGTAGCTCATTAAGAAGTAACTTACCTGACCCATATGTGAAGATGATCAATCGTGTTAATTGGCTGGGGTTCAAAAAATATCTCAGCAGTCATTGTACGGAAAACATTACGCTTAGAACACCCGATGATATTGAATCGAACATTGCCAATCTCAGCGAGAATATTAAACAGGCTGCTGAATATGCCACTATCTCCCATCCGCAGATTGGGTTTAATAAAATTTATTCCACAGACATTGAACGTCTCGTACGTGAAAAAAGAAGGGCTAGAAGGGAATGGCAACAGCACAGATCACCACAAAATAAAATCAGATTTAAAGAGTGCACTAAACGACTCCAAGAGTTGCTTGCATCTGAAAAAATTGCATCTCTTAAAAATTATCTGGAGGGTCTTGATGTCACACCGGCGTCTAATTACTCTTTTTGGCGCGCAGCCAGAAAGCTTAAAACATACCGGAGGTTGGGCAAGAAGCGATACTGAAAAAGGTAAAATATTTGCTGAGCACTTAAAATCCGTTTTTACGCCAAATATATGTACTGGTGTTGCTGATTTGCCGAATATAGTCGCTCTACCCCCTCAACACATAAACTTTAAGACGCGTGATTTACAAAAATTAATTGCCGAACTCAACCCGAAGAAAGCTCCGGGTATTGATGGAATTAGTAATCAGATGTTGATGAACCTGCCTCGTATTGCAATGAGAACCCTGTTATTCATATTTAATGCTATTTAACGACTGGAGTATTATCCACACAACTGGAAACTTGCCAAGGTTAAAACGATTTTAAGGCCGGGAAAAGATATAACCAAGGCTGAGTCATATAGGCCAATAAGTCTACTATCTACAATGTCAAAGCTTTTCGAAAAACTGCTCAAAACAAAATTGTCCCCAATTCTAATTAGTAGTGGGTGCATACCAGACCATCAATTTGGTTTTAGAAGTCAGCATAGCACCATTGAACAAACTCACAGATTGGTTCAATTTATAAGAAGAACTTTTGAGGAAAAAGAGTATTGTTCTGCGCTGTTTATTGACGTTTCCCAGACAATTGATAAAGTGTGGCATGAAGGCCTTATTTTAAAATTGAAGACTTACTTACCAATAAACATTTTAAATCTTTTGGAAAGTTACATTATTTCCCGTATTTACAAGTAGGCCTGAAACAATTTTATCTGGTGTGCCACAGGGGAGTATACTGGGACCAGTTTTATATTTAATTTATACTTGTGATATGCCAGTGAGCAGTAGTATCCATACTTCCACATTTGCCGACGATACAGCCTGCCTTAGTATGCATGAAAACCCTGATGAGGCATCCCGCAAACTCCAGGAACACATTAGCCAGATGGAGCTTTGGTTAATCTTATGGAGAATCAAGGTAAATGAACAAAAGTGTGTTCAAGTAACATTTACTTTACGAAGAGATACTTGTTCCCCCATTCGGATTAACAATCAAGTTGTTTCTCAACATTCACATGTGAAATATCTTGGTATACACCTTGATCGACGACTTACATGGAAACACCATATTGACTCTAAGTTAACTCAAATGAAACTTAAATTAACTCAGGTACATTGGCTGATTGGTCGAAATTCAACACTTAGCCTAGAGTGTAAACTTTTAATATACAAGTCGCTTTTAAAGCCAATATGGTGCTATGGAATTCAACTATGGGGCACTGCTTCAGCTTCAAATGTAGAGAAAATTCAACGCAGGCAAAACAAAATTTTACGCATGATAACATCGGCTCCATGGTACATCAAAAATTCAAATATACATCGTGATTTGAATATGCCACTAGTGACTGAAGAAATTGCAAAATACGCAGGCAAATATCTAACAGAACTCGAGTCACATCCTAATCCGCTTGCCCGTAATATTTTGAACTTTACTGGACACATCCGTCTAAAAAAGAGGGACACAAGGGCTCTTATTCACAGCACTCCAGATGGGTCTTCCTGAAAATACTTTTAGTTTTTATATTTTTTCCTTTTGATTATCACTACTTATGTATTATATATAACTATTACTAAGCTTATGTCCGACACTGGTCGGGCCTAATTATATTTTTATATATTTAAGATTTGAATACTTATTGTTAGTTCATATATGAAGATACAATAAATAAATATCATGTATTATAAAAAAAAAACTGAATATAAGAGCAGCCCAAAACCCAAGGTCCAAGTCGGAATGGACAGATACATTACAATTTTAAAGCGCGGGCGAAGCCCAAATTCTACTAAAATTGCATCTGCTCCAAAGATGTCTAGGGATAACAGCTCATCCTCTACTAATCGGCAAAACCGTTTTAAAATATTGCAAGATGACAATGACAAACCCGCTGAATCTGCGAATAAACCCTCCAAGCCGCCACCAATCTATTTAAGAAAAAAAACCCAAACGCTCTTATTAAAAAATTAATTTCGGTCATTGGTGAGAATAAATTTCACATTGTTCCAATAAAACGTGGTAATATTGATGAAACGAAAATTCAAATTTATGACGAAAACCATTTTCGCAAAATGGTCTCTGAATTTGAAAAAAGTAAAACAAATTTCTACACATATCAGCTCAAGAGTGCTAAAGGTATGCAGATTGTGTTGAAGGGCATAGACTCCTATGTTGCTCCCGAAGAAGTAAAAGATGTTCTCGTCCTCCAGGGTTTTAAAGTAAAAAATGTATCGAACATAATGAATAGGGAAAAGATTCTTCAACCTCTATTTCGGGTTGAACTTGAGCCAAATGATATAAAATTGAAAAAAAAATGAGACCGATCCAATATATAATTTAAAATATCTTTTATATCGAAAAATAACCGTTGAAGAACCACACAAGCGCTCAGGACCCGTACAGTGCCATAACTGTCAAGAATGTGGCCATACTAAAACGTACTGCAAATTACCTACTGTTTGTGTTGTGTGCGGCGAATTACACGGCACTGCTAGTTGCAATAAATCAAAAGATCAAAGTGACAAAAAATTCGGTAATTGTGGAGGTAATCACACCGCTAACTACAGAGGTTGTCCTGTGTACTCTTTCGTGGATCAGACTATGACGCAAACACCTAAATTAGCCCCAGCCCAATCAGCAAACGCTTTATCTGCCACTATTGCGCAAGTGAGCCAACCAGTTAGTTCCCGTGTATCGTATGCCGATGCTGCTAAGACAAATTATATTCATACACAAAATGTTTCCCCACCAAATAATTCAACAAATACAAACTCGAACTTTAGTTTCAATCGCCTTGAAGCTACTATTGATAATCTGGTGCAAACTATAAATAATTTTACAACAAATATGACTAGCATGATGCAAGAAATGCTGCGAATGCAGAATACTCTGCTTCAAGCTTTAGTTAATAAACCATGAACACGTTAAAAATATGTTTCTGGAACGCAAACGGCATTCGCCAACATAAAAATGAACTTCAGCACTTCCTCACGGAAAAAAATATTGATATAATGTTGGTCTCTGAGACTCATTTGACTTCGAGAAGCCTTTTTAAAATTTATGGCTACACCTTATATGATTCAAAGGACCCGAGAGGAAGAACATGCGGTGGATCAGCAATTTTAATAAAGACAAGACTCAAGCATTATATTATTGATAACATTTGTGAAGAACATTTACAAGCAACGAATATTTGTGTCGAAAACTTTTGCACTAATTTTGTCATATCTTCAATTTACTCCCCTCCTAGATTCGCAATTACTGAGGATCAATATGAGGATTTTTACAAATCTCTGGGCCCTTGTTTCGTAGCAGCCGGCGACTATAATGCTAAACATACGTTCTGGGGTTCGCGTCTTATTACACCCAGAGGTCGAGCGTTGTTCAATACAATTTCCAAAATGGGCTTGGATGTCATTTCGAGTGGGGAGCCCACTTATTGGCCTACTGACATACATAAAATTCCGGATGTTATAGATTTTGGCGTCATAAAAAATATCTCTAGGGATTTAATTCAAGTTCAAGCTCCTCTTGATCTCTCGGCCGATCACTCCCCGACGATCATTACAATTTGTAGCTCATTAAGAAGTAACTTACCTGACCCATATGTGAAGATGATCAATCGTGTTAATTGGCTGGGGTTCAAAAAATATCTCAGCAGTCATTGTACGGAAAACATTACGCTTAGAACACCCGATGATATTGAATCGAACATTGCCAATCTCAGCGAGAATATTAAACAGGCTGCTGAATATGCCACTATCTCCCATCCGCAGATTGGGTTTAATAAAATTTCTTCCACAGACATTGAACGTCTCGTACGTGAAAAAAGAAGGGCTAGAAGGGAATGGCAACAGCACAGATCACCACAAAATAAAATCAGATTTAAAGAGTGCACTAAACGACTCCAAGAGTTGCTTGCATCTGAAAAAATTGCATCTCTTAAAAATTATCTGGAGGGTCTTGATGTCACACCGGCGTCTAATTACTCTTTTTGGCGCGCAGCCAGAAAGCTTAAAACATACCGGAGGTTGGGCAAGAAGCGATACTGAAAAAGGTAAAATATTTGCTGAGCACTTAAAATCCGTTTTTACGCCAAATATATGTACTGGTGTTGCTGATTTGCCGAATATAGTCGCTCTACCCCCTCAACACATAAACTTTAAGACGCGTGATTTACAAAAATTAATTGCCGAACTCAACCCGAAGAAAGCTCCGGGTATTGATGGAATTAGTAATCAGATGTTGATGAACCTGCCTCGTATTGCAATGAGAACCCTGTTATTCATATTTAATGCTATTTAACGACTGGAGTATTATCCACACAACTGGAAACTTGCCAAGGTTAAAACGATTTTAAGGCCGGGAAAAGATATAACCAAGGCTGAGTCATATAGGCCAATAAGTCTACTATCTACAATGTCAAAGCTTTTCGAAAAACTGCTCAAAACAAAATTGTCCCCAATTCTAATTAGTAGTGGGTGCATACCAGACCATCAATTTGGTTTTAGAAGTCAGCATAGCACCATTGAACAAACTCACAGATTGGTTCAATTTATAAGAAGAACTTTTGAGGAAAAAGAGTATTGTTCTGCGCTGTTTATTGACGTTTCCCAAACAATTGATAAAGTGTGGCATGAAGGCCTAATTTTAAAATTGAAGACGTACTTACCAATAAACATTTTAAATCTTTTGGAAAGTTACATTATTTCCCGTATTTACAAGTAGGCCTGAAACAATTTTATCTGGTGTGCCACAGGGGAGTATACTGGGACCAGTTTTATATTTAATTTATACTTGTGATATGCCAGTGAGCAGTAGTATCCATACTTCCACATTTGCCGACGATACAGCCTGCCTTAGTATGCATGAAAACCCTGATGAGGCATCCCGCAAACTCCAGGAACACATTAGCCAGATGGAGCTTTGGTTAATCTTATGGAGAATCAAGGTAAATGAACAAAAGTGTGTTCAAGTAACATTTACTTTACGAAGAGATACTTGTTCCCCCATTCGGATTAACAATCAAGTTGTCCCTCAACATACTCATGTGAAATATCTTGGTATACACCTTGACCGACGACTTACATGGAAACACCATATTGACTCTAAGTTAACTCAAATGAAACTTAAATTAACTCAGGTACATTGGCTGATTGGTCGAAATTCAACACTTAGCCTAGAGTGTAAACTTTTAATATACAAGTCGCTTTTAAAGCCAATATGGTGCTATGGAATTCAACTATGGGGCACTGCTTCAGCTTCAAATGTAGAGAAAATTCAACGCAGGCAAAACAAAATTTTACGCATGATAACATCGGCTCCATGGTACATCAAAAATTCAAATATACATCGTGATTTGAATATGCCACTAGTGACTGAAGAAATTGCAAAATACGCAGGCAAATATCTAACAGAACTCGAGTCACATCCTAATCCGCTTGCCCGTAATATTTTGAACTTTACTGGACACATCCGTCTAAAAAAGAGGGACACAAGGGCTCTTATTCACAGCACTCCAGATGGGTCTTCCTGAAAATACTTTTAGTTTTTATATTTTTTCCTTTTGATTATCACTACTTATGTATTATATATAACTATTACTAAGCTTATGTCCGACACTGGTCGGGCCTAATTATATTTTTATATATTTAAGATTTGAATACTTATTGTTAGTTCATATATGAAGATACAATAAATAAATATCATGTATTATAAAAAAAAAACTGAATATAAGAGCAGCCCAAAACCCAAGGTCCAAGTCGGAATGGACAGATACATTACAATTTTAAAGCGCGGGCGAAGCCCAAATTCTACTAAAATTGCATCTGCTCCAAAGATGTCTAGGGATAACAGCTCATCCTCTACTAATCGGCAAAACCGTTTTAAAATATTGCAAGATGACAATGACAAACCCGCTGAATCTGCGAATAAACCCTCCAAGCCGCCACCAATCTATTTAAGAAAAAAAACCCAAACGCTCTTATTAAAAAATTAATTTCGGTCATTGGTGAGAATAAATTTCACATTGTTCCAATAAAACGTGGTAATATTGATGAAACGAAAATTCAAATTTATGACGAAAAACATTTTCGCAAAATGGTCTCTGAATTTGAAAAAAGTAAAACAAATTTCTACACATATCAGCTCAAGAGTGCTAAAGGTATGCAGATTGTGTTGAAGGGCATAGACTCCTATGTTGCTCCCGAAGAAGTAAAAGATGTTCTCGTCCTCCAGGGTTTTAAAGTAAAAAATGTATCGAACATAATGAATAGGGAAAAGATTCTTCAACCTCTATTTCGGGTTGAACTTGAGCCAAATGATATAAAATTGAAAAAAAAATGAGACCGATCCAATATATAATTTAAAATATCTTTTATATCGAAAAATAACCGTTGAAGAACCACACAAGCGCTCAGGACCCGTACAGTGCCATAACTGTCAAGAATGTGGCCATACTAAAACGTACTGCAAATTACCTACTGTTTGTGTTGTGTGCGGCGAATTACACGGCACTGCTAGTTGCAATAAATCAAAAGATCAAAGTGACAAAAAATTCGGTAATTGTGGAGGTAATCACACCGCTAACTACAGAGGTTGTCCTGTGTACTCTTTCGTGGATCAGACTATGACGCAAACACCTAAATTAGCCCCAGCCCAATCAGCAAACGCTTTATCTGCCACTATTGCGCAAGTGAGCCAACCAGTTAGTTCCCGTGTATCGTATGCCGATGCTGCTAAGACAAATTATATTCATACACAAAATGTTTCCCCACCAAATAATTCAACAAATACAAACTCGAACTTTAGTTTCAATCGCCTTGAAGCTACTATTGATAATCTGGTGCAAACTATAAATAATTTTACAACAAATATGACTAGCATGATGCAAGAAATGCTGCGAATGCAGAATACTCTGCTTCAAGCTTTAGTTAATAAACCATGAACACGTTAAAAATATGTTTCTGGAACGCAAACGGCATTCGCCAACATAAAAATGAACTTCAGCACTTCCTCACGGAAAAAAATATTGATATAATGTTGGTCTCTGAGACTCATTTGACTTCGAGAAGCCTTTTTAAAATTTATGGCTACACCTTATATGATTCAAAGGACCCGAGAGGAAGAACATGCGGTGGATCAGCAATTTTAATAAAGACAAGACTCAAGCATTATATTATTGATAACATTTGTGAAGAACATTTACAAGCAACGAATATTTGTGTCGAAAACTTTTGCACTAATTTTGTCATATCTTCAATTTACTCCCCTCCTAGATTCGCAATTACTGAGGATCAATATGAGGATTTTTACAAATCTCTGGGCCCTTGTTTCGTAGCAGCCGGCGACTATAATGCTAAACATACGTTCTGGGGTTCGCGTCTTATTACACCCAGAGGTCGAGCGTTGTTCAATACAATTTCCAAAATGGGCTTGGATGTCATTTCGAGTGGGGAGCCCACTTATTGGCCTACTGACATACATAAAATTCCGGATGTTATAGATTTTGGCGTCATAAAAAATATTTCTAGGGAACTAATTCACGTAGAAGCTTCCCTAGATCTATCGTCCGATCACTCTCCCACGATCGTTACAATCTGTAGCCCACTGAGAAGTGGTCTACCTTACTCATATGTGAAGTTGGCCAGTCGTGTAAATTGGCTGCGATTCAAAAAATATCTTAGTGGTCATTGCACGGAAAATATTACGCTAAGAACACCTGATGATGTTGAATCTAACATTGCCAATCTAAACGAAAATATTAAGCAGGCTGCTAAACATGCCACTACCTCACATCCGCAGACTGGGTTTAGTAGACTATATTCTACAGATATTGAACGTCTCGTATGTGAAAAAAGAAGAGCTAGAAGGGAATGGCAACAGCACAGATCACCCCAGAATAAAATTAGATTTAAAGAGTGCACTAAACGACTCCAAGAGCTGCTTGCACATGAAAAAACTGCATCTCTTAAAAACTATCTGGAAAATCTTGATGTCACACCAGCATCTAATTACTCTTTATGGCGCGCTGCTAGAAAGCTTAAAACACCTGTTGAGTTTAAACCGCCTCTGCGCACATCTACCGGAGGTTGGGCAAGAAGCGATACTGAAAAAGGTAACATATTTGCTGACCATTTAAAATACGTATTTACCCCAAACACATGTACTGGTGTAATTGATTTGCCAAATGTAGTTGCTCTACCCCCTCAACAAAGAAAGTTTAAGACGCGTGATGTGCAAAAACTTATTGCAGAACTCAACCCGATAAAAGTTCCGGGTTTTGATGGAATTAGTTATTATCCACACAGCTGGAAACTTGCCAAAGTTAAAATGATTCCAAAGCCGTGCAAAGATCTTACCAAGGCTGACGCATATAGGCCAATAAGTCTCCTATCAACAATGTCAAAGCTTTTCGAAAAACTGCTCATGAGAAAATTTTGCCCAATTCTAGTTAGTAGTGGGTGCATACCGGACCATCAATTTGGTTTTAGAAGTCAGCATAGCACCATTGAACAGACTCATAGATTGGTCCAATATATAAGAAGAACATTTGAAAAAAAGAAGTATTGTTCTGCGCTGTTTATCGACGTTTCTCAGGCATTTGATAAAGTGTGGCATGAAGGCCTAATTTTAAAATTAAAAACATACCTGCCAATTAACGTTGTAAGTCTTTTGGAAAGTTACATTACTACCCGGAAGTTCACTGTTGTGGAAGGAGACTTTGTGAGCATGCCTGAAACTATCGCATCCGGTGTGCCACAGGGGAGTATACTGGGGCCAGTTTTGTATTTGATTTATACTTGTGATATGCCTCTGAGCAGCAATATCCACACTTCCACATTTGCTGATGATACAGCCTGCCTTAGTATGCATGAAAATCCTTACGAGGCATCCTGATATCTTCAAGAAGACATTACCCAGCTGGAACTATGGTTAAACTTATGGAGAATTAAGGTAACCGAACAAAAGTGTGTTCAAGTAACATATACATTACGAAGAGATACTTGTTCACCCATTCGGATTAACAATCAAGTTGTCCCTCAACATACTCATGTGAAATATCTTGGTATTCACCTTGACCGACGACTTACATGGAAACACCATATTGACTCTAAGTTAACTCAAATGAAACTTAAATTAACTCAGGTACATTGGCTGATTGGTCGAAATTCAACACTTAGCCTAGACTGTAAACTTTTAATATACAAGTCGCTTTTAAAGCCAATATGGTGCTATGGAATTCAACTATGGGGCACTGCTTCAGCTTCAAATGTAGAGAAAATTCAACGCAGGCAAAACAAAATTTTACGCATGATAACATCGGCTCCATGGTACATCAAAAATTCAAATATACATCGTGATTTGAATATGCCACTAGTGACTGAAGAAATTGCAAAATACGCAGGCAAATATCTAACAGAACTCGAGTCACATCCTAATCCGCTTGCCCGTAATATTTTGAACTTTACTGGACACATCCGTCTAAAAAAGAGGGACACAAGGGCTCTTATTCACAGCACTCCAGATGGGTCTTCCTGAAAATACTTTTAGTTTTTATATTTTTTCCTTTTGATTATCACTACTTATGTATTATATATAACTATTACTAAGCTTATGTCCGACACTGGTCGGGCCTAATTATATTTTTATATATTTAAGATTTGAATACTTATTGTTAGTTCATATATGAAGATACAATAAATAAATATCATGTATTATAAAAAAAAAACTGAATATAAGAGCAGCCCAAAACCCAAGGTCCAAGTCGGAATGGACAGATACATTACAATTTTAAAGCGCGGGCGAAGCCCAAATTCTACTAAAATTGCATCTGCTCCAAAGATGTCTAGGGATAACAGCGCATCCTCTACTAATCGGCAAAACCGTTTTAAAATATTGCAAGATGACAATGACAAACCCGCTGAATCTGCGAATAAACCCTCCAAGCCGCCACCAATCTATTTAAGAAAAAAAAACCCAAACGCTCTTATTAAAAAATTAATTTCGGTCATTGGTGAGAATAAATTTCACATTGTTCCAATAAAACGTGGTAATATTGATGAAACGAAAATTCAAATTTATGACGAAAAAGATTTTCGCAAAATGGTCTCTGAATTTGAAAAAAGTAAAACAAATTTCTACACATATCAGCTCAAGAGTGCTAAAGGTATGCAGATTGTGTTGAAGGGCATAGACTCCTATGTTGCTCCCGAAGAAGTAAAAGATGTTCTCGTCCTCCAGGGTTTTAAAGTAAAAAATGTATCGAACATAATGAATAGGGAAAAGATTCTTCAACCTCTATTTCGGGTTGAACTTGAGCCAAATGATATAAAATTGAAAAAAAAATGAGACCGATCCAATATATAATTTAAAATATCTTTTATATCGAAAAATAACCGTTGAAGAACCACACAAGCGCTCAGGACCCGTACAGTGCCATAACTGTCAAGAATGTGCCCATACTAAAACGTACTGCAAATTACCTACTGTTTGTGTTGTGTGCGGCGAATTACACGGCACTGCTAGTTGCAATAAATCAAAAGATCAAAGTGACAAAAAATTCGGTAATTGTGGAGGTAATCACACCGCTAACTACAGAGGTTGTCCTGTGTACTCTTTCGTGGATCAGACTATGAGGCAAACACCTAAATTAGCCCCAGTCCAATCAGCAAACGCTTTATCTGCCACTATTGCGCAAGTGAGCCAACCAGTTAGTTCCCGTGTATCGTATGCCGATGCTGCTAAGACAAATTATATTCATACACAAAATGTTTCCCCACCAAATAATTCAACAAATACAAACTCGAACTTTAGTTTCAATCGCCTTGAAGCTACTATTGATAATCTGGTGCAAACTATATATAATTTTACAACAAATATGACTAGCATGATGCAAGAAATGCTGCGAATGCAGAATACTCTGCTTCAAGCTTTAGTTAATAAACCATGAACACGTTAAAAATATGTTTCTGGAACGCAAACGGCATTCGCCAACATAAAAATGAACTTCAGCACTTCCTCACGGAAAAAAAGATTGATATAATGTTGGTCTCTGAGACTCATTTGACTTCGAGAAGCCTTTTTAAAATTTATGGCTACACCTTATATGATTCAAAGGACCCGAGAGGAAGAGCATGCGGTGGATCAGCAATTTTAATAAAGACAAGACTCAAGCATTATATTATTGATAACATTTGTGAAGAACATTTACAAGCAACGAATATTTGTGTCGAAAACTTTTGCACTAATTTTGTCATATCTTCAATTTACTCCCCTCCTAGATTCGCAATTACTGAGGATCAATATGAGGATTTTTACAAATCTCTGGGCCCTTGTTTCGTAGCAGCCGGCGACTATAATGCTAAACATACGTTCTGGGGTTCGCGTCTTATTACACCCAGAGGTCGAGCGTTGTTCAATACAATTTCCAAAATGGGCTTGGATGTCATTTCGAGTGGGGAGCCCACTTATTGGCCTACTGACATACATAAAATTCCGGATGTTATAGATTTTGGCGTCATAAAAAATATTTCTAGGGAACTAATTCACGTAGAAGCTTCCCTAGATCTATCGTCCGATCACTCTCCCACGATCGTTACAATCTGTAGCCCACTGAGAAGTGGTCTACCTTACTCATATGTGAAGTTGGCCAGTCGTGTAAATTGGCTGCGATTCAAAAAATATCTTAGTGGTCATTGCACGGAAAATATTACGCTAAGAACACCTGATGATGTTGAATCTAACATTGCCAATCTAAACGAAAATATTAAGCAGGCTGCTAAACATGCCACTACCTCACATCCGCAGACTGGGTTTAGTAGACTATATTCTACAGATATTGAACGTCTCGTATGTGAAAAAAGAAGAGCTAGAAGGGAATGGCAACAGCACAGATCACCCCAGAATAAAATTAGATTTAAAGAGTGCACTAAACGACTCCAAGAGCTGCTTATACATGAAAAAACTGCATCTCTTAAAAACTATCTGGAAAATCTTGATGTCACACCAGCATCTAATTACTCTTTATGGCGCGCTGCTAGAAAGCTTAAAACACCTGTTGAGTTTAAACCGCCTCTGCGCACATCTACCGGAGGTTGGGCAAGAAGCGATACTGAAAAAGGTAACATATTTGCTGACCATTTAAAATACGTATTTACCCCAAACACATGTACTGGTGTAATTGATTTGCCAAAAGTAGTTGCTCTACCCCCTCAACAAATAAAGTTTAAGACGCGTGATGTGCAAAAACTTATTGCAGAACTCAACCCGAAAAAAGTTCCGGGTTTTCATGGAATTAGTTATTATCCACACAGCTGGAAACTTGCCAAAGTTAAAATGATTCCAAAGCCGTGCAAAGATCTTACCAAGGCTGACGCATATAGGCCAATAAGTCTCCTATCAACAATGTCAAAGCTTTTCGAAAAACTGCTCATGAGAAAATTTTGCCCAATTCTAGTTAGTAGTGGGTGCATACCGGACCATCAATTTGGTTTTAGAAGTCAGCATAGCACCATTGAACAGACTCATAGATTGGTTCAATATATAAGAAGAACATTTGAAAAAAAGAAGTATTGTTCTGCGCTGTTTATCGACGTTTCTCAGGCATTTGATAAAGTGTGGCATGAAGGCCTAATTTTAAAATTAAAAACATACCTGCCAATTAACGTTGTAAGTCTTTTGGAAAGTTACATTACTACCCGGAAGTTCACTGTTGTGGAAGGAGACTTTATGAGCATGCCTGAAACTATCGCATCCGGTGTGCCACAGGGGAGTATACTGGGGCCAGTTTTGTATTTGATTTATACTTGTGATATGCCTCTGAGCAGCAATATCCACACTTCCACATTTGCTGATGATACAGCCTGCCTTAGTATGCATGAAAATCCTTACGAGGCATCCTGATATCTTCAAGAAGACATTACCCAGCTTGAACTATGGTTAAACTTATGGAGAATTAAGGTAACCGAACAAAAGTGTGTTCAAGTAACATATACATTACGAAGAGATACTTGTTCACCCATTCGGATTAACAATCAAGTTGTCCCTCAACATACTCATGTGAAATATCTTGGTATTCACCTTGATCGACGGCTTACTTGGAAACACCACACTGACTCTAAGTTAACCCAAATGAAACTTAAATTAACTCAGGTACATTGGCTGATTGGTAGAAATTCAACCCTCAGTCTAGATTACAAACTTTTGATATACAAGTCACTTTTGAAACCGATATGGTGCTACGGAATTCAACTATGGGGCACTGCTTCAGCTTCCAATGTCGAGAGAATCCAACGAAGGCAAAATAAAATTTTGCGATTAATAACATCGGCTCCATGGTATATAAAAAACTCAAATATACATCGTGATTTAAACATGCCACTAGTGATTGAAGAAATTGCAAAATATGCATGCAAATATTTAACAAACCTCGAGTCACATCCTAATCCGCTTGCTCGTAATATTTTGAACTTTACTGGACACATCCGCCTAAAAAGAGGGATACAAGGGCTCTTATACTTAACACTCCAGATGGGACTGCTTGAAAATAATTTTTATTTTTTATTTATTTTTTCTTCCTTTTGATTATCACTACTTATGTATTATTTATAACTATCTCTAAATTTATGTCCGACAGTGGTCGGGACTAATAATTATATTTTAGATTTAAGATTTGAATACTTATTGTTAGTTCATATTTGAAGATACAATAAATAAAAAATATGTATTAAAAAAAAAAAAAAAAAAACTTGTCTGCTCTTTATCGGCAACAATTGCCTCTTACTGACAGTCTCTTATTAATCTCTAAGGCTTTGTAAATTAATGTAGCATGTCACAAGTAGTAAATTCTTGTTGACAAAGAGTATACAAGTGACAATTTTTACTGTCGTCTTGATGTGACGCCGACGACGCCATTCGCAATAAGGGGATTGTTTTTTTGGATACTCTCGTAAAAACTTAGCTTCAATTTCAAAAGAGATCACGATATCATAATTAAGGCGTTGGAACAGTATTTTGGATAATTAAGACAATATTTTTATTTATAATTTAGATTTTGAAATTAAAGTCGATGCCTGTCACATCTAAATACATATGTACATTGGCAATGTTCCTTCAGTATCTATTTATTTATTTATTTATTAAACATACTATACAAAGTAAATTTGCATAGTATGGTGTTGCACGAATATGGGCGGATTAACTAGACCATATGCCCAAGATGTTATTAACAGTATTTTCAAAAAGTTCCGTGACTGACTGTACGACCTATGCCTTCACATAGGAAGTAGCAACGTGGTTGTTAAAGAAATTCCACAAAAAACCGCAAGATTATACGGTTATCCGTGGCAGATCAGTCAACCAGTGCGAGCGAGACGAAAAACTCTCGAAGGCCTAACAACAGAACTGAGCCTGACCGCACTTAAGAAATAATTACAATGACGCGAAATGATGTTCTTCGATCCAGAGCTGCTTAACGACTGTCCTTCAGTATCTATTCGGGACAGAGTACGCCACAAATAGCAAAACCGATTTTTATTGAAACTAATATCCGTAATAACTGTGTAATATATAAGAAAAAATGTATACAATACATGGAACACATTGAAACACGTTCAAATAAAAAAAATTCTATAAATTATCAAAATATGCCCCAAAAGCGTAAATTATGCACTAAAAGTTAGAAATTATGCTAAAAATATGCGTGTAAGACTGATTTATGCAAAAACATGCATTAAATTGTAAAATTTGCAAAAATATGCTTTAAAGTGTAAAATATGCAAAAATATGCAGTAACAAATCGATGCCAAAATTCATAAAAAATTCTGAAACGGATATATATCTTAACGCCACATTAATATATCACACAAGAAAAAACATGCAATTGCATATTTGCGGTTTCCCTGATAATTATTGTATTCACACGTTATTATGTTAAGTACATTGAAATAATTTTAATCTGTTAAATCAACTTTCATTTAATTTTTAATTATTATTCGAAGTTCATTTGTTTTTATATATTTGATTTGAACGGGCTAAAGTTCATATTGCTTTGTAAGCCAAATTGCATTTGATAATTACTAATGAACAAATATCACCAAAGTTTGTTGTAAATATTCTGACTAACAACACATAGTTGAACGGAATAACTAGCCGTTTTCGAATGCCACTAAACCTTCATCATCAGCGTTCTTTTGTGTTTGGTCCACTGTCATTTAATTTATTTTTTTAACGCGTTACGTCAGAGAAATAAGACATGCTATGTTTAAAAGTATTCCAACTATATGTGCAAATTGACCATGTGAAAAAGTGACATTCCACAAGACAAATACATACAATTTGAACACAGCTGTACTCACTCATTAATACTATGAAGCACTTACTTATTATTTACTAGCATATTGACCGCTACTTTGTCAGGGAACATTTTATATGTACTATTTAAGCTCTTTTATTTCAGACCCAAATAGATAGGGTTCATATATAAAAGTAAGCGAAACTCATTTTAATATTGTGTTCAAGTGAGACCTTCTTCATGTTGATTCCTTAAGGCTACTCATAAAGCCCTTATTAATTCCTAACTGGCTATAGTAGAATTCAATACAAACACATAAATCTGGTTTGATAATGTTTTGCTTTGCCACTGTTCTTCAAGAACTTTAACCAAAATAACGCTAAGTTCAATAAAAAACAGAATAAAGATGATTTACTACTGAACTAATAATTTGGTTTTATTCGTATATACTTAATTAAATTTAATAATAATAATCAATTAATCATAAGTAAAACACTAAAAAAATGAGTAAGCATTTAACACAAAACTGTTGACATACTTAAGAGGTAACTGTTACCTCTAATGCCGAAATAACAGCAATGAAATCTGATATAAAAGCACTAAAAATACAAATTAAGCAGCAAGAAAACTCAACAATAGCGGCAGATCTTAGAATCAGTAGAATTCCTTCTTCTGATAATGAAGACCTTCTCTCCATTTTTGGAAATATCTGTTCAAAAATTGAGTTATCAGTCCCAGCCATAAAATTAATTTTCCGTTTAAAACATTAAAATAATAAATTGAAAACTTTCTCTCGAGACGCAGTAATTATCGTCAGAATGCTGTCTCCTTACGACAAAAATTTCTTCTTGAAATCTCTAGCGATATTCCGAAAATCAAATGAACATTTCAATCTCACTCTTCAGGACATTGGTTACTCACCATCTAATGTAAATTTCTACATAAATGAAAACCTTACTACGAATTATTATCGCATACTATGTGAAGCAATCAAACTACGTAAGAGTAGACAAGTTGCTGCAGCTTTCTCTATGCGTGGTCTGATATATGTGAGGCTGAATCCCTCGGATGAGCCCGCCTTAATTGATGAGTTAATTGATCTTAATCATTTATTTCGCGCAGATGGCATACATACCTTAACGCTTACAAATTCTTTATATTCCACTTTTTAACTTCTCTTCCAAAAACTAAAATATTTCATGTATTGATCTTAGCAATATCTTTCTTCGTAATTGATTGTATTAGTAGCGTTGCTCCAATGTATAACATCCATAAATATAATGACATCGTCGGATAGTGGTGGCTTTAGTTCCAAAGACGTAACGTAATATGGTAAACATTTTGTCCAAACAACGTAATGCTCTTAAAATATGTCACATAAATGCCCAGTCTTAATAATAAACTTGAGGACTTCAGTTTGGTTTTTGATGATTCTGGTGTTGATATCGTAACAGTTGCTGCAACTTGGTTTGATATTTCAACTTCGAACGGTTTAGTGACCCCCAAAGGCTTCACAGTATATAGAGCTGATAGAATGAGCTTTCGTGGAGGTGTTGCCATATACGTAAAAAATAATTTAACCTGTAACGTCGTGTGCACGTCGAATGATCAAACAATAATATCAGGTGCACACTTTGGATATGATGTAAATAATTATGTCAACAGAGTGGAATATATATATATTCATTGAGTTGAATAAAATATTAATTGGCAGTGTATATAGACCATTGATCATCAAAAGGCCGCCCCGTGGACACTTTGTTATGATCTTTTTTTAAACGTACATTCGTACAAGCATGCAATTTGCTATCTTTTACATTACATATGTATGTGTTCGCTTATCATTGATATAGACCAAATAGGCATATTAGTATACATAACTTCATGAGCATGCTGGAAACTATGACAACATCGTATAATGACATAATTATTGCAGGGGACTTCAACTCAAATATCCTAATCGAAAAACACCTAATAAACAACATGAAAGCACTGGGACTTTTTCCAACTAATACAAATGCACCTACACATTTTAGTTCTTCATGCAATACACTACTCGATATATTTTTTATATCAGACGACTAGAAACTATTACTATATGATCAATTATCTGCACCCTGTTTCTCAAAGCATGATCTTATCTTTATGATTTATGATTTTGAAATAAAAAGATTACTCCAAACTATCACTTATCGTGATTATAAAAATATAAGCCTCAACATTAGAGAAAGAGTTTCACCAAATAGACTGGAGTCTAATTTATTACGTGGTATCTACTGACGATCAGCTCGACTTTCTCCAACAAAATCTCTTAAGTTTGTTTGACAAAACTGGTACACACAGGAAATAGATAATTTTATTATAGAACGTGATCTCGCGTATAAAAGGTGAAAAAACAACAGAGCTGCACGAAATATTTCGCACTGCTCGAAACAGATTTACTAAAAAAATAAGAGAAGCCAAATCCAACTACTATGCCGAAAAATTTGCCAACTTTGTTGAAAGTAAACAAACCTGGAAAAGTATTCGTGAGATTGGAGTTAGTAAAAGTTGCAATAATAGCGGTAGAAAAATTAGTAATGTTAATGAATTCACCGAAAAATTTATTTACAACCAGAATCATATCGCTGATCCAAGTTATTATGATAATTACCAATCAAGTCAGTCATTGATACCACTTTTTTCTTTTGATTGTGTTAGCCAAACCGAAGTACTTTTAAGTTTTTTGTCTATCAAGTCGAATGCAGTTGGATTAGATGGTATGCAACCCAGGTTTTTTAAAATATTGCTCCCTTCACTTTTACCAATAGTAAGCCTTTAATAAAATCATTACAACAAGCCAATTTCCTCTAAGATGGAAACAAGCAAAAGTACTACCAATATCTAAAGCAAACAACGAGTTTCGGCCAATCGCTATTCTTCTCTATTTATCAAAGGTCTTTGAAAGAATATTGCATAGCCAGATAATATCATATTTTAGTCAAAACAGACTACTTACTGAGCGACAGTCTGGTTTCCCTGCTAAACGCAGTTGTATATATAATATCTGAGGATATTAGGCGAGAATTTGATGATGGTCATATAAATATGCTAGTTTTGTTAGATCACTCTAAAGGTAGAATTAGTAAAATCGTATCGTGAAGTTGCGTGTCAGCTGACAAAAGCCGTACGATATGCAATGCATGTTACTAGTTATAAAATATGTGGTGGTAGCACTGCTGACGTAGAAATCTACAGAAAACAGATTTTTCTGTAGCGAATGTCAAAAAAGCCGCATTAAAAGCCAGACAAAAAAAATATGCTGTGCAAACTGTTACATTTTCTATAACTTGTACACAAAGCTGAACGATACGGCAACCTGTAAAGTAGAACGATACGATTTTACTAATTCTACCTTAAAGCATTTGACACGGTTGATCACACGATTCTACAAATAAAACTTAAAAAACTCATGAGCTTTTCTCCAACATCCCTTAAGCTGATGTCATCTTACCTAGAAAAACGCATGCAGTGTGTAGAAAGCAATAATATATTATCAACATTTCTACCAAATCAGTTCTCGTTGTACCGTCATATTGAACAGACGTAATAGCGGAATTTTTCTTACATACAAACTAAACAAAAAAAAAATCATACAAAAAATGTTCGTAGTACATATTAACTTTGATAAATAAGCATTTTTTTTCTTTGATAATATTTTTACATATAGAAATAACAAAAACAAAAAAAACCGTAAGCAAAAAAACATACAAAGTACCCTTGAGGAATACTCTTTATGAGTACCCCAAAGGAAAAAAATAGTGAAGTGAGTTCTAACGGCAGAAATGCCTATTTTACTGTGAGTTTTGATGCTCATAATGATAACAATAAAAATAAAAAATCTGATAATAGACTTGCTGTGAGTTCTGAAGCTCCTAATAAAAATCAAAAATCTGATAGACTTTTTCTAACGGCAAAACCACAGTTTCGTCAGCGAGCAACTTCGCTTTGTCCAATGCCAACTAGTGAATCGTTGACATTATTGCCTAGTCCTTCTACATTTAACTCAGCGATATCATCCGCTTCGGGCTCGTGGTCATTACTTAAACAAGTTGTCACCGATAACAGTAGTTCAAAACCAAAGGTAAAAGTAGGAATGGACAGATATATAACTATTTTAAAGCGCGGGCGAAGCCCAAATTCTACTAAAATTGGATCCGCCCCAAAGATGTCTAGGGATAACAGCACATCTTCTATCAATCGTCAAAATCGTTTTTCATTATTGCAAGACAAAACCGACAAGCCAGCTGCATCTTGCATCATGCTAGTCAACAAGTATGACTAGCATGATGCAAGAAATGCTGCGAATGCAGAATACTCTGCTTCAAGCATTAGTCAACAAACCATGAACACGTTAAAAATATGTTTCTGGAACGCAAACGGCATTCGCCAACATAAAAATGAACTTGAGCACTTCCTCACGGAAAAAAATATTGATATAATGTTGGTCTCTGAGACTTATTTGACTTCGAGAAGCCTTTTTAAAATTTATGGCTACACCTTATATGATTCAAAGGACCCGAGAGGAAGAGCATGCGGTGGATCAGCAATTTTAATAAAGTCAAGACTCAAGCATTATATTATTGACAACATTTGTGAAGAACATTTACAAGCAACGAATATTTGTGTCGAAAATTTTTGCACTAATTTTGTCATATCATCAATTTACTCTCCTCCTAGATTTGCAATTACTGAGGATCAATACGAGGATTTTTACAAATCTCTGGGCCCTTGTTTCGTAGCAGCTGGCGACTATAATGCTAAACACACGTTCTGGGGTTCGCGTCTTATTACACCCAGAGGTCGAGCGTTGTTCAATACAATTTCCAAAATGGGCTTGGATGTCATTTCGAGTGGGGAGCCCACTTATTGGCCTGCTGACATGCATAAAATTCCGGATGTAATAGATTTTGGCGTTATGAAAAATATCTCTAGGGATTTAATTCAAATTGAAGCTTCTCTAGATCTCTCGTCCGATCACTCTCCCACGATCGTTACAATTTGTAGCCCATTAAGAAGTGACTTACCTCACCCATATGCGAATTTGATAAATCGTGTTAATTGGCTGCGATTTAAAAAATATCTTAGTAGTCATTGCACGGAAAATATTACGCTAAGAACACACGATGATATTGAATCTAACATTGCCAACCTTAATGAAAATATTAAACAGGCTGCTGAACATGCCACTACCACCCATCCTCAGACTAGGGTAAATAGAATTTATTCTACGGATATTGAACGTCTCGTAACTGAAAAAGAAGAGCTAGAAGAGAATAGCAACAGCACAGATCACCCCAACTTAAAATCAGATTTAAAGAGTGTACTAAACGACTCCAAGAGTTGCTTGCATTTGAAAAAACTGCATCTCTTAAAAATTATTTGGAAGGTCTTGATGTCACACCAGCATCTAATTACTCTTTGTGGCGCGCTGCTAGAAAGCTTAAAACACCAGTTGAGTTTAAACCACCTCTGCGCACATCTACAGGAGGTTGGGCAAGATGCGATCCTGAAAAAGGTAATATATTTGGGGAGCATTTAAAATCCGTATTTACCCTAAACACATGTTCTGGTGCTGTTGATTTGCCAAATGTAGTTGCGCTACCCCCCGACCAATAAAATTTAAGACGCGTGATGTACAAAAACTAATTGCAGAACTCAACCCGAAAAAAGCTCCGGGTATTGATGAAATTAGTAACCAGATGCTGATAATGTTGCCTCGTATAGCTATTAGAATCCTGCTATTCATTTTTAATGCCATTTTACGATTGGAGTATTATCCAAACAGCTGGAAGCTTGCAAAGGTTAAAATTATTCCAAAGCCGGGCAAAGATCTTACCAAAGCTGAGTCATATAGGCCAATAAGTTTACTGTCAACAATGTCAAAGCTTTTCGAAAAACTGCTCATGACAAAATTGTCCCCAATTCTAGTTAGTAGTGGGTGCATACCAGACCACCAATTTGGTTTTAGAAGTCAGCATAGCACCATTGAACAAACTCATAGATTGGTTCAATTTATAAGAAAAACTTTTGAAGAAAAAAAGTATTGCTCTGCGCTGTTCATTGACGTTTCTCAGGCATTTGATAAAGTGTGGCATGAAGGCCTAATTTTAAAATTAAAGACTTACCTACCAATAAACATTCTAAATCTGCTAGAAAGTTACATTATTGCCCGGAAATTCACTGTTGTGGAAGGAAACTTTATGAGTACGCCTGAAATAATCTCATCCGGTGTGCCACAGGGGAGTATAATGGGGCCAGTTTTGTATTTGATTTATACTTGTGATATGCCATTGAGCAGTAACATTCACACATCTACATTTGCCGATGATACAGCCTGCCTTAGTATGCATGAAAACCCTCACGAGGCTTCCCGATATCTTCAGCAACATATTACTCAGCTAGAACTATGGTTAAACATGTGGAGAATAAAGGTAAACGAACAGAAGTGTGCTCAGGTAACATTTACCTTAAGAAAGGACACTTGTTCCCCCATTACAATCAATAATCAAATTGTTCCTCAAAACTTACATGTGAAATACCTTGGTATACATCTTGATCGAAGGCTTACATGGAAATACCACATTGACTCTAAGCTAACTCAAATGAAGCTTAAACTAACTCAGATACATTGGCTGGTTGGTAGAAATTCAACCCTCACCCTAGATTGTAAACTTTTAATATACAAGTCGCTCTTAAAACCTATATGGTGCCACGGAATTCAGCTTTGGGGTACTGCTTCAGCTTCTAATGTCGAGAGAATCCAACGAAGGCAAAACAAAATTTTACGGTTAATAACATCGGCTCCATGGTATATAAAAAATTCAAATATACATCGTGACTTAAATATGCCACTAGTGACTGAAAAAATTGCAAAATACGCAGGCAAATATTTAACAAAACTCGAGTCACATCCTAATCCGCTTGCCCGTAATATTTTGAATTTTACTGGACACATCCGCCTAAAAAAGAGGGACACAATGGCCTAAAAAAGAGGGACACAGCACTCCAGATGGGTCTTCTTGAAATTACTTTTATTTTTTTCCTTTTGATTATCACTACTTACATATGTATTATATATAACTATTACTAAGCTTATGTCCGACACTGGTCGGGCCTAATTATATTTTTAGATTTAAGATTTGAATACTTATTGTTAGTTCATATATGAAGATACAATAAATAAAAATCATGCATTAAAAAAAAAAAAAAAAAAGCTGCATCATCGCAAAAGTCTTTTAAGCCACCACCTATTTATCTGAGAGAAAAAAAATTCTAACGCGCTTCTAAAAAATCTACTGTCGACCATTGGTGAAAATACTTTTCACATCATTCCAATTAAACGAGGTAATATTGATGAAACTAAAATCCAAATATATGATGAAAAAGATTTTCGAAATATTGTTAGTGAGTTTGAAAAAAATAAAACAAATTTTTACACATATCAACTTAAGAGTGCTAAAGGCCTACAAATAGTATTAAAGGGCATAGATTCATATGTTGAGCCCGAAGAAGTAAAATGTGCACTTATCGAACAAGGATTTAAAGTAAAAATTGTTACCAATATAATTAATAGAGAGAAGATTCCCCAGCCTCTATTTCGTGTTGAACTGGAGCCGAATGATATACAGTTAAAGAAAAATGAGACGCACCCAATTTATAGTCTAAAATACCTTTTACACCGAAAAATCACAGTTGAAGAGCCACGTAAGCGTTCAGGTCCCGTACAGTGCCATAATTGCCAAGAATATGGCCACACAAAAACCTACTGCAAATTACCTACAGTTTGTGTTATCTGCGGTGAATTGCATGGTACTGCTAACTGTACCAAGCCAAAAGTACAAGCTGAAAAAAA
Organism: Tachina lurida; assembly: GCA_944452675.1. Lineage (NCBI taxonomy): Eukaryota > Metazoa > Arthropoda > Insecta > Diptera > Tachinidae > Tachina > Tachina lurida. The sequence goes on along the minus strand of OX101755.1, from coordinate 56,053,757 downwards.
ATGCAGTAATTGTGGAGGTAATCACACCGCTAACTACAGAGGATGCACTGTATATTCTTTCGTTAAACAGGCTATGGGTCAAAAATCTAAATTAGCTCCAGTTCAATCAGCAAATGCTTACTCCGCCACTCTTCCTCAAACTAGCCAACTAGTTAATTCACGTGTATCGTATGCCGATGCTGCTAAGACTAGTTCTATTCCCACACAAAATGTTCCACCGCCAAGTAGTTCAACGAATGCAAACTCTAGCTTTAACTTTAGTCGTCTTGAAGCTACTATTGAGAATCTGGTGATAACTATAAACAACTTTACAACAAATATGACTAGCATGATGCAAGAAATGCTGAGAATGCAGAATACTCTGCTTCAAGCATTAGTCAACAAACCATGAACACGTTAAAACTATGTTTCTGGAACGCAAACGGCATTCGCCAACATAAAAATGAACTTGAACACTTCCTCATGGAAAAAAATATTGATATAATGTTGGTCTCTGAGTTTTGTATTGTATTTGACATTTCTTATAATAAACATGCAATTATTATTATTATTATTATTTAATACAAGTCTATGGAGAATTCCTTACAGACTATTTAATATTGAAGAATAGATTATGTATAAATTACATTATTGATTTAAAAAAGATATGACATTGCATTTTATAATATTAACATTCAAAGAAAAGTCAATAAAGGATACATTTCGTTGAAACAGCTGCATAATTTTCTCATCGGATCAGCCATAGCATAGTTAGTTCGGCAAGCCGCAATATAAAGTGGGTCATAATAGCGTAACGAGCGTTGGGGAATATTAAAAGTTACGTTATTCAGCAAAAACTCAGAACTGATGTTGCCATTTATAAGGTTGACAATAAAAGATATGTTAAGCATTGTTCTTCGGCTTTTTAAAGTAGGTAAATTAATTTCTGCTAATCTCGATGAGTAAGATGGTAGTGCCAAATGATTTCTATAAACGTTTTTTACGCAGAAGATGAGAAACTGTTTTTGAACGGATTCTATACGATCATTGTGTATGTTATAGATCGGGTCCCAAACAATGCTGCCGTATTCTAATATTGGCCTAACAAGCGACGTGTAAAGACTTTTTGTGATAAGGGGATCGTCAAATTCCTTTGCCCATCTTTTAATAAAAGCAAGAACGCTACGAGATTTATTTACAGCCATGGTTATATGTTGTACGAAATTCAGTTTTGCATCCCATTCCCAAGTCCATTATCGAATTAACACACTTTAAATTACAGCCATCAAGAACGTATGAGTAGGTACAGTGGTTTGTAAATTGCATATGTTTGCATTTATTTAAGTTTAATTCCATAATATTTAAACGACACCATTTATAAAAATTATCTAGATCATTTTGTAAATATTGTTGATCAATGGAACGTTTAACACTTAAAAATAACTTTACATCGTCTGCATACATCAAAACATTACAATGATTTACTGCTTCAGGCAGATCATTAATAAAAAGAAGAAAGAAAACTGGACCGATATGACTACCCTGCGGTATTCCAGATGTAACATTTATTTTTTTAGAGACTGCTGTGTTAAATTTTACCGATTGAGTTCTACAACTCAAATAGGACTTTATCCAATAAAGGAAATTGTTGTTAAATCCCATGACATCTAATTTTTGCAGCAACAGCGTGTGATTAACTTTATCAAACGCCTTACTGAAATCGGTGTAGATAACATCTGTGTGCTGTCCGTTGATGAAGGCTCTATTCACTAACGTTGTTAAATGGAGAATATTAGTAATAGTAGAAAATCCTTTCCTAAAACCATGTGGAATTGGTGACAATAGAGAGGAGACTTGATGTGTGAGATTATCCATCAAACATTTTTCAAATAGTTTTGGAATATCACTCAATTTAGCTATACCTCTGTAATTACGTACATCTGATTTATTTCCGGATTTAAACAACGGTATGATATATGACTCTTTCCAAATTTTTGGAAAGTAGCTATATTTTAAAGAAACGTTAAACATTATCGATAAAGGTGTTGCCAGAGCAGTTGCGCAATTTGTCAAAACACAGCTTGGTATGCCATCTGGACCACTAAAAGGCGAGGACTTGGTCTTTTTTAAACAGTTTAAAATATGAGATGTGGAGATAGTGCACGGAGATATGTTATTCTTTTGAGTTTTGTTGTATGGGTAGACATTTCCAGCATCATACGAAACGTCGGAATATGTGGTCGCGAAGAAGTCTGCAAACAAATTTCCGGTAACATCCTCATCAGTCGATTCGGAGTGTAGATATTTCATGACTTTAGGAAAACCAGTGGCCTTTCTCTTAGTGTTGACAAAAGTAAAAAATGACTTAGGATCTTGAACAAAGTTGCGTTTAACATTACTGAGGTAAGTTCTGTAGAGCTCTGAGTTAAGTAAATTATATTCAGCCCGTGCAACTGAGTATTTTCCATAATAAAAGGAAGACCCGGAGATTTTGAATTTTTTGAAGTATTTGTTTTTTAAGTTTTTACAAGCAGAAAGTTGCATGGAATTCCACGGCGAGCCAGATTTATTGCGTGGAACATGCTTCGGAATGCATTCCTCCATGTAATTGAATAAGGTCTTATAAAATATGTTTATCAAATGATCAATAGAATGCGATGAAGTTATCGGAACGGATAATAGTTGAAGCCAGTTAGTGGTAAACAGGCAATTGTTTAGTTCAATGTAATTGCCCCGTTTAAAACTGAAAATTTTATCATTATTTTTTGATGAGGTATTTCTTATTAAATTATTGGTAAATAAGTTGTAGGAAATCTCAATAGTGGGATGGTATTTATCCTCTGGTAAAGTAACAGGGTCAATACGATTTACAATACATTCGTTTGGCTCATTAACAAATACTAAATCAAGAAGTTTTCCATAAGCGTTGCAATTTCCATTTATTTGGTGAAGATACAAATCAGCTATATTATTAAAGATTTCATCTCCAATAACGTCACTTTGTACGGGTAAATAATAATTTTGCTCGGATGAGAATTCCCATGTGATATGTGGTAAATTAAAATCTCCAAAAACGAAAATTAAATCAACGGAATTAAGTTTTGATGTAATGTTTCTAATCGCTTCAATATGTAGTTTGTATGTCATAAGATCTGAATTTGGTGGGATATAGGAACAAGTGATAAAGACTTTAATGTTTTTAACCTTAAGCGACACTGCCACAAATTCAATATTAGCGGGAAGGTCAAGATTGATTTCTTCCATTGGAAAAATGTTTGATATAGCAATTAGCACACCACCACCAGTAGTCGTTGTAGTTATATCTCGACGAAAAATATGATAGTCATGACAAAATATTTCAGAATTCAAATAAGTACTGTTTAACCAGGTTTCGGTGAAGATAAAGATGTGATGATTAAAATTAAAGCTTTGTAAATATAAATTTGTTAGTTTTGATTTAATACCACGAACGTTCTGATAGACAATATTAAGATGATAATCAGAGCTGCTATTTAGTTTTTTGGAAATGTTACACGTGGAGAAAGACGGGCGATATTGCGATTGTTACCATTGTAATCATATTCTCGAACTAAAACATGGAGAGGCCAGAAAGACTGATCAACAACTTGACTAAATATATCAAAATTTACGGAAATCTTAAATGATGATATGCTCCTTGGTTGCGCGTAATTAAATTTATGGACTTTTATATCGGAATTCGACTTAATTTTAGATTTAATATAATACTCAATTTCCTCGGTCGTTGTATCAGAAGCAAAACGGGATATAAATATATGTTTGTTTGGAGGAATTATTCTCAAACCTCCATTAACGTTCTGCCGTGTGATGTCATTTTCACGAGAAACTGTACAACGATTAATAAGTTGACTATCACCATTGGAAAAATTTTTAGCAGTATTCAACGTTTCTAATGTATTGTTAGTTTGGGATGATGAACAAGGCAAATCAAAATTATTGTTTGTTATAACTGGAGGTAAAGCTTTAACAACGGGATTTGGTGGGTCTGACATAAGAACAGTACTGGGTTCGCGATTTGCTATAACAGAAGGAGGTGCGGATAGCAATTCATTTTTATCACTATTATTTATTCTGGGTGATTTCCGACGTTTAGGGGAAGCTTGAGGAGGAGACTTTAAGTGGTCGAGTGATTTATAATCATCAAACAGTTTACCGTATACTGAAATACGTTCCGCAAGCTTTCCGGCTTCATTTTGGATTTCCTTAAAATGAGATACCGTTCCTTGAAAATCTATCCGCAATCTATCGATGCTACCCTGTTTTGAAAAGTAAGATGGTAATTTATAGCAACAAGGTTCATGTGGTTATTGTTGTTGTAATATTTGGTGTAGAAATGTGGGTAGCTGATTGATGTGCCTTGGTTGGAGTATATACAAGGTCTCAGAAAATATTTACCAAAGAAGAAACTCAATCTCCACCTACGCCGTCAAAAGAAGTGCACCAGTTCAATCAACATTAAACATTCACTGTTGTCCAGACCACAACCCAAGTCAATCAACATTAGACTTTCAGAGTTGCCCAGACCACAATCCACCTTTAACTAGACGAAATATGTTGAACGCTGTTCAACGTCGGTAAGAATGTTAAAATCCAGAAAGAGTTAATTATTGATTTTATTTTAATATTTTTTTATTTATTAACTTAGAAAAAACAAAAGTTTTAATAGGTCATTTAAGCATGCAATTAATTATTCATTTACCTAAATATGCAAAATATTACAGTTTTAATGTTAATTATGTTTTTGTTATTTTCCTTTGATTTGTTAACTTTCAAAACACATGCATTTAATTATTATTTAACTAAATTTAAAGAGTTAATTGGGTCATTAAATTGTACTATTCTTTACTCAGCTATTTGTTGACATACTTAATGACATTGATTTATTATTATTTATTTATTATTATTATTAACTTGTTATACTGTATAATGTCTTAAGAGAGAACACAGGGTTGCATAAGGTACAGATTAAGTATTTAGCATTTAGTATATATTATTTTGTGATTATAATAGAGGGCCTAAACTAATATAAATATTATATCTTTAAAAGAACTTAAACGATATCAATATGAACATTAAAAAGAAGAAGAATAAAAGAGATATCAATAGTGGTTATGGAAAGTGATCGAAGATAAGTTTTTTAAAATATGTAGCATTGCCGGTGTTTTTGATTACTGTAGGTAGGTTGTTCCCGAGACGAATAGCATTAACAAAAACTTGCCATTCAGACATTAAGCTTCTATGTTTTATATACATAAATAATCAAAAGATTGATATAGTTGAAAGTGCGAAAAATCTAGGCGTAATTTTCAACAGCACGCTCACGTGGAGTGATCACATTATTTATAACTGCGGTAAGACATACTCAATGCTAAGAACCCTCTGGCTTTCTCATCATCACACTCCAATGAAAATTCGATTATTACTGGCCAAAACGTAGCTAGTACCCTCGTTAATGTATGGTTGTGAAATTTACTCCTCTTGAGATGCAGAATCAAGACGAAAGCTAAATGTACTTTTCAACAACATTGCGAGATATGTGTTTGCGCGTCGTAGATTTGATCATATATCCAGCCTCGCAAAAAAACTATATGGTGTTAATTTCGACGACCTTTTACAAATACGAACCTTGTTATTCCTTCATCAAATTATTACAACTAAAATGCCTGGATATTTGAAAGACTAAGTTTTAGCATCCTCCATCGAACTAACAATTGATTTACAGTAATTTTACTGGTTCTTCTTCGCATGGCAATGCACTTCGATTTGTTTGGATTTAGGCTGAGGCCATTTACTCTTGCCCAATTAAAGACCCTGCTAAAATCACTATTAAGTTTTTCTGTGCAGTCTTCTATTGTGCCATCGTTTCTGCTACTAATTTACAATTGTGCGTCATCAGCATCATACGTATTTTCGAGTGCAGTAACTGCTCAGGTAAGTCATTTGCATATACGGAGAATAATAGCGGACCTAATATATATCCCTGCGGTACCCCTCTACGATTTGGTAGAAAAATTTTTTTTTCATATATATATTTATTTATTGTATCTTCAAAAATGAACTAACAATAAGTAATCAAATCTTAAATCTAAATATAATTATTACGCCCGACCAGTAACGGACATAAACTTAGTGATAGTTATAAATAATACATAAGTAGTGATAATCAAAAAGGAAAAAAAGAAGTATTTTCAAGCAGTCCCATCTGGAGTGTTGAGTATAAGAGCCCTTGTGTCCCTCTTTTTTAGGCGGATATGTCCAGTAAAGCTCAAAATATTACGGGCAAGCGGATTAGGATGTGACTCGAGTTTTGTTAAATATTTGCCTGCGTATTTTTCAATTTCTTCACTTACTAGTGGCATATTTAAATCACGATGAATAATTGAATTTTGAATGTACCATGGAGCAGATGTTATCAAACGTAAAATTTTGTTTTGCCTTCGTTGGATTTTCTCAATATTTGAAGCTGAAGCAGTGCCCCATAGCTGAATTCCATAGTACCATATTGGCTTCAAAAGCGACTTGTATATCAAAAGTTTGCAGTCTAGGCTGAGTGTTGAATTTCTGCCAATTAACCAATATATTTGAGTTAATTTAAGTTTAATTTGGGTTAACTTAGAGTCAATATGATATTTCCATGTAAGCCTTCGATCAAGGTGTATTCCAAGGTATTTCACTTGAGAATGTTGAGGAATATTTTTATTGTTGATTCGAATGGGGGAACAGGTATCTTTTCTTATGAACACACTTTTGTTTATTTTTTTTAATTCTCCATAAGCTCAACCATATTTCAAGCTGGGTAATGTGTGCTTGGATATTGCGGGATGCCTCATTAGTGCTTTTGTGAATACTCATACATACTCATATCATTGGCAAATGCAGAAGTGTGGATATTGCTGCGCAGAGGCATATCACAAGTATAAATCAAATACAAAACTGACCCCAGGTTACTCCCCTTTGCACACCGGATGAGATAGTTTCACGCATGTTCATAAAGTCTCCTTCCACAACAGTGAACTTCCGGGCAGTAATGTAACTTTCCAAAAGACTTACAACGTTTATTGGTAGATATGTTTTTGATTTTAAAATTAGGTCATGCCACATTTTATCAAATGCCTGAGAAACATCAATTAAGAGAGAAGAACAATACTTCTTTTCTTCAAATGTTCTTCTTACAACTTGGACCAATCTATGCATTTGTTCAATGGTGCTATGCTGACTTCTAAAACCAAATTGATGGTCCGGGATGCACCCATTATCAGCTAAAATTGTGGACAATTTAGTCATGAGCAACTTTTTGAACAGCTTTGAGATTGTTAAAATAAGTTTATAGGCCTATATGACTCAGCCTTGGTAAGATCTTTGCCCGGCTTTGGAATCCTTTTTATTTTGCCAAGTTTCCAGTTATGTAGAAAATACTATATTCGTAAAATGGCATTAAAAATAAATAGCAAGATTCTTATTGTAATATGAAGCAAGTTCATCAGCATCTTGTTACTAATGTCATCAATACCTGGAGCTTTCTTCGGGTCGAGTTCAGCAACTATTTTTTGTAGTTCACGCATCTTAAACCTTAAGGGACGAGGGGGGTAGAGAAACTACACTCGGTAAATCGGCAGCACCAGTACATGAATTGGGAGTGAATACAGATTTTAAATGCTCAGAAAATAAGTTACCTTTCTCACTATCGCTTCTTGCCCAGCCTCCGGTCGAAGTACGCAGTGGTGATTTGACATCAACGGGTCTTTTAAGATTTCTAGTAGCGCGCCATAAAGAGTAATTAGATGTTGACGTTACATCAAGACCTTCTAAATACTTTTCCAGTAATGCAGTCTTTTCCGACGATAGCAGCTCTTTAAGTCGTTTAGTACATTCCTTAAGTCTGATTTTATTTAGGGGTGATCTGTGTTGCTGCCATTCTCTCCTAGCTCTTCTTTTTTCACATACAAGACGTTCAATTTCCATAGAATAAATTCTATTAAAGCCAGTCTGCGGATAGGAAGTAGTGGCATGTTCAGCAGCCTGTTTAATATTTTCGTTAAGATTGGCAATATTAAATTCAATATCATCAGGTGATCTTAGCTGAATGTTTTCTACGCAGTGACTACTATAATATTTTTTGAGTCCCAACCAGTTGACCCTATTAATCGTTTTCGCATATGAGTTAGTTAAATCACTCCTTAATGGGTTGAAAATTTTAATTATTGTGGGAGAGTGATCGGAGGACAGATCTAGAGAGCCCTCTACGTGAATTAAGTCCCTATGGATATTTTTCGTGACGTCAAAATCTATAACATCTGGAATTTTTCTTACGTCAGTAGGCCAGTAAGTAGGCTCCCCACTCGAAATGACATCTAAGCCCATTTTTGAAATTGTATTAAACAACGCTCTACCTCTAGGTGTAACAAGACGCGAGCCCTAGTACGTATGTTTTGCATTGTAGTCACCAGCTGCCACGAAACAAGATCCAAGCGATTTGTAGAACTTCTCATACTGATCTTCGGTAACTGAAAATCTGGGAGGTAAGTAAATTGATGATATCACGAAATTGGCACAAAAATTTTCTACGAAAATATTCGTACCTTGCATATATTCTTCACTAACGTTCTCAAGGATATAGTGCTTGAGTCTTGACTTAATTAGAATTGCTGATCCACCGCATGCTCCCCCTCTCGGGTCCTTTGAATCATATAGAGTGTAACCATTTATTTTAAAGCAGCTTCTCGAAGTCAAGTGAGTCTCAGAGACCAACATTATATCAATATTGTTTTCCGTGAGGAAGTGTTCAAGTTCATTTTTATGTTGGCGAATGCCGTTTGCGTTCCAGAAACATAGTTTTAACGTGTTCATGGTTTATTGACTAATGCTTGAAGCAGAGTATTCTGCATTCTCAGCATTTTTTGCATCATGCTAGTCATATTTGTTGTAAAGTTGTTTATAGTTAGCACCAGATTCTCAATAGTAGCTTCAAGACGACTAAAGTTAAAGCTAGAGTTTGCATTCGTTGAACTACTTGGAGGTGGAACATTTTGTGTGGGAATAGAACTAATCTTAGCAGCATCGGAATACGATACACGCGAAGTAACTAGTTGGCTAGTTTGAGGAAGAGTGGCGGAGTAAGCATTTGCTGATTGAACTGGAGCTAATTTAGGTTTTTGACCCATAGCCTGTTTAACGAAAGAATATACAGGGCATCCTCTGTAGTTAGCGGTGTGATTACCTCCACAATTACTTCATTTTTTTCTGCTTGTACTTTTGGCTTGGTACAGTTAGCAGTACCATGCAATTCACCGCAGATAACACTAACTGTAGGTAATTTGCAGTAAGTTTTTGTGTGGCCATATTCTTGGCAATTATGGCACTGTACGGGACCTGAACGCTTACGTGGCTCTTCAACTGTGATTTTTCGGTGTAAAAGGTGTTTTAGACTATAAATTGGGTGCGTCTCGTTTTTTTAACTGTATATCATTCGGCCAGTTCAACACGAAATAGAGGCTGGGGAATCTTCTCTCTATTGATTATATTGGTAACATTTTTTACCTTAAATCCTTGTTCGATAAGTGCACATTTTACTTCTTCGGGCTCAACATATGAATCTATACCCTTCAATACTATTTGTAGGCCTTTAGCACTCTTAAGTTGATATGTGTAAAAATTTGTTTTATTTTTTTCAAACTCACTAACAATTTTTCCGAAATCTTTTTCATCATATATTTGGATTTTAGTTTCATCAATATTACCTCGTTTAATTGAAATGATGTGAAAAGTATTTTCACCAATGGTCGACAGTAGTTTTTTTAGAAGTGCGTTAGAATTTTTTTCTCTCAGATAAATAGGTGGTGGATTAAAAGACTTTTGCGATGATGCAGCGGGCTTGTCGTTTTTGTCTTGCAATAATGAAAAACGATTTTGACGATTGATAGAAGATGTGCTGTTATCCCTAGACATCTTTGGGGCGGATCCAAATTCGGGCTTCGCCCGCGCTTTAAAACAGTTATATATCTGTCCATTCCTACTTGTACCTTTGGTTTTGAACTACTGTTATCTTCAGTGACAACTTGTTTAAGTGATGACCAGGGGCCCGAAGCGGATGATATCGCTGAGTTAAATGTAGAAGTACTAGGCAATAATGTCAACGATTCACTAGTTGGCATTGGACAAAGCGAAGTTGATCGCTGACGAAACTGTGGTTTTGCCGTTAGAAAAAGTCTATTATCAGATTTTTGATTTTTATTAAGAGCTTCAGAACTCACAGCAAGTCTATTATCAGATTTTTTATTTTTATTGTTATCATTATGAGCATCAAAACTCACAGTAAAATTGGCATTTCTGCCGTTAGAACTCACTTCACTATTTTTTTCCTTTGGGGTACTCATATAGAGTATTCCTCAAGGGTATGTTTGTATGTTTTTTTTTTTTTACGGTTTTTTTTTGTTTTTGTTATTTCAATATGTAAAAATATTAGCAAAGCAAAAAAAGGCTTATTTATCAAAGTTGATATGTACTACGAATATTTTTTGTATAATTTTTTTTTGTTTAGTTTGTATGTAAGAAAAATTCCGCTATTACGTCTGTTCACTATGAAGGTACAACGAGAACTGATGTCCCAAAAATGATAAAAAAATGTTTTATTTAATTTTTTGTATATCTTAAGAACTGGGGCCAATTAGTGCATTCGATATCGAACGAAATTTCCATTTATTTTCTGTTGGAATTTCGATTGATATCAAATGCAGCTATTTGACTACTGTTTTATTATTAACATAGATTTTATGATTTATTTTATATAATAGCTATCTATACTACGTTTATACTGGTCTTATTTGCAAATGGAAGTATATATGAAAACTGAGTCAAATAAGCAATTATAAAACTAAAAATTTGTTTTTCTGTATACAGCAATAAGTAATTGTTCTCGTTAATTAGTAAGTTAAAATTTTTACTTGCAAATAACACGTGCATATATACGTAGTATATGAGTTCTCATAAAATTCATGTTTTTGTACTTCCTAAGGTAGGATCACATGATTGCTGCAAATACACCAATCTGATCCCAATTTTTATTGTGCTGAATTGGTGCACAAAAATAAAATTGTCCCCATCAAATACGTTGCAGTCACATGATTGCCACATTTATTAAAAATTTGATTGCCGCAGATTGACGAAGACTGAATTTGTGGCAAAAGTTACCGCAGCCCAGTCATACGATTGTTCTAACTTGCGGCAACACAAACAAACGGCTAGTTTGGTAGTTTTTAGTTTGTTTTTTTACGTGCAAATGGTTTTGTTTTAAAAAGAAGTAATTTTTTTTCTGCTTTTATTTTGTACGTGTAAATGGTTTATTCATTTAAAAGAAATAAAATTGCATCTGCTTTTTATATTTTGTGCTCATTAAATATACAAAGCAGAGGCTCCCAGTTCCATGTTAACGTTTCAAAGAAGTTATAATTACATATAAAGTAAGTTTAAGTTTCAGTACTTATGAAAACACTTAGAACACACGAAAAAGTAAATTCGTTTAAAAAATTGTCGCGTATTAGCTACTTTTATTGCCGCTCGAGAACACAATAAATATTGGAGCATATTTAAAATTTTTATTGGGGCATAGTTGTCTATCAACCGTTCACACGATTTCCGCACCAGAGTTAAATTTGATTGCGGCAAATCAGCAAAATATTGTTCGCGATTGTCGTATGGGCCAATATATTGTGAAAACACACGATTGATATATATATATATATATATATATATATATACATATACATATATTGGACCAATAATTTGTGCATTGCGGCAATCGTGTGATCCTACCTTTATACATGAGAAATTGTTGTTGTTTGTTTTAAATAAAAATAACTTAATAAATATGCTTGTTTCTTTAATTTTTCTTGATTTTGTGCCACTTTTTTTTGAAAATCCCCTTTTTGTGCCCCTTTTTGAAAATTTTCAACGGTAACGCTGTCTATGGGCCCATATTTTTGCATGGAAGAGAGGAAGTTTGGCCGACAAATACTTCCAACACACTCACAATAAACGCAAATGAGCACGATATTGAACGAAAGAAGGTGATTATAGTGGCGACCGTAGATGAAACATCAACAGACATCATCTACAAAATACAACACACTGGTTCATTTCGAACACTCCAGAGAGTCGTGGCTTATATGCTGCGATTCATTAACCGTACGAGAAGGATCAAAAAACATCCCGATCTAAACTTAACAGCTCAAGAGTTGGAACAAGCTCTCATAGTCATTGTACGGGGAGTGCAACGATCCGATTTTGAAAACAATTTGAAGAACTTGCAGAGGCATGGAGAAGTAAGTAGAGGGAGCCAATATAGCAATCTTACCCCTTCTTAGATACTAACGGCATCATCAGAGTTGGAGGACGGTTGAAATCATCAACACTGCAATATGATGCAAAACATCCAATGCTGATTCCCTACAATGATCCAATAACGAAGTTGATAATGCAAATGACACATGAAAAAAATCGCCACTGTGGGCCTCAAGCCCTATTATCACATGTAAGACAAAAGTATTGGCCAATCAAGGGCAAGACAGCAGCACGATCAATCGTACAACATTGCATACGATGCAGCAGAGCCAGACCAAAATTGCTCAATCAAATAATGGGTAACTTACCGTCAACACGCGTCAGACAAGCTAAACCTTTTATAAACTCTGGTATTGACTTTTGTAGACCCCTTTGGGTGCATTACAAATTAAGAGGGAAGAAACCTCATAAAGCATACATTGCCGTATTTTGCTGCTTCGCTACAAAGGCTGTTCATCTGGAATTGGTTACCGATCTAACCACCGAAGCAGTCATAGGCGCACTAAAGCAATTCATAAGCAGAAAGGGTCATTGTCGAGAGCTTTACTGTGACAATGCGACTAATTTTGTTGGTACAAAAAATCAGCTTACAGAATTAGCAGACTCAATTTATTCTATTCCGGCCGTAAGTGAAATCAGCAAGGAATGTTCATCCAGAGGCATAACGTTCCACTTTATACCACCACGAGCACCACACTTTGGAGGGTTGTGGGAAGCCGCGATGAAATCAGCAAAGAATCTTTTGCTCAGAAGTGTAGCAACGGCATCGTTAACGTATGAGGAACTCGATACCGTTGTAATTGAAATTGAAGGCATTCTTAATTCAAGACCAATTACTCCAATGTCAAACAACCCAAATGATTTGAATGCCTTGACACCTGGGCATTAATTTTGAAGAAATTGGATCAGCAGCAATTTCCTCCTCAGATTGGCAAATTTTAATTTATTATGACTTGAAAGAATTTTGGGCCGAATCGGAAATGTTTGCAGAAGGGACCAGGGCGTTAAGTAATTTATGTGACGACATACAAGAAAATTCTATATGCAAAACCCTAGTCAAATACTTTAAACATACTAAGAGTGAGTTACACATGAGCAGCAAATACGCGGAAGATATGGCAAACACCATTTCACAAGTTAAGGAAAATGAGGCACATCTGATCAGCCTTTTAAGAAATCAGACGTCAATTGTAGACTTTACCATGAATATCCTGAAGTCAGACAAAGTTCAAATAAAGAAAAAGTTTGACCAAATTGACCTTCAAGTATCACAAATATACAACAAGATACACAATGATAGTAAAGAACTTTATCAAGAACGAATATACCGAATTTTCTCATCACTGTGAATTCAACTAACAATTACTGCGTCAAACTTGCAGCACACACAATCTTCAATACTGGATATTCTTACAAACACTCACCATGGCATCATAGGTCCGCTTATCCTTACTCCGTATCAATTACAACAGGAAATAGAAAAAATAAAAATGCATCTGCCCGAGTCACTTGAGTTGCCTGTAAAACAGGATGATGTATTACAATTGTACAAAATGATGAAGGTCCAAGGTGGACTCACGAATAACACAGTCGTGTTTCGCATTAATTTACCCTTAGTTGAACGCATTCAGTTTACAATATTCAACATTGTACCAGTGCCAAACTGGATCAACGATACCCTAGTATCAATAAAGCCATGCTCGTCCCTGTTGGCCGTAGATATTATTAATCGCCATTATTTTACCATTGATAAAACTGAACTGAATTTATGCGTTGTCATCAATGAAGATAGTTTTGTATGTTCCAAGGTACAGATGCGTTATGAATCAGGGTCTCCAACATGCGCTTGCGAGATAAGTTTATTACACAACGAAACTAAAGCTGATTGTCCAGTGCAACAAATAAAAAACACCACTGCCTGGATACCCCTCCATCACCAAAATAAATGGATTTATGCATTGCCAACGGCAATTCATACAACGGCTGTGTGCAAAAGAGATATCACTCAATTTACACTCCAAGGGTCAGGCGTACTTTATTTGGAACCAGAATGTACTCTCAAACACAAGTTCATGTCACTCCAAGCTCAACAGACAATATCCAGCTCGCTTAAAGCATCATACACCAGAATTAGGGAAATTAGAGAACAAACTCAAGCAATTCGTCTGAAGCCACTACTGGATAAAATACACACAAGCGAGTTCAATTCACAAATACAAAACATAACAGATTTACAAAACTCACTAAAGGCAAAGGAGATACTACAGCTTCCAAACAGAATTGACACTCATAATTACCACCACATGACTGTCGGTTATTCAGCATTAATAGCGACTTTCTGTATATTAATATACTTAATCAGCAAGAAAAAATGCTCAAGACGTTTAACTCTAATTCCAGCACCACGTCAACAACAAACAACTTCAGATTTCACTGTACACATCTAACAACCAACTGATTAAAAAATTAAACTTCAGTTTCTACAAGGTCTTACGTCAGATAAGAAGGAATGCCAGACTAGTGGATTTTGAAACATGAGAAGACAACACATAGACTTGCAGTGTAGTTGACTATCATTATTGTTCATTGTTATAAGTTTTTTCTTATTTTATTATTGTTCATTATTATATTGCATTACTTTAATTTTTATTTTGAGTTGCACTCAACGGGGGGAGTATGTTTAATATATTTCTTGTTTGTTCGTTGGGACATATATATTATTGTTTACGTTATTATTAATTGTATTAATTTCATCACTAAGAATACATTTTTTGTTTGTAACCATACTAATGGCCTGTTTCTACATAACAAGTCAGTTCTCAGACAAGCAAGCGGTACACAGGCGAGTACGTAACAAAATGAGTTTTTATAGTACACTTGTCTAGCTTACGTTATGCTTGGTATCACTTTTTGTATTTTTTATTTCATTATTGCCATGGTATACAATTTGGTATTTGAGTTAATTTTTTTCCATACTAGAAGCATTATTGAATGGCAGCCCTAGTAGAAAATCACACAAAATAAAAAACAGCTGCTTTTAAATTACAATTCAATATTAGGTCCGTTCGTTATTTTTCAAGCAAAATCGAGTAACTGAATAAATGCTGAGAATTTTTTCACCAGAAGCAATAAAAAAATTTTGGATAAATCAAAAGAATCTGCATCATAGAATTTTAATTAATAACATCGATAGTGACACACTTTTTATTTTCGGTATATTATATTTTTCAAGTAGTTAAAATTATTGTATATGCTTAAATAAACATAAAAAAGAAGAAGGATTTCATCCATTATATACGATATGTACACATGTTTGCAGCATTTAATGGAAATGCTCCTAATCTTCTTCAAATTCGACTATTTGTAGTTGATTAAAGAAAACAAGTTATATTTTTCGTTAATCTAGTACAATACGCCTGACTTTCGCGGCAAAGTCGCCAATAACAATAAGGTGCAGTGATTACTCAACTTGAAAATTACGGATATGATCGAACTTTGGGGTTTAATATCTTTCAATAGATTTGAAATGTGGACAAATGTATTAGAGATATAAAAAATATATTTCATATACATAAAACAGATATATACTCTTTTTTTTAATATGCTGAAAACGAGTGAATTAATTTACCTAAAAATAAAATTCACAAAAAAGAAAAGCGTATTTTCGGCAACCATTTATTCAGTAAGAACTTCCAGTTTCTCAGGCTCAAATTACTCTCATGATTTTGTAAAAGTGAATAAAATTCAATATAATACAGCGATGTTCAGTAAAAAGGTTCAGGTACTCGAACAAACCTATTATTACTTTCATTGAACAAATTTATGTGAACAAAATTTAAAGTAAAGTTGTGATAAAACTATATGGTATATAATGTAAGAATGTTTGTATTTATGGTTACAGTTTCCATAATGATTCAATTAGACGATTGTGTGGACATTAAATTTCTTCTTTAATGAATAAAAACCTATTTAAATTTCCACACAAGTACCTTTTTTTAATTGTCTGTATTTGACATTAGATACAATTGGAATTGTTATGTAGAAACAACAAAATAAAAAAGTATTACGTTTTTTACTCAGAAAAAGTTGACACTTGTTTTATGGAACCCCAAAGCCTACTTTTGTACTCATATGAACAAACTTTTTGAGTTACTTGCAATGTAGAAACATGCCATAAGTCAATGAGCATGTATTGCACAAAATGTTTTAGGCAAACATTACAGTTTGCAATATTCAAAGTAGGTCATTGCTAAGTTATCGTTTATTAATTTTACAAAAGAAAAAATACAAAGCAATTAATCATTTATAGAGTAAGCATTTCTTTTCTTTAATTTCATGTATAAAAGAAAGCATAATAAAGTAAAAATTTTAGTGTTTAGTAGAATAACAAATCAATTGTTTTATTGAACACTGCCTCCAAGTTCAAATGCTTGTGAGGACAACAAACTATACCACGACTATCTCCAACTTCAAGTGCTTGTGAGAATCCCAAAATAACCACAATTCTTCAAGCTACAAGTGCTTGCAAGAAAATACTTCACAATTAACATTAACACTAAGTTTTGTTTGTTTTATAAAAATAAATTCATCATGACTTTCCCCCATGCGAAAATAGTAACGGTGGCAACACAATATTGATTTTTTATATTTGTTTGTTTGTAATTTGACTTCGAGAAGCCTTTTTAAAATTTATGGCTACACCTTATATGATTCAAAGGACCCGAGAGGAAGAGCATGCGGTGGATCAGCAATTTTGATAAAGTCAAGACTCAAGCATTATATTATTGACAACATTTGTGAAAAACATTTACAAGCAACGAATATTTGTGTCGAAAATTTTTGCACTAATTTTGTCATATCATCGATTTACTCTCCTCCTAGATTCGCAATTACTGAGGATCGATATAAGGATTTTTACAAATCTCTGGGCGCTTGTTTCGTAGCAGCTGGCGACTATAATGCTAAACATATGTACGTTCTGGGGTTAGCGTCTTATTACACCCAGAGGTCGAGCGTTGTTCAATGCAATTTCCAAAATGGGCTTGGATGTCATTTCGAGTGGAGAGCCCACTTATTGGCCTACTGACATACATAAAATTCCGGATGTTATAGATTTTGGCGTCATGAAAAATGTCTCTAGGGATTTAATTCAAATTGAATCTTCTCTAAATCTCTCTCCCACGATCGTTACAATTTGTAGCCCATTAAGAAGTGACTTACCTCACCCATATGCGAATTTGATAAATCGTGTTAATTGGCTGCGATTTAAAAAATATCTTAGTAGTCATTACACGGAAAATATTACGCTAAGAACACCTGATGATATTGAATCTAACACTGCCAACCTTAATGAAAATATTAAACAGGCTGCTGAACATGCCACTACCTCCCATCCGCAGACTAGGCTAAATAGAATTTATTCTACGGATATTGAACGTCTCGTTAGTGAAAAAAGAAGAGCTAGAAGAGAATGGCAACAGCACATATCACCCCAACTTAAAATCAGATTTAAAGAGTGTACTAAACGACTCCAAGGAGGTTGGGCAAGAAGCGATACTGAAAAAGGTTAAATATTTGGTGAGCATTTAAAATCCGTATTCACCCCAAACACATGTTCTGGTGCTGTTGATTTGCCAAATGTAGTTGCGCTACCCCCTCGACCAATTAAATTTAAGACGCGTGATGTACAAAAAATAATTGTAGAACTCAACCCGAAAAAAGCTCCGGGTATTGATGGAATTAGTAACCAGATGTTGATGAAGTTGCCTCGTATAGCTATTAGAATCCTGTTATTAATTTTTAATGCCATTTTATGACTGGAGTATTATCCAAACAGCTGGAAGCTTGCCAAGGTTAAAATGATTCCAAAGCCGGGCAAAGATCGTACCAAAGCTGAGTCATATAGGCCAATAAGTTTACTGTCAACAATGTCAAAGCTCTTTGAAAAGTTAATCATGATAAAATTGTCCCAATTCTAATTGATAATGAGTGCATACCAGACCACCAATTTGGTTTTAGAAGTCAGCATAGCACCATTGAACAAACTCATAGATTGGTTCAATTTATAAGAAAAACTTTTGAAGATAAAAAGTATTGCTCTGCGCTGTTCATTCTAAATTCTAAATCTGCTGGAAAGTTACATTATTGCCCGGAAGTTCACTGTTGTGGAAGGAGACCTTATGAGTACGCCTGAAATAATCTCATCCGGTGTGCCACAGGGGAGTGTACTGGGGCCAGTTTTATATTTGATTTATACTTGTGATATACCTTTGAGCAGCAATATTCATACATCTACATTTGCCGACGATACAGCCTGCCTTAGTATGCACGAAAACCCTCACAAGGCTTCTCGATATCTTCAGCAACATATTACTCAGCTAGAACTATGTATGCTTAAACATGTGGAGATAAAGAAGTGTGCTCAGGTAACATTTACCCTACGAAAAGACACTTGTTCCCCCGTTACAATCAATAATCAAATTGTTCCTCAAAAATTACATGTGAAATACCTTGGTATACATCTTGATCGAAGGGTCACATGGAATTACCATATTGACTCTAAGCTAACGCAAATGAAACTTAAACTAACTCAGACACATTGGCTGGTTGGTAGAAATTCAACCCTCACCCTAGATTGTAAACTTTTAATATACAAATCGCTCTTAAAACCTTTATGGTGCTACGGAATTCAGCTATGGGGTACTGCTTCAGCTTCTAATGTCGAGAGAATCCAACGAAGGCAAAACAAAATTTTACGGTTAATAACATCGGCTTCATGGTATATAAAAAATTCAAATATACATCGTGACTTAAATATGCCACTAGTGACTGAAGAAATTGCAAAAAACGCTGGCGAATATTTAAAAAAACTCGAGTCACATCCTAATCCGCTTGCACGTAATATTTTGAACTTTACTGGACACATCCGCCTAAAAAAGAGGGATACAAGGGCTCTTATTCACAGCACTCCAGATGGGACTTCCTGAAAATACTTTTATTTTTTATATTTTTTTCCTTTTGATTATCACTACTTATGTATTATATATAACTATTACTAAGCTTATGTCCGACACTGGTCGGGCCTAATTATATTTTTATATTTCAGATTTGAATACTTATTGTTAGTTCATATATGAAGATACAATAAATAAAAATCATGTATTTAAAAAAAAAAATTTGTTTGTTTAATCCTGTTAATATTGTCAATGAAAATGTATTTCCAAACCATGTATTTTCTCCTTTTCTTTATTAATTTCAATCTATTTGATAATAATAAGCAATATTTTTAACAGTTTTAATAATAATAAATTAAATAATAAAGGTATTCACGTAAAATCTTAAAACTGTGTAAAACGCATAATTGCACTTTCTGACGCCAGTAACCCATTTTGTTTAGTTGTCGAGAAAGTCAAACACAATATGTACATCAATATGTATATATACTATACTCGTATGTATCTTGATTAGTAAAAGATTTTGTTCAAATGCTGAAAAAAAGTATCAAAACTTATGTATCTTGATTAGTAAAAGATTTTGTTCAAATGCTGAAATAAAGGATCAAAACTTTGCTAAATAATTCAGTAATCAATTCATTCTTTATTATGACTTATGTTTTTAGTCATAGGTTTTTTTGAAAATAATAAAATTATGTGTTGGTAATCCTGAAATCTAATTTGAAAATTACCTCATAATTTCTATATTTTCACTAGTTAAGAATTTTTATAATATTATGAATTTTATAATTCTTTAAAACATGTTTCTGCGTTATAATTTTGTGTTTTATAAGTTCTTTTTGTCTATTTTTTTGGTTTGGCAGTGTCATTAAAAGTTAACAACCTTTCAAAATTTACGCTGACAATCTTGAAATTATTCAGTCAGACCCTGATAATTTTGTATAATTTTTGCAAAATAATTTTCTATCTGGTTGTGATATTTTTTGAACTTTACAATTTTGCTTTTCCACAAAAGCGCACTTTTTGACGTGAATACTTTTAATACTTAAAGAATTTTATTTTTTAGTTTTGCTTTTTTATGAATAACAAATATTTTTGTTATATTCAAGTATAAAAGGTAATTTATTTAACTATCACTACATAGTATAAAACAGGGATCGCAAATAACGATTATTTTCCAAATTTAAAGTGAAAAAATCACAATAATAGAGAAGTGCTACGTGCACAAGGAATATACCAAGATACTCATGTTACATGGACTATCTATAGATGCAATGATTTTTATTTTTTTGAATTTTATTTATTCCTCACAAAATAACAATTATTTCTTGATTTTTATTTATTCCTCAGAAAATAACAGTTATTTCTTGATTTTTATTTATCCCTCACATAATAAGAGTTATTTTGTGACTTTTATTTATTCCTCACAAAATAACAGTTACTTTTTGATTTTTATTTTTTTGCTCAAAAAAAATTTAATTTTTAAAATGAATAAATAATAAAAAAGTAAATTTAATTTAACATATAAGAGTTTTTTTTAAAGACTCTGGCGATAAATTCAATTTTAAATCGGTTAGTATTCATTTTAACGCAAAAATTACGCTTTCTACATTTTAAAAATTAAGCAAAAAAATAAAAATCAAACAGTAACTGTTATTTTGTGAGGAATAAATAAAAGTCACAAAATAACTCTTTTTTTGTGAGGGATAAATAAAAATCAAGAAATAACTGTTATTTTCTGAGGAATAAATAAAAGTCACAAAATAAGAGTTATTTTGTGAGGGATAAATAAAAATCAAGAAATAATGATTAAAAAGTGATTTTTAAAATAAAAATTATAACCGTTACGGTCCCTGGTATAAAACAAAGTCGCTTTCTCTGTCCCTATATCCCTATGTATGCTTAAATCTTTTAAACTACGCAACGGATTTTGATGTGGGTTTTTTAATAGATAGAATGATTGAAGAGGAAGGTTTATATGTATAATAACATCCACTAAATAGTGTAGAAATAATGTTATTTTTGAGGTTTCTAATGTGATGTCGAAAATAATTAAATTTTTTCCGCTTGCATTGCAAAAGCAGGCTGAACCCTACGAGATTTATCAAAATAATGTACTAAGTGTTGTACCAAAGAATATAAATTATATAGAATGCGCATCTGAGCTAAAAAATGAAAAATTTTTTGCTTACGCTTCAGATGCGGGGGCGGGAGAAAGTATAAAGCGCAAGCAAACACGCAGTGAGAGCATTGACTTCCAGGGTGACAGATGACATTTTTCAAAAAGTGGCACCAAATAGGGGAGGATTTATAAAAAAAAGGGGCAACATTAAAAAAATCGAAGCAACTACATTAAAGTTCTTATTTTTAATGTATTATTATATAATTCACTTTAGAAAAAGGGGGACAAAAAGAGGCGAGGCAATCGAAAAAGTGGAAATTTGCCACTTTAGTCGATCAAACGGTCACACTGTACGCTACAGCGACAGAGCTTCGAGTTCTTGCAGCAGCTTGTCGTCACTGTTGCCAGTTTTGCAGATTTCTCTGCATTTTGCTGATTATTCATTAAAAACATTATAAAATGAAATTTGCAGATTTTCTGAAATGCTTGTGTACCATCAATATTTCGTGTTTTTCTTTACTCCGTAACAGAAATAACCATGGTGTCACTGTCAGAAACATACACATAAGAAACACTATTAAATAAGTAGTGTTTGACGTTTAATTTTGCAGTAACCATACCACCAACATAAAAATGGTAAAAAGAAACTAGCTAATCTTTGCAAAGATGTATGAATATTCATACATATATACATATCGCATACTAAATCATAAACAGTCACACATATGTCCCATTATTTTAAAGAATTTGTAATATAGGCATATGTTTTTATACAGCAAGATAATTTATGTTAATTCGCAAATTAAATAAAATATGCATACATGACGAACATATAACCTCCTTAATTGAAGTCGGTTAATAATTCGAAAACAAAATGAAAAACAGTTCAAAATATAGGTGTTTTTATTGTTGTAGATTTTTTTCCCGATTTTTTTAAATTATATTTGCAGATTTTTCAGATTTTTAGAAAATTTTTCCAGATTTTTTGTAAAATGTTCTGGCACCAGTGCTTGACGTTGTAAACATTCACCCCTATCGTGAATAAAATGTGAAATTCGAAAATCTAATGCAACTCATAATAGTGCCTTAAATTACAAAAAAATGCTAGAAAAAAATAAATATATTGAACCCATGAAATTTTCATTCCCCATGAGGGGAAATTTGCTATCGGGAATTTCAAGGGAACGTTTGTTCCCGCTATTGATTCGTAGTGAATGTAAAAAACGGGAAGAAAATTAGACAAATTTATGTTTGATAGTGAGAAATACACACATTGTTTGTTTCAGATGCAAAGTTTTTAAGCTATTACATTTAAATTTGTAATTCAGTTTCATATTTGTATTGAGCCTTATTTTCAATATTTATTGTAAGTGAGATTTAATTGAAAATAAACCTTTTTATTTAAATTAAAATTTTATGGGCCTATCCATAGTTAAGAATTTTCAAAATGCCAAATATTTTATAACTTTTAAGATACGGGCTGTAAAATTTTATCGTAAGAGAAAATTAATTATGTAAAACAGATTTGAGTATTATAAAAATAATCTTCTCTTCTAATTTAAATACCACATAAAAATTGTTAATTTTGTGTTAAAAAAAGTAACCAAAATGGAAAAAAGTACACAAGTACACATTGGAAAAAAAGTAACCAATTTTGGTTACAAGTAACCAAAACGGCAACGCTGATCATAGCATACGCTGTCTACTACTACGTTTATACGCAGGGCTTATTTGCAAATAAAACAGTAAATTGTTGCCATATTATTGTTTTTATTGCGACTTACTAATTCAGAAAACTATTCACGATTAACGCACTATTTGCAAATAAAATGGAAAAGGTTGCCACGCTTACAAATGTTTCATAGGAAAAAACAATAAATGGATAAATATTGCACAAAAAACATTGATAGAAGCAAATAATAACAATTAAAACAAATAATTATTTGATATTTTGTGCATTTTACACTATTTTTTTGTGAACATAAGTAAGCTTTCTATAGAAGTGCTACCAAGTTTGTGTACTTTTGCTAAGCCGTATAAACAGTGAGTTAATTTATTTGCAAATAATTTTATTTGCAAATAGTGCGCGTATAAACGTAGTATACGAGACTGTAAAAAAGCAAAATAATAAAAATCAAACATAAATACACACATGCTTTCGCTCTCAGCCAGCGATGCCAACTATTTAT
This sequence comes from Tachina lurida, assembly GCA_944452675.1. Classification (NCBI taxonomy): domain Eukaryota; kingdom Metazoa; phylum Arthropoda; class Insecta; order Diptera; family Tachinidae; genus Tachina; species Tachina lurida. The sequence goes on along the minus strand of OX101755.1, from coordinate 56,030,139 downwards.
AACCCAAACGCGCTATACTCCTTCTCAAAACGCGCTAGAACGCGCTAAGTTACAGCATTATCAAAAATTTATAGTCAAAACGCGCTATTTTCCTACGCGCTAAATTAAATTTTAATAAAGGTCGATGTATGTATTAGTAAATACGAGTACAATTAATTTTTTAGTAACTCTTTTTCAGATTATGCAATATTGTTTCTTCGAAATTACATCCTAAATAACTAAAATCATTTAATATGGAGTCAGTCTCGCCTTTTAAATATTCGAAATTCTTAGTTTCGATTTTAATTTTATTTGTCAAACCTTGTAACAACTTATATAAATTGTCGAATAGTGTTGCGATTCAAATGCTTTTTGAAGTACATACAAAAAGAATAGATAGATCCTTAATAAGTTATGTATATACTCCTTTGGGGTGACGAGTACGAGTACATATTTTTAACTGTGAAATTTCAAAATATTTGCCATTTACAATATTAAAATGCGTTTTTAATTCTAACCACAGTAAAGGGAATTTTATTTTCAACATCTGAATCATTAACGAATTTAAACAAAAATTTTAATTTTGTTAAATTTATACAAAAAAGTAAAAAGATATTGAACTCAAATGATATTTTTGACTTTAATCAAAACGCGCTAATTTAGCGCTTTTTTTATTAAACGCGCTGAGACGAAAAAAAGCGCGTTTGGCATAGTTAAAACGCGCTAAAACTAGCGCGAAAGGTGCTAAATTGGCATCGCTGCTCTCAGCAATGCGAGCGCAGCATACACTGCAGAAAGAAATGAGAGTGCGTATGCTGGACGGGTAGTACTGGAAATACCCGCATAGAAAATTTTAGCTTGTATGAGATGCGCATTCTATATGATTTATATTCTTTGGTTGTACACATTGAAAAGGTCTAAAGAAAACTCTGCTATGGTATATGTCTATCTCTTATGGATATCCCACAATAACATTTTTAACCGACTGAAAAGAACAAGTAGGTTATTAATTCGTGTGTATTTTTTTTTTAGTTTTTTATGTTTGTACACGCATAACTCGGTAATTTTTAAGCCGATTTTCGAAATTCTTTTTTTGTTTGAAAGGGTTTTCTTGCAGTTGGGTCCCATATTTTTTTTCGAAAATCGGAAGAGGAAATTTGCTCCCCTCTTGCATAACTCTGCTGTTTGTGAACCGATTTTCAAAATTCCTTTTTGGTTTGAATTTTTTTTTGCGTTAAGTTAGAACCCATAATTTTTAACGAAAATCGGAGGGGGAAATTTGCTCCCCTTATGCATAACTCCGTCATTTATGAACCGATATTCAAAATTGATTTTTTGTTTAAAAGGGTTTGCCTGCAGTTTATTTTTTTTCAAAATGTTTTTTTAATCTGTGGGGGACTTTGCTGCCCCCCCAAAAAAAAACTACGTCATATATAAACCGATTTAAAAATTGTTTAAAAGGTTTGCTTGCAGCTTGGTCCCATAGTTCGTAAATCGGTGGGAAATTTTGACCCCCCCAAAAAAAATTACTACGTCATATAAAAAGTCTTTTATTTTTTTTTTGCTTGAAAGGGTTTGCTTGCAGTTTGGTTTCATAAGTTGTAAGACAATATCTTGGTTTAAAGAAAGAGATATTATGTCATCAACTAACGAACAAGTAGATAAGGTAAATAACTTGATTCTTTCAAAGATTGATGCACCGGCGAAAATATACTACTCGGTCGATACTGTTCTCGATTTGGAAGAAGCTGTTCATTTTCCTACAGACTTTCTAAACACTTTGAACCCGTCTGGACTCCCTCCTCACAAAATGTTGTTGAAAGTAGGTTGTCCTGTTATTTTATTAAGAAACCTGAATCCACCTAAACTTTGCAATGGCACGCGTTTGTACACGCAAAGAAAAGATATGGTTGTAAAATGGTTCAAAAAACAATATTATGTTCTCTGAAACAAATGTGTGGTCGTTGAAAACTAGTTATTGTTATTTTAAACATTAATTTCGTTACGATAAATAGAGTAATGTTTGAATTCAATAATTATATTATTATATTCATAGAAAGTGCGATATGGTTAGGGTTTAACAATATAGCTTTGTTAAAAATTTATGACCACAATATAATTTGTATTATTGTGTAAAAATAGTAAGATGTAAACAACAATATAATGTTATCCAAAACCATACTATGTTAAGTTTTTAAAAAAATCTTTTTCAGAAACATGGTCTGTCAGTTCAGTGTTTCGTTTGCAAGCTATCGGTAGTGCACGAGTGGTGTTAAATAAATAAAAAAAATTTTATAAGCACAAGAGTAGATAAATAAAAATAATATGTACATATATATTTATGTATATCTCTTTATACAGATGTGTTTGTAATTTGTGTATATACATATATGTAAGTATACATTTCTATACATACAAACATACATTTTATTTCAACAATATTAATTTATTTTTATTTCGGATTTACCGCACAGCTGTTTCGAATTGTTTTTGTAGATAATATTATTATTAACTCAGAAAATAATATTATTTAAAATTTGTTTTCCCATTGACAATAATATGATTTGACTGCAACCATATAATTCAATCATAGTATGTTGCTGTTTGATTATGGTTACCTCAACCTTATTTTTTCTTTGTGTGTAGGTAAAATCACTCAAAACTTTCATAATAAAGTGCACAATACTCACAGAATGTGGTACCGGAGAAGGTGTATTGACCATTAATAAATCGCAGGGTCAAACCTTCAACCTTAGATTTGAGCGTTAAATGTTTTTCACATTGCCAACTGTATGTCACTCTTTCAAGAGAAACCTCTAGAGAAAACATGTTTGTATTGTCTAATGACAAGAAAGCTGTGAACGTTGTATATAAAGACATTCTGTAATATATTAATTGTTGTAAAAATAAAATAAATAGATAAAAATTTAAAAAGTATATAAATAAAAATGTAGTGTATGAATTTAGATATTCCAAAGACAAGAGGAAATCTTTACGGTTTAGGGAAAGAAGAATTGTTTTACTCTAAACTTAACGCGTGCCGGCCACGGGCAGTAATGAATAAATCAAAACTACGATTTTAATAATTTTTTCAATGAATGACATAGGCTATATATTTTATACCCGTGCGAAGCCGGAGCGGGCCGCTAGTGTAATATAAAATGAATTATAAGACTTTTGGTTGTGAACCTCTTTCAAAGACAATTTTTTTAATAAGTATCTATAAATAGCATATATATTTCATTCTTGAAAAAAAAAACCCAAAGTCCCGAAAAATCCCAGAATCTCAAACAATTTCGGGATCCCGGAAAATCCCGAAATCCCGGGATTTGATTTTTTGAAATCCCGAATCCCGGGATTCGGAAAATCAGTCCCGATTGGCATCCCTAGTGAGAACGCATTTCACGTTATTGATGAAACGAAAATTCAAATTATTGATGAAACGAAAATTCAAATATACGAAGAAAAAGATTCCCGCAAAATTGTTACTGAATTCGAAAAAAATAAAACAAGTTTTTATACGTACCAGCTTAAGAATGCTCAAGGTTTGCAGATCGTATTTAAGAGCTTTAATTCTTATGTTAATTCCGAAGAAGTAAAAGATGCACTCATTATACAAGGATTTAAGGTAAAAAACGTTACTAATATAATCAATAGGAAGAATATCCCCCAGCCTTTATTTCGCGTTGAACTAGAGCCGAATGATATACAGTTGAAAAAAATGAGACCCATCCAATACATAATTTAAAATATCTCTTATACAGAAAAATAAGATTTGAAGAACTACACAATCGTTCTGGACCCGTACAGTACCATAATTGCAACGATTATTTTCGTAGAAAATTTTTATGCGAATTTCGTAATATGAGAAGTTCTACAAATCGCTTGGATCTTATTTTCTGGCAGCTGGCAACTACAATGCAAAATATACGTACTGCGGTTCGCGCCTTGTTTCATCTAGAGATCGAGCGTTGTTTAATACAATTTCAAAAATGAGCTTGTATCTGACTTCGAGTGTGGAGCCCGCTTACTGGCCTACTGACATAAGAAAAATTCCAGATGTTATACATTTTGGTGTCATGAAAAATATCCATAGGGACTTAATCCACGTTCATGCCTCTCTAGATCTCTCCTGTGATCATTCTACCACAATAGTTGAAATTTTCAACCCACTAGGGTGTGATTTAACTACCTCATATGTGAAGATAATTAATGGGGTTAACTGGCTAGGATTCAAAAAATATCTTAGTAGTCACTGCGTAGAAAACATTCAGTTAAGATCATCCGATGATATTGAATTTAACATTGCCAATCCTAACGAAAATATTAAACAGGCTGCTGAACATGCCACTACCTCCTATCCGTAGACTGGCTTTAATTAAATTTGAATGCGTTTATGCGAAAGTTCATTCCATGTACGTTTATGAATAACATTGAGCCGATGTAAGTGCTGGATGGGAGTTTCGATAATAAGTCGTTTTTTGACGACATCTAGGCACTTGAGAATTCAGTGGCGATTCTTGAGATAGGCATATAGCACATCTCATGCGATTCTTCCTTCCTTCATTTGTTCAATAGTTTCGCTATTTATTTTTGCTCTCACACGTGCTGCCGCTTTAGTTGCCAAATAATATTATTATTATGCGAAACTCAATATAAAACCAATATATTAAAGTCTCGATAAAATTTTGAAGTTTGGAAGTATGGGTTCATCTACAAAATCAAATTGATTATGATTTTCAATAAAACATTGTCTGTGAGACCCACACATTCATTAGCTCTGCCAAGCAAATGAATTATTACTTAAAGTGTCAATAACTTTATAGTTGATGCGCGCAATTCAACACAAAGTTGATGGAGTGGCAGCTGGGGAAAGGCAACCACAATTCAAAGTAATTGTTTATTATCTATACCGGAAGGCAGTATATTTACGCAATTTAGCAAAATGCATTAAAGTTCAGTAAAAATTTTTAAAAACTTTTGGGTACGCGAACGCCATTAATGTTTCATTTCTTTGACAATTCGCCGTTCGCAAGTTATTGTGTTCTATATGACAAAAATGTTTTTTTTTTTTGGGAAATCGCTGTTAAAGATTAGTTGTTAGTTACAAAAAACTGAACCGAAAAAGTTGTGACAACCTTTTTACCAATAAAACTTCTAGGGTTTCTGGGGTTTTCTGGGAAAAAGTGTTCTTTCTTGGACAAGATCCTAAGAGTAAGAAGCGTTAAAAACACTTTTTTCTATATGCACTTATTTACCAAACTCTTATTGTTTTATAACATATAGAACACAATGTAAAACAAATGTTGTGTTTTAAGTACTTTAAGTATGTCCTGGCTATTTCCCTGCAGGAAATGGAACTAACACAAGACTAGTCACGTATCGGTCCCCAAGTTATAGGGACCAGTCCGAGTTCTACCACTTCCTATGAAGCGGATCAGTCACTTTTACATGGGCATGGCCTAGGATGGGGTTACTTGATACTTTGGATGCACCTTTGTGACTTGTCACTAACCAGTGTGGAATAATATAAATTGTTTAAAAATGTCATTCCGACACTTAACGGTAACAATGAAAACTTATAATTTTTTTTTATTGTTACAAATGCAGTTATAATTTATTTTTAAACAGATATTTTTGGGACTCGCACTGACAACCTCCGGCATGACAGACTTGCACACTACCCACTCGACAGTCCAACAGTAATTAAATAACAACACCTTACATTTTTCTCACGTGCATTAGTGTCCCTTTGTATCAGTTGTTGTAGGAAAGTTCAAGTGATAAAGGCATAGTCACTGGTCACTGAACTATAACGACTTCAGCAGATACTAATGCTAATGCAACATCAGAGCGCGCTTCTTCGTCGTGTAGCAGAATTATCGGCGAAGTAAAATAAGCAATAAAATAGCTACTAAGTACAGGTTCAAAAAATTTAATACGCCTCATTTAACAGCAGAGGCGCTGCAACATGGCATTATTACAAACGTGCAAAAAGAAGAGTCGTAAAAGAAGAAGCTGTCCTCTATCTGTTCCTTTACCACCTGTCATCCTATATCACTATCGCTTTCTTAAAGAAGGTAACACCTAGTAATATCAGTAGGCATTCATTGCCTGAGTGTTACTTCTCTTTATAAAAATAATAAAAAATTAAAAACGGCATCAATACGAGTTAAGCTTAGGTTAATATCTAAGAATAGTTACTGAGCTGGTTCCAGAGTGGCTTGGCGGTACCATTGGAGGGAACAATAAACATTATGATTATACTGTTTGATAAGTGCTGAATCCAACCACATCGAACTTTTTCAGTGAATTTTACTATAATACTAGACCAAATCCCAAGTAAATTTAGAAAAGATCACGACTATACATCACGCCAAAGGGGAATATATAACCATTTACAGAATATGTACATTTTTCACCATACAGTACTCCTTACTTTTGGTAACACTCCTATTTTCTCAAGACATAGGACAAGTACATTACCAAATTTTTTGCAGGGTATTATTATTTCAAGCACCTTTGCGATCCATCTACAGGTGTTGTCAATGAATTACGGAAGGGTAAGCATGTTAAGCATGAGCCAGTACAACACGTCAGTACTTGGAGGAAGGATTGACGATTAGTTAAATGAGTAGTGTTTTATTTTTGGAAATTGTTACAATTTAAGTTTAACATTTATTAAGACACTATTAATCCCAAATTATTATTTTACCTATATAGTAAAAACATTTTGGAACGTAAGTTCCTTATGGCGTGCAATGCATGTAAAACAAAAATTTTTTTAAAAAAATGATGTCCAGTTATTTTGAACACGTAAATTTTATATTATTTGTTAAAGACGTAATATTTTGTCTTGTTTAATGGGTACAGTGTCTTAAAGTTTAGTGCTGTTTCTACATAAATTTATATCTAAGAAAGGGTAATTATTAATAATTAGAATATAAATTTTCATTTTAAATATGCCTACTACAATAGCGCCGCCAGAAGTATGTGCCCGTACAACCAGGACACTCATGCTTTCTTTTAGGCATTTCCTGGAAAATAAAAACATAATAAGGGTTTTCATGAGAACTCTCAAAATTGCCATTTGTGCAATTGGGCAAACTTGCGAGACTTCTTTCATGAAGCCCCTTTTAACCTTTTGTGCAAACAGCTTATGTAAATTTGAAAGAAACGTCAATTACTTCATTTAATAATAATAAAATAAAGCTATGTACAGACGGTTGTCAGATCTTACAATATTGCCAGTAAAATGTGCTCAAAATTTCTTACAACCGTGTGAACTGGCAATTTTTGTCAGACGTCGTTGCCAGAAAAATCATTGTCAGTCCATTGCAAGACTAGCAGCTGACAACAAATTGTCAGACATCTTACAATCGTGTGAACACATTGTAAAATTATTGCCATCTATTTGTCAGACATTTTAATATTGTCAGATGCGCGAAGTTCGTGCATCTGACAATGGCGTCATTGTAAGAGAATTATTTCTATGGGCAACACTGTACACGCTTGATTTTAAAGAAAATATATTTAATAAAATATATGCAGCCAAAATCATTGCAGTTGCTTCTTTATGGTCCATAATAATTAATATTTTCACTTTTTACATTTACCACCACCACAAACGATTGATATTTAACAATTTCTAACAAGCGCTTTGAGTCTGGCAACGCATAATAATGTCTGGCAATTTTTGCATATGACAACCGTGTGAACTTACAATTTTTTTGCTGACGATTTTGTCAGCTGATTTTATTGTCATACAATCATCTAGCAATAAATTGTAAGATTTCCTGACAAATTTGATACAACCGTGTGAACTGTCAATCTGCCATACACTTGCAATTTTTGATTGTCAGTACAATGTCAGCACATTGCCAGATCTAACAATATTGTAATATCTGACAACCGTGTGTACATAGCTTAAGAAAATGTCAAGAAATTTTTAATTTAAAAACATATCTATATATTTCTATAAAAATAAAAAGATAAAGATATCCAAAAAAGCAAGAAGTTGTGGTATACAAAATGCACAATTGCACAGCTTAAGTTTACAAGTCAAAATTATTGGGCAAACTTAACAGGTTTGTGTGGTAAATTTCTATACAATTTTTGACAATTTATTTGCGAGAGCCTAAAAATGCACAATTGCATAGTTTGCGACACTTTTGAAAATTCTCATGAAAACTATTAATATTTCTAACAAATAATAAAAAAAAAAATAATGTTATGAAACAGCAATTCACAAATGAAACACATGTTTAACATGTTAGAGAAAACAATTTGTATTCGGTTCTCGATTACTTGAAGTAGTTGTTTACACGATGAAATTTTTTATGGCACTTAGTTGAAACAAAAATTTAATCAGAGTGGCGACCGTTTAACTTTATTATAGTTGGTGGTAAATTTTCCGCTACAAAAAAAACAGGACAATTTAAGAGTGGACCAAGACAACAGGACAATTTGTCTAAATCCAGGACAAATCCTGGAAAACCAGGACGTATGGCAGCCCTATACTACAAGCATGATTACAAAACTGTTTTCCTGGAAGCATATTCTATAATTAGAATTATAAGCCTGTTGTATACTATAGGGTAGCAATATTATCTCATGGGTTCAATTTTCTTTATAAAATAATTGTTAATAAACTTTTCACAATATATTCACAACACTAAGCTTGAGGCTTATGGTAATAAGTTTGTTATTAACTAACATAGCGTCTTCGTTTGTTTGTATTATAGTCTGAGTGGCCCTTAACTAATATTATAAATGCGAAAGTAAATTGATTGTTTGTTTTTTGCTTTAACGGCTAAACCACGGAACCGTTATTGATGAAATTTAGAACATAGATAGATCTAAATTTAGATGGACACATTGATTATATGTTTTTAAAAAAACTAGGAGCACGAGGGTGTGTAGGGGAAAATTTCTTCCTCCTGAACTATCTATCCGATTTTTATAGAATTCAAAGCATAGATAGATCTGAGTTTAAAATAGCACATGGTTATACACTTTTTAAAAACAGGAGCACGGGGAGGGGTAAGGGGCAATTTCCAGCTCTTTGAAACTATCTAACAGATGTTTGGTGAAATTCAACACATGGATTGATCTGAGCCTGGAAGCACACAAACACTATATATTTTATAAAAAAAAATAAGACTACCAGGGGGTAAGGGGCAATTTCTAAGGTAAGTAAAACGCAAGGAACTACGTTGCTACCCGGTGTCCCATGATACCGGCCTTCGAAAACGGCTACCTGTTCCGTTCAACTATGTGTTGTCAGAATACTTACAACTAACTTTGTTGTTATTTGTTCATTAATAATTATCACATGTAATTTGGCTTAAAAGGCGATACGAACATTAGCCTGTTCAATTCATAAGAATATAAAAACAAATGCAGTTTGAAAAATAATAATTAAATTAACTAAAATTAATAGTCATTGGCTTGTGGCAAAAATTAAATAAAAATATACTTAATAGTAACAAACCAAAAAATTTTTTTAATTAGAACAAAGATAAGCAAATTAACTAACATGTGCATAATTAGTAAAGAATGGTAAGACTGTTGTAAATTTAGAGATGGTAGATTTGGGCCTTCATTACAAAACACCTTTCAGCAAATTGAAATACGATGAATCAAAACAATTCACGTATTCAATTTGCAAAAAGTTTCGTATGTAAAGCAGAAATCTACATCAACTGACACCACATACAGTGGACAAAACAGAGAAGAACGCTGATGATGAAGGGGTAGTGACCTTCGAAAACGGCTAGCTCAACTATGTGTTGTCAGAATATTTACAACTAACTTTGATGTTACTTGTTCATTAATAATTATCAAATGTAATTTGGCTAAAAAGGCGATACGAACATTAGCCTGTTCAATTCATAGGATTATTAGACTTTGTCATCATCCTTCTGTTGGTAGCTTTTTACCTATTTTCACCATTTCACGAATTTTTTTATTTATGTACATACATACATATATAATTGCACTAATTTTTATTAACTTAATAAAGAAAATTAAGGTAAATGTAATTAAAAAACGTTAGCACTTTTATAAGCTTATGCATTCCAGATGCCATTCTAAGACATTCAATAAACATAGGGAAAAATTTTGTAGGTGTCATATCAAACGTTTCTATGGATATTACCAACAACATTTTTACAACTATTGTACAGCTTGACGACCTACTACAATCACAAAAGGTTGTGAATTGAACAATTGAAATTGATTATTGAAGGGTTTAGCTGGATCCTATGCGCATTTCACTGTTGCTAATGCAGATCATCAGGGAACCTTTACCCAAACATCTTAGAACAACAAATAACAAAGTTGAAACAAGAACTCAATAATCAACATGTTTTTTATCTTCTTACTTTAACTATATTGGCTGACTTTTTTCAGCTCGAATTGTAGGTGCAATAATATGTTAAGAAAATAAATGTAAATAGCAACAACATATATTCGAGAATAGAGTTTTGCCACACAAGTATTTTTGACCTGGTGTTTTATTTTTGGGAATTGTTACAATTTAAGTTTAAAAATTATTAACGCACGAATAATCCCAAATTATTATTTTACATATTTAGTAAAATAATTTTTGATTAAAAATACAGTGTAATTGAAATTCTTTTGGAGCATGTAACTTTTGTAAATATTGACCGATCTTAATAATTTTTTCAGCAGGACAATCAACGTTAGAGAACAAAAATAAAGCATGCTTGGAGCACAATTTTATCTCCTACAGTTTCCCAGTTATTTGACTGGAATTTTTTTTTAATTTCTGGCATTGACTTTTTGTAATCGTTAGTACATAACTTTTTTTATTACATGGCAAGTTGGTTTTGTTGTTATTGAAAGAAAACTTCATTACGATTCATATATGTCAAAAATTGTAGCAAAGAATAATTTTGCAATTTGGATTTTTGAAAATTATGAGAAAGTTTTGTATATTTTGTGAAAAAAGAATTCTTAATTTTTTTGGAATATTTTAAAAAATTATTAAGTATTTGATAAAAGTTTTAATTGTTACTAGGGGAGGAGGCATTAAGAAAGACTGAATTAAATTTTAATTTTAAATTTTTGGATGTGGCAAAAAAATTGCACGCTCGTTTTTGTAAATTTTTTGAATTTTTATTATATATAAACTTGTTGTAAGTAACCTGTAAGAAACTCTTGACATCCAACACATAAATGTAGGCAGGAGAGGAGATTTTCTAAAAATTCTAAAATTTTTCCAACACAATTAAAAAAAGTTTTATTAAATTATATATCGGGAAACATTTTAATTTAGTTCAATACTATACCCGGAAAAAAGTTATTCTCATACCTTCAATACTTTTCAAGATATTCAAAATCCAATTTTGATTACAAAATTAAATTTTCTACATTTTTTATTTTTAACCCCCGATTAAAAAAAGAGGTGTTTTAAAAGTTTGTAGTGTGTGGCTGCCCGTGTCCACGTACAGACCAAACGGCTGGACCGATTTTGGTTTAGGTTTTTATGTTTGAAAGATGACTTGATCGAGAGAGAAAAAAACGCAAACGTTCATATTAAAATTTTAATTTCGGTCATTGGTGAGAATAAATTTCACATTGTTCTAATAAGACGTGGTAACATTGATGAAACGAAAATTCAAATTTATGAAGAAAAAGATTTTGGCAAAATGGTTTCTGAATTTGAAAAAAATAAAACAAATTTCTACACATACCAGCTCAACAGTGGTAAAGGTCTGCAGATTGTATTGAAAGGCATAGTTTCCTATGTTAATCCCTAAGAAATAAAAGATTCACTCGTCCTCCAGGGATTTAAGGTAAAATGAATCCAATATAATAAATAGGGAGAAGATACCTTAACTTCTATTTCGCGTTTAACTTGAGCCGACTGATATAAAATTGAGAAAAAAATGAGACGCACCTAATTGTCAAGAATATGGCCACACAAAAACATACTGCAAACTATCTACAGTTTGTGTTATTTGCGGTGAAATGCACGGTACTGCTAGTTGTACTAAACCAAAAGATCAAGCCGAAAAAAATGCAGTAATTGTGGAGGTGATCACACCACTAACTACAGAGGATGCCCTGCATATTCTTTCGTTGAACAAACTGTGGGACAAAAACCTTAATTAGCCCCCTTTCAATTAACAAACTCTTACTCTGCCACTTTTGCCAAAATGAGGCAACCAGTTACTTCACGTGTATCGTATGCCGATGCTGCTAAGACAAGCTCTATTCCCACACCAAATGTTTCACCACCAAATATTTCAACAAATACAAACTCAGGCTTTAACTTTAATCGCCTTGAAGCTACTATTGAGAATCTGGTGCTAACTATAAACAACTTTACAACAAATATGACTAGAATGATGCAGGAAATGCTGAGAATGCAGAATACTCTGCTTCAAGCATTAGTCAACAAACCATGAACACGTTAAACACGTTCTCGTTGTACCTTCATAGTGAACAGACGTAATAGCGGAATTTTTCTGACATACAAAATAAACAAAAAAAAAAATTATACAAAAAATATTCGTAGTACATATCAACTTTGATAAATAAGCCTTTTTTTTGCTTTGCTAATATTTTTACATATTGAAATAACAAAAACAAAAAAAACCGTAAACAAAAAAACATACAAACATACCCTTGAGGAATACTCTATATGAGTACCCCAAAGGAAAAAAATAGTGAAGTGAGTTCTAACGGCAGAAATGCCTATTTTACTGTGAGTTTTGATGCTCATAATGATATCAATAAAATAAAATATCTGATAATAGACTTGCTGTGAGTTCTGAAGCTCTTAATAAAAATCAAAAATCTGATAATAGACTTTTTCTAACGGCAAAACCACAGTTTCGTCAGCGATCAATTTCGCTTTGTCCAATGCCAACTAGTGAATCGTTGACAATATTGCCTAGTACTTCCACATTTAACTCAGCGATATCACCCGCCTCGGGCTCGGGGTCACAACTTAACCAAGTTGTCACTGAAAATAAGAGTAGCCCAAAACCCAAGGTCCAAGTCGGAATGGACAGATACATTACAATTTTAAAGCGCGGGTGAAGCCCAAATTCTACTAAAATTGCATCTGCTCCAAAGATGTCTAGGCATAACAGCGCATCCTCAACTAATCGCCAAAACCGCTTTAAAATTCTTCAAGATGACAACGACAAACCCGAGGTATCCTCTAACAAAACATCCAAGCCGCCACCAATCTATTTGAGACAAAAAAATTCAAATGCCCTTATTAAAAAATTAATTTCGGACATTGGTGAGAATAAATATCACATTGTTCCAATAAAACGTGGCAACATCGATGAAACTAAAATCCAAATTTATGACGAAAAAGATTTCCGCAAAATGGTTGCTGAATTTGAAAAAAGTAAAACAAGCTTCTACACATACCAGCTTAAGAGCGCTAAAGGCATGCAGATCGTATTGAAGGGCATAGATTCTTATGTTGTCCCCGAAGAAATAAAAGATGCACTCGTCCTCCAGGGGTTCAAGGTAAAAAATGTGTCCAATATAATAAATAGAGAAAAGATTCCCCAACCCCTATTTCGTGTTGAACTAGAACCTAATGATATAAAATTGAAAAAAATGAGACGCATCCAATTTATAATTTAAAATACCTCTTGTACCGAAAAATCACAGTTGAAGAGCCACATAAGCGTTCAGGTCCTGTACAGTGCCATAATTGCCAAGAATATGGCCATACAAAAACATACTGCAATTTACCTACTGTTTGTGTTGTGTGCGGCGAATTACACGGCACTGCTAGTTGCAATAAACCAAAAGATCAAAGTGGCAATTGTGGAGAAAATCACACCGCTAACTACAGAGGTTGTCGTGTGTACTCTTTTGTAAAGAAGACTATGGTGCAAAAACCTAAATTAGCTCCAGCTCAATCAGCAAACGTTTACTCTGCCACTTTTCAGCAAATGAGCCAACCAGTTACTTCCCGTGTATCGTATGCAGATGCTGCTAAGGCTAGTTCTATTCCGACACAAAATGTTTCACCGCAAAATAATTCTACAAATACAAACTCAAACTTTAATTATAATCGCCTTGAAGCCACTATTGAAAATATTGTGCAAACTATAAACAATTTTACAACAAATATGACTACCATGATGCAAGAAATGTTGCGAATGCAGAATACTCTGCTTCAAGCAATACTTAATAAGCCATGAACACGTTAACAATATGTTTCTGGAACGCAAACGGCATTCGCCAACATAAAAATGAACTTGAGCACTTCCTCACGGAAAAAAATATTGATATAATGTTAGTATCTGAGAGTCATTTGACTTCGAGAAGTCTTTTTAAAATTTATGGCTACACTATATATGATACAAAGGACGATAGAGGAAGGGCTTGCGGTGGATCAGCAATTCTAATAAAGTCAAGACTCAAGCACTATGTTCTTGATAACATTTGTGAAGAATACCTACAAGCAACAAATATTGGCATTGAAAGTTTTTGTTCAAATTTCGTTATATCATCAATTTACTCCCCTCCCAGATTTTCAATCACTGAGAATCAATATGAGGATTTCTACAAATCTCTTGGACCTTGTTTTGTAGCAGCTGGAGACTACAATGCGAAACATACGTTCTGGGGTTCGCGCCTTGTTACACCCAGAGGTCGAGCATTGTTCAACACTATTTCAAAAATGGGCTTGGATGTCATTTCGAGTGGGGAGCCCACTTATTGGCCTACTGACATACAAAAAATTCCGGACGTTATAGATTTTGGCGTCATAAAAAATATCTCTAGGGATTTAATTCAAGTTCAAGCTTCTCTTGATCTCTCGTCCGATCACTCCCCGACGATCATCACAATTTGTAGCCCATTAAGAAGTAACTTACCTGACCCATATGTGAAGATGATCAATCGTGTAAATTGGCTGGGGTTCAAAAAATATCTCAGCAGTCATTGTACGGAAAACATTACGCTTAGAACACCCGATGATATTGAATCGAACATTGCCAATCTCAGCGAGAATATTAAACAGGCTGCTGAACATGCCACTATCTCCCATCCGCAGATTGGGTTTAATAAAATTTATTCTACAGACATTGAACGTCTCGTACGTGAAAAAAGAAGGGCTAGAAGGGAATGGCAACAGCACAGATCACCACAAAATAAAATCAGATTTAAAGAGTGCACTAAACGACTCCAAGAGTTGCTTGCATCTGAAAAAATTTCATCTCTTAAAAATTATCTGGAGGGTCTTGATGTCACACCGGCGTCTAATTACTCTTTGTGGCGCGCAGCCAGAAAGCTTAAAACACCCGTTGAGTATAAGCCACCTCTACGCACATCTACCGGAGGTTGGGCAAGAAGCGATACTGAAAAAGGTAAAATATTTGCTGAGCATTTAAAATCCGTTTTTACGCCAAATATATGTACTGGTGTTGCTGATTTGCCGAATATAGTCGCTCTACCCCTGTTTACGCGCATAGTGTAAAAGTCCCTTATTGTTCATTAGTGTAAAGGTCCCTTGTTTAATTATTGTTCATTGGACTTTTCTATGTTTTTGTTTTCTCTTTTCGTTAAGTTATTGTGTTTTTGTATATATGTTTTTTTTCATATAGTAACTTACTTACAAATTGTCAACCCAAAGGTACGTTGAAATAAAACCCCATTTATTTAAAATTGAATATTTTATTAAAACCCTTTTTTTATTTAAAATATTTTCGAGAAATATTTCGAGGAAACATTTTGGTCCTTCGAGCCGGATTAGACCCCCCGAGTCCTTGAAATATTTTCAAGAAAATATATTTAATTCCAGGATCCATCCCGTGCATCTTTCGGAACACAAAAAACAAAAAAAAAGTGGATAAAAACCCTAAAACCCCGTAGCCCAAATCAACTTAATAAGAAAAGGTTAGTTGTGTGTATTTATTTTACTTTGTGCAATAAAGAAATAAAGTGTGTGACATATTTGTAAAGGAAGTGACAATTTCTAAACACTCAATTTGCCGTCGGCAAAACATACTTTGAAAAGTTAAAAGTGCATAAATTTTTTTACCCATTGGCTTATCGCAATTTCAATTTGTGTGTGCGTATGTATGTATGTACTAGAGGCTATGAAATTGTGCACAGTATTGTATTTTTTTCAAAAGCAAATAGTGTTTGTAGTGGTAATCGTAATTGAGTGTGAAACAAAAATAGAGAACAAGGAAACAAAAAACACACACAATCATTGTACAACAGTTGAATAGACAGTTGTGTCAAGTGTGCAATGTTTTTATTGTACACTTCATAGTGCACAATACTTCATTTCACAAACTAAAAATTTCATAAAATATTGAGTGATAATAGAAATTTTTACAACTACATATATTCATTGAGAAAGATATTATTTTTATGTTATTTAAATGTTATCTTAAATTAATAAATTATAAAACAAAGAGAAGAGTGTGACCATTTTTGCAGCTAAATTTAGCATGTTTTTTTTTATTTAGCTGCAAAATTTTTGATTTAGCAGATAGCATTTTCTATAGCATTTTTCAATAATATATATAGATTTTTCCAGGATTTTTTTGTAATATAAGACCATATTATGAGTTGCATTCGATTTTCGACATTCGCTGGGTATCGAGCATCGAAATTCAAATGTTAAATTTATATTATGAGCACCGAAAATTTCGCTGAGCAACGAATTTTCTATCGAACAGAATTTAGCTTTCGATGCAGTATTTTAATGGGAAAAATTAGTAAAAAGTCCAAGTGTTAAGCTATGTTTATTTTTAGTACACAAACTCAAATTCTTAGCTATTTTTTGCCGGTTTCATTCACAATAACAACGTTCTTTGTGGAATGCTCGTTATAATACCAAATGAAAATTCGTTCGATCGGTACTTTCGACTACAGTCGAATATCGAAAGTTGCTCATAATAGGGGCCATAATCTACACACTTTTTACAATATAATTTATGCAACTTTAGGTATATTAGTAATTTTCACGAGTAACCCATTTCATGATGTATTTGTAACATAACAATGTTAATTATGCTTATAAATATATAAGTTGATGTAGGTACTAGAACTGTGATCAGCGTGGCCATATTAGCTTATTTAAAGTTAAATTTAGCTTCTTGTTTTGGATTTAGCTTCAAAATTTTCATTTAGCTCTTAGCTTATTTTTTATCTTTTTTTAGAAACTCATTTAGCCTTTTTTTTAATCTAAATTGTTAAAGACATAAAATTTTTGTAAGAATTATAATTTGTTACGGTTAAAAATATAAATTTGGAAAATATTTTAGAAAATACATAATGTAAATTGCTTATTTGTAAGAGAAATGGCACATTTAAAAATAGAGGACATTGATTGCAATTTTGGAATTACAATGGCAAAAGTTACATTAATATTACCCATAAGACTTTTTTGAGTTGAACGTCAGCAGCATGAATTTACTTAAAACAAAAATTAGAAATATATTTACTGTAAATAGCACTACTTCACTAAAAAAGGTTTCGTGTTTCAGTATAAATGCTGTTATATTTTTGAAAGCTGGTTAATAGCCCATTCAGGCTGACACAAAATTAAGTAATTTCAAGCTCAAATTACGAACGAAATGAAAAGTGTTTATACAGGTACAGAATGACATTTGAGTTGATTTCGCAAACATCTTATTCACTGCGGCAGACATTGAAGTACTTTTTTCAGTTGAGTAAATTCTTTGTTACACTTATACAAATTTTTCTTTAAAAATTTTTCATAATTTTAATAATTTTCAACCTTCGTTTAATTTCATATTGAATTTAAAAATTTTATTTCTCATAATTGTTGTTTCTCATAGTTGTAAATTTACTCATGTACACGATGATTTGCTATTTAATTTAACGATATTCGACATTTCTAGCTCGAGATATGATTGGTGAAGTTAAAAAGGGTGGACAAATTAAAAAAATTAAAATATTGTTTATCTAATTTTTCGACCTTTTATATACATATGTTCAACAAAACTAATTTTTTAAGCTTTAGGTCAGTAAATTTTATATATTTTTAGTTTTGATCAGTATTTCGTTAACCTTTGGTTAACTTCTTCAGGATGATTCTTATTTTATTTGTTTTATAATTAGTTTTTGCCTTTTTTTGTTTTCAATAAAAAAAATGTTATTTATGACACACATTGTTATTTATAATTGTAAAAAACATTTGTTTGATTGAAAACAAAAAAGGCAAAAACTAATTATAAAACAAATAAAATAACAATAATCCTGAAGAAGTTAACCAAAGGTTAACGAAATATTGATCAAAACTAAAAATATATAAAAGTTACTGACCTAAAGCCTAAAAACTTAATTTTATTGAAAATTAAAATATTTCAAAAATTGTTCCACAAAAAAAATTTACCTTGATTTTCGAATTCAGAGGAACAAAATACATAATTAAAATCACCACGCACCAAATGTAAATTTTCGTTGTAAATTAGTATTATTTTATAAAAACTAATTTTTAAATTTTGCTTATCAACGAAATACATTTTCAAAAAAGCTTGTTTTCTAAAAACCAACAGCGAATTAATAATTTTGCTTTGCTTTTAATGATTTTTATTAGTGCATAATGCAAAAAAAGTGCATAATGTAAAATGAAAAACTGAAAGTTAGTACAACAGCATGTTTATAGAACCCAATATGTCCAAAATACGCGTATAAAACCTGACGTTTATCAAGTTTGTGGTTGTATAACGCGAATGTCATTTTATTTTTGTAAAAAACGTAACAAGTGACATTTTATTTGGGCTTGTATAACACGTTTTCTGCTGTCAAAACAACAAAAAGTGCACGAATGCAAAATTACATTCGTCGGTGGAAAAAATTACAAATTTTATAAGAAATGAATAAAATAAAATTGATATATACGCAAAAAAAGTGAATGTTGCTACAATTAGTAAATTTTTATTTGTTTTTTTATTATTGTAAGTGGCAATTAGAGCATAAAGTTGACAACAGCCGTGCAGTTATTATTTTTGGAAATTCATTTTCTTTTCTTGCAAGATAATAGCTAATTTTATGCTACTTCATTATTTGTGTATGTGTATAAGGTTAAAGATTTCTTTTTTAAATAAAAAATTTTTATTTACATAAATACTTCCATGTTGCCGTCAAAAAGGGTTACCTTTTTTAATGACAAAAATACAAATTTTATATGACAAAATGTAAACAAATAAAAATTATTTACAGAAAGGCAACACTGTGATTTGGCAATAAATTGGTAAGAGCGCCACACGACGTAAGACGGACGAAAAAAAATTTACGTGTTCTACAAATGCAAATTCTTACGTATTCGCGCGTGTGCCATTCGTGCGTGTCTTGATTGTGACGTGTTCTATAAACATGCTGTAAGTGATGAAATTTAACAAGGTTTTAAAGAATTCCATCATGCAATTTTATACCTATAAACAATTTGCCCATAATGTTTATGTTATTATTATAGTAGAAATTTGTAACCGTCTATGGCCTGCATTGGCTAGGTTATTGGTAATAAATATATAAATAAATAAGTAAATAAATAAATAAATAATGTATTTTTAACTAACAATTACATCCTAGCGTGGTTTTTAATGTGAAATTGTACAGCAAAACTCGTTAAGACATCAAATTTTTACACTTATGTATGCTAAACTCATGGCAGGTTTTCAAGAATTTAAACAAATTTTTGGTTCATTTAAAGGAAATACAATTTTGTAATGCAATAAAAGAATAAATAGCAAAAATAAGCACTTCAAAAGAAACAATGTAATTAAAAAGAAGTATGTATTAAATTTTAGCATTAGATTTCAGCTCTATAATTATTTTTTAGATTTTTTTTAAATCAATTTAGCAGCGACAATTTTTAGGATGTGGTCACACTGCTTAGAACAGTAGCATGCGAACTAACACGCTCAAATAATCTACGACGCACATACATTCTACGTTGTTTGTTTTTTCTTTTGCACATACATACACATAATTATACACTTGTATGCTCATTTTACAATTGTCATTCGGTGTGCAATAGTGAAATATGCTTGGACACAACAATAACTGATGCCCTCGCTTGGCAGATACACAAATGCTGTTGCATACTTTTGATAAAATTGAATACCATTTTTAGTGTTCTCATAAAATCAAGAGCAATAAAAAGAGAGAACAATTCAATACTGTACAACATGAAGGCTACACAAACAACCATCGTTTGCACAGCTCTAGTATGTACAAATATTAAATTTTTTAAAGAAGATAAATAAAGAAATCGAGAAGCATAAACATATGTACATATATGTATGTATTATATATAAATGTATATAATTGTTAAAAACAGTTTAACATTTCTTTAAATTTATACATATCCACATACATATGTACATGCCTACATATATATTATATACATATGTACGCGCCTAATTTGTGCCTATTCTTTTTTTATAAATTGTTTCGCTCAAACAGAACCACAAAATTTTTACTCGTTACTTTTAATAATTACTAGTGCATTATTAAAAGCAAAAACAACACAAGCCAACGAACGCGAGAGAAAAATTATTTAATTTGGTGTTATGAATTTTTATTTTCTGGATGCAGTGGTATAATTAACAAATAATAATAATAAAATTTAGTGTTATTACTCCATAAAAGTGAACCCAGTGATAAATCATTAATTTGGATTGTTTGTATATACATATGTACGTATGTATATATTCTTTTACAAGAGAAACAACCACTAAATTACTCTGTGTTTGTTGGTTTTGGTTTGTTTTGTTTTTTTTTTTACTTTATATTGTCACACACACACACAACCTACACTAGTGCTGCAACTTTTTTTAATCGAATAAAAAACCGAGTGCTAATTAATTTGTTTTATTAAAGTGAAATTTTACTCACGTTTTAATTACACTCTATTTAATAAATAATTAGTACAATTTTATTAATAATTTTCCCCCAATAAATAATTTTTAACCGAATATAACGTGTTCGATTAACCCATTGTGGATACCCGTGCGGAATTCAGTGCAGTACTAGTGTTTAAAACATTTTTTATATTTTTTATTAAACAAAGCGTTTTCACACTTTAGAATAATCCTTATTTAATTTATTTTAATTCAACATTTTACCGATTTCTCAAATTTTAACCCGAATTTTCTTTGATATTTTCCCCAAATTCTTGAAAGAAGAATCTAAGTGTGAAACTAACTTTGTTTTATATTATTTTTACCCTATACCAATATATTTATTTTGAATTCATATTCATATAAATTTATTTCAAAATTTTTTGAACCCATTACCCCCGCCCAAGAATTTTTTTCGTGTTTAAAATTTTATTTATACAATTTTCGCAAATTTTCTCGCGATAATAAAACAAAAATCTTTATCGTTCTTTTATTCGGAAGCGGAAATTTATCGGTTTGATTCATCCCAAATAATTTTACGTGTACATTTTTAAATAAACTCTTAAAATTTCCCAATACAATTTGAGATCAAAAATGGATATGACTACGTTGATCGGCAATGCCGACCGTTTGGTAGAATTTGAAGCATATATTGTTTCTATACCAGTAGCGGAACACCAACTCGGTTCGGTGAATAGTCATGAAAAAGAGCTCAATCGGTTATGGGAAGCTGTTCGGTCCACATACGATTCTTTATTAATTGTACCCGCAAAGGTGAAAGACCCTCAGGTTAAAGAATTGAAAGCTAAGTATCTTAATTCTTATGGTACTTACACTCGGGGGATGTCTCTTATAACTGGTCTCCTAGAACAACTTAAAGTGGCGGTGCAAGTCGAGAGGTCGATAGCGCAATCCGCGCCTATAATTAATTTACCCCCTTGCGACACCCCAATATTTTATGGAGATTATAAGAGCTGGCCCTCATTTCGGGATATGTTCTCCGCTTTGTATGGTAATAACCCGCGGTTGACCCCAGTACAGAAATTGTACTATCTATTGCAAAAAACCGCTAAAGATGCACATGATACCATACAAACGGTGCCACTGACCAACGATGGCTATGAAGTCGCATGGAAAAAGTTGGTTGACACATATGAAAATAAAGATGCCCTTATAAACGAACAGCTTCGAGCTTTATTAAATATTAAACCGATTTCGCAAGAATCTAGCGCCAATATTAAAAATTTGCAACGAATGATAAATGATTGCATTACAAATCTTTCTCTCCTTGAGGTAACCCCTGAAATATTCTACCACGTGATGCTGGTATATATTTGTGCTACAAAGTTACCCGAAAACACTCTGAGTCTTTGGGAACAATCTAAAAAACTTAAAACATCCCCTAAATGGACTGATATGGATGCTTTTTTAACAGCGCATTTCAAAATACTCGAATCGATTTCTGACATAAGGCAGTCCCATTCAAACCCTGTTCAAAACCCGAACAAATACCCGACCACTGCCAATGTACGAAATAACCCCATTTTTAACGCTGCCAAAAAATCATCTAATGATAATAGAAAAATTCAAAGTTTTGCGACAAAAACCAGTTCGACTCCAACGGTTTGTCGTTGTTTCCTGTGTCAAGGGTCTCACCCCATTAGACTTTGTCCCAGATTTTTGAGTCAGAGTGTTGACGAACGTATGTCAACAGTGAAGCGTCTCAAGTGTTGCTCAAACTGTTTGGCAACATCACATGAGTTCAGAAATTGTAAAAGTGTTCATGTCTGCTCACTTTGTAAGCAAAAGCATCACTCTTTACTTCATAGAGATGGAAAATCATATATATCTGTCAGTAACTCACCCCAGCTTCCTATAGCTACTAGTACGACTGCCGTGTCATCGCAACCCACAATTAACACAATTGTAAATCCAGGTAGCAGTCATTCTCAACCCCCACTCGATTTCAACCCTTCAACTTCTGCCGCGGCTCGTAATGTACATACTTATACCGCACATCTCAATTCCAACTTAAATCAAACTGTCATTTTAGGCTCAGCAGTTTGCATATTGCATATAAATGACATTAGATGTGCAGCCCGAGCCCTAGTTGACCCTGGTTCACAAGGTACCTTTATTTCAATAAGGTTACAAAGGAAGCTCGCTATTCCCACATTTTCTGTACCATTGACAAGTGTCACAGGAATGATGGACTGTTTAGCTGGTAAATCCTCTACCATATGTAATCTAATAGTCAGTTCGCCGATTGACCCCAACTTCAAACTGAAAGTGTCTGCGTATGTCGTAGAAAAAATCACCGGTCAGTTGCCTTCATATAATATCTCTGATATTGTAACTTCATCCTTCCCCGACATTACACTGACCGACGTCATGTGTACCCGTATGGATATACTTTTTGGAGGAAATGTGTATCCCAAAATTTTAACTACGGATGTTAAAATACATCCAAATGGCAGCTTGATCGCCCAGAGAACCGTGTTCGGGTGGATCGTCACAGGTGAAGTTTCTCAGCCTCAACCCTTACACTCCGTAGCATCGTTTTGCACCCATCTCGAATTGAATACTCAACTCGCCCGATTTTGGGAACTTGAAGAAGCTCCCACAGCAACCAACTTATCGGAAGATGATGAGTATTTACCAGGCTACGACTTATAAAAATCCCGATGGCCGGTATGTAGTCTCTCTCCCATTTCGTCGAGAATTCTCAAATGAATTGACATTAGGGGATTCTCGGAAAAGCGCCTTTTCCCAGTTTGTGCGAAATGAGGCACGTTTATTGAAAAATCCCGAATTAAAGTCACAATATGATAATGTAGTTCGCGAGTATTTCACAATGGGACACATTAAAGCCGTCAAGCACCCCGATTCCACTGTAGATAAGTATTATTTACCTCATCATGCAGTGTTTAAACCCGACAGTGTAACCACGAAACTCCGTGTAGTATTTAATGCTTCGAACCCCTCCTCCAATGGCGTGAGCCTAAATAGTGTATTGTACCCAGGCCCTGTCTTACAGACAGACCTTACAGTTTTGCTGCTGCGGTGGCAGTTCTTCCGGTATGTTTTTAATGCGGATATTGAGAAAATGTATCGTCAGATACTAGTTCATCCCAATCAAACCCAATATCAGCGGATTCTGTTTCGTGATAATCCTGAAGCTGAAATTAAGGACTATGAGCTTAGCAGGGTCACGTTCGGAGTGAACTGCGCGCCGTACTTAGCGATTCGTACTCTTTTGCAATTGGCTGACGATTGTAAATCCATAAGTCCTGCGGCGTCCGAAATATTGAAAACTCAAATGTATGTTGATGATGTTCTTGCTGGATCACATGAACTCGAAGACGCTTTTAAGAGGCGTAATGAACTAACCCATGTTCTTGGTTCGGCTGGTTTTGTTTTACGAAAGTTGACAGCCAATCATTTACGACTCTTAGAAGACTTACCCAGGGAGAATCTGCTTGATGCAAACTTCTTAAAGTTTTCGGATGCCAGTACTACAAAAACCCTAGGCTTGCGATGGGATGCTAATAAAGATAGCTTCTATTTCAAACTCACATCGCAGCCACGCCAGGACATTGTCACGAAACGGTCTGTCTTATCTGAAATAGCGAAATTATTTGACCCTGCAGGTTGCTTCTCACCAAAAATTGTTGTAGCCAAAATAATAATGCAACAAATTTGGAAAGACAAGACAGACTGGGATGAAAGTTTGCACCCCCTAACCCTATCTCAATGGCGCGCATTTTTAAACGACTACAGTAATGTTGAGAAAATTAATATTCCAAGATGGGTTAATTTTCTACCAGAAAATGAATTTGAACTTCATGCGTTTTGCGACGCCTCTGAAAAGGCATACGGCGCTGCTCTTTATATTCGAAATATATCACCCCATGCAATTACGACGCATTTACTCGCGTCAAAAACGAAGGTAGCTCCCGTAAAAGCTGAAACATTACCACGTTTAGAGCTATGCGAAGCGGCTTTGATGGCAAAAATGGTAGAATCATTATGTATCCAATTAAATCTAGACAGGAGTAAGGTTTATCTATGGACTGATTCTACTATTGTTTTATCCTGGCTTAAAAAACCCCTGTGCCATTGGCCCACCTTTGTTAAAAATAGAGTAGCGTTGATCGTGAATAAAGTTGGTAATGAGAATTGGTCACATGTAGATTCCAAGGACAACCCCGCCGATTTGGCAAGTCGTGGAACTCTTGCATGAGATCTAATTGATAATTCTCTTTGGTGGCATGGCCCTGCATGGTTAAGACAACCGCGAGAGTGCTGGCCACAATATACCCCTATTGAACACCAACACCTTGAAGTTCAGTCGTTTTCCGTTCAGCTTGAAACCCCGTACGACATACTGGAACGTTTTTCAGATTTACCCCGCACAATGCTAATTATTTCGTATATGTTCAGGTGCTTAGCGTATTTGAAGACCCGAAATTGCTTATATGACACTCTAGATTTAACCCAGTCTGAAGTAAAATTCACTCGAAATCGCTTGATTTTAATGTGTCAGCAAAATTTTATACCCGAATATACCCCACTTTCAAAGGGTATACCATTGTCTACAAAGAGCAATTTACTAACGTTAAACCCCTTTATCGATTCAAATGGCTTTGTTAGAATTAATAATCGATTGGCTAGATCACATGGCTTAACATATGATGAGCGATATCCTAAAATTTTACCATATTCTGCCCGCTTTACTCGCTTATTTGTTGAACATGTGCACAAGTGCTCTGCTCATGGCGGCCATTCATTAATGCTCCGTTTAATTAGAAATGAATTCTGGGTCCCTAAGTTAAAAAATCTGATATGTACAGTAATTCATAATTGTAAGGAATGCACGATTTACCGAAAGAAGTCCGGTCAGCAAATTATGGCTGCCTTACCCCCTGAACGATGCTCTATATCGAGACCGTTCACCCATACCGGCTTAGACTTCGCAGGCCCGTTCGACATAAAATCCTACATTGGTAGGGGTTGCCGAATTACAAAAGGCTATGTTTTAGTTTTTGTTTGCTTCGCTACAAAAGCTATTCATTTGGAGGCAACTGGTGATATGTCGACGGAAACATTCCTTGCAGCCTTTGCTCGTTTTTTCTCACGTCGTGGATGCCCTTCTCATTTATATTCTGACAACGGAACTGCATTTGTCGGTGCTGCTAATTTACTCGAGGTTGACCGAAAACAGTTTTTATGTGAAATTAAGCGAAAGGTACTTGTGCGGAACAGCTTTCAGCCTGTTGAATGGCATTTCATCACCCCGGTGCTCCTCATATGGGCGGGTTATGGGAAGCCGGCGTAAAGAGCGTCAAAACTCATTTACGTAAAATTTCTGGAGTTCAGAAGTTTACCTTTGAGGAATTTACAACTATGTTGACCCGTATAGAAGCTTGCCTGAATTCAAGAACGTTAACTGCCATGACTGATGATCCCTCTGACTTAGTTCCCCTAACGCCAGGTCATTTCCTGATTGGTGCGCCTATTCTGTCACCCCCTGAACCCGATCATTCTAATCTCTCTTTGCGTGTTGCCAATAGGTGGCAAAAGCTTAAAATTCTTCACCACCATTTTGCCCAGCGGTGGAAAGAAGAGTACCTCAAAGAACTTCATCGTCGAGTTAAATGGAAATACCCCCAGAAAGATTTTGAAGTAGGCGACTTGGTAGTTGTCCGTCAGGATAATTTACCCCCTAACGAATGGCGACTCGGACGAATAGAAAAGACTTACGTGGGACATGACTCTAAAGTCCGTACAGCGGACGTGAGAACAGCTTCAGGCGTTTTCACCCGGCCTATTGTGAAGCTTGTTCTCTTACCCAAATCAGAAACTCACTAATTCTTTTTTGACGGTGAAGGAACGGTGGGAAACAGTGAAAAAATTTAAATATTGTTTCAACTGCCTTGCATACTCGCACATGAAAGACAGGTGCACGAGCCGGGAACGGTGTCTTGAGTGCAAGGCCGAACACCACACCTTACTCCATCGCTAAAAGGCAAAAACCTCCGACACACAACCAACGCAAAAGAACAAAAGGAGAAATAAAAAACGCAGTAAGGCCAAGACTGCCAACCAATGCCATCAATGCGCACACCATCAACAACCACAACTACTACAACCTCAACCCCCTTCAACCCAACGACAACAGCACCAATTCACTGGAGCGAATCAGCCGGCGACTATTGTCATCAACGTGATGTCCGGGCGAATTGTTTAAATTTTTTATATTTTTTTGCATTATTTTTTATTATTATATTATTATATTTTGTATATAGTTTATCATATTTTTTTTATATTTTTTCCTGAATTCATATAAATGTAAATATCACTGATGAATTATTTTTTGAAGAACATTGTATTTTATTATAAAACTCCCTATGATAGGCCCGCGTTATCCTTAGTCCTCTTTGTTGCTGTATAGCAAGGGGGGCGGGATGTTTACGCGCATAGTGTAAAAGTCCCTTATTGTTCATTAGTGTAAAGGTCCCTTGTTTAATTATTGTTCATTGGACTTTTCTATGTTTTTGTTTTCTCTTTTCGTTAAGTTATTGTGTTTTTGTATATATGTTTTTTTTTTCATATAGTAACTTACTTACAAATTGTCAACCCAAAGGTACGTTGAAATAAAACCCCATTTATTTAAAATTGAATATTTTATTAAAACCCTTTTTTTATTTAAAATATTTTCGAGAAATATTTCGAGGAAACAACCCCCTCAACACATAAAGTTTAAGATGCGTGATTTACAAAAATTAATTGCCGAACTCAACCCGAAGAAAGCTCCGGGTATTGATGGAATTAGTAATCAGATGCTGATGAACTTGCCTCGTATTGCAATGAGAATCCTGTTATTCATATTTAATGCTATTTTACGACTGGAGTATTATCCACACAACTGGAAACTTGCCAAGGTTAAAATGATTCCAAAGCTGGGCAAAGATATAACAAAGGCTGAGTCATATAGGCCAATAAGTCTACTATCTACAATGTCAAAGCTTTTCGAAAAACTGCTCAAAACAAAATTGTCCCCAATTCTAATTAGTAGTGGGTGCATACCAGACCATCAATTTGGTTTTAGAAGTCAGCATAGCACCATTGAACAAACTCACAGATTAGTTCAATCTATAAGAAGAACTTTTGAGGGAAAAAAGTATTGTTCTGCGCTGTTTATTGACGTTTCCCAGGCATTTGATAAAGTGTGGCATGAAGGCCTTATTTTAAAATTGAAGACTTACTTACCAATAAACATTTTAAATCTTTTGGAAAGTTACATTATTTCCCGTAAGTTCACTGTTGCGGAAGGAGACTTTACAAGTAGGCCTGAAACAATTTCATCTGGTGTGCCACAGGGGAGTATACTGGGACCAGTTTTATATTTAATTTATACTTGTGATATGCCTGTGAGCAGTAGTATCCATACTTCCACATTTGCCGACGATACAGCCTGCCTTAGTATGCATGAAAACCCTGATGAGGCATCCCGCAAACTCCAGGAACACATTAGCCAGATGGAGCTTTGGTTAAACTTATGGAGAATCAAGGTAAATGAACAAAAG
This sequence comes from Tachina lurida, assembly GCA_944452675.1. NCBI lineage: Eukaryota > Metazoa > Arthropoda > Insecta > Diptera > Tachinidae > Tachina > Tachina lurida. The sequence continues at coordinate 56,001,680 of OX101755.1, read as the reverse complement.
TGTGTTCAAGTAACATTTACTTTACGAAGAGATACTTGTTCCCCCATTCGGATTAACAATCAAGTTGTTTCTCAACATTCACATGTGAAATATCTTGGTATACACCTTGACCGACGACTTACATGGAAACACCACATTGATTCTAAGTTAACTCAAATGAAACTTAAACTAACTCAGGTACATTGGCTGATTGGTCGAAATTCAACACTTAGCCTAGACTGTAAACTTTTAATATACAAGTCGCTTTTAAAGCCAATATGGTGCTACGGAATTCAACACATTGGTCGAAATTCAACACTTAGCCTAGACTGTAAACTTTTAATATACAAGTCGCTTTTAAAGCCAATATGGTGCTACGGAATTCAACTATGGGGCACTGCTTCAGCTTCAAATGTAGAGAAAATTCAACGCAGGCAAAACAAAATTTTACGCATGATACACATTCTCCTTAAAAAGAGGGATACAAGGGCTCTTATTCACAGCACTCCAGATGGGACTTCCTGAAAATTCTTTTATTTTTTATATTTTTTCCTTTTGATTATCAATACTTATGTTTTATATATAACTACTACTAAGCTTATGTCCGACACTGGTCGGGCCTAATTATATTTTTATATTTAAGATTTGAATACTTATTGTTAGTTCATATATGAAGATACAATAAATAAAATATCATGTAATAAAAAAAAAAACCTTAAAAAAATGTTTCTTGAACGCAAACGGCATTCTCCAACGTAAAAATGAATTTGAGCACTTCCTCACGCAAAAAAATATTGATATAATGTTGGTCTCAGAGACACATTTAACTTCGAGAAGCCTTTTTAAAATTTATGGCTACACCTTATATGATTCAAAGGACCCGAAAGGAAGAGCATGCGGTGTATCAGCAATTCTAATAAAGTCGAGACTCAGGCACTATATTCTTGACAACATTTGTGAAGAACATCCACAAGCAACAAATATTGGCATTGAAAATGTTTGACAAATTTTGTGATATCAATTTACTCCCCTCCCAGATATTCAATCACTGAGGATCAATACGACAATTTCTACAAATCTCTTGGAACTTGTGTTGTAGCAGCTGGCGACTACAATTCAAAACATACGTTCTGGGGTTTGCGTTTTATTAAGAGGTCGCGCGTTGTTCAACACAATTTCAAAAATGGGCTTGGACGTCATTTCGAGTGGGAAGCCCACTTATTGGCCTACTTTTTTTTTTTTTATGCATGAATTTTTATTTATTGTATCTTCATATATGAACTAACAATAAGTATTCAAATCTTAAATCTAAAAAATATAATTAGGCCCGACCAATGTCGGACATAAGCTTAGTAGTAGTTATATATAATACATATGTAAGTAGTGATAATCAAAAGGAAAAAAAAATAAAAGTATTTTCAAGAAGTCCCATCTGGAGTGCTGTGAATAAGAGCCATTGTGTCCCTCTTTTTTAGGCGGATGTGTCCAGTAAAGTTCAAAATATTACGGGCAAGCGGATTAGGATGTAATTCGAGTTTTGTTAGATATTTGCCTGCGTATTTTGCAATTTCTTCAGTCACTAGAGGCATATTCAAATCACGATGTATATTTGAATTTTTGATGTACCATGGAGCCGATGTTATCATGCGTAAAATTTTGTTTTGCCTGCGTTGAATTTTCTCTACATTTGAAGCTGAAGCAGTGCCCCATAGTTGAATTCCGTAGCACCATATTGGCCTTAAAAGCGACTTGTATATTAAAAGTTTACAGTCTAGGCTAAGTGTTGAATTTCGACCAATCAGCCAATGTACCTGAGTTAATTTAAGTTTCATTTGAGTTAACTTAGAGTCAATGTGGTGTTTCCATGTAAGTTGTCGATCAAGGTGTATACCAAGATATTTCACATGTGAATGTTGAGAAACAACTTGATTGTTAATCCGAATGGGGGAACAAGTATCTCTTCGTAAAGTAAATGTTACTTGAACATACTTTTGTTCATTTACCTTGATCCTCCATAAGATTAACCAAAGCTCCATCTGGCTAATGTGTTCCTGGAGTTTGCGGGATGCCTCATCAGGGTTTTCATGCATACTAAGGCAGGCTGTATCGTCGGCAAATGTGGAAGTATGGATACTACTGCTCACAGGCATATCACAAGTATAAATTAAATATAAAACTGGTCCCAGTATACTCCCCTGTGGCACACCAGATGAAATTGTTTCAGGCCTACTTGTAAAGTCTCCTTCCGCAACAGTGAACTTACGGGAAATAATGTAACTTTCCAAAAGATTTAAAATGTTTATTGGTAAGTAAGTCTTCAATTTTAAAATAAGGCCTTCATGCCACACTTTATCAAATGCCTGGGAAACGTCAATAAACAGCGCAGAACAATACTTTTTTCCCTCAAAAGTTCTTCTTATAAATTGAACTAATCTGTGAGTTTGTTCAATGGTGCTATGCTGACTTCTAAAACCAAATTGATGGTCTGGTATGCACCCACTACTAATTAGAATTGGGGACAATTTTGTTTTGAGCAGTTTTTCGAAAAGCTTTGACATTGTAGATAGTAGACTTATTGGCCTATATGACTCAGCCTTTGTTATATCTTTGCCCGGCTTTGGAATCATTTTAACCTTGGCAAGTTTCCAGTTGTGTGGATAATACTCCAGTCGTAAAATAGCATTAAATATGAATAACATGATTCTCATTGCAATACGAGGCAAGTTCATCAGCATCTGATTACTAATTCCATCAATACCCGGAGCTTTCTTCGGGTTGAGTTCGGCAATTAATTTTTGTAAATCACGCGTCTTAAACTTTATGTGTTGAGGGGGTAGAGCGACTATATTCGGCAAATCAGCAACACCAGTACATATATTTGGCGTAAAAACGGATTTTAAGTGCTCAGCAAATATTTTACCTTTTTCAGTATCGCTTCTTGTCCAACCTCCGGTAGATGTGCGTAGAGGTGGCTTATACTCAACGGGTGTTTTAAGCTTTCTGGCAGCGCGCCACAAGGAGTAATTAGACGCCGGTGTAACATCAAGACCCTCCAGATAATTTTTAAGAGATGCAATTTTTTCAGATGCAAGCAACTCTTGGAGTCGTTTAGTGCACTCTTTAAATCTGATTTTATTTTGTGGTGATCTGTGCTGTTGCCATTCCCTTCTAGCCCTTCTTTTTTCACGTACGAGACGTTCAATGTCTGTAGAATAAATTTTATTAAACCCAATCTGCGGATGGGAGATAGTGGCATGTTCAGCAGCCTGTTTAATATTCTCGCTGAGATTGGCAATGTTCGATTCAATATCATCGGGTGTTCTAAGCGTAATGTTTTCCGTACAATGACTGCTGAGATATTTTTTGAACCCCAGCCAATTTACACGATTGATCATCTTCACATATGGGTCAGGTAAGTTACTTCTTAATGGGCTACAAATTGTGATGATCGTCGGGGAGTGATCGGACGAGAGATCAAGAGAAGCTTGAACTTGAATTAAATCCCTAGAGATATTTTTTATGACGCCAAAATCTATAACGTCCGGAATTTTTTGTATGTCAGTAGGCCAATAAGTGGGCTCCCCACTCGAAATGACATCCAAGCCCATTTTTGAAATAGTGTTGAACAATGCTCGACCTCTGGGTGTAACAAGGCGCGAACCCCAGAACGTATGTTTCGCATTGTAGTCTCCAGCTGCTACAAAACAAGGTCCAAGAGATTTGTAGAAATCCTCATATTGATTCTCAGTGATTGAAAATCTGGGAGGGGAGTAAATTGATGATATAACGAAATTTGAACAAAAACTTTCAATGCCAATATTTGTTGCTTGTAGGTATTCTTCACAAATGTTATCAAGACATACAAAAAAGTCCGGATATTATAGATTTTTGTGTCATAAAAATATCTTTAAGGATTTAATTCAAGTTGAAGCTTCTCTAGATCTCTCGTCCGACCACTCTATACGATCGTTAAAATTTTTACCTCAAAAGATATCTTAGAAGTCATTACACGGAAAGTATGACGCTAAGAACACCCGATGATACCAACCCGAAAAAAGCTCCGGGTATTGATGAAATTAGTAACCAAATGATGATGAAGTTGCCTCGTATTGCAATTAGAATCCTGTTATTCATTTTTAATGCCATTTTACGACTGGACTATTACCCAAACAGCTGGAAGCTTGTCAAGGTTAAAATGATTCCAAAGCCGGGCAAAGATCTTACCAAGGCTGAGTCATATAGGCCAATAAGTTTACTGTCTTTGAAAAGTTACTCATGATAAAATTGTCCCCAATTCTAACTAATAATGAGTGCATACCGGACCATCAATTTGGATTTAGAAGTCAGTATAGCACAATTGAACAAACTCATAGATTGGTTCAATTTATAAGAAAAACTTTTGAAGAAAATAAATATTGCTCTGATCTGTTTATTGACGTTTCTCAGGCATTTGATAAAGTGTGGCATGAAGGCCTAATTTTAAAATTAAAGACATACCTACCAATAAACACTCTATATCTTTTGGAAAGTTACGTTATTGCCCGGAAGATCACTGTTGGGGAAGGAAATTTTATGAGTAGGCCTGAAATAATCTTATCCGGTGTGCCACAGGGGAGTAAACTGGGGCCAATTTTGTATTTGATATATACTTGTGATATGCAATTGAGCAGTAATATTCACACATCTACATTTGCCGATGATACAGCCTGCCTTAGTATGCACGAAAACCCTCAAGAGGCTTCCCGATACCTTCAGCAACATATTACCAAGCTAGAACTATGGTTAAACTTATGGTGAATAAAGGTAAATGAACAGAAGTGTGCTTAGATAACATTTACCCTACGAAAGGATACTTGTTCCCCCATTTAAAACCAATATGCAAATTGCTCCTCAACATTCACTTGTGAAATACCTTGGTATACACTTTAATAGAAGGCTTACATGGAAACACCAGATTGACGTTAAGCTAACACAAATGAAACTAAAATTAACTCAGGTACATTGGCTGATTGGTAGAATTTCATCCCTCAGTCTAGATTGCAAACTTTTGATATACAAGTCGCTTTTGAAACCTATATGGTGCTATGGAATTCAACTATGAGGCACTGCTTCAGCTTCCAAAGTCGAGAGAATCCATCGAAGGCAAAACAAAATTTTACGGTCAATAACATCGGCTCCATGGAATATAAAAAAATTCAATTATACATCGTGATTTAAATATGCCACTAGTGACTGAAGAAATTGCAAAATACGCAGGCAAATACATATTTAACAAACCTCGAGCCACAACCTAATGCGCGTGCTCGTAATATTTTGAACTTTACTGGACATTTCCGCCTAAAAAAGAGGGACACAAGGGCTCTTATTCACAACACTCCAAGATAATGCTTGAAAATACTTTTGTTTTTGCTTATCACGACTTATGTATTATTAACCCATTAACGCCCCATTTTTGTTTTAAAACTTAGGGTTTATTTTCCGAATATATCATCGTAGTTAATAGAAAAAAACAAGTTTATAAATTTTTTAAAACTTTCATTTCTTTTTTATTAAAATTTTTAATTTGTTCCCAAATGGGAACATTGGGCATTAAGTCATATTATGGTATTCTACAAAACAATGCACATGCATACCTCGATTGCATTCAACACACATCTTTCTGGAATTTTTTTTGCAAAGAGCACATCTTTTTTGCTTTCCATCTGGAATACCTGCTAAAACGTGGCTTGTGATTGTCCTATTTGCTTTGGGAACTCGCACTGGGCGACCTAACATTTTTGGATCTGAAAATTCTGATTCAGTATGTAAATAATGTCGCGTAACCATACGAATAAATTGTAGATATGGCACTCTTTCATGACACATATTATAAATAACATATGAGTTGTACATACAAATATCTAAGCAGTTTGTAAATAGCCTAAAATACCACTTCTTTCCTTTTATTTTAATTGGATATTTGTTTACGTGCCAGTCTAATTTATCTACACCTCCCATATACTTGTTATATTGAGATATTGCGTATGGCTGAAGTATTTCAACGTATTTTTTATCCTTTTTGCTATATCTTTGCACAGTCTGCATTGGATGTACAGTTAAGTGGTTACTAAGTAGTTTCACACACCTGTTATCATTCCAGGAAATAATTAGTATTTCATTGTTTTTATCGAATCTGTAATCCGTTGTTCCGCGAGGCTCCTTTTTCATGGTATCGTCGGTTTTTATTGGACATTTATTGATTCGATTAAATCTTGCTGTGCCAGTAGCACGCATATTCTTCTGACTTAGAACTGTCATAAGCCGGAAGCTTGAAAAAAAGTTGTCAAAGTAGAGCTCATGGTCTTCTGGGTAGTTAAGAAGTTTAACCATTGATGTAATTACTTTTTCGCCTAATGTTGTTAAATCCTTGTCGGTGGAATCTTTTTTACCCTTGTAAAGCTCCATTTTGTAGCAAAAACCAGTTTCACCGCAGGACATAACCCACTGTTTTAAACCAAATCGAATTGGTTTTCCTCTTATAAATTGCTTTAGAAAATGACCTCCGTAATAACGTACCATCTGCTCATCTACTGACAAGTGTTTTGAAAAAACATTTAGTTTCAAAAAGTTTTCATTGAGCTTTTCAAACAGCGGTTTAATTTTAAAATCTTTATCTGGAACACGGCCTCGTATGAATTCGTTGTTGTTAAAGTGAAGGAACCTTTTAATTTCAAGATATCTGTTTCGAGGCATACAACTTCTTACTATTTGAATATCAATGTCATCGTCTGTGGACCAATACATCCTTTCACTCGGTAGGCTATGGTACGACGTAAAAAATAAGACTCCGATAAACTTCCGGAAACAGTTAGGAGAAAAAACAAAATTATGAAAATTATTCTGGTGAGCGTAACGAATACTTTCGTCGAATATGTGTTGCACAAGTGAATTATCAAAGAAAAATTCAAAAATATCAAAAGCCTCTGTATTTTTAAACTTTTCCTGAATTGTTTCTTTATATTCTGCGCACCGTTGAGAAGATGCAAAAGATTGACTATAGCTTGCATCTACATGAAGCCAGCGTGATGATGGCAATTCATTGGCAAGCTTTTGTCTTTTTGATGATGTCGTCGGTTGAAACTCTTTATGGTCTTCTTTTTCAGTGAAGTGGATTTCTACTTCACCAGGCACATCTTTCAACTCAGCAACTTCGTCAAGGTCATCTTCATCAATGTCTTCACAATCAGTCAAACTATCTGGTTTGGGGGGCAATTGCACTATATCAATAGCACTTTCATCAGCCAGATCTTCATTCTCGAGGAGTTCCTCTAAAATACCTTCGATTTCAGGAAGTCTCAAAGCGCGCTTACTAAGCATGGCTTATACGAAATGTCACAACCTATGTACATATGCATTTATAACGCGTAAAAATGTTTATCATCAAATGCCCATTGTTCCCATTTGGGAACAGGAAAAACTTACCTGTTTTAGAAAAGTGAAGAAGCTTAGCACACAGTCAACTAAATATTTCATACACTTACGTACCAGAAAATCATATAAAAGTAAAAAATACTTTAAGTTTAAAAGCTACAATAACTAAAACCATCAACGAACTTTGAAGATTGCAAAAATGTGTGACTTCTTTAAATGTTTACCGTATACTGAGAATACAAACAAACAATATGACAAAAATTGATTTCATTGTATACAAAGGAATGTTAATGCCGTTACTTTGTTATTCGGAATTTGATTTGTTGTTGCTTTTAGCTGGTACGCAATTAAATGTATTTGTTCCCATATGGGAACATCGGACGCTAATGGGTTAATAACTATCACTAAGTTTATGTCCTATACTAGTCGGGCCTAGTTAATTATATTTAGATTTAAGATTTGAATACCTATTGTTAGTTCATATTTGAAGATATAATAAATAAATATATAAATATGATCTGTGCTGTTGCCATTCCCTTCTAGCTCTTCTTTTTTCACACACGACACGTTCAATATCGGTAGGATAAATTTTATTAAATCCAGTCTGCGGATGGGAAGTAGTAGCATGTTCAGCAGCCTGTGTAATCATTTCGTTAAGGTTGGCGATGTTAGCTTCAATATCCTCGGGTGTTCTTAGCGTAATGTTTTCCGTGCAATGACTACTAAGATATTTTTTGAATCGCAGCCAATTTACACGACTGATCATCTTTACATACGAGTGAGGTAAATCACTTCTCTATGGGCTACAGATTGTAACGATCGTGGGAGAGTGATCGGACGAAAGATTTAAAGAAGCTTAATTAATTCCCTAGAAATGTTTTTCATGACGCCAAAATCTATAACATCCGGAATTTTATTTATGTCAGTAGGCCAGTAGTAGGCACCCCACTAGAAATGACGTCCAAGCCCATTTTTGAAATTGTGTTGAACAACGCTCGACCTATGGGTGTAATATGACGCGAACCCCAGAACGTATGTTTAGCATTATAGTCGCCAGCTGCTACAAAACAAGGGCCAAGAGATTTATAGAAATCCTCGTATTGATTCTCATTAATTGCGAATCTGGGAGGGGAGTAAATTGATGATATCACAAAATTTGTGCAAAAATTTTCAACACAAATATTCGTTGCTTGTAGATGTTCCTCACAAATGTTGTCAATAATATAATGTTTGAGTCTTGACTTTATTAGAATTGCTGATCCACCGCATGCTCTTACTCTCGGGTCCTTTGAATCATATAAGGTGTAGCCAGAAATTTTAAAAAGGCTTCTCGAAGTCAAATGAGTCTCAGAGACTCACGAGATGCAAGAGAGAATTTGTATCAATATTTTTTTCCGTGAGGAAGTGCTCAAGTTCGTTTTGTGTTGGCGAATGCCGTTTGCGTTCCAGAAACATATTTTTAACGTGTTCATGGTTTGTTAGGTAATGCTTGAAGCAGAGTATTTTGCATTCTCAGCATTTCTTGCATCATGCTAGTCATACTTGTTGTAAAATTGTTTATAGTTTGCACCAGATTTTCAATAGTAGCTTCAAGGCGATTAAAATTAAAGCCTGAGTTTGTATTTGTATTTGTATTTGGTGAAACATTTTGTGTGGGAATACAACTGGTCTTAGCAGCATCGGCATAGGATACACGTGAAGTTACTGGTTGGATAGTTTGAGGAAAAGTGGCGGAGTTAGCGTTTGCTGACTGAGCTGGAGCTAATTTTGGTTTTGGGCCCATATCCTGTTAAACGAAAGAATATACAGGGCATCCTCTGTAGTTAGCTGGGGGTCTTCTCTCTATTGATTATATTAGCAACACTTTTTACTTTAAATCCTTGTATGATGAGTGCATCTTTTATTTCTTCGGGATTTACATAAGCATCAATTCCCTTCCATACGATCTGCATACCTTTAGCACTTTTAAGCTGATAAGTATAAAAATTTGTTTTTTTTTTTTTAAATCACTAATAATTTTGCGGAAATCTTTTTCTTCGTATATCTGAATTTTCGTTTCATCAATTTTACCACGTTTTTTGTGCAAAAATTTTCAACACAAATATTCGTTGCTTGTAGATGTTCCTCACAAATATTGTCAATAATATAATGTTTGAGTCTTGACTTTATTAGAATTGCTGATCTACCGCATGCTCTTCCTCTCGGGTCCTTTGAATCATATAAGGTGTAGCCAGAAATTTTAAAAAGGTTTCTCGAAGTCAAATGAGTCTCTGAGACCAACATTATATCAATATTTTTTTCCGTGAGGAAGTGCTCAAGTTAATTTTTATGTTGGCGAATGCCGTTTGCGTTCCAGAAACATATTTTTAACGTGTTCATGGCATCTTAACTAATGCCTGAAGCAGTTTGTTCTGCATTCGCAGCATTTCTTGCACCATTCTAGTCATATTTGTTGTAAAACTATTAATAGTTAGCACCAGATTACTTCAAGGCGGCTAAAGTTAAAGCTTGAGTTTGCATTCGTTGAATTATTTGGCGGTGAAACATATTTTGTGGGAATAGAACTTAGCAGCATCGGCATACGATACATGTGAACTAACTGGTTGGCTTGTTTGAGGAATAGTGGCGGAGTAAGCGTTTGCTGATTGAGCTGTAGCTAGTTTCGGTTTTTGACCCATACCCTGTTTAACGAAAGAATATACAGGTAATCCTCTGTAGTTAGCGGTGTGATTACCACCACAATTACTACATTTTTTTTCTGCTTGATCTTTTGGCTTATTGCAGCTAGCAGTACCATGCAATTCACCGCAGATAACACAAACTGTAGGTAAATTGCAGTAAGTTTTTGTATGACCATATTCTTGGAAATTGTGGCACTGTACGGGACCTGAACGCTTATGTGGCTCTTCAACTGTAATTTTTCGGTATAAAAGGTATTTTAGGCTATAAATTGGATGTGTCTTGTTTTTTTCAACTGTATATCATTTGGCTCCAGTGCAACACGAAATAGAGGCTGGAGGATCTTCTCTCTATTGATTATGTTAGTAACACTTTTTACTTTAAATCCTTGTATGATGAGTGCATCTTTTATTTCTTCGGGATTAACATAAGCATCAATGCCCTTCAATACGATCTGCATACCTTTAGCACTTTTAAGCTGATAAGTATAAAAATTTGTTTTATTTTTTTCGAAATCAGTAATAATTTTGCGGAAATCTTTTTCTTCGTATATCTGAATTTTCGTTTCATCAATTTTACCACGTTTTATTGGAATAACGTGAAATGCGTTCTCACCAACGCCCGAGACTAATTTTTTAATAAGGGCATTAGAATTTTTTCTCTCAGATATATTGGTGGTGGTTTGGAAGTTTTTTTTTTTGGATGATACAGCGACCTGGTCGTTATTAGCTTGTAATATTGAAAAACGATTTGACGGTTAACTGCTGCGACGTCGTTATCCCTGTATATCTTTGGAACCGATGAAATTTTTGATGAATTTGGGCTTCGCCCGCGCTTTAAAATTGTGATATATCTGTCCATTGCGACTTGGACCTTGGGTTTTGGGCTAATGTTATCTTCAGTGACAACTTGGTTAAGTGATGACCCCGAGCCCGAAGCGGATGATATCGCTGCGTTAAATGTAGAAGTACTAGCCAATAATGTCAACGATTCACTTGTTGGCATTGGACAAAGCCAAGTTGATCGCTGACGAAACTGTGGTTTTGCCGTTAGAAAAAGTCCATTATTAGATTTTTGATTTTTATTAAGAGCTTCAGAACTCACAGCAAGTCTATTATCAGATTTTTTACTTTTATTGCTATCATTATGAGCATCAGAACTCACAGTAAAATAGGCATTTCTGCGTTATAACTCACTTCACAATTTTTTTCCTTTGAGGTACTCATATAGAATATTGCTCAAGGGCACTTTGTTTGTTTTTTTTTGTTTACGGTTTTTTGTTTTTGTTATTTCTATATGTAAAAAATATAAGAAAATCAAATAAAGCTTATTTATTAAAGTCAATATGTATTACGAATATTGTTTTATGATTTTGTTTGTTTACTATGTATATAAAAAAAACTCCGCTAAGACGTCTGTTCACTATGAAGGTACAACGAGAACTCAATCAACCAAGTTATTTGAGTTAATTAAAGTTTCATTTGGGTTAACTTAGAGTCAATATGATATTTCCATGTAAGCCTTCGATCAAGGTGTATACCAAGGTATTTCACTTGCGAATGTTGAGAAATATATTGATTGTTGATTCGAATGGGGGAATAAGTATCTTTTCTTAGGGTAAACGTTATATGAACACACTTTTCTTCATTTACTTTAATTCTCTATAAGTTCAACCATGTTTCCAGATGAGTAATATGTTCCTGGAGATTGCGGGATGCCTCATAAGTGCTTTCGTGCATACTCATACAGGTTGTATCATCGGCAAATGTATAGGTGTGGATATTATTCCTCACAGGCATATTACAAGTATATATTAAATACAAGACTGGCCCCAGAATACTAACCTGTGGTACACTGGAAGATATAGATTCGGGCACACTCATGAATTCTCCTTCCAGAACAGTGAACTTCCTATCAATAATATAACTTTCCAAAAGTTTTTGTATGTTTATTGGAAGGTATGTCTTCAATTATAAAAATAGGCCTTCGTACCATACTTTATTAAATGCCTGAGAAACAGCAATAAAAAGGGCAAAGCAATGCTTTTTTCTTCAAATGTCCTCCTTATAACTTGAACCAATCTATGCGTTTGCTCAATTCTGCTATGCTGACTTCTAAAGCCAAATTGATGGTCCGAGATGCACACATTATCAGCTAAAATTTTGGACAATTTAGTCATGAGCAGCTTTTCGAAAAGCTTTGAGATTGTTGATAGTAAGCTTATAGGGCTATATGACTCGGCCTTAGTAAGATCTATGCCCGGTTCCGGAATCATTTTGATCTTGGCAAGTTTACAGTTATGTGAAAAATACTGCATTCGTGAAACGGCATTAAAAATAAATAGCAGGATTCTTATTGCAACATGAGGCAAGTTCATCAGCATCTTGTTATTTATTCCATCAATACCTGCAGCTTTCTTCGGACTAAGTTCAGCAATTAGTTTTTGTACATCACGCATCTTAGTAGTAGTGGAATCCCACTCCGGGGACAATTAAAATTTTAAAATTTTGAAATTTTAATTACCCAAATTTTAAAATTCTTGGAAATTTGTGAAATTTGATACCCTACGAGGGTGGGTCAATAAGTCCGTCCAACTTTTTGTTTACATAAGGAATTTTTTGTTTACATAAGGAGTTTTGTTTACATTAACCCATGTGGGAAAGGGTGATTTTTTTTGAGGTTACATTAATTGTGTGAACGGGTGATTTTGTTTTTTGTGGGAATACGTTAAGTGGGTTCATAGGTTGGAGGTTTTTCTTTTTGTAATGTATGTATGTATATGCCGACGGGAAAATCATGAAAATGATTTTTTCTAGTACCAACGGGAAAATCATGAAATGATTTTTCCTAATACTAATGGGGGGGGGGGGTGAAATAGTGAAAATTAATTTTTCCTAATGCAGACGGCAATACATGATTATTTTTCCTAATGCCTATGGCAATGCATGAATATTATTTTTTCAAATGCCGACGGCAAAACATGATTATTATTTTTTCAAATGCCGACGGGAAAATGATTTTTCATAATTCCGACGGGAAAAACATAAAAGTTATTTCTAATGCTAATATAGGAGTTTAAGGCTGACCGTGATTTGGGTGGGTGGGGTTGTTGTCGTAATATATAACTGAGGGAGTTTATAGATGTGTCTGTCTGTCTGTCTGTTTGTCCGTCCGTCTGTCTGTTGTGCGAGGCTGAGATTGGCCGGGAGAGCGTGGTGTAGTTGAGGTAGATGGATTGAGTGTATACCTGTCTGTTGGAATTTGTGTGAGGGTTTGATTGACAGGGGGCGGGGTGTAGTTGAGGTAGATCGACTGCGTGTATGCAGGTGTTGCAAGTCTGTAAGAATTAAAGGCTTATAGTGATTTGGGGTAGGTGAGGATGTTGTTGTACGAGTAGTATGTATCCATGGGAATTTGTGGATGTGTCTGTCCGGGGGGATTTAAGCGAGGCTGTTATTGGGAGGGGGTGTGGTGTAGTTGAGGTTGATCGACTGCGTGTATGTATGTCTATATGTTTGTAGGAGCTTAAGGCTGATCGTGATTTAAGAGAGGTGAGGTTGGTGTAGTAATATGTCTGTGTGTATGTATGTCTGTGAAAATTTAAGGCTGATCATGATTTAGGGTAGGTGAGGTTGGTGTAGTAATATGTCTGTGTGTATGTACATATGTTTATAGGAGTTTAATGCTATTAGTGATTTGAGGATAGGTGAGGGTGTTGTCGTACGAGTGATATGTATGCGTGAGAATCTGTATGCATGTTCGTAGGAGTTTAAGGCTGATCGTGATTTGTGTTGTTGTCAGTGTTGTTTGTAGGAATGACCGTGAGAATTTTTGTATGTATATCTGTAGGAATTTAAGGTGGGCCGTGTTTTGTGAGGGGTGGTGTGTTGTTGAAATAATCTGAATTTTTCTTAGATGAAATCTGGTATATGTGTGTGTGTGCGTGTGTGTGCGTATGATTTTCTCACGCTAGTAGTTTTATGTACGTAGAAATAAATTGTATTCAATATCGAGATTTGGTTCTATAAAATATTTTCATATATCTGATACATATACATAAGTATATTTTCATACTCAAGGTTGCTGGGTATTTTGTCATGCTTAAAATTGTCCAGCTTTAAAGTCTGCCTGCGAGAAATTTGTTTATATTACAGATTTTGTTTATTTAACTACGTCCGGCTTCTTTCGCTGAACTTCTTTTCATACGATCATGGGAATTTATAGTTTCTCTGTCCATAATAAGGTCGTTTAGCTTGGGCATGTGCTCTGACTGAATGGTTTGCGTTGTTCATATATTTTTATGATGTAGATATGTAAGTGTGATTGTCAAGATCTAATAAATACTTGAGTATTGATAAGAAATTTGATATTATGTGTACATACATATCTATAAATTGATTTTATGTGTGTATGTACGTATGTACATACAAATAAGTGTTGGGCTCCGCGCTTGAATGTCATGTGCGATCTTTTGTTGATGTTGTAAATATTCGCCGGGTCTTTTATGTATAGATGTCAAATATCTTCATAGTTTTTTTTTTTATTTGAAATTAAAAAACGTTGATTTAATTTTTATCTGTATTTACTTCAAAATTTGTGAGGATTTTCTGTTTTAAGTAAAACTGAGTTCCTTAAGATACATACTTTAGAATAATAGTAACTATAATAGAAAAATTTCATATATTTAATTTACATTTGATTAAAGTTGATGCAGCTTATCTTCATTCTTAGAAATATTTTGATATAAAATTTTTTCCAGCCGTAGGCTTTTTTCATCACCTTTTACATTTATTTTAGAACATCTTGCATTACCTTTTATACATTTATAAACATTTTTAAATGAAACTGATCCAGCAGTCCAGCTTATGTAATGATAGTTTTTTGTTAGCCAGCTTGCTTCTTTTTTTTATTTTTTATTGATTATTGAGTTTTATAATGAAATTATTATATTCGTAATTGTTGAAAACAATCGCTACTTCTTTTGCGATGAAATCATTTGAATTACTTTTGAAACCTTGTACGTATATAAAAATTATGTTGTTTTCCATATTACTCAATTTATAAGACTTTTCGAACTTGTCCTTTGATGGGTACATATTCTATTATACGATCATGAATAAGAATACAGTAAGCTGATTTCTTTGCTTACTATTTCAAATTAAAATTTTATTCAATTGCCCCGCTATTGAATAAAAGGAGCTTTTATCTTAAACTCTGGTACAGGTAGAAACGCATGAGATTCTTTCATATACTACCTTTGCTGGAATCTTAGATACATATAATAACTATATAGAATTGCATTACGTTTATTTTTAAATTTTATGTTAGGATTATCATCATATGGATATGAGACTGAACTTAAATGTACTTTTAAATTAGTTAATTCATAATGAACAATCTTATTTTCTTCCTGAATAGCGAACAACAGAAAACGAAGTCGTTTTCTTACAATTTCGGTCTAACCTCTCAACTGGTCCTCTAGTATACAATATGACTTTGTATGTCAGCATTTCTGTCTCCTCTTTGTCAGCGTTAGGGATAATTAAATTTTAAACTTTTTATTCTTCAAATTGTGTTACTTCATACTGATAATATGTTTAAGTACATTAATAATGTACGAGTATATGTTTATTTTATGACGGGTGAGCGCCTATGGCTTTTATTTGATGTTCTGGATGAAGTGATTTTTTTTCTCATTTTATTAAAGTTTAGCGTATTGCGTATATATTTCTAATATATTTAAGTGAGCTTTTTGTATCTGTCAGACAGAATGAACATATCAATTGGTCAGTCAGTCTTTCTTTTTATTAATTTTTTCTTCTAATGTCACTACTATTTTTTCAGATTTTACTAGTTGAAATAGAGAATATTTGTGTAATTTTTAAATGTATTAATATAGGTAAATATATGTATGTACGTAGAAATTAGTTCATATACAAAGAAATACATCTTTAATAATCAACTATTCTAGAAAATCGATCTAAAATAACACATTTACCTCCATCATCAACTCACCATCAATATTTTCATAAAGTCTTAGAATATCTATGTTTGATAGAATTTTTACTTCAAGTGTTTCTATATAAGATTTGGTGTTTGACCCCTTGACGTTATTGTGGTTAACGTAGACTGCGTTGTATCGCATTCAGATGTAATCATTTCTCACTTAGAAAAGGTCCTCATCACCATCAATCATACCTGTATACAATTCATTCATGAGTGGAGTTGATCCAGATACAATTGCTGTCTACAAATTAATGATTAGAAAATAGCTTTCTCATCACCTTCTAACAAGTTTAATATTTTGCTAGCATGCATGCTTTAGCATGCTTCTATCGATAGTGACGCGAGAGTCCGACATTTAGTGCTGTTTTAATTAAAAATCTATAATATTAGAGTTACGAATTCACTCTTTTGAATTTTCAACAAAGTAGATACATATCTATTTCATTTGCCACAAAGTCTTAAAATTTCTTTCCTTATAAAAGTATGACGTGAGGAATTTTTTGAAATTATACATGCTTCGGCATGCTTCCAATATTTTTTTCGGTAAATTTATTTCATATTCATACAGATACAGATATAAAGTAAGATCTGTTTACTTTCAATTTTACAATTTATGCATGCTTCAGCATGATTCTAGTTGAAGTCTGTATTTATTTAGTAAGTTTGTTTGATACCCATTCATACACATGTACATTGTTAAAGATTGGATATCAAAGTACAATTTCCTTAGTTTATCTAGAAATGAAAGGAGTGAATATCTATTATAATAACCATATTCACATTTTAAAATTTTGTGTGCTAGAGCTTTCGAAATGGAAAATGTACACCTTTTACTATAAAAAGTGATAATATGATGTGTTTCTGAATATTTTGAACTCTTAAGTTTTCACAATATTTCATACAGACCATCAAGTTTAGAGAATTGTAGTATATTAAGCTATTTATCTTCCCTGAGACCTAACATTCCTAATCAATCCTTCAAAAAACCAATACAAACTAGATTTTTCCTTTTTAATTTTATTTGTATTTTCATAAAATTTCAACATTTTGTACCTCTTCAAATTAGTGTACCTTTTTCTCATTCGTTGAGTTAACTTTAATCGCAAATATTTTAATGATGAGATGAACTTTTCTATTGTACGCATTAAGTAAATCTTTGTGTATATCAATCCACTTATATGAACCATTATAGCTAAATTCTTAACACATAATTCCTTTTAATGATCTATTAATTTATTCTACTATTGATGCTTTCATATTATGAAATTTTTAATCCTCTGTTTATGCATGAATTTTGCAGTGTTTATTAAAAATTCTTTACCAACATCTATTTGTATTTTTTTGTTTTGATACTCATATCATTTCAAAAATATTTTCCATTGCCTTGTTTTTTTTTCGAGTGCAGCTTTTATTTTCAACGATACTCACCATATAAATTTTGAGAATGTATCAGTTACAGTCAGCAAAAATCAATAATTTCTATTTTCTCTAGAATAGCTACCCACTTCACCTAAATCAGCTCCATAAAAGATCTTCTATTCCATTCATTACATCACTACAATACACAAACAATTTTATAAATTTATTATGGATTACGTTTACTAAATTTCTTTTTAAGGACATTGAGTTGTTTTACAGTTTTTTGCAGAGTGTTGTGATCTACTTGATACATTTTCAGCTATTTATACTAAAATGTAGTTAATTTTCAAATCTATAAATTTTATCGCTCAGCTGTTCAATTTGTTTGTCAAAAGATGATTTAATTTTTAGAATGTCTTTTTCAATTTTATACCTATCTTCTATCGTTAATTTTATTTCACACTCCACTCCATTAATTTGAATTTGAATATATCCTTGAATTATATTAATTCCTTAAGCTTTATTATAAATTCATCCTTTAGTTTATCGATTTGAGTTTCCAGAAATAATTTACTGATAACATTGTTCTCCGTCAGTGAATGATGATGATTCTCTATGTATACATTGGCAGAAATTATGTATTTTATTTAGTTTTCAAAATCAAATTTGTCATAGTATTTTCACGTTTTCTCAATCATTAAAGAAAATAAACCCACTTTTAAGCCTTATATTTGACCATCAACTTGTATTTTATCTTTATTCAGTTTTAGATTTCTATCACCAAATTTCCATTCATTATTGAAATCTTTAGGTTAGCCATAGTTTGTATCTAATTCATTTCTTCCTTCTAAGACTAATAAGTCAATATAAGTATCTTCGGTGTTGGAAGGCTGTGGGTAAAAATCATCTTCTTCATCATCATAATCATTCACACTATTAGCATCATTAAATAAGATAGTATTATTAAATATTGTTCCTTTTGAAAGTTTCTTTAACTTCTCTCTATCTTGACTGATGGTTTCTGAGACTTAAATACTTGTACTATTTTCAGATTCTATATTGTTTTTACTTTGTTCTTTCTTGTGTATTCTGTCATTATTTTTAGAACTATTCATAAATTCTTTGAGAGGTTCTGTTACAGGATCAAATATATCTCTTAGTTCTTCACGTGTATCTATTTCACCAGTTTTTATACTACGAAGCTTTTTCTTCAAGACATTTCTTGTCAACACCAACTGTTTTAAAATTTTCTCATTCATGTTTAATAATACCAAATAAGAGGTATCAACTATTAGATCAGGTATCAGCTTATCAGGAGCTGGTCTGGTTTTCAGATCAGCTTATCAGGACCTGGTCTGGTTTTCAGATCAGCTTATCAGGAGCTGGTCTGGTTTTCAGATCAGCTTATCAGGAGCTGGTCTGGTTTTCAGATCAGCTTATCAGGACCTGGTCTGGTTTGCAGATCAGCTTATCAGGACCTGATCTGGTTTTCAGATCAGCTTATCAGGACCTGGTCTGGTTTTCAGATCAGCTTATCAGGACCTGATCTGGTTTTCAGATCAGCTTATCAGGACCTGGTCTGATTTTCAGATCAGCTTATCAGGACCTGATCTGGTTTTCAGATCAGCTTATCAGGACCTGGTCTGATTTTCAGATCAGCTTATCAGGACCTGATCTGGTTTTCAGATCAGCTTATCAGGACCTGGTCTGGTTTTCAGATCAGCATATCAGGAGTTGGTCTAGTTTTCAGATCAGGTTATCATGCAGCTGATCTGTAAAACAGATCAGGTTATCAGGAGCTGTTCAGATTTTCAGATCAGATTATCTGTTTCAAATTGGGTCATCAGTTTACAAGTAGCTGGACATTTATAACATTTAGATGAATGAAGTTTAAGGTCAGATAAAATGCGAAAAACTATACTGTTATGTAGTCAAATTGTTTTCTATGACGATCATCACTTAATTCAGTATCTTTCCTTATAATCAAAATTCCATATTTTTAATTCCAACACGAGTTATATTTTTCTCATATTACTTAAACATTCTAACTACATTATGATTATTTCCTATCAATATTTGGTGATTCTAGTATAAGTTTGACACTAGTAGAATGCATCAACATTCTTTTCTTACCCCATACAAAAATATGCTTCTCACACACAACATGGTTAAATATCGTATTGGTATTACTTCTAGCTTTCTTAAAAGAAATAACAGATTCATTATCTGTAAATGTGTAATACTCATGTCTTTCATTAATGAAATTAATTTCTACAGGTATTTATATTTAGCTTGTTAGAGAGATTTTGAGTTTAAATATGAAGATGTTTTCAAGTTTTAGTCCATTAGAACTGTCTAGCCAACCAATCATAATATTATTATTTTTTTATTTATTTTTTATTTATTAATTTTTTTTTTTTATTTTTTTTTATTTTTTGTTTACCAATTTAACAGGCCAGCTATTCTTGCACGAATAGAAATTGATAGAAGGGAACTATGATTTATTTTTAAGCTAACGTTTGATGACTCATCAATATTTCGTACCATCCTATATTTAGGTTGTTTTACTAACCGCTTTTGTGTAACTAAATACATTTTATAAATATTATCTCTTATTATAAAAAAAATTAAATAATACAGCTATTCGATTTCAGAAAATATTTTCTAAAATCGAGTAGCTGCATTATTTAATTTTTTATAATAACAGATAATGCTCCATACTCACAATCAAAACATCATTAGTTTTGACTATGAGTATTCGGCAATAATTATGAAATGCATTTAGTTACAAAAAATGTGGTTAGTAAAACAAAGTATATTTTAACAGTTTAAAATCAGTATTTTGTATGACAATACTGGTTTTAAACTCTTAAAATATACTTTGTTTTGACTATGAGTAGAAACCATTATCTCTTATTATAGGAAAAATAAAATAATATAGCCATATGATATCAGAAAATATTTTCCGATATCGTATAACCATATTATCTAATTTTTTCTATAATAAGAGGTAACATTTATAAAATGTATTTAGTTACAAAAATGCAGTTAGTGAAACAACATAAAAATATTTTAGTTCGTAATATTGACGATTCAGTCAACATCACTTCAAAAATAAAGCATAGCCCCCTCTTACCAAATTCTATTCGTGCTCTAATAGTTGGACCATCCAATTGTGGAAAGACTAATGTTATGATTGGCTTACTAGAAAGTCCTAATGGACTCAAGTTTGAAAACATCTATTTATACTCAAAATCTCTATATCAACCCAAATATGAATACCTGAAGAAACTAATTTCACCAATTAAAGGAATGGGATATTATACATTTACAGATAATGAATCAGTTGTTCCACCTGACGAAGCTAAAACTAATTCAATTATGATATTTGATGATGTTGCATGTGAAAAGCAGAATAATATACGTACATATTTTTGTATGGGGTAAGAAAAGAATGTTGATGCATTCTACTAGTGTCAAACTTATACTAGAATCACCAAATATTGATAGGAAATAATCATAATGTAGTTAGAATGTTTAAGTAATATGAGAAAAATATAACTCGTGTTGGAATTAAAAATATGGAATTTTGATTATAAGGAAAGATACTGAATTAAGTGATGATCGTCATAGAAAACAATTTGACTACATAACAGTATAGTTTTTCGCATTTTATCTGACCTTAAACTTCATTCATCTAAATGTTATAAATGTCCAGCTACTTGTAAACTGATGACCCAATTTGAAACAGATAATCTGATCTGAAAATCTGAACAGCTCCTGATAACCTGATCTGTTTTACAGATCAGCTGCCTGATAACCTGATCTGAAAACTAGACCAACTCCTGATATGCTGATCTGAAAACCAGACCAGGTCCTGATAAGCTGATCTGAAAACCAGATCAGGTCCTGATAAGCTGATCTGAAAATCAGACCAGGTCCTGATAAGCTGATCTGAAAACCAGATCAGGTCCTGATAAGCTGATCTGAAAATCAGACCAGGTCCTGATAAGCTGATCTGAAAACCAGATCAGGTCCTGATAAGCTGATCTGAAAACCAGACCAGGTCCTGATAAGCTGATCTGAAAACCAGATCAGGTCCTGATAAGCTGATCTGCAAACCAGACCAGGTCCTGATAAGCTGATCTGAAAACCAGACCAGCTCCTGATAAGCTGATCTGAAAACCAGACCAGCTCCTGATAAGCTGATCTGAAAACCAGACCAGGTCCTGATAAGCTGATCTGAAAACCAGACCAGCTCCTGATAAGCTGATACCTGATCTAATAGTTGATACCTCTTATTTGGTATTATTAAACATGAATGAGAAAATTTTAAAACAGTTGGTGTTGACAAGAAATGTCTTGAAGAAAAAGCTTCGTAGTATAAAAACTGGTGAAATAGATACACGTGAAGAACTAAGAGATATATTTGATCCTGTAACAGAACCTCTCAAAGAATTTATGAATAGTTCTAAAAATAATGACAGAATACACAAGAAAGAACAAAGTAAAAACAATATAGAATCTGAAAATAGTACAAGTATTTAAGTCTCAGAAACCATCAGTCAAGATAGAGAGAAGTTAAAGAAACTTTCAAAAGGAACAATATTTAATAATACTATCTTATTTAATGATGCTAATAGTGTGAATGATTATGATGATGAAGAAGATGATTTTTACCCACAGCCTTCCAACACCGAAGATACTTATATTGACTTATTAGTCTTAGAAGGAAGAAATGAATTAGATACAAACTATGGCTAACCTAAAGATTTCAATAATGAATGGAAATTTGGTGATAGAAATCTAAAACTGAATAAAGATAAAATACAAGTTGATGGTCAAATATAAGGCTTAAAAGTGGGTTTATTTTCTTTAATGATTGAGAAAACGTGAAAATACTATGACAAATTTGATTTTGAAAACTAAATAAAATACATAATTTCTGCCAATGTATACATAGAGAATCATCATCATTCACTGACGGAGAACAATGTTATCAGTAAATTATTTCTGGAAACTCAAATCGATAAACTAAAGGATGAATTTATAATAAAGCTTAAGGAATTAATATAATTCAAGGATATATTCAAATTCAAATTAATGGAGTGGAGTGTGAAATAAAATTAACGATAGAAGATAGGTATAAAATTGAAAAAGACATTCTAAAAATTAAATCATCTTTTGACAAACAAATTGAACAGCTGAGCGATAAAATTTATAGATTTGAAAATTAACTACATTTTAGTATAAATAGCTGAAAATGTATCAAGTAGATCACAACACTCTCCAAAAAACTGTAAAACAACTCAATGTCCTTAAAAAGAAATTTAGTAAACGTAATCCATAATAAATTTATAAAATTGTTTGTGTATTGTAGTGATGTAATGAATGGAATAGAAGATCTTTTATGGAGCTGATTTAGGTGAAGTGGGTAGCTATTCTAGAGAAAATAGAAATTATTGATTTTTGCTGACTGTAACTGATACATTCTCAAAATTTATATGGTGAGTATCGTTGAAAATAAAAGCTGCACTCGAAAAAAAAACAAGGCAATGGAAAATATTTTTGAAATGATATGAGTATCAAAACAAAAAAATACAAATAGATGTTGGTAAAGAATTTTTAATAAACACTGCAAAATTCATGCATAAACAGAGGATTAAAAATTTCATAATATGAAAGCATCAATAGTAGAATAAATTAATAGATCATTAAAAGGAATTATGTGTTAAGAATTTAGCTATAATGGTTCATATAAGTGGATTGATATACACAAAGATTTACTTAATGCGTACAATAGAAAAGTTCATCTCATCATTAAAATATTTGCGATTAAAGTTAACTCAACGAATGAGAAAAAGGTACACTAATTTGAAGAGGTACAAAATGTTGAAATTTTATGAAAATACAAATAAAATTAAAAAGGAAAAATCTAGTTTGTATTGGTTTTTTGAAGGATTGATTAGGAATGTTAGGTCTCAGGGAAGATAAATAGCTTAATATACTACAATTCTCTAAACTTGATGGTCTGTATGAAATATTGTGAAAACTTAAGAGTTCAAAATATTCAGAAACACATCATATTATCACTTTTTATAGTAAAAGGTGTACATTTTCCATTTCGAAAGCTCTAGCACACAAAATTTTAAAATGTGAATATGGTTATTATAATAGATATTCACTCCTTTCATTTCTAGATAAACTAAGGAAATTGTACTTTGATATCCAATCTTTAACAATGTACATGTGTATGAATGGGTATCAAACAAACTTACTAAATAAATACAGACTTCAACTAGAATCATGCTGAAGCATGCATAAATTGTAAAATTGAAAGTAAACAGATCTTACTTTATATCTGTATCTGTATGAATATGAAATAAATTTACCGAAAAAAATATTGGAAGCATGCCGAAGCATGTATAATTTCAAAAAATTCCTCACGTCATACTTTTATAAGGAAAGAAATTTTAAGACTTTGTGGCAAATGAAATAGATATGTATCTACTTTGTTGAAAATTCAAAAGAGTGAATTCGTAACTCTAATATTATAGATTTTTAATTAAAACAGCACTAAATGTCGGACTCTCGCGTCACTATCGATAGAAGCATGCTAAAGCATGCATGCTAGCAAAATATTAAACTTGTTAGAAGGTGATGAGAAAGCTATTTTCTAATCATTAATTTGTAGACAGCAATTGTATCTGGATCAACTCCACTCATGAATGAATTGTATACAGGTATGATTGATGGTGATGAGGACCTTTTCTAAGTGAGAAATGATTACATCTGAATGCGATACAACGCAGTCTACGTTAACCACAATAACGTCAAGGGGTCAAACACCAAATCTTATATAGAAACACTTGAAGTAAAAATTCTATCAAACATAGATATTCTAAGACTTTATGAAAATATTGATGGTGAGTTGATGATGGAGGTAAATGTGTTATTTTAGATCGATTTTCTAGAATAGTTGATTATTAAAGATGTATTTCTTTGTATATGAACTAATTTCTACGTACATACATATATTTACCTATATTAATACATTTAAAAATTACACAAATATTCTCTATTTCAACTAGTAAAATCTGAAAAAATAGTAGTGACATTAGAAGAAAAAATTAATAAAAAGAAAGACTGACTGACCAATTGATATGTTCATTCTGTCTGACAGATACAAAAAGCTCACTTAAATATATTAGAAATATATACGCAATACGCTAAACTTTAATAAAATGAGAAAAAAAATCACTTCATCCAGAACATCAAATAAAAGCCATAGGCGCTCACCCGTCATAAAATAAACATATACTCGTACATTATTAATGTACTTAAACATATTATCAGTATGAAGTAACACAATTTGAAGAATAAAAAGTTTAAAATTTAATTATCCCTAACGCTGACAAAGAGGAGACAGAAATGCTGACATACAAAGTCATATTGTATACTAGAGGACCAGTTGAGAGGTTAGACCGAAATTGTAAGAAAACGACTTCGTTTTCTGTTGTTCGCTATTCAGGAAGAAAATAAGATTGTTCATTATGAATTAACTAATTTAAAAGTACATTTAAGTTCAGTCTCATATCCATATGATGATAATCCTAATATAAAATTTAAAAATAAACGTAATGCAATTCTATATAGTTATTATATGTATCTAAGATTCCAGCAAAGGTAGTGTATGAAAGAATCTCATGCGTTTCTACCTGTACCAGAGTTTAAGATAAAAGCTCCTTTTATTCAATAGCGGGGCAATTGAATAAAATTTTAATTTGAAATAGTAAGCAAAGAAATCAGCTTACTGTATTCTTATTCATGATCGTATAATAGAATATGTACCCATCAAAGGACAAGTTCGAAAAGTCTTATAAATTGAGTAATATGGAAAACAACATAATTTTTATATACGTACAAGGTTTCAAAAGTAATTCAAATGATTTCATCGCAAAAGAAGTAGCGATTGTTTTCAACAATTACGAATATAATAATTTCATTATAAAACTCAATAATCAATAAAAAATAAAAAAAAGAAGCAAGCTGGCTAACAAAAAACTATCATTACATAAGCTGGACTGCTGGATCAGTTTCATTTAAAAATGTTTATAAATGTATAAAAGGTAATGCAAGATGTTCTAAAATAAATGTAAAAGGTGATGAAAAAAGCCTACGGCTGGAAAAAATTTTATATCAAAATATTTCTAAGAATGAAGATAAGCTGCATCAACTTTAATCAAATGTAAATTAAATATATGAAATTTTTCTATTATAGTTACTATTATTCTAAAGTATGTATCTTAAGGAACTCAGTTTTACTTAAAACAGAAAATCCTCACAAATTTTGAAGTAAATACAGATAAAAATTAAATCAACGTTTTTTAATTTCAAATAAAAAAAAAAAAACTATGAAGATATTTGACATCTATACATAAAAGACCCGGCGAATATTTACAACATCAACAAAAGATCGCACATGACATTCAAGCGCGGAGCCCAACACTTATTTGTATGTACATACGTACATACACACATAAAATCAATTTATAGATATGTATGTACACATAATATCAAATTTCTTATCAATACTCAAGTATTTATTAGATCTTGACAATCACACTTACATATCTACATCATAAAAATATATGAACAACGCAAACCATTCAGTCAGAGCACATGCCCAAGCTAAACGACCTTATTATGGACAGAGAAACTATAAATTCCCATGATCGTATGAAAAGAAGTTCAGCGGAAGAAGCCGGACGTAGTTAAATAAACAAAATCTGTAATATAAACAAATTTCTCGCAGGCAGACTTTAAAGCTGGACAATTTTAAGCATGACAAAATACCCAGCAACCTTGAGTATGAAAATATACTTATGTATATGTATCAGATATATGAAAATATTTTATAGAACCAAATCTCGATATTGAATACAATTTATTTCTACGTACATAAAAACACTAGCGTGAGAAAATCATACGCACACACACGCACACACACACATATACCAGATTTCATCTAAGAAAAATTCAGATTATTTCAACAACACACCACCCCTCACAAAACACGGCCCACCTTAAATTCCTACAGATATACATACAAAAATTCTCACGGTCATTCCTACAAACAACACTGACAACAACACAAATCACGATCAGCCTTAAACTCCTACGAACATGCATACAGATTCTCACGCATACATATCACTCGTACGACAACACCCTCACCTATCCTCAAATCACTAATAGCATTAAACTCCTATAAACATATGTACATACACACAGACATATTACTACACCAACCTCACCTACCCTAAATCATGATCAGCCTTAAATTTTCACAGACATACATACACACAGACATATTACTACACCAACCTCACCTCTCTTAAATCACGATCAGCCTTAAGCTCCTACAAACATATAGACATACATACACGCAGTCGATCAACCTCAACTACACCACACCCCCTCCCAATAACAGCCTCGCTTAAATCCCCCCGGACAGACACATCCACAAATTCCCATGGATACATACTACTCGTACAACAACATCCTCACCTACCCCAAATCACTATAAGCCTTTAATTCTTACAGACTTGCAACACCTGCATACACGCAGTCGATCTACCTCAACTACACCCCGCCCCCTGTCAATCAAACCCTCACACAAATTCCAACAGACAGGTATACACTCAATCCATCTACCTCAACTACACCACGCTCTCCCGGCCAATCTCAGCCTCGCACAACAGACAGACGGACGGACAAACAGACAAACAGACAGACACATCTATAAACTCCCTCAGTTATATATTACGACAACAACCCCACCCACCCAAATCACGGTCAGCCTTAAACTCCTATATTAGCATTAGAAATAACTTTTATGTTTTTCCCGTCGGAATTATGAAAAATCATTTTCCCGTCGGCATTTGAAAAAATAATAATCATGTTTTGCCGTCGGCATTTGAAAAAATAATATTCATGCATTGCCATAGGCATTAGGAAAAATAATCATGTATTGCCGTCTGCATTAGGAAAAATTAATTTTCACTATTTCACCCCCCCCCCCCCATTAGTATTAGGAAAAATCATTTCATGATTTTCCCGTTGGTACTAGAAAAAATCATTTTCATGATTTTCCCGTCGGCATATACATACATACATTACAAAAAGAAAAACCTCCAACCTATGAACCCACTTAACGTATTCCCACAAAAAACAAAATCACCCGTTCACACAATTAATGTAACCTCAAAAAAAATCACCCTTTCCCACATGGGTTAATGTAAACAAAACTCCTTATGTAAACAAAAAATTCCTTATGTAAACAAAAAGTTGGACGGACTTATTGACCCACCCTCGTAGGGTATCAAATTTCACAAATTTCCAAGAATTTTAAAATTTGGGTAATTAAAATTTCAAAATTTTAAAATTTTAATTGTCCCTGGAGTGGGATTCCACTACTACTCATCTTAAACTTTATGGGTCGCGGGGGTAGAGCAACTACAGTCGCCAAATCAACAACACCAGTACATGTGTTTACCCCAAACGTACGTATTTTAAATGATCAGCAGAGGCGGTTTAATCTCAACAGGGTTTTTAGCTTTCTAGCAGCGCATCACATAGAGTAATTAGATGATGGTGTGGCATCAAGACGCTCCAGATAATTTTAAAGAAATGTAGTTTTTTCAAATGCAAGCAACTCTTGGAGTCGTTTAGTGCACTCTTTAAATCTAGTTGTATGTTGAGGTGATCTGTGCTGTTGAAATTCACTTCTAGCTCTTCTTGTTTCACGTACGGGACGTTAAATATCCGAAGAATAAATTATATTGAACATAGTCTGCGGATGGGTAGTAGCATGTTCAGCAGCCTGTGTAATCATTTCGTTAAGGTTGCTAATGTTAGCTTCAATATCTTCGGGTGGTCTTAGCGTAATGTTTCTCCTGCAATGAGTACTAAGATATTTTTTGAGTCCCAGCCAATTCACAATTAAGTGAGGTAAAGGAGTTCTCAGTGGGGTACAGATTGTAACGATCGTGGGAGAGTGATAGGACGAGAGATCTAGAGAAGAGCTTCAACGTGAATTGATCCCCAGAAATTTTTCATGACGCCAAAATCTATAACATCAGGAATTTTATGTATGTCAGTAGGCCAGTAAGTGGGCTCCCCACCCGAAATGACGTCCAAGCCATTTCCAAAACCTCGTAAGCGCCATACAAAATGGCACTTGCATTCAAAATATAATAGCTTTTATATTTAAAGTTGGAAATATTGAAGTCTTACCCACCAGTTTTTTATTTTTGAGATAAAGAAAAAATCTGGAAGGTTTCAGGTCAATCGAAGCAGTTTTGGTGCCGCGCCAATCTGTCGAAGTCAGTAACTTCGGTAAAAATTACACTTTTTGTCGAGTAATTCAACAACTATATATTCTATGCAGCACAATTGTTCCTCGGGCCACCCTTATTCTAATAAAATGCAGTTTTTTCTGAATGCAAAAGCATACATATTATTTTTATACAACCAAAATTTTTTTGAAGAACTCAAACTTCTATCTCTGCTCCTTATAGTAGCTCCCATACAAACCGTAATATGTATGGAAAAAACATGAAATTTGTGGAATTTGAGTAGTTACTTTTTTGACGCCAGAGAAATTTAAATACCTGGGATGTTATGTTATATTTCAATTCGAAAGCAAACATGTATAAGTTTACAAGTACGAATGATTTCCATATCGAATCGAGATACATAATTACTACTGTTTGGGATTTCCCAGACTCTTGCACTTCCCGGGAAACGGGAATGGGAAAATCAAGTTCCCGGGAACTTAATTTTCTAAATTAAATACATTTATTAAATGAAAGTTGGCGAAATTTCGATTGTTTTATTAATGTAATCATTCTTTTGAAATAAAAGTTAATACAAAAGAGGTTCTAAGACAAATTTTTTAAGAATTTAAGGAAATGGAGTAAAGTTATTAAACAGAAAAAGATAAGAAAGAATTGACGACTGTTACCACAATTAGTAGACAATTTTATAATAAGACCTACCTTCATTTTCAGCACAAAGGGATCATCGTATTTGACCCAAGTGAGCTGCAGCCCGTTTCTATAACTTTTCGTTATGATAACGAATGATTTTTATTTTTTTCATAACGAAATTTAGCTTCGAAGTGTTTCTACAACTCAGAAAACTTACCTTTCTTTACGAGCGCGCTCGAGCGTGGCGATTTATTATAAAGTGTATGAAACAGTGGAAACAAAACACTGTTCGTTATGTGTAACAGCTTAGTTGTTTTGTCTACTTCAATTCTACTTGTACATTTGACTTGAATATATTGTATTGTATTGATTTGCTTAATTATTAATTTAAAAAAGTAAGTATAGATAAAAAAGTAAGTGTGTAAATGTGAATTATTTACTTATTTAATTTTTTTGAGGCTTGTGACTTTGCAGCTGCCGCACTAGCAATATTAGTTGACCAGCGAAATATGCTGCGTGTACATAGACGCTACCTAAGGGATTCAACCGACCCTTTTCACCTCCCGCAAGCGCGATTTGAAGAGCTTTTTAGATTTAAAAAAGATGCAGCAATAGCGTTGTTGCATGAAATACGCCCTTACATGAAAGACGAAGTAAGAATAACTTTTATTCCAAAACCATTGAGGATGGTAGCAGCATTGCATTATTATGCGATAGGATCCTACTTAAGGGATATTGGGCAGGATTTCGTTTGTTTGATCAGCAAGACAATGGTACATCGCTCCATCCATGGTCCATATCACTACACTTTCTGTTGAACATATAATAACGAAAACTGTAACGAAAACTGTAACGAAAATTGTAACGAAAATGAATACCACCACACTTATAGAAACATCGCCGTTCGTTACACCACTAAATTCGTTATATCGTTCGTTATAATGCGTAACGAAAGTTATAGAAACGGGCTGCTGGACCCCTAAATTTTCATTATTCACCAGCAGCCTGCTAACCTACCCTCATTTTAATAAGAATTTGCCTTGCTGGTTTCTCATTCTTTTTGCGAAAATTCCAGGCGGTTAAGTACAAGGTTACAGTACGACACTCCGCTGAGCTGAATTTTAAATACCCTAAGCCAGAGTCTGTCTAAGTCTCTTTCATTTTTCATCTTATTTCCTCTAAAATATTTTCTTCAGGGTTTCAATAATAGCGTCTAGTTATAATAAATTTAAGTTTTGTCAACTCAGAGTTTTCACAGCTTAAAATTTTCACTACACTTTTCAAAATTTGTTCACTAATTCGGCGAAAAATCACTTCAAGTTCTCTTAGGATCGAATTATTTACTTTAGGAAACGATTATATCATTGCAATCATTATATAATTATATAATTTATTCCACTTTTTTACGTTATGGTGATTAAATGATAGTCATTAAGGCTGTTTCGGACTATAATACAACTATTAATACTTTTGACTAAAATGTCTCGCTGATCTAATTTCAGTTTCAAAATGCTCAAAAAACAACTAAAACTCAGCATGTCAGAGTTTCATTTACCACAAACGTATTAACACTTGTATTATACTCGGAAACGGCCTTTACTCAATGCATCTTGCAATAGAGCAATAATTTTTTTCGTAGACGCATTAGGAGATATGGTATGACCTCAATTTGATGGAATTTTTATGAAATTTCAGTGTAGATTTGAGTAGCTAACATTTTTATTTTATATTAAACAAATTTGGAAATTTTATTGCTTGTTTATCGGCGTCGAAAGAATTCTTTCTTTCTTACAGTTACATTTGAAAAAAACACAATTTTAGAATTGGTTTAAATTTTAAGATTGAAAAATTTTCTTCGAACAGGATATATGTAAGTGTTTCAACAGACATAAAAAACGTATCAACTTTCGTGTTAATTTAGTCATACAATCATTCAAACGAACTTTTCTAATACATAAAAAACTGAGTTTTTATATTAAAGTAAAATAGGATTATAAATATGTGGGCCACAAAATTCTATATATTTTAATTTAATTTCCCGTTTTCCCGGGAAAATCTCAAAGTTTTCCCGGGAATATTAAACGGACATTTTTCTGGATTTCCCACCCGAGAATTCCCGTTTCCAAAACCCTAATAATAACACTTCAATTATCTTTTGAGGTACAAATTTTAACGATCGTATAGAGTGGTCGGACGAGAGATCTAGAGAAGCTTCAACTTGAATTAGTTCCCTAAAGATATTTTTATGACACAAAAATCTATAATATCCGGACTTTTTTGTATGTCAGTAGGCCAATAAGTGGGCTCCCCACTCGAAATGACGTCTAAGCCCATTTTTGAAATTGTGTTGAACAACGCGCGACCTCTTAATAAAACGCGAACCCCAGAACGTATGTTTAGCATTATAGTCGCCAGCTGCTACGAAACAAGGGCCAAGAGATTTATAGAAATCCTCGTATTGATTCTCAGTAATTGCGAATCTGGGAGGGGAGTAAATTGATGATATCACAAAATTTGTGCAAAAATTTTCAACACAAATATTCGTTGCTTGTAGATGTTCCTCACAAATGTTGTCAATAATATAATGTTTGAGGCTTGACTTTATTAGAATTGCTGATCCACCGCATGCTCTTACTCTCGGGTCCTTTGAATCATATAAGGTGTAGCCAGAAATTTTAAAAAGGCTTCTCGAAGTCAAATGAGTCTCTGAGACCAACATTATATCAATATTTTTTTCCATTCAAGTTCATTTTTATGTTGGCGAATGCGGTTTGCGTTCCAGAAACATATTTTTAACGTGTTCATGGCATCTTAACTAACCTGAAGCAGTGTATTCTGCATTCGCAGCATTTCTTGCATCATTCTAGTCATATTTGTTGTAAAACTATTAATAGTTAGCACCAGATTACTTCAAGGCGGCTAAAGTTAAAGCTTGAGTTTGCATTCGTTGTATTATTTGGCGGTGGAACATGTTGTGTGGGAATAGAACTAGTCTTAGCAGCATCGGCATACGATACATCTGAACTAACTGGTTGGCTTGTTTGAGGAAGAGTTGCGGAGTAAGTGTTTGCTGATTGAGCTGGAGCTAGTTTCGGTTTTTGACCCATAGCCTGTTTAACGAAATAATATACAGGTAATCCTCTGTAGTTAGCGATGTGATTACCACCACAATTACTGCATTTTTTTCTGCTTGATCTTTTGGCTTATTGCAGCTAGCAGTACCATGCAATTAATCGCAGATAACACAAATTGTAGGTAAATTGCAGTAAGTTTTTGTATGATCATATTCTTGGCAATTGTGGCACTGTACTGGACCTGAACGCTTATGTGGCTCTTCAACTGTAATTTTTCGGTATAAAAGGTATTTTAGGCTATAAATTGGATGTGTCTTGTTTTTTTCAACTGTATATCATTTGGCTCCAGTGCAACACGAAATAGAGGCTGGAGGATCTTCTCTCTATTGATTATGTAAGTAACACTTTTTACTTTAAATCCTTGTATGATGAGTGCATCTTTTATTTCTTCGGGATTAACATAAGCATCAATGCCCTTCAATACGATCTGCATACCTTTAGCACTTTTAAGCTGATAAGTATAAAAATTTGTTTTATTTTTTTCGAAATCAGTAATAGTTTTGCGGAAATCTTTTTCTTCGTATATCTGAATTTTCGTTTCATCAATTTTACCACGTTTTATTGGAATAACGTGAAATGCGTTCTCACCAACGCCCGAGACTAATTTTTTAATAAGGGCATTAGAATTTTTTCTCTCAGATATAATGGTGGTGGTTTGGAAGTTTTTTTTTTGGATGATACAGCGACCTGGTCGTTATTATCTTGTAATATTGAAAAACGATTTTGACGGTTAACTGCTGCGACGTCGTTATCCCTGGATATCTTGGGAACAGATGGAATTTTTGATGAATTTGGGCTTCGCCCGCGCTTTAAAATTGTGATATATCTGTCCATTCCGACTTGGACCTTGGGTTTTGGGCTAATGTTATCTTCAGTGACAACTTGGTTAAGTGATGACCCCGAGCCCGCTGCATTAAATGTAGAAGTACTAGGCAATAATGTCAACGATTCACTTGTTGGCATTGGACAAAGCGAAGTTGATCGCTGACGAAACTGTGGTTTTGCCGTTAGAAAAAGTCCATTATTAGATTTTTGATTTTTATTAAGAGCTTCAGAACTCACAGCAAGTCTATTATCAGATTTTTTACTTTTATTGCTATCATTATGAGCATCAGAACTCACAGTAAAATAGGCATTTCTGCATTATAACTCACTTCACAATTTTTTTCCTTTGAGGTACTCATATAGAGTATTGCTCAAGGGCACTTTGTTTGTTTTTTTTGTTTACGGTTTTTTGTTTTTGTTATTTCTATATGTAAAAAATATAAGAAAATCAAATAAAGCTTATTTATTAAAGTCAATATGTATTACGAATATTGTTTTATGATTTTGTTTGTTTACTATGTATGTAAAAAAAACTCCGCTAAGACGTCTGTTCACTATGAAGGTACAACGAGAACTCAATCAACCAAGTTATTTGAGTTAATTAAAGTTTCATTTGGGTTAACTTAGAGTCAATATGATATTTCCATGTAAGCCTTCGATCAAGGTGTATACCAAGGTATTTCACTTGCGAATGTTGAGGAATAATAATAAGTATCTTTTCTTAGGGTAAAAGTTATATGAACACACTTTTCTTCATTTACTTTAATTCTCTATAAGTTCAACCATGTTTCCAGATGAGTAATGGGTGGTATTATTGATTTCGCACGGAAAGGAAATTTCTACGGAAAGAACTATCGATCGATATGTAAATTGCAATTATTCATTCCTGCGGTATACGCTTTCCGTGAAATTGATTTAATGTCCCTGTGTTTATTAATTCTGTCGTGGTGTAGTGTCCGCGGTTGTTAAAAGAGCATTTTAAAAGATATACATACATACATACACGCATATGTAAATACATACAGACATAAAGAAAGAAGAGTTACAGATTAATCATAGAGAGTAAGTTGGAATAAAGAAATTTTAATATAAGTTAAATTAAATTAACAATTGCTTTTATTTGATTTTTTTTATTTTCTTATAAAAATAAAACAAATTTAATTCAAATAAGCTTTAATTTTGCAAATTTGTATATTTTTCTTACAGTTTTGTTCTTTCCGTACGCTTTCCGTCAGAGAATTTGAGCGTAAGCAAAATAGAGAAAAATACCGCAGCAACGGAATGAATAATTGTACATTTTGCTTCCGCAGAAAAAATGCTTTCCGAAATCGCGGAACGGAATGAATAATTAGACCCAATATGTTCCTGGAGATTGCGGGATGCCTCATAAGTGCTTTCGTGCATACTCCTACAGGTTGTATCATCGGCAAATGTATAGGAATGTATAAGTATGGATATTATTCCTCACAGGCATATTACAAGTATATATTAAATACAGGACTGGCCCCAGAATACTACCCTGTGGTACACTGGAAGATATAGATTCGGGCACACTCATGAATTGTCTTTCCAGAGCAGTGAACTTCCTATCAATAATATAACTTTCCAACAGTTTTTGTATGTTTATTGGAAGGTATGTCTTCAATTATAAAAATAGGCCTTCGTGCCATACTTTATTAAATTCCTGAGAAACAGCAATAAAAAGGGCAAAGCAATGCTTTTTTCCTTCAAATGTCCTCCTTATAACTTGAACCAATCTATGCGTTTGCTCAATTGTGCTATGCTGACTTCTAAAGCCAAATTGATGGTCCGAGATGAGTCATGAGCAGCTTTTCGAAAAGCTTTGAGATTGTTGATAGTAAGCTTATAGGGCTATATGACTCGGCCTTAGTAAGATCTATGCCCGGTTCCGGAATCATTTTGATCTTGGCAAGTTTACAGTTATGTGAAAAATACTGCATTCGTGAAACGGCATTAAAAATAAATAGCAGGATTCTTATTGCAACATGAGGCAAGTTCATCAACATCTTGTTACTTATTCCATCAATACCTGGCGCTTTCTTCGGACTAAGTTCAGCAA
Organism: Tachina lurida; assembly: GCA_944452675.1. Taxonomy (NCBI): domain Eukaryota; kingdom Metazoa; phylum Arthropoda; class Insecta; order Diptera; family Tachinidae; genus Tachina; species Tachina lurida. Next base: position 55,966,215 of record OX101755.1, on the reverse strand, counting down.
TTAGTTTTTGTACATCACGCATCTTAAACTTTATGGGTCGCGGGGGTAGAGCAACTACACTCGCCAAATCAACAACACCAGTACATGTGTTTACCACAAACGTATGCATTTTAAATGATCAGCAAAGGCGGTTTAAACTCAACAGGGGTTTTTAGCTTTCTAGCAGCGCATCACAAAGAGTAATTAGATGATGGTGTGGCATGAAGACGCTCCAGATAATTTTAAAGAGATATAGTTTTTTCAAATACAAGCAACTCTTGGAGTCGTTTAGTGCACTCTTTAAATCTAGTTGTATGTTGAGGTGATCTGTGCTGTTGAAATTCACTTCTAGCTCTTCTTTTTTCACGTACGAGACGTTCAATATCCGAAGAATAAATTCTATTGAACACAGTCTGCGGATGGGTAGTAGCATGTTCAGCAGCCTGTGTAATCATTTCGTTAAGGTTGCTAATGTTAGCTTCAATATCTTCGGGTGGTCTTAGCGTAATGTTTCTCGTGCAATGACTACTAAGATATTTTTTGAGTCCCAGCCAATTCACAATTAAGTGAGGTAAAGGAGCTCTCAGTGGGGTACAGATTGTAACGATCGTGGGAGAGTGATCGGACGAGAGATCTAGAGAAGAGCTTCAACGTGAATTGATCCCCAGAAATTTTTCATGACGCCAAAATCTATAACATCAGGAATTTTATGTATGTCAGTAGGCCAGTAAGTGGGCTCCCCACCCGAAATGACGTTCAAGCCCATTTTGCAAATGATATTGAACAACGCTCGACCTCTGGGTGTAATAAGACGCGAACGCCGGAACGTATGTTTAGCATTATAGTCGCCAGCTGCTACGAAACAGGGGCCAAGAGATTTGTAGGAATCGTATTGATCCTCAGTAATTGCGAATCTGGCAGGGGAGTAAATTTATCGACACAAATACTCGTTGCTTGTATACACAGAAAAAAACTGCCTAATAGAATGAAGACGATTTTCTCTAAACGTTTTTAGGCTAAGGGGTATCCCAGCAGAAAGAAGCAAAGATTTTTTCATAGAGATTCCTTATTGTTTTATGTTGTAAATCTTATTAATTTTATCAAGAAGAAAACCACATAAAATCAAGAAGAAAACCACATAAAATCAAGAAGAAATCTTATATAAAAAAACAATCCATAAAGAAAAACTTCTTGATTCTTTTAGGTTTTCGTATAAATTCTAAACTATAGGGATTTCTTATTGATTTTATTAGGTTGACTTATTGATTTTCTTAAAAAGTTTTTCTTTTAGATTTATATATTAGGCTATCTTATTGATTTTTTCCATAAGGGTTTCTTCTTGATTTTATTAGGTTCCCATATGGTTATGTGTAAAGCATCTTATTGATTTTTTAATAAGGAAATCTTCTTGATTTTATGAGGTGTCTTGTTATTTCATATCTATAAATAGATATATGTGTGTGTTCTGGCTTCCACATTGTGCTCCTCTAAATTCGGATGCTGGAACACACACTATCCATTTATATTTCCTAAATTCCAACTTAACAAGGCGTATCATGTGTTTTAACATCCGAACTCGCAAGAAAACATGTGAAAACGATGTGAAAGCCAGAACACACACGATAGAGACGATTTTTTTCCATGATTATTTTTAATTTTTGTATAAGAATGTTTGCACAATAATTTCAATGGTTATTCAGGCTGCTTGTTAGCATATTGGTTAGAGTGCTTGCCTATCAGTCAGAAGTTTGCTGGTTCAATACTTGGTGAGTAAGTTAGTAAAGAATATAACATAATGTGTATGTATGTATGTATAAATAAATAACATCTACAATATACTAAATACATATATGTTATAGAATTTAAATAAAAATACATAAGTTCAGAGAATAAAGACATACAATTTTTTTTACTAGTTCGCCTAATAAAAACAAGAAGAAAACCTTTTTGAAAAAATCAATACGATAACCTAATAAAAACTACAAGATTTCGTCTTGATATTTTCAAAAAGGTTTTCCTTATTAAATTAATAAGATTTCCTTATTGAAAAAATCAGAGAGATATCTTATTAATTTTGTTCTATTTTATGAGGTATTTATTAGGCACTGTTTTCTCTGTGTATGTTCTTCACAAATGTTGTCAATAATATAACGCTTGATTCTTGACTTTTTATAATTGCTGATCCACTGCAAGCTCTTCCTCTTGGGTCCTTTGAATCATATAAAGTGAAGGCATTAATTTTGAATAGACTTCTTGAAGTCAAATGAGTCTCAAAAACCAACATTATATCAATATTTTCTCCGTGAGGAAGTGCTCAAGTTCATTTTTATGTTGGAGAATGGCGTTTGCGTTCCAGAAACATAATAAAAAATAAAACACATTTGTGCATAAAAAAATAAAACACATTTGTGGATATGAAAATTAATACAACACCGCCGTGGGACGAAATTCGTCGTGCGTGGCGAACTCTTCGATAGATTTCAAGGCAAATTCATAACAGGTAAAGCTAATACTACAACAAATTACAAACAATAAAAAACAATATGGCATTTTGTTGTTGCTTTGGGAGGCTCATGTGTCAAAAGCAGCTGATTCAAGATACTTAAGCAGAAACCTACGCCATCATGGCTAACAACCGGCTGAGCCGAGCCGCTGATACTTATAGTCAGCTACGCCGCCGCCGACAAAAGTTTGGTTTATGTCGCACAATGGTTCAGAATCGTTTTTCATCAGCCAAAACTGTAACTTTTGAACTAATGAAGATTTTTGTAATTCTTTTTTTTTTTTTGTGGATAGATAACATCTAAAGCTTTTATCCAGTTTTAGTTTCATTAAAATCAGTATAGTGGTAGTGAAGAAATTTAAGGTTAAAGTTGAACTTAAATTTTTTTTAGTTTGCTTAGAAATCCGCGCTTTTTATTTTTAAATATATATAATATAAATAGATTCTAGACTCTTTTGGTTATTGGAATATATATACATACGATTGTAAGACATGTGCAGACATAAATAACTGAACCGTTTCTACTAGATGAATATCTGCAAGACACTGAATTAAAAAAATTACTTAAACACTTAAGCACAAATTACCTGTTAATATTTAAAATATAATTAGGTATTTCAAAGCCTTTACGCTAAGTATTATATAATGATGGATTTTTCCCAAAATCTGGCTTTAGATTTTTTATGACGGACTTATGAGAAACTTTAACCATAATTCAAAACTAAATATTAGTACTTGACGAAACGTTAATCAATGAATATATCATAGATATTTATATTGTGACCTCTTTTCATACACTGCACAAAACACGTTAGACACACGTTATTTCAATATCATTTATGTTTTTATTTTCAATTTATTCATAAAGGTCTCATGGTCAATTAAATAAAATAACAAAAAATTACACTAAATATTAATATTTTATACTTTATTTCACTCAAATAATAGTAAATGCAAATTGTAATTATTATTCATTCGGCTAAATTATTGTTTGTAAATATTCCATATTAATTTCTGTATTACTTCTGTCGTAAAGCAGTCCCTTAGCTTCGGCATGTAAGTCCGAATGATCCAATTTCCATTGATTTCGAATGCTATAGATGAAGGGATCAGACGTTGCCAATAATATATTAAATCTTCATTTGTAGAGCTTCGTGAAATTTTTCTGGTACTATGTTATCTGTAATCTGTAATCCTTTTTTTTCCTGGGCTTCCTCTGATAAATCTCCAATCGGTAATATATGGTGCTTAATGACATCTTCTCCATGATAAAGAACCTTGTGCACTGTTGCAGACATATTTCTCCATGGGTATTTGGATGTATATATATTAGCGGTTTCCTTTACATAATCACCAAATTTCCTAGCATTAATTTGCTCGTTACACGCAAGTACTTCAATAATTGTTTTAAATCTTGAAATAAGGTCTGTATCAACACCTGTTATATTAGATGTAGTTTCGGGATCTAAAAAGAATCTTTTGGCGGTATTGCCATCATTTGTATTGCCTGATCCTTGTTTTGGTTGATCTATAATCAACCCATGCTTGAGAAATTCATCTTGAACATGTTTCTTTTTTAATTTCCTTAGCTCTTTGTTGGTGACGTTATTTCTTACTGTTCCTGAAGATCCGAAGTCCAAATCATAGCTTATTTTCAGTATGTGTTCCATAAAGCTTATTCTTGTATGTAGCGGTGGTAATCCAAATTCATATGCATCAGTACTTTCTACTGACTTTGTCGGTTCTTGGTTTAACTGACTTGATGTTGCTTTGCATATAATACAGCTGGATGAAGCATTTGTCTCAGTCATAGCCTGGGCAATTTTTCCATCTATCATTGAAAGCACTAATTGGTAGTATATTTCAATAGTCTGTCCCTCTATTTCCAATTCTAATGGCTGTAGTGTTGTAATTTGAGCTCTAATATCACTAACTTCATTCTTAATGGTATCATGAGTTTCCTTTTTAAATTGATATTTTATTGGTCTGCAGTATTTAGTAGAGGATGTTGTTTGATTTTTCCAAATATACTTTGTTTGCATTGTACTGGTCGAAGGTTCTGACTCTTCTAAGTTCTTTATTAATCGCAATGGTACAAATGACACCATGAATAGATCTGTGTCTGAAATATCTTCACATAAAATTTTTTATATTGCTTTTGTCCAGAAGATCCATCGCATACCCATTTACAAAAAAAGAGTTAACTTGCAGTTTCCATATTTCTTCAACTCACTTTCTTTGAATGATTGTAGCAACCGTTCGGTTGTATGATCAAGTAGAGCTTGCAGTTGTACCTCTGCAGAAATTGATGTGATTGTAATAGATTCCTTTGAAGGCCAACAGTCCTTTTTAGCTGCAATTATGTGATGATATGATGGGTATATTATTGATCCTTTTTCGATCGTACGCAATCTGAGCTGAGTATACTGCTGTTTTGTTAACTTCAAATCCAGAAATAATTTAAGCGCTTCCTCATTTGTAAACTGTCTTTCCTCGTTTGGTGTTGGAATGCTTTTAAGGATTCGTTTTGTTCTTACTGGACTAGCGGAAATAACTTTTTCAATGATGTCCACTTTCGTTAGTTGTTGTTGTGATCGTAATTGGTAAAGCAAACTATATTTAATGTTTTCACAGCCGATTTCTTCATTTATATTTTTAAATTTTCGTCTCTTAGATCTATCCCTACACTTATCTAGCGATTTTTGTGGTCTTCCTCCACTGTTTTTACTTGTAGTTTCAGAAGTTATCTGGATAGTAAATTCATCTTCATTAATTTTCAAAGCACATATTGAATTTACCTTTACTCCAATCAGCTTCCTTGTAGCGTTTTTTCAAATTTTTTACAAAAGCAGATACTTTGTTTTGTAAGTCCAATTCTGTTTCACTGCTGTAAGAATTTAAGTTTAAATTTTCCATGAATGTAGCTTAGAACATCGTCCTCATTTTTATTTTTAAAATATTCTTCAGTCAATTCTTTATAGCTGAAACTATGAATATTTTTATTAACGTGCCCGCCACATAATACATTTTTGTGGCGAGCACTTTCCTCCTCCTCCAAAATTTCCATTAGTGGATCAATTCTAAAGTAAAAACTATTTTTCAAAATTGGTCCACAAATGACAAAGCAATGTCATAACCTATTGAATAAAAAAATTATTATACCTCTTCCATATGCAAAAAGTATTTTGAATCTTAATCGTAAAATGACGAAGATATTTAATAATCCATTATCGCTTCGGGCAATTTTCAACAGCCTTCCAAATTTCCAAAAAAAAAATTAGTTAACCTCTTCCGTATAAAAAAACAATTTTAAAAATAGGTCTACATGTGATGCAGTTATTTGATATTCACTTTTTAAAAAATGCCACTTTGCCTCCCCCTCCTCCTACAATTTCATTTTTTTTAATGCTAGTAATTATATATTGTATCTTCAAATATGAACTAACAATAAGTATTAAAATCTTAAATCTGAAATATAATTATTAGGCCCGACCAGTGTCGGACATAAACTTAGTGGTAGTTATAAATAATAATAAGTAGTGACAATCAAAAAGGAAAAAAAAAGTATTTTCAAGCAGTGCCATCTGGAGTGTTGAGAATAAGAGCCCTTGTGCCCCTCTTTTTTAGGCGGATGTGTCCAGTAAAGTTCAGAATATTACGAGCAAGCGGATCAGGATGTGACTCGAGTTTTGTTAAGTATTTGCCTGCGTATTTTGCAATTTCTTCAATCACTAGTGGCATATTTAAATCACGATGTAAACTGGAATTTTTAATGTACCATGGAGCCGATGTTATCAAACGTAAAATTTTGTTTTGCCTACGTTGGATTCTCTCGACATTAGAAGCTGAAGCAGTGCCCCATAGCTGAATTCCGTAGCACCATATTGGCTTCAAAAGCGACTTGTATAGTAAAAGTTTGCAGTCTAGGCTGAGTGTTGAATTTCTACCAATCAGCCAATGTATATGAGTTAATTTAAGTTTCATTTGTGTTACCTTTGAGTCAATATGGAGTATCCATGAAAGTCGTCGATCAAGGTGTATACCAAGGTATTTTACGTGTGAATGTTGAGGAACAACTTGATTGTTGATTAGAATTGGAGAACAAGTATCTCTTCGCAGGGTAATTGTTACCTGGACACACTTTTGCTCGTTTACTTTGATTGTCCATAAATTTAGCCATAGTTCCAGTTGTTTAATATGTTCTTGTAGATATCGGGAAGCCTAGATGTATGGATATTAGTAGATGTATGGATATTACTGCTCAAAGGCATATCACAAGTATCGTACATTAAAAATTCCAGTTTACATCGTGATTTAAATATGCCACTAGTGATTGAAGAAATTGCAAAATACGCAGGCAAATACTTAACAAAACTCGAGTCATATCCTGATCCGCTTGCTCGTAATATTCTGAACTTTACTGGACACATCCGCCTAAAAAAGAGGGGCACAAGGGCTCTTATTCTCAACACTCCAGATGGCACTGCTTGAAAATACTTTTTTTTCCTTTTTGATTGTCACTACTTATTATTATTTATAACTACCGCTAAGTTTATGTCCGACACTGGTCGGGCCTAATAATTATATTTCAGATTTAAGATTTGAATACTTATTGTTAGTTCATATTTGAAAATACAATATATAATTACTTGTTATGTTTTTGTTCTGATGCGTTATATGCCATATAGACATGATTCCCCACACCGGTTTAGTTTGTGGGACGGCCTGACCTCGGGCGGTGCTGGCATGCTGGCGAATGCTCCGGCCTGAAGCTCGCCGGGTTTTTGGTCGGGGTTCTTGCCGTCAATCTTAGCCAAAAAAATTATGCAACGAATACTAATAACAAAAAAAAATAATCATGCCAGCTATGGGATATTAATAAAAGAACTTTAATGGAAACCCGAAAGCGATGCTTGATAGTTGAACATTATTATATTTATGTTTTTACGCTTGTTACTTACTACTTGGACGTTGATACACCCACACACACACACCTACATACAAGGCCAGGCCGAATAGATATTGAATAGTTACCTGATGTTGGTGGCAACTTTGGCGACTCCCTCCCTCTTGAAAAACAATGCTTTTCAATCCGTAACAACCCGTTGCCATGGCTATTGGGGTTGTCCCTAAAAAAATTAAATCCTCCTTCTCAATTTACACCCCCTTACCTATGGTTCTCTTCACATTTTACTCCATTTTTTTTAATCAATTACACATGCACTTCAACAGAGGTGAATTCATTACACTATGGTAGTTTTTATTTCATGTATACGCTATTCGTTATATATAATTATATAAGTGTATATATATAATTTGACCAAATACGTTACATATTCATATACAAAATAAAAAAAACAAAATTTAGAATTTAGATGAGTTTTGATTAATCTTAACCGAGTACAAAAGCTTAGATAATTCACGGGGCTGTGTGTTACGTTTACGTTACGTTATTACTAATATTACACTAACATATACATATATATATGAATACTTGTATATTCATTTATATCCAGTCATAGGCATATATATATATATACGTAGGTGGGCGTATATGATATTCTTTTATACAATTTTTAGTTACTTAGAAAAATTCACGACTAGACAGACACGTATTTAGCTTTCATGGTTTAATTAACCCTTAACGAAAATATATATATATAGGCTGAGCTCACCCTACACGCGAATCCTTTCTTTCCCCTTTTTGCAAAACCAATAAGGAAGTTTTGTTTTCTTTATCTTGAAAGGACTTTTATTTTGATACGGGTTTTACCGCGGCTAAATAAGTATTCTACCTCTCTACACTATTACAATTTGATTCGCTTAGAGATTTATATAGATATGTATATAAAAGACACCTGGGTACATATGTAAGTGGGTAAATGCGTATTAATTTTATAAACGATCTATATACATATATATATCTATATAGATATATATATATACATATATATGTATATATGAATATGTATGCAAAGAAAAAAAATTTTTGTTAAAATATAATATGAATATATGGTGGTACGTGTCCGGCGTAGGCAATCAGTTCGTTGTTCTAGAGTCAATAGTCGGTCGATACCTGGAATCGCTTGAACAGTCGGTGTGGTGCAAGTATGCAGGATTCCCACGATGACAAACGGGTATTGGAGACACGGCTTGCTGGTATTTCTTCTCCCTGTTGTAGTTACTTCTATGATGATGGTGAATTGAAGGCTTCGGGCAGCAAAAGTTTTCAGCAGTTAGAATTTGGCATGTGGTTGTCGTCCTTCTTTGGAGTGTTGGGGTACTTTATGTTGATTCTTTCACTTTTCACCGGTACTTTTATCGGTACATTTTTATGGGTCAAACTTGTACTTGCCGGTTTGTATAATTTTATCTTTTAGTATTAATTTATTAATAAAATTTTAAGTAGTTTTAGATTTTAGGCGAATTTTATAGTAGTTTAGGTAGGTTTAAGTTTTTAAAGCCAAGTTTGTAATTTTAAATTTTTAAATTAGCTTAAGTTCCAGGATACTTTTTGCACCTTTTTGCTAAAAAAAAATCGTTTTTAGACTTAATGCCTTTTTTTGCAACTTGTTTTCTCTTTGCAAATTCTATATCTTAGGTGAATTTCATTAGTACGATTTTAATTAGCGTTAAGTTTTAGTAAACCTTTATTAGGTTAGTTTTTTAATAATTATTTCGTTCTAGGCGATGTGCCACTTCACTTTTTAAATATGATTTAGCTTTTGGATGAGTTTTATGTTACACAAAATATTTGTTGAGTTTCAGTGCCTGGTTTTATTAATATACTTGTTAGGTAGTTTTACTTTTGTGTCACTACACTTTCTATACTTTTACGTTAGTTTTTCCTTCTTTTTTTTTCTACATATTTTTGGATTTTAATGCACTTTTTATTCCTTTAAGTTTCTTCATAACCAAATCTTTTTCATCCGCGTGTCACTTACTAACTTCTCCAACTTTCTTCTTCTCTTCGCCTTTTTATATCAGTGCTGAGCGATCGACATTTTGTCTTTTCTTTGACCTCTCGTTTCGCGCTCTGTCACCATCTTTTTTTTCATTGTATTCCTTTATATCTTACTCATTTCAGCCATATTTTATTTTTCTTTCTTTTGGTTCGCTCCTTTTCACGGGTGTAATTTTGCGTCAGTCAGTGCCCTTCTCGTCCAACTACGTTTTGTAAAGTCTACCGCCGTTCACATCAACGTTACCGTCGATGATAAGATGCACATAACATACTAGCATTAAAAAAAATGAAATTGTAGGGGGAGGGGGGGAGGCAAAGTGGCATTTTTTAAAAAGTGAATATCAAATAACTGCATCATATGTAGACCTATTTTTAAAATTGTTTTTTTATACGAAAGAGGTTAACTAAATTTTTTTGGGAAATTTTGAAGGGGAAAGGCTGTTGAAAATTGCCCGAAGCGATAATGGATTATTATATCTTCGTCATTTTACGATTAAGATTCAAAATACTTTTTGCATATGGAAGAGGTATAATAATTTTTTTATTCAATAGGTTATGACATTGCTTTGTCATTTGTGGACCAATTTTGAAAAATAGTTTTTACTTTAGAATTGATCCACTAATGGAAATTTTGGAGGAGGAGGAAAGTGCCCGCCACAAAAATGTATTATGTGGCGGGCACTTTAATAAAAATATTCATAGTTTCAGCTATAAAGAATTGACTGAAGAATATTTTAAAAATAAAAATGAGGACGATGTTCTAAGCTACATTCATGGAAAATTTAAACTTAAATTCTTACAGCAGTGAAACAGAATTGGACTTACAAAACAAAGTATCAGCTTTTGTAAAAAATTTGAAAAAACGCTACAAGGAAGCTGATTGGAGTAAAGGTAAATTCAATATGTGCTTTGAGAATTAATGAAGATGAATTTACTATCCAGATAACTTCTGAAACTACAAGTAAAAACAGTGGAGGAAGACCACAAAAATCGCTAGATAAGTGTAGGGATAGATCTAAGAGACGAAAATTTAAAAATATAAATGAAGAAATCGGCTGTGAAAACATTAAATATAGTTTGCTTTACCAATTACGATCACAACAACAACTAACGAAAGTGGACATCATTGAAAAAGTTATTTCCGCTAGTCCAGTAAGAACAAAACGAATCCTTAAAAGCATTCCAACACCAAACGAGGAAAGACAGTTTACAAATGAGGAAGCGCTTAAATTATTTCTGGATTTGAAGTTAACAAAACAGCAGTATACTCAGCTCAGATTGCGTACGATCGAAAAAGGATCAATAATATACCCATCATATCATCACATAATTGCAGCTAAAAAGGACTGTTGGCCTTCAAAGGAATCTATTACAATCACATCAATTTCTGCAGAGGTACAACTGCAAGCTCTACTTGATCATACAACCGAACGGTTGCTACAATCATTCAAAGGAAGTGAGTTGAAGAAATATGGAAACTGCAAGTTAACTCTTTTTTTGTAAATGGGTATGCGATGGATCTTCTGGACAAAAGCAATATAAAAAATTTTTATGTGAAGATATTTCAGACACAGATCTATTCATGGTGTCATTTGTACCATTGCGATTAATAAAGAACTTAGAAGAGTCAGAACCTTCGACCAGTACAATGCAAACAAAGTATATTTGGAAAAATCAAACAACATCCTCTACTAAATACTGCAGACCAATAAAATATCAATTTAAAAAGGAAACTCATGATACCATTAAGAATGAAGTTAGTGATATTAGAGCTCAAATTACAACACTACAGCCATTAGAATTGGAGATAGAGGGACAGACTATTGAAATATACTACCAATTAGTGCTTTCAATGATAGATGGAAAAATTGCCCAGGCTTTGACTGAGACAAATGCTTCATCCAGCTGTATTATATGCAAAGCAACATCAAGTCAGTTAAACCAAGAACCGACAAAGTCAGTAGAAAGTACTGATGCATATGAATTTGGATTACCACCGCTACATACAAGAATAAGGTTTATGGAACACATACTGAAAATAAGCTATGATTTGGACTTCGGATCTTCAGGAACAGTAAGAAATAACGTCACCAACAAAGAGCTAAGGAAATTAAAAAAGAAACATGTTCAAGATGAATTTCTCAAGCATGGGTTGATTATAGATCAACCAAAACAAGGATCAGGCAATACAAATGATGGCAATACCGCCAGAAGATTCTTTTTAGATCCCGAAACTACATCTAATATAACAGGTGTTGATACAGACCTTATTTCAAGATTTAAAACAATTATTGAAGTACTTGCGTGTAACGAGCAAATTAATGCTAGGAAATTTGGTGATTATGTAAAGGAAACCGCTAATATATATACATCCAAATACCCATGGAGAAATATGTCTGCAACAGTGCACAAGGTTCTTTATCATGGAGAAGATGTCATTAAGCACCATATATTACCGATTGGAGATTTATCAGAGGAAGCCCAGGAAAAAAAAGGATTACAGATTACAGATAACATAGTACCAGAAAAATTTCACGAAGCTCTACAAATGAAGATTTAATATATTATTGGCAACGTCTGATCCCTTCATCTATAGCATTCGAAATCAATGCAAATTGGATCATTCGGACTTACATGCCGAAGCTAAGGGACTGCTTTACGACAGAAGTAATACAGAAATTAATATGGAATATTTACAAACAATAATTTAGCCGAATGAATAATAATTACAATTTGCATTTACTATTATTTGAGTGAAATAAAGTATAAAAATATTAATATTTAGTGTAATTTTTTGTTAGTTTATTTAATTGGCCATGAGACCTTTATGAATAAATTGAAAATAAAAACATAAATGATATTGAAATAACGTGTGTCTAACGTGTTTTGTGCATTGTATGAAAATTGGTCACAATATAAATATCTATGATATATTCATTGATTAACGTTTCGTCAGGTACTAATATTTAGTTTTGAATTATGGTTAAAGTTTCTCATAAGTCCGTCATAAAAAATCTAAAGCCAGATTTTGGGAAAAATCCATCATTATATAATACTTAGCGTAAAGGCTTTGAAATACCTAATTATATTTTAAATATTAACAGGTAATTTGTGCTTTAAGTGTTTAAGTAATTTTTTTAATTCAGTGTCTTGCAGATATTCATCTAGTAGAAACGGCTCAGTTATTTATGTCTGCACATGTCTTACAATCGTATGTATATATATTCCAATAACCAAAAGAGTCTAGAATCTATTTATATTATATATATTTAAAAATAAAAAGCGCGGATTTCTAAGCAAACTAAAAAAAATTTAAGTTCAACTTTAACCTTAAATTTCTCCACTACCACTATACTGATTTTAATGAAACTAAAACTGGATAAAAGCTTTAGATGTTATCTATCCACAAAAAAAAAGAATTACAAAAATCTTCATTAGTTCAAAAGTTACAGTTTTGGCTGATGAAAAACGATTCTGAACCATTGTGCGACATAAACCAAACTTTTGTCGGCGGCGGCGTAGCTGACTATAAGTATCAGCGGCTCGGCTCAGCCGGTTGTTAGCCATGATGGCGTAGGTTTCTGCTTAAGTATCTTGAATCAGCTGCTTTTGACACATGAGCCTCCCAAAGCAACAACAAAATGCCATATTGTTTTTTATTGTTTGTAATTTGTTGTAGTATTAGCTTTACCTGTTATGAATTTGCCTTGAAATCTATCGAAGAGTTCGCCACGCACGACGAATTTCGTCCCACGGCGGTGTTGTATTAATTTTCATATCCACAAATGTGTTTTATTTTTTTATGCACAAATGTGTTTTATTTTTTATTATGTTTCTGGAACGCAAACGCCATTCTCCAACATAAAAATGAACTTGAGCACTTCCTCACGGAGAAAATATTGATATAATGTTGGTTTTTGAGACTCATTTGACTTCAAGAAGTCTATTCAAAATTAATGCCTTCACTTTATATGATTCAAAGGACCCAAGAGGAAGAGCTTGCAGTGGATCAGCAATTATAAAAAGTCAAGAATCAAGCGTTATATTATTGACAACATTTGTGAAGAACATACACAGAGAAAACAGTGCCTAATAAATACCTCATAAAATAGAACAAAATTAATAAGATATCTCTCTGATTTTTTCAATAAGGAAATCTTATTAATTTAATAAGGAAAACCTTTTTGAAAATATCAAGACGAAATCTTGTAGTTTTTATTAGGTTATCGTATTGATTTTTTCAAAAAGGTTTTCTTCTTGTTTTTATTAGGCGAACTAGTAAAAAAAATTGTATGTCTTTATTCTCTGAACTTATGTATTTTTATTTAAATTCTATAACATATATGTATTTAGTATATTGTAGATGTTATTTATTTATACATACATACATACACATTATGTTATATTCTTAACTAACTTACTCACCAAGTATTGAACCAGCAAACTTCTGACTGATAGGCAAGCACTCTAACCAATATGCTAACAAGCAGCCTGAATAACCATTGAAATTATTGTGCAAACATTCTTATACAAAAATTAAAAAAAATCATGGAAAAAAATCGTCTCTATCGTGTGTGTTCTGGCTTTCACATCGTTTTCACATGTTTTCTTGCGAGTTCGGATGTTAAAACACATGATACGCCTTGTTAAGTTGGAATTTAGGAAATATAAATGGATAGTGTGTGTTCCAGCATCCGAATTTAGAAGAGCACAATGTGGAAGCCAGAACACACACATATATCTATTTATAGATATGAAATAACAAGACACCTCATAAAATCAAGAAGATTTCCTTATTAAAAAATCAATAAGATGCTTTACACATAACCATATGGGAACCTAATAAAATCAAGAAGAAACCCTTATTGAAAAAATCAATAAGATAGCCTATTATATAAATCTAAAAGAAAAACTTTTTAAGAAAATCAATAAGTCAGCCTAATAAAATCAATAAGAAATCCCTATAGTTTAGAATTTATACGAAAACCTAAAAGAATCAAGAAGTTTTTCTTTATGGATTGTTTTTTTATATAAGATTTCTTCTTGATTTTATGTGGTTTTCTTCTTGATTTTATGTGGTTTTCTTCTTGATAAAATTAATAAGATTTACAACATAAAACAATAAGGAATCTCTATGAAAAAATCTTCGCTTCTTTCTGCTGGGATACCCCTTAGCCTAAAAACGTTTAGAGAAAATCGTCTTCATTCTATTAGGCAGTTTTTTTCTGTGTATACAAGCAACGAGTATTTGTGTCGATAAATTTACTCCCCTCCCAGATTCGCAATTACTGAGGATCAATACGATTCCTACAAATCTCTTGGCCCTTGTTTCGTAGCAGATGGCGACTATAATGCTAAACAAACGTTCCGGCGTTCGCGTCTTATTACACCCAGAGGTCGAGCGTTGTTCAGTATCATTTGCAAAATGGGCTTGGACGTCATTTCGGGTGGGGAGCCCACTTACTGGCCTACTGACATACATAAAATTCCTGATGTTATAGATTTTGGCGTCATGAAAAATTTCTGGGGATCAATTCACGTTGAAGCTCTTCTCTAGATCTCTCGTCCTATCACTCTCCCACGATCGTTACAATCTGTACCCCACTGAGAACTCCTTTACCTCACTTAATTGTGAATTGGCTGGGACTCAAAAAAAATATCTTAGTACTCATTGCACGAGAAACATTACGCTAAGACCACCCGAAGATATTGAAGCTAACATTAGCAACCTTAACGAAATGATTACACAGGCTGCTGAACATGCTACTACCCATCCGCAGACTATGTTCAGTATAATTTATTCTTCGGATATTTAACGTCTCGTACGTGAAACAAGAAGAGCTAGAAGTGAATTTCAACAGCACAGATCACCTCAACATACAACTAGATTTAAAGAGTGCACTAAACGACTCCAAGAGTTGCTTGCATTTGAAAAAACTACATTTCTTTAAAATTATCTGGAGCGTCTTGATGCCACACCATCATCTAATTACTCTATGTGATGCGCTGCTAGAAAGCTAAAAACCCCTGTTGAAATTAAACCGCCTTTGCTGATCATTTAAAATACGTACGTTTGGGGTAAACACATGTACTGGTGTTGTTGATTTGGCGAGTGTAGTTGCTCTACCCCCGCGACCCATAAAGTTTAAGATGCGTGATGTACAAAAACTAATTGCTGAAATTAGTCCGAAGAAAGCTGCAGGTATTGATGGAATAAATAACAAGATGCTGATGAACTTGCCTCATGTTGCAATAAGAATCCTGCTATTTATTTTTAATGCCGTTTCACGAATGCAGTATTTTTCACATAACTGTAAACTTGCCAAGATCAAAATGATTCCGGAACCGGGCATAGATCTTACTAAGGCCGAGTCATATAGCCCTATAAGCTTACTATCAACAATCTCAAAGCTTTTCGAAAAGCTGCTCATGACTAAATTGTCCAAAATTTTAGCTGATAATGGGTGCATCTCGGACCATCAATTTGGCTTTAGAAGTCAGCATAGCAGAATTGAGCAAACGCATAGATTGGTTCAAGTTATAAGGAGGACATTTGAAGAAAAAAGCATTGCTTTGCCCTTTTTATTGCTGTTTCTCAGGCATTTAATAAAGTATGGCACGAAGGCCTATTTTTATAATTGAAGACATACCTTCCAATAAACATACAAAAACTTTTGGAAAGTTATATTATTGATAGGAAGTTCACTGTTCTGGAAGGAGAATTCATGAGTGTGCCCGAATCTATATCTTCCAGTGTACCACAGGTTAGTATTCTGGGGCCAGTCTTGTATTTAATATATACTTGTAATATGCCTGTGAGGAATAATATCCACACCTATATCCACACCTATACTCATACAACCTGTATGAGTATGCACGAAAGCACTTATGAGGCATCCCGCAATCTCCAGGAACATATTACTCATCTGGAAACATGGTTGAACTTATAGAGAATTAAAGTAAATGAAGAAAAGTGTGTTCATATAACGTTTACCCTAAGAAAAGATACTTATTCCCCCATTAGAATCAACAATCAATATATTTCTCAACATTCGCAAGTGAAATACCTTGGTATACACCTTGATCGAAGGCTTAGATGGAAATATCATATTGACTCTAAGTTAACCCAAATGAAACTTTAGTTAACTCAAATAACTTGGTTGATTGAGTTCTCGTTGTACCTTCATAGTGAACAGACGTCTTAGCGGAGTTTTTTTTTATATACATAGTAAACAAACAAAATCATAAAACAATATTCGTAATACATATTGACTTTAATAAATAAGCTTTATTTGATTTTCTTATATCTTTTACATATGGAAATAACAAAAACAAAAAACCGTAAACAAAAAAAACAAACAAAGTGCCCTTGAGCAATACTCTATATGAGTACCTCAAAGGAAAAAAATTGTGAAGTGAGTTATAACGCAGAAATGCCTATTTTACTGTGAGTTCTGATGCTCATAATGATAGCAATAAAAGTAAAAAATCTGATAATAGACTTGCTGTGAGTTCTGAAGCTCTTAATAAAAATCAAAAATCTAATAATGGAATTTTTCTAACGGCAAAACCACAGTTTCGTCAGCGATCAACTTCGCTTTGTCCAATGCCAACAAGTGAATCGTTGACATTATTGCCTAGTACTTCTACATTTAACGCAGCGATATCATCCGCTTCGGGCTCGGGGTCATCACTTAACCAAGTTGTCACTGAAGATAACATTAGCCCAAAACCCAAGGTCCAAGTCGGAATGGACAGATATATCACAATTTTAAAGCGCGGGCGAAGCCCAAATTCATCAAAAATTTCATCGGTTCCAAAGATATCCAGGGATAACGACGTCGCAGCAGTTAACCGTCAAAATCGTTTTTCAATATTACAAGCTAATAACGACCAGGTCGCTGTATCATCCAAAAAAAAAAACTTCCAAACCACCACCATTATATCTGAGAGAAAAAATTCTAATGCCCTTATTAAAAAATTAGTCTCGGGCGTTGGTGAGAACGCATTTCACGTTATTCCAATAAAACGTGGTAAAATTGATGAAACGAAAATTCAGATATACGAAGAAAAAGATTTCCGCAAAACTATTACTGATTTCGAAAAAAATAAAACAAATTTTTATACTTATCAGCTTAAAAGTGCTAAAGGTATGCAGATCGTATTGAAGGGCATTGATGCTTATGTTAATCCCGAAGAAATAAAAGATGCACTCATCATACAAGGATTTAAAGTAAAAAGTGTTACTTACATAATCAATAGAGAGAAGATCCTCCAGCCTCTATTTCGTGTTGCACTGGAGCCAAATGATATACAGTTGAAAAAAACAAGACACATCCAATTTATAGCCTAAAATACCTTTTATACCGAAAAATTACAGTTGAAGAGCCACATAAGCGTTCAGGTCCCGTACAGTGCCACAATTTCCAAGAATATGGTCATACAAAAACTTACTGCAATTTACCTACAGTTTGTGTTATCTGCGGTGAATTGCATGGTACTGCTAGCTGCAATAAGCCAAAAGATCAAGCAGAAAAAAAATGTAGTAATTGTGGTGGTAATCACACCGCTAACTACAGAGGATTACCTGTATATTCTTTCGTTAAACAGGGTATGGGTCAAAAACCGAAACTAGCTCCAGCTCAATCAGCAAACGCTTACTCCGCCACTATTCCTCAAACAAGCCAACCAGTTAGTTCACATGTATCGTATGCCGATGCTGCTAAGTTCTATTCCCACAAAATATGTTTCACCGCCAAATAATTCAACGAATGCAAACTCAAGCTTTAACTTTAGCCGCCTTGAAGTAATCTGGTGCTAACTATTAATAGTTTTACAACAAATATGACTAGAATGGTGCAAGAAATGCTGCGAATGCAGAACAAACTGCTTCAGGCATTAGTTAAGATGCCATGAACACGTTAAAAATATGTTTCTGAAACGCAAACGGCATTCGCCAACATAAAAATTAACTTGAGCACTTCCTCACGGAAAAAAATATTGATATAATGTTGGTCTCAGAGACTCATTTGACTTCGAGAAACCTTTTTAAAATTTCTGGCTACACCTTATATGATTCAAAGGACCCGAGAGGAAGAGCATGCGGTAGATCAGCAATTCTAATAAAGTCAAGACTCAAACATTATATTATTGACAATATTTGTGAGGAACATCTACAAGCAACGAATATTTGTGTTGAAAATTTTTGCACAAAAAACGTGGTAAAATTGATGAAACGAAAATTCAGATATACGAAGAAAAAGATTTCCGCAAAATTATTAGTGATTTAAAAAAAAAACAAATTTTTATACTTATCAGCTTAAAAGTGCTAAAGGTATGCAGATCGTATGGAAGGGAATTGATGCTTATGTAAATCCCGAAGAAATAAAAGATGCACTCATCATACAAGGATTTAAAGTAAAAAGTGTTGCTAATATAATCAATAGAGAGAAGACCCCCAGCTAACTACAGAGGATGCCCTGTATATTCTGTCGTTTAACAGGATATGGGCCCAAAACCAAAATTAGCTCCAGCTCAGTCAGCAAACGCTAACTCCGCCACTTTTCCTCAAACTATCCAACCAGTAACTTCACGTGTATCCTATGCCGATGCTGCTAAGACCAGTTGTATTCCCACACAAAATGTTTCACCAAATACAAATACAAATACAAACTCAGGCTTTAATTTTAATCGCCTTGAAGCTACTATTGAAAATCTGGTGCAAACTATAAACAATTTTACAACAAGTATGACTAGCATGATGCAAGAAATGCTGAGAATGCAAAATACTCTGCTTCAAGCATTACCTAACAAACCATGAACACGTTAAAAATATGTTTCTGGAACGCAAACGGCATTCGCCAACACAAAACGAACTTGAGCACTTCCTCACGGAAAAAAATATTGATACAAATTCTCTCTTGCATCTCGTGAGTCTCTGAGACTCATTTGACTTCGAGAAGCCTTTTTAAAATTTCTGGCTACACCTTATATGATTCAAAGGACCCGAGAGGAAGAGCATGCGGTGGATCAGCAATTCTAATAAAGTCAAGACTCAAACATTATATTATTGACAACATTTGTGAGGAACATCTACAAGCAACGAATATTTGTGTTGAAAATTTTTGCACAAATTTTGTGATATCATCAATTTACTCCCCTCCCAGATTCGCAATTAATGAGAATCAATACGAGGATTTCTATAAATCTCTTGGCCCTTGTTTTGTAGCAGCTGGCGACTATAATGCTAAACATACGTTCTGGGGTTCGCGTCATATTACACCCATAGGTCGAGCGTTGTTCAACACAATTTCAAAAATGGGCTTGGACGTCATTTCTAGTGGGGTGCCTACTACTGGCCTACTGACATAAATAAAATTCCGGATGTTATAGATTTTGGCGTCATGAAAAACATTTCTAGGGAATTAATTAAGCTTCTTTAAATCTTTCGTCCGATCACTCTCCCACGATCGTTACAATCTGTAGCCCACAGAGAAGTGATTTACCTCACTCGTATGTAAAGATGATCAGTCGTGTAAATTGGCTGCGATTCAAAAAATATCTTAGTAGTCATTGCACGGAAAACATTACGCTAAGAACACCCGAGGATATTGAAGCTAACATCGCCAACCTTAACGAAATGATTACACAGGCTGCTGAACATGCTACTACTTCCCATCCGCAGACTGGATTTAATAAAATTTATCCTACCGATATTGAACGTGTCGTGTGTGAAAAAAGAAGAGCTAGAAGGGAATGGCAACAGCACAGATCATATTTATATATTTATTTATTATATCTTCAAATATGAACTAACAATAGGTATTCAAATCTTAAATCTAAATATATTTAACTAGGCCCAACCAGTATAGGACATAAACTTAGTGATAGTTATTAATAATAGACTGAGGGATGAATTTCTACCAATCAGCCAATGTACCTGAGTTAACTTTAGTTTCATTTGTGTTAGCTTAACGTCAATCTGGTGTTTCCATGTAAGCCTTCTATTAAAGTGTATACCAAGGTATTTCACAAGTGAATGTTGAGGAGCAATTTGCATATTGGTTTTAAATGGGGGAACAAGTATCCTTTCGTAGGGTAAATGTTATCTGAGCACACTTCTGTTCGTTTACCTTTATTCACCATAAGTTTAACCATAGTTCTAGCTTGGTAATATGTTGCTGAAGGTATCGGGAAGCCTCTTGAGGGTATTCGTGCATACTAAAGCAGGCTGTATCATCCGCAAATGTAGATGTGTGAATATTACTGCTCAATTGCATATCACAAGTATATATCAAATACAAAACTGGCCCCAGTACACTCCCCTGTGGCACACCGGATGAGATTATTTCAGGCGTACTCATAAAATTTCCTTCCACAACCGTGATCTTCCGGGCAATAACGTAACTTTCCAAAAGATATAGAGTGTTTATTGGTAGGTATGTCTTTAATTTTAAAATTAGGCCTTCATGCCACACTTTATCAAATGCCTGAGAAACGTCAATAAACAGATCAGAGCAATATTTATTTTCTTCAAAAGTTTTTCTTATAAATTGAACCAATCTATGAGTTTGTTCAATTGTGCTATGCTGACTTCTAAATCCAAATTGATGGTCCGGTATGCACTCATTATCAGTTAGAATTGGGGACAATTTTATCATGAGTAACTTTTCAAAGACCTTTGACATTGTTGACAGTAAACTTATTGGCCTATATGACTCAGCCTTGGTAAGATCTTTGCCCGGCTTTGGAATCATTTTAACCTTGACAAGCTTCCAGCTGTTTGGGTAATACTCCAGTCGTAAAATGGCATTAAAAATGAATAACAGTATTCTAATTGCAATACGAGGCAACTTCATCATCATCTGGTTACTAATTTCATCAATACCCGGATCTTTTATCGGGTATTGATGAAATTAGTTTTT
This sequence comes from Tachina lurida, assembly GCA_944452675.1. Taxonomy (NCBI): domain Eukaryota; kingdom Metazoa; phylum Arthropoda; class Insecta; order Diptera; family Tachinidae; genus Tachina; species Tachina lurida. The sequence goes on along the minus strand of OX101755.1, from coordinate 55,944,845 downwards.
GTACATCACGCGCCTTGAGTTTTATGGGTCGACGGGCTAGAGCAACTACACTCGGCAAATCAACAGCACCAGAACATGTGTTTGGGGTAAATACGGATTTTAAATGCTCAGCAAATATTTTACCTTTTTCAATATCGCTTCTTGTCCAACCTCCGGTAGATGTGCGCAGAGGTGGTTTAAAATCTACGGGTATTTTAAGCTTTCTAGCAGCGCGTCACAAAGAGTAGTTATATGCTGGTGTGACATCACGAACTTCCAGATAATTTTTAAGAGATGCAGTTTTTTCAAATGCAAGCAACTCTTGCAGTCGTATAGTGCACTCTTTAAATCTAGTTTTATTTTGAGGTGATTTGTGCTGTTGCCATTCCCTTCTAGCTTTTTTTTTCACACACGAGACATTCAATATCCGTAGAATAAATTCTATTAAACCCAGTCTGCGGATGGGAGGTAGTGGTATGTTCAGCAGCCTGTTTAATATTTTCATTAAGGTTAGATTCAGTATCATCGGGTGTTCTTAGCGTCATACTTTCCGTGCAATGACTTCTAAGATATCTTTTGAGGTACAAATTTTAACGATCGTATAGAGTGGTCGGACGAGAGATCTAGAGAAGCTTCAACTTGAATTAGTTCCCTAAAGATATTTTTATGACACAAAAATCTATAATATCCGGACTTTTTTGTATGTCAGTAGGCCAATAAGTGGGCTCCCCACTCGAAATGACGTCTAAGCCCATTTTTGAAATTGTGTTGAACAACGCGCGACCTCTTAATAAAACGCGAACCCCAGAACGTATGTTTTGTATTGTAGTCGCCAGCTGCTACAACACAAGTTCCAAGAGATTTATAGAAATTGTCGTATTGATCCTCAGTGATTGAATATTTGGGAGGGGAGTAAATTGATATCACAAAATTTGTCAAAAATTTTCAATGCCAATATTTGTTGCTTGCGGATGTTCTTCACAAATGTTGTCAATAATATAGTGCCTGAGTTTCGACTTTATTAGAATTGCTGATCCACCGCATGCTCTTCCTTTCGGGTCCTTTGAATCATATAAGGTGTAGCCATAAATTTTAAAAAGGCTTCTCGAAGTCAAATGTGTCTCTGAGACCAACATTATATCAATATTTTTTTGCGTGAGGAAGTGCTCAAATTCATTTTTACGTTGGCGAATGCCGTTTGCGTTCAAGAAACATTTTTTTAACGTGTTCATGGTTTGTTGACTAATGCTTGAAGCAGAGTATTCTGCATTCTCAGCATTTCCTGCATCATGCTAGCCATATTTGTTGTAAAGTTGTTTATAGTTAGCACCAGATTCTCAATAGTAGCTTCAAGGCGAGTAAAGTTGAAGCTTGAGTTTGCGTTCGTTGCATTCTTTGGCGGTGAAACATTTTGTGTGGGAATACAACTGGTCTTAGCAGCATCGGCATAGGATACACGTGAAGTTACTGGTTGGATAGTTTGAGGAAAAGTGGCGGAGTTAGCGTTTGCTGACTGAGCTGGAGCTAATTTTGGTTTTGGGCCCATATCCTGTTAAACGAAAGAATATACAGGGCATCCTCTGTAGTTAGCTGGGGGATCTTCTCTCTATTGATTATATTAGTAACACTTTTTACTTTAAATCCTTGTATGATGAGTGCATCTTTTATTTCTTCGGGATTAACATAAGCATCAATTCCCTTCCATACGATCTGCATACCTTTAGCACTTTTAAGCTGATAAGTATAAAAATTTGTTTTTTTTTAAATCAGTAATAATTTTGCGGAAATCTTTTTCTTCGTATATCTGAATTTTCGTTTCATCAATTTTACCACGTTTTTTGTGCAAAAATTTTCAACACAAATATTCGTTGCTTGTAGATGTTCCTCACAAATATTGTCAATAATATAATGTTTGAGTCTTGACTTTATTAGAATTGCTGATCCACCGCATGCTCTTCCTCTCGGGTCCCTTGAATCATATAAGGTGTAGCCATAAATTTTAAAAAGGCTTCCCGAAGTCAAATGTGTCTCTGAGACCAACATTATATCAATATTTTTTTCCATGAGGAAGTGCTCAACTTCATTTTTACGTAAGCGAATGCTGTTTGCGTTCCAGAAAAATATGTTTAACGTGTTTATGGCTTGTTAACTAAAGCCTGAAGCAATGTATTCTGAATTCGCAGCATTTCTTGCATCATATTTGTCATATTTGTTAAAAATTATTTATAGTTTGCACCAGATTATAAATAGCAGCTTGCAGGCGATTGAAATTAAAGCTAAAGTTTGTATTTGTTGAATTATTTGGTGGTGAAACATTTTGTGTGGGAAAAGAATTTGTTTTAGCAGCATCGGCATACGATAGACGGGAAGTAACTGCTTGGCTCAATTGCGCAATAGTGGCGGATAAAGCGTTAGCTGATTGGGCTGGGGCTAATTTAGGTGTTTGCCTCATAGTCTGTTTGACGAAATAGTACACATGACACCCTCTGTAGTTAGCGGTGTGATTACCTCCACAGGTACTGAATTTTTTGTCACTTAGATATTTTGGCTTATTGCAACTAGCAGTGCCGTGTAATTCGCCGCACACAACACAAACAGTAGGTAAATTGCAGTAAATTTTAGTATGGCCATATTCCACAGCCGGGCAAAGATCTTACCAAGGCTGTCATATAGGCCAATAAGTTTACTGACAACAATTCAAAGCTCTTTGAAAAGTTCCTCATGATGAAATTGTCATTGTACATCAACTGATGTAGATTTCTGCCTTACTCATTGGCTTGTGGCAACAATTAAATAAAAATATACTTAATAGTAACAAAAAAGTTTGTCTTAAGTAGAACAAAAATAATTGAAGGTTAGCCGCGAATAACGTTTTAAGTGACAAAATAATAATTTTCAGGAGAACCGAAAAACGTATTTTAAAGAGGAAAGATTGTTTATTTCGTTTAAATTTTTTTTAGCTTATCGAAAATAATGATAATTTGCAATAACTTTTCTTTTTATATCTCTGCTACATTTATCAATTATTTTCGACAATTTCGTTTACATGATTTTATTAGTTACTTACAAAGTTTTCCACTGACTGACTGATTGTAATTGTATTTTGACGGCGATAAGATGCATAATTTTGGATGGTTTGATGTTTGTTTTGTAAAAAAATGGTTTTTTAAAAAATGTCTTTTACAACGTTATTCGCGGCTGTGCTTCAATTAACAAACATGTGCATAGTTAGTAGGGTTTGGGATTTCCCGGACTTCTGCACTTCCCGGGAAACGGGAATTAAAAAATCAAGTTCCCGGGAAAAGCTAATTTTCTAAATTAAATACATTTATTAAATGAAAGTTGGTGAAATTTCGATTGTTTTATTAATGTAAGCATTCTTTTGAAATAAAAGTTAATAAAAAAGAGGTTCTAAGACAAATTTTTAAGAATTTTTAATTGAATTTAAGCAAATGGAATAAAGTTATTACACAGCAAAAGATCATATAAAAACCAATTGACGACTGTTAACACAGTTAGTAGACAATTTTCTAATAAGACCTACCTTCATTTTAAAAAGAATTTGCTTTGCTTGTTTCTCATTCTTTTTGAAAAAGTTCCAAGCGGTTTCTTATCGTTAAGTACAAGCAGGTTACTGCGGTTACTGCGCTGCGGCGAATTTTGAATACCCTGGGCCACAGTATGTCTAAGTGTCTTTAATTTTTCATTTTATTTCTCCTAAAATATTTTCTTCAGGGTTTCCATAATAGCGTCTACTTGTAATAAATTTAAGTTTTGTCAACTCAGAGTTCTTACAGCTTAAAATTTTCACTACACTTTTCAAAATTTGTTCACTACTTCGGCGAAAAATCACTTCAAGTTCGCTTATCATTGAATTATTTACTTTAGGAAATAATTATATCATTGCAATCATTGATACTTATACAATTTATTCCACTTTTTATAGGAGATATGGTATGACCTCAATTTAATGGAATTTTTATAAAATTTCAGACTAGATTTGAATAGCTCAAATTTTTATTTTATATTAAAAATATATGGACATTTTACTGCTTGTTTATCGGCGTCGAAAGAATTCTTTCTTTCTTACAGTTACATTTAAAACAAAAACTCAATTTAAATTTTAAGATTAAAAAATTTCCTTCGAACGAGGTATATGTAAGTGTTTAAACAGACAATGAAAAACGTGTCAACGTTCGTGTAAATTTAGTCATACAATCATTCAAACGAACTTTTGTAATATATAAAAAAATAATAAGTTTTTATATTAAAGTAAAATTGTATTATAAATTCTATATATTTATGAAATAACATGCACTTTAAATTTCCCGTTTTCCCGGGGAAATCTCAAAAATTTCCCGGGAATATTAGACAGACATTTCCCAGGATTTCCCGCCGGGGAATTCCCGTTTCCCAAACCCTAACAGTTAGTAAAGAACAAACGACAATGGTAAGACTGTTGTAAATTTAGAGATGGTAACTTTGAGCCTTCATTACAAAACACATGAGCAAATTGAAATACGATGAATCAAACCAATTCACATATTCCATTTGCAAAAAAGTTTCGTATATAAAGCAGAAATCTACATCAACTGACACCACATACAGTGGACAAAACACAGAAGAACGCTGATGATGAAGGTTTAGTGGCCTTCGAAAACGGCTAGCTGTTCCGTTCAACTATGTGTTGTCAGAATATTTACAACTAACTTTGATGTTATTTGTTCATTAATAATTATCACATGTAATTTGGCTTACAAGGCGATACGAACATTAGCCTGTCCAATTCATAAAAATATAGAAAAATTCTTTTTCTACTACAAACTCCCGAGTCGATTCTATAACTGTAATAATTTCTATTGCGACGCAGAAAAAAATATTACAATTAAACCGAATATAATAAAAAAAATTATATCGGTAAGTAAAAAAGTTCTTGTAAAAGAGCTTCTATTATGTAAACTGCAGCTAAGCCACAACGCCAATTATTTTGTTATTTAATTAACAAACCGGATTTTTCTCCATAAATGCATTTTCTATTCGAATAATTAAATTTTTAAGTTATATTTAGTTTTATTATATATACTAAAAATGTTAATTGAAGTGTTATTATTAGGGTTTTGGAAACGGGAATTCTCGGGTGGGAAATCCAGAAAAATGTCCGTTTAATATTCCCGGGAAAACTTTGAGATTTTCCCGGGAAAACGGGAAATTAAATTAAAATATATATAGAATTTTGTGGCCCACATATTTATAATCCTATTTTACTTTAATATAAAAACTCAGTTTTTTATGTATTAGAAAAGTTCGTTTGAATGATTGTATGACTAAATTTACACGAAAGTTGATACGTTTTTTATGTCTGTTGAAACACTTACATATATCCTGTTCGAAGAAAATTTTTCAATCTTAAAATTTAAACCAATTCTAAAATTGTGTTTTTTTCAAATGTAACTGTAAGAAAGAAAGAATTCTTTCGACGCCGATAAACAAGCAATAAAATTTCCAAATTTGTTTAATATAAAATAAAAATGTTAGCTACTCAAATCTACACTGAAATTTCATAAAAATTCCATCAAATTGAGGTCATACCATATCTCCTAATGCGTCTACAAAAAAAATTATTGCTCTATTGCAAGATGCATTGAGTAAAGGCCGTTTCCGAGTATAACACAAGTGTTAATACGTTTGTGGTAAATGAAACTCTGACATGCTGAGTTTTAGTTGTTTTTTGAGCATTTTGAAACTGAAATTAGATCAGCGAGACATTTTAGTCAAAAGTATTAATAGTTGTATTATAGTCCGAAACAGCCTTAATGACTATCATTTAATAACCATAACGTAAAAAAGTGGAATAAATTATATAATTTTATAATGATGGCAATGATATAATCGTTTCCTAAAGTAAATAATTCGATCCTAAGAGAACTTGAAGTGATTTTTCGCCGAATTAGTGAACAAATTTTGAAAAGTGTAGTGAAAATTTTAAGCTGTGAAAACTCTGAGTTGACAAAACTTAAATTTATTATAACTAGACGCTATTATTGAAACCCTGAAGAAAATATTTTATAGGAAATAAGATGAAAAATGAAAGAGACTTAGACAGACTCTGGCTCAGGGTATTTAAAATTCAGCTCAGCGGAGTGTCGTACTGTAACCTTGTACTTAACGATAAGAAACCGCCTGGAATTTTCGCAAAAAGAATGAGAAACCAGCAAGGCAAATTCTTATTAAAATGAGGGTAGGTTAGCAGGCTGCTGGTGAATAATGAAAATTTAGGGGTCCAGCAGCCCGTTTCTATAACTTTCGTTACGCATTATAACGAACGAAATAACGAATTTAGTGGTGTAACGAACGGCGATGTTTCTATAAGTGTGGTGGTATTCATTTTCGTTACAATTTTCGTTACAGTTTTCGTTACAGTTTTCGTTATTATATGTTCAACAGAAAGTGTAGTGATATGGACCATGGATGGAGCGATGTACCATTGTCTTGCTGATCAAACAAACGAAATCCTGCCCAATATCCCTTAAGTAGGATCCTATCGCATAATAATGCAATGCTGCTGCCATCCTCAATGGTTTTGGAATAAAAGTTATTCTTACTTCGTCTTTCATGTAAGGGCGTATTTCATGCAACAACGCTATTGCTGCATCTTTTTTAAATCTAAAAAGCTCTTCAAATCGCGCTTGCGGGAGGTGAAAAGGGTTGGTTGAATCCCTTAGGTAGCGTCTATGTACACGCAGCATATTTCGCTGGTCAACTAATATTGCTAGTGCGGCAGCTGCAAAGTCACAAGCCTCAAAAAAATTAAATAAGTAAATAATTCACATTTACACACTTACTTTTTTATCTTTACTTACTTTTTTAAATTAATAATTAAGCAAATCAATACAATACAATATATTCAAGTCAAATGTACAAGTAGAATTGAAGCAGACAAAACAACTAAGCTGTTACACATAACGAACAGTGTTTTGTTTCCACTGTTTCATACACTTTATAATAAATCGCCACGCTCGAGCGCGCTCGTAAAGAAAGGTAAGTTTTCTGAGTTGTAGAAACACTTCGAAGCTAAATTTCGTTATGACCCATTCGTTATGAAAAAAATAAAAATCATTCGTTATCATAACGAAAAGTTATAGAAACGGGCTGCAGCTCACTTGTTTCAAATACGATGATCCCTTTGTGCTGAAAATGAAGGTAGGACTTATTATAAAATTGTCTACTAATTGTGGTAACAGTCGTCAATTCTTTCTTATCTTTTTCTGTTTAATAACTTTACTCCATTTCCTTAAATTCTTAAAAAATTTGTCTTAGAACCTCTTTTGTATTAACTTTTATTTCAAAAGAATGATTACATTAATAAAACAATCGAAATTTCGCCAACTTTCATTTAATAAATGTATTTAATTTAGAAAATTAAGTTCCCGGGAACTTGATTTTCCCATTCCCGTTTCCCGGGAAGTGCAAGAGTCTGGGAAATCCCAAACAGTAGTAATTATGTATCTCGATTCGATATGGAAATCATTCGTACTTGTAAACTTATACATGTTTGCTTTCGAATTGAAATATAACATAACCTCCCAGGTATTTAAATTTCTCTGGCGTCAAAAAAGTAACTACTCAAATTCCACAAATTTCATGTTTTTTCCATACATATTACGGTTTGTATGGGAGCTACTATAAGGAGCAGAGATAGAAGTTTGAGTTCTTCAAAAAAATTTTGGTTGTATAAAAATAATCTGTATGCTTTTGCATTCAGAAAAAACTGCATTTTATTAGAATAAGGGTGGCCCGAGGAACAATTGTGCTGCATAGAATATATAGTTGTTGAATTACTCGACGAAAAGTGTAATTTTTACCGAAGTTACTGACTTCGACAGATTGGCGCGGCACCAAAACTGCTTCGATTGACCTGAAACCTTCCAGATTTTTTCTTTATCTCAAAAATAAAAAACTGGTGGGTAAGACTTCAATATTTCCAACTTTAAATATAAAAGCTATTATATTTTGAATGCAAGTGCCATTTTGTATGGCGCTTACGAGGTTTTGGAAATGGCTTGGACGTCATTTCGGGTGGGGAGCCCACTTACTGGCCTACTGACATACATAAAATTCCTGATGTTATAGATTTTGGCGTCATGAAAAATTTCTGGGGATCAATTCACGTTGAAGCTCTTCTCTAGATCTCTCGTCCTATCACTCTCCCACGATCGTTGCAATCTGTACCCCACTGAGAACTCCTTTACCTCACTTAATTGTGAATTGGCTGGGACTCAAAAAATATCTTAGTACTCATTGCACGAGAAACATTACGCTAAGACCACACGAAGATATTGAAGCTAACATTAGCAACCTTAACGAAATGATTACACAGGCTGCTGAACATGCTACTACCCATCCGCAGACTATGTTCAATATAATTTATTCTTCGGATATTTAACGTCTCGTACGTGAAACAAGAAGAGCTAGAAGTGAATTTCAACAGCACAGATCACCTCAACATACAACTAGATTTAAAGAGTGCACTAAACGACTCCAAGAGTTGCTTGCATTTGAAAAAACTACATTTCTTTAAAATTATCTGGAGCGTCTTGATGCCACACCATCATCTAATTACTCTATGTGATGCGCTGCTAGAAAGCTAAAAACCCCTGTTGAGATTAAACCGCCTTTGCTGATCATTTAAAATACGTACGTTTGGGGTAAACACATGTACTGGTGTTGTTGATTTGGCGAGTGTAGTTGCTCTACCCCCGCGACCCATAAAGTTTAAGATGCGTGATGTACAAAAACTAATTGCTGAACTTAGTCCGAAGAAAGCTGCAGGTATTGATGGAATAAATAACAAGATGCTGATGAACTTGCCTCATGTTGCAATAAGAATCCTGCCATTTATTTTTAATGCCGTTTCACGAATGCAGTATTTTTCACATAACTGTAAACTTGCCAAGATCAAAATGATTCCGGAACAGGGCATAGATCTTACTAAGGCCGAGTCATATAGCCCTATAAGCTTACTATCAACAATCTCAAAGCTTTTCGAAAAGCTGCTCATGACTAAATTGTCCAAAATTTTAGCTGATAATGGGTGCATCTCGGACCATCAATTTGGCTTTAGAAGTCAGCATAGCAGAATTGAGCAAACGCATAGATTGGTTCAAGTTATAAGGAGGACATTTGAAGAAAAAAGCATTGCTTTGCCCTTTTTATTGCTGTTTCTCAGGCATTTAATAAAGTATGGCACGAAGGCCTATTTTTATAATTGAAGACATACCTTCCAATAAACATACAAAAACTTTTGGAAAGTTATATTATTGATAGGAAGTTCACTGTTATGGAAGGAGAATTCATGAGTGTGCCCGAATCTATATCTTCCAGTGTACCACAGGTTAGTATTCTGGGGCCAGTCTTGTATTTAATATATACTTGTAATATGCCTGTGAGGAATAATATCCACACCTATACATTTGCCGATGATACAACCTGTATGAGTATGCACGAAAGCACTTATGAGGCATCCCGCAATCTCCAGGAACATATTACTCATCTGGAAACATGGTTGAACTTATAGAGAATTAAAGTAAATGAAGAAAAGTGTGTTCATATAACGTTTACCCTAAGAAAAGATACTTATTCCCCCATTCGAATCAACAATCAATATATTTCTCAACATTCGCAAGTGAAATACCTTGGTATACACCTTGATCGAAGGCTTACATGGAAATATCATATTGACTCTAAGTTAACCCAAATGAAACTTTAATTAACTCAAATAACTTGGTTGATTGAGTTCTCGTTGTACGTTCATAATGAACAGACGTCTTAGCGGAGTTTTTTTTTATATACATAGTAAACAAACAAAATCATAAAACAATATTCGTAATACATATTGACTTTAATAAATAAGCTTTATTTGATTTTCTTATATTTTTTACATATAGAAATAACAAAAACAAAAAACCGTAAACAAAAAAAAACAAACAAAGTGCCCTTGAGCAATACTCTATATGAGTACCTCAAAGGAAAAAAATTGTGAAGTGAGTTATAACGCAGAAATGCCTATTTTACTGTGAGTTCTGATGCTCATAATGATAGCAATAAAAGTAAAAAATCTGATAATAGACTTGCTGTGAGTTCTGAAGCTCTTAATAAAAATCAAAAATCTAATAATGGACTTTTTCTAACGGCAAAACCACAGTTTCGTCAGCGATCAACTTCGCTTTGTCCAATGCCAACAAGTGAATCGTTGACATTATTGCCTAGTACTTCTACATTTAACGCAGCGATAGCATCCGCTTCGGGCTCGGGGTCATCACTTAACCAAGTTGTCACTGAAGATAACATTAGCCCAAAACCCAACGTCCAAGTCGGAATGGACAGATATATCACAATTTTAAAGCGCGGGCGAAGCCCAAATTCATCAAAAATTTCATCGGTTCCAAAGATATCCAGGGATAACGACGTCGCAGCAGTTAACCGTCAAAATCGTTTTTCAATATTACAAGCTAATAACGACCAGGTCGCTGTATCATCCAAAAAAAAAACTTCCAAACCACCACCAATATATCTGAGAGAAAAAATTCTAATGCCCAATAAAACGTGGTAAAATTGATGAAACGAAAATTCAGATATACGAAGAAAAAGATTTCCGCAAAATTATTACTGATTTCGAAAAAAATAAAACAAATTTTTATACTTATCAGCTTAAAAGTGCTAAAGGTATGCAGATCGTATTGAAGGGCATTGATGCTTATGTTAATCCCGAAGAAATAAAAGATGCACTCATCATACAAGGATTTAAAGTAAAAAGTGTTACTAATATAATCAATAGAGAGAAGATCCCTCAGCCTCTATTTCGTGTTGAACTGGAGCCAAATGATATACAGTTGAAAAAAAACGAGACACATCCAATTTATAGCCTAAAATACCTTTTATACCGAAAAATTACAGTTGAAGAGCCACATAAGCGTTCAGGTCCAGTACAGTGCCACAATTGCCAAGAATATGATCATACAAAAACTTACTGCAATTTACCTACAGTTTGTGTTATCTGCGATTAATTGCATGGTACTGCTAGATGCAATAAGCCAAAAGATCAAGCAGAAAAAAATGCAGTAATTGTGGTGGTAATCACATCGCTAACTACAGAGGATATATTGTATATTATATGTATATTATTTCGTTTTAAAAATAAAACAAATTTTTATACTTATCAGCTTAAAAGTGCTAAAGGTATGCAGATCGTATTGAAGGGCATTGATGCTTATGTTAATCCCGAAGAAATAAAAGATGCACTCATCATACAAGGATTTAAAGTAAAAAGTGTTACTAATATAATCAATAGAGATAAGATCCCCCAGCCTCTATTTCGTGTTGAACTGGAGCCAAATGATATACAGTTGAAAAAAAAACGAGACACATCCAATTTATAGCCTAAAATACCTTTTATACCGAAAAATTACAGTTGAAGAGCCACATAAGCGTTCAGGTCCAGTACAGTGCCACAATTTGCCAAGAATATGATCATACAAAAACTTACTGCAATTTACCTACAGTTTGTGTTATCTGCGATTAATTGCATGGTACTGCTAGCTGCAATAAGCCAAAAGATCAAGCAGAAAAAAATGCAGTAATTGTGGTGGTAATCACATCGCTAACTACAGAGGATTACCTGTATATTATTTCGTTAAACAGGCTATTGGTCAAAAACCGAAACTAGCTCCAGCTCAATCAGCAAACACTTACTCCGCAACTCTTCCTCAAACAAGCCAACCAGTTAGTTCAGATGTATCGTATGCCGATGCTGCTAAGACTATTTCTATTCCCACACAACATGTTCCACCGCCAAATAATACAACGAATGCAAACTCAAGCTTTAACTTTAGTCGCCTTGAAGCTACTATTGAGAATCTGGTGCTAACTATTAATAGTTTTACAACAAATATGACTAGAATGATGCAAGAAATGCTGCGAATGCAGAATACACTGCTTCATGTTAGTTAAGATGCCATGAACACGTTAAAAATATGTTTCTGGAACGCAAACCGCATTCGCCAACATAAAAATGAACTTGAATGGAAAAAAATATTGATATAATGTTGGTCTCAGAGACTCATTTGACTTCGAGAAGCCTTTTTAAAATTTCTGGCTACACCTTATATGATGCAAAGGACCCGAGAGTAAGAGCTTGCGGTGGATCAGCAATTCTAATAAAGTCAAGCCTCAAACATTATATTATTGACAACATTTGTGAGGAACATCTACAAGCAACGAATATTTGTGTTGAAAATTTTTGCACAAATTTTGTGATATCATCAATTTACTCCCCTCCCAGATTCGCAATTACTGAGAATCAATACGAGGATTTCTATAAATCTCTTGGCCCTTGTTTCGTAGCAGCTGGCGACTATAATGCTAAACATACGTTCTGGGGTTCGCGTTTTATTAAGAGGTCGCGCGTTGTTCAACACAATTTCAAAAATGGGCTTAGACGTCATTTCGAGTGGGGAGCCCACTTATTGGCCTACTGACATACAAAAAAGTCCGGATATTATAGATTTTTGTGCCATAAAAATATCTTTAGGGAACTAATTCAAGTTGAAGCTTCTCTATATCTCTCGTCCGACCACTCTATACGATCGTTAAAATTTGTACCTCAAAAGATAATTGAAGTGTTATTATTAGGGTTTTGGAAACGGGAATTCTCGGGTGGGAAATCCAGAAAAATGTCCGTTTAATATTCCCGGGAAAACTTTGAGATTTTCCCGGGAAAACGGGAAATTAAATTAAAATATATAGAATTTTGTGGCCCGCATATTTATAATCCTATTTTACTTTAATATAAAAACGCAGTTTTTTATGTATTAGAAAAGTTCGTTTGAATGATTGTATGACTAAATTTATACGAAAGTTGATACGTTTTTTATGTCTGTTGAAACACTTACATATATCCTGTTCGAAGAAAATTTTTCAATCTTAAAATTTAAACCAATTCTAAAATTGTGTTTTTTTCAAATGTAACTGTAAGAAAGAAAGAATTCTTTCGACGCCGATAAACAAGCAATAAAATTTCCAAATTTGTTTAATATAAAATAAAAATGTTAGCTACTCAAATCTACACTGAAATTTCATAAAAATTCCATCAAATTGAGGTCATACCATATCTCCTAATGCGTCTACGAAAAAAATTATTGCTCTATTGCAAGATGCATTGAGTAAAGGCCGTTTCCGAGTATAATACAAGTGTTAATACGTTTGTGGTAAATGAAACTCTGACATGCTGAGTTTTAGTTGTTTTTTGAGCATTTTGAAACTGAAATTAGATCAGCGAGACATTTTAGTCAAAAGTATTAATAGTTGTATTATAGTCCGAAACAGCCTTAATGACTATCATTTAATCACCATAACGTAAAAAAGTGGAATAAATTATATAATTTTATAATGATGGGAATGATATAATCGTTTCTAAAGTAAATAATTCGATCCTAAGAGAACTTGAAGTGATTTTTCGCCGAATTAGTGAACAAATTTTGAAAAGTGTAGTGAAAATTTTAAGCTGTGAAAACTCTGAGTTGACAAAACTTAAATTTATTATAACTAGACGCTATTATTGAAACCCTGAAGAAAATATTTTATAGGAAATAAGATGAAAAATGAAAGAGACTTAGACAGACTCTGGCTCAGGGTATTTAAAATTCAGCTCAGCGGAGTGTCGTACTGTAACCTTGTACTTAACGATAAGAAACCGCCTGGAATTTTCGCAAAAAGAATGAGAAACCAGCAAGGCAAATTCTTATTAAAATGAGGGTATGTTAGCAGGCTGCTGGTGAATGATGAAAATTTAGGGGTCCAGCAGCCCGTTTCTATAACTTTCGTTACGCATTATAACGAACGATATAACGAATTTAGTGGTGTAACGAACGGCGATGTTTCTATAAGTGTGGTGGTATTCATTTTCGTTACAATTTTCGTTACAGTTTTCGTTACAGTTTTCGTTATTATATGTTCAACAGAAAGTGTAGTGATATGGACCATGGATGGAGCGATGTACCATTGTCTTGCTGATCAAACGAACGAAATCCTGCCCAATATCCCTTAAGTAGGATCCTATCGCATAATAATGCAATGCTGCTGCCATCCTCAATGGTTTTGGAATAAAAGTTATTCTTACTTCGTCTTTCATGTAAGGGCGTATTTCATGCAACAACGCTATTGCTGCATCTTTTTTAAATCTAAAAAGCTCTTCAAATCGCGCTTGCGGGAGGTGAAAAGGGTCGGTTGAATCCCTTAGGTAGCGTCTATGTACACGCAGCATATTTCGCTGGTCAACTAATATTGCTAGTGCGGCAGCTGCAAAGTCACAAGCCTCAAAAAAATTAAATAAGTAAATAATTCACATTTACACACTTACTTTTTTATCTATACTTACTTTTTTAAATTAATAATTAAGCAAATCAATACAATACAATATATTCAAGTCAAATGTACAAGTAGAATTGAAGTAGACAAAACAACTAAGCTGTTACACATAACGAACAGTGTTTTGTTTCCACTGTTTCATACACTTTATAATAAATCGCCACGCTCGAGCGCGCTCGTAAAGAAAGGTAAGTTTTCTGAGTTGTAGAAACAATTCGAAGCTAAATTTCGTTATGACCCATTCGTTATGAAAAAAATAAAAATCATTCGTTATCATAACGAAAAGTTATAGAAACGGGCTGCAGCTCACTTGGGTCAAATACGATGATCCCTTTGTGCTGAAAATGAAGGTAGGTCTTATTATAAAATTGTCTACTAATTGTGGTAACAGTCGTCAATTCTTTCTTATCTTTTTCTGTTTAATAACTTTACTCCATTTCCTTAAATTCTTAAAAAATTTGTCTTAGAACCTCTTTTGTATTAACTTTTATTTCAAAAGAATGATTACATTAATAAAACAATCGAAATTTCGCCAACTTTCATTTAATAAATGTATTTAATTTAGAAAATTAAGTTCCGATTCCCGTTTCCCGGGAAGTACATGAGTCTGGGAAATCCCAAACAGTAGTAATTATGTATCTCGATTCGATATGGAAATCATTCGTACTTGTAAACTTATACATGTTTGCTTTCGAATTGAAATATAACATAACCTCCCAGGTATTTAAATTTCTCTGGCGTCAAAAAAGTAACTACTCAAATTCCACAAATTTCATGTTTTTTCCATACATATTACGGTTTGTATGGGAGCTACTATAAGGAGCAGAGATAGAAGTTTGAGTTCTTCAAAAATTTTGGTTGTATAAAAATAATCTGTATGCTTTTGCATTCAGAAAAAACTGCATTTTATTAGAATAAGGGTGGCCCGAGGAACAATTGTGCTGCATAGAATATATAGTTGTTGAATTACTCGACGAAAAGTGTAATTTTTACCGAAGTTACTGACTTCGACAGATTGGCGCGGCACCAAAACTGCTTCGATTGACCTGAAACCTTCCAGATTTTTTCTTTATCTCAAAAATAAAAAACTGGTGGGTAAGACTTCAATATTTCCAACTTTAAATATAAAAGCTATTATATTTTGAATGCAAGTGTCATTTTGTATGGCGCTTACGAGGTTTTGGAAATGGCTTGGACGTCATTTCGGGTGGGGAGCCCACTTACTGGCCTACTGACATACATAAAATTCCTGAAAAATTTCTGGGGATCAATTCACGTTGAAGCTCTTCTCTAGATCTCTCGTCCTATCACTCTCCCACGATCGTTACAATCTGTACCCCACTGAGAACTCCTTTACCTCACTTAATTGTGAATTGGCTGGGACTCAAAAAATATCTTAGTACTCATTGCACGAGAAACATTACGCTAAGACCACACGAAGATATTGAAGCTAACATTAGCAACCTTAACGAAATGATTACACAGGCTGCTGAACATGCTACTACCCATCCGCAGACTATGTTCAATATAATTTATTCTTCGGAAATTTAACGTCCCGTACGTGAAACAAGAAGAGCTAGAAGTGAATTTCAACAGCACAGATCACCTCAACATACAACTAGATTTAAAGAGTGCACTAAACGACTCCAAGAGTTGCTTGCATTTGAAAAAACTACATTTCTTTAAAATTATCTGGAGCGTCTTGATGCCACACCATCATCTAATTACTCTATGTGATGCGCTGCTAGAAAGCTAAAAACCCCTGTTGAGATTAAACCGCCTTTGCTGATCATTTAAAATACGTACGTTTGGGGTAAACACATGTACTGGTGTTGTTGATTTGGCGAGTGTAGTTGCTCTACCCCCGCGACCCATAAAGTTTAAGATGCGTGATTTACAAAAACTAATTGCTGAACTTAGTCCGAAGAAAGCTGCAGGTATTGATGGAATAAATAACAAGATGCTGTTTCACGAATGCAGTATTTTTCACATAACTGTAAACTTGCCAAGATCAAAATGATTCCGGAACCGGGCATAGATCTTACTAAGGCCGAGTCATATAGCCCTATAAGCTTACTATCAACAATCTCAAAGCTTTTCGAGAAGCTGCTCATGACTAAATTGTCCAAAATTTTAGCTGATAATGGGTGCATCTCGGACCATCAATTTGGCTTTAGAAGTCAGCATAGCACAATTGAGCAAACGCATAGATTGGTTCAAGTTATAAGGAGGACATTTGAAGAAAAAAGCATTGCTTTGCCCTTTTTATTGCTGTTTCTCAGGCATTTAATAAAGTATGGCACGAAGGCCTATTTTTATAATTGAAGACATACCTTCCAATAAACATACAAAAACTTTTGGAAAGTTATATTATTGATAGGAAGTTCACTGTTATGGAAGGAGAATTCATGAGTGTGCCCGAATCTATATCTTCCAGTGTACCACAGGTTAGTATTCTGGGGCCAGTCTTGTATTTAATATATACTTGTAATATGCCTGTGAGGAATAATATCCACACCTATACATTTGCCGATGATACAACCTGTATGAGTATGCACGAAAGCACTTATGAGGCATCCCGCAATCTCCAGGAACATATTACTCATCTGGAAACATGGTTGAACTTATAGAGAATTAAAGTAAATGAAGAAAAGTGTGTTCATATAACGTTTACCCTAAGAAAAGATACTTATTCCCCCATTCGAATCAACAATCAATATATTTCTCAACATTCGCAAGTGAAATACCTTGGTATACACCTTGATCGAAGGCTTTCATGGAAATATCATATTGACTCTAAGTTAACCCAAATGAAACTTTAATTAACTCAAATAACTTGGTTGATTGAGTTCTCGTTGTACCTTCATAGTGAACAGACGTCTTAGCGGAGTTTTTTTTATATACATAGTAAACAAACAAAATCATAAAACAATATTCGTAATACATATTGACTTTAATAAATAAGCTTTATTTGATTTTCTTATATTTTTTACATATAGAAATAACAAAAACAAAAAACCGTAAACAAAAAAAACAAACAAAGTGCCCTTGAGCAATACTCTATATGAGTACCTCAAAGGAAAAAAATTGTGAAGTGAGTTATAACGCAGAAATGCCTATTTTACTGTGAGTTCTGATGCTCATAATGATAGCAATAAAAGTAAAAAATCTGATAATAGATTTGCTGTGAGTTCTGAAGCTCTTAATAAAAATAAAAAATCTAATAATGGACTTTTTCTAACGGCAAAACCACAGTTTCGTCAGCGATCAACTTCGCTTTGTCCAATGCCAACAAGTGAATCGTTGACATTATTGCCTAGTACTTCTACATTTAACGCAGCGATATCATCCGCTTCGGGCTCGGGGTCATCACTTAACCAAGTTGTCACTGAAGATAACATTAGCCCAAAACAAAACGTCCAAGTCGGAATGGACAGATATATCACAATTTTAAAGCGCGGGCGAAGCCCAAATTCATAAAAAATTTCATCGGTTCCAAAGATATCCAGGGATAACGACGTCGCAGCAGTTAACCGTCAAAATCGTTTTTCAATATTACAAGCTAATAACGACCAGGTCGCTGTATCATCCAAAAAAAAACTTCCAAACCACCACCAATATATCTGAGAGAAAAAATTCTAATGCCCTTATTAAAAAATTAGTCTCGGCCGTTGGTGAGAACGCATTTCACGTTATTCCAATAAAACGTAGTAAAATTGATGAAACGAAAATTCAGATATACGAAGAAAAAGATTTCCGCAAAATTATTACTGATTTCGAAAAAAATAAAACAAATTTTTATACTTATCAGCTTAAAAGTGCTAAAGGTATGCAGATCGTATTGAAGGGCATTGATGCTTATGTTAATCCCGAAGAAATAAAAGATGCACTCATCATACAAGGATTTAAAGTAAAAAGTGTTACTAATATAATCAATAGAGAGAAGATCCCCCAGCCTCTATTTCGTGTTGAACTGGAGCCAAATGATATACAGTTGAAAAAAACGAGACACATCCAATTTATAGCCTAAAATACTTTTTATACCGAAAAATTACAGTTGAAGAGCCACATAAGCGTTAAGGTCCAGTACAGTGCCACAATTGCCAAGAATATGATCATACAAAAACTTACTGCAATTTACCTACAGTTTGTGTTATCTGCGATTAATTGCATGGTACTGCTAGCTGCAATAAGCCAAAAGATCAAGCAGAAAAAAATGCAGTAATTGTGGTGGTAATCACATCGCTAACTACAGAGGATTACCTGTATATTATTTCGTTAAACAGGCTATGGGTCAAAAACCGAAACTAGCTCCAGCTCAATCAGCAAACACTTACTCCGCAACTCTTCCTCAAACAAGCCAACCAGTTAGTTCAGATGTATCGTATGCCGATGCTGCTAAGACTAGTTCTATTCCCACACAACATGTTCCACCGCCAAATAATACAACGAATGCAAACTCAAGCTTTAACTTTAGTCGCCTTAAAGCTACTATTGAGAATCTGGTGCTAACTATTAATATGACTCGAATGATGCAAGAAATGCTGCGAATGCAGAATACACTGCTTCAGGTTAGTTAAGATGCCATGAACACGTTAAAAATATGTTTCTGGAACGCAAACCGCATTCGCCAACATAAAAATGAACTTGAATGGAAAAAAATATTGATATAATGTTGGTCTCAGAGACTCATTTGACTTCGAGAAGCCTTTTTAAAATTTCTGGCTACACCTTATATGATTCAAAGGACCCGAGAGTAAGAGCATGCGGTGGATCAGCAATTCTAATAAAGTCAAGCCTCAAACATTATATTATTGACAACATTTGTGAGGAACATCTACAAGCAACGAATATTTGTGTTGAAAATTTTTGAACAATACGAGGATTTCTATAAATCTCTTGGCCCTTGTTTCGTAGCAGCTGGCGACTATAATGCTAAACATACGTTCTGGGGTTCGCGTAATATTACACCCACAGGTCGAGCGTTGTTCAACACAATTTCAAAAATGGGCTTGGACGTCATTTCGAGTGGGGAGCCTACTTACTGGCCTACTGACATAAATAAAATTCCGGATGTTATAGATTTTGGCGTCATGAAAAACATTTCTAGGGAATTAATTAACGTTGAAGCTTCTTTAGATCTCTCGTCCGATCACTCTCCCACGATCGTTACAATCTGTAGCCCACACAGAAGTGATTTACCTCACTCGTATGTAAAGATGATCAGTCGTGTAAATTGGCTGCGATTCAAAAAATATCTTAGTAGTCATTGCACGCAAAACATTACGCTAAGAACACCCGAGGATATTGAAGCTAACATCGCCAACCTTAACGAAATGATTACACAGGCTGCTGAACATGAAATTCCCATCCGCAGAATGGATTTAATAAAATTTATCCTACCGATATTGAACGTGTCGTGTGTGAAAAAAGAAGAGCTAGAAGGGAATGGCAACAGCACAGATCATATTTATATATTTATTTATTATATCTTCAAATATGAACTAACAATAGGTATTCAAATCTTAAATCTAAATATATTTAACTAGGCCCAACCAGTATAGGACATAAACTTAGTGATAGTTATTAATAATAGACTGAGGGATGAATTTCTACCAATCAGCCAATGTACCTGAGTTAACTTTAGTTTCATTTGTGTTAGCTTAACGTCAATCTGGTGTTTCCATGTAAGCCTTCTATTAAAGTGTATACCAAGGTATTTCACAAGTGAATGTTGAGGAGCAATTCGCATATTGGTTTTAAATGGGGGAACAAGTATCCTTTCGTAGGGTAAATGTTATCTGAGCACACTTCTGTTCGTTTACCTTTATTCACCATAAGTTTAACCATAGTTCTAGCTTGGTAATATGTTGCTGAAGGTATCGGGAAGCCTCTTGAGGGTATTCGTGCATACTAAAGCAGGCTGTATCATCCGCAAATGTAGATGTGTGAATATTACTGCTCAATTGCATATCACAAGTATATATCAAATACAAAACTGGCCCCAGTACACTCCCCTGTGGCACACCGGATGAGATTATTTCAGGCGTACTCATAAAATTTCCTTCCACAACCGTGATCTTCCGGGCAATAACGTAACTTTCCAAAAGATATAGAGTGTTTATTGGTAGGTATGTCTTTAATTTTAAAATTAGGCCTTCATGCCACACTTTATCAAATGCCTGAGAAACGTCAATAAACAGATCAGAGCAATATTTATTTTCTTCAAAAGTTTTTCTTATAAATTGAACCAATCTATGAGTTTGTTCAATTGTGCTATGCTGACTTCTAAATCCAAATTGATGGTCCGGTATGCACTCATTATCAGTTAGAATTGGGGACAGTTTTATCATGAGTAACTTTTCAAAGACCTTTGACATTGTTGACAGTTAACTTATTGGCCTATATGACTCAGCCTTGGTAAGATCTTTGCCCGGCTTTGGAATCATTTTAACCTTGACAAGCTTCCAGCTGTTTGGGTAATACTCCAGTCGTAAAATGGTATTAAAAATGAATAACAGTATTCTAATCGCAATACGAGGCAACTTCATCATCATCTGGTTACTAATTTCATCAATACCCGGATCTTTTATCGGGTATTGATGAAATTAGTTTTTGTACATCACGCGCCTTGAATTTTATGGGTCGACGGGCTAGAGCAACTACACTCGGCAAATCAACAGCACCAGAACATGTGTTTGGGGTAAATACAGATTTTAAATGCTCAGCAAATATTTTACCTTTTTCAATATCGCTTCTTGTCCAACCTCCGGTAGATGTGCGCAGAGGTGGTTTAAAATCTACGGGTATTTTAAGCTTTCTAGCAGCGCGTCACAAAGAGTAGTTATATGCTGGTGTGACATCACGAACTTCCAGATAATTTTTAAGAGATGCAGTTTTTTCAAATGCAAGCAACTCTTGCAGTCGTATAGTGCACTCTTTAAATCTAGTTTTATTTTGAGGTGATTTGTGCTGTTGCCATTCCCTTCTAGCTTTTTTTTTCACACACGAGACATTCAATATCCGTAGAATAAATTCTATTAAACCCAGTCTGCGGATGGGAGGTAGTGGTATGTTCAGCAGCCTGTTTAATATTTTCATTAAGGTTAGATTCAGTATCATCGGGTGTTCTTAGCGTCATACTTTCCGTGCAATGACTTCTAAGATATCTTTTGAGGTACAAATTTTAACGATCGTATAGAGTGGTCGGACGAGAGATCTAGAGAAGCTTCAACTTGAATTAGTTCCCTAAAGATATTTTTATGACACAAAAATCTATAATATCCGGACTTTTTTGTATGTCAGTAGGCCAATAAGTGGGCTCCCCACTCGAAATGACGTCTAAGCCCATTTTTGAAATTGTGTTGAACAACGCGCGACCTCTTAATAAAACGCGAACCCCAGAACGTATGTTTTGTATTGTAGTCGCCAGCTGCTACAACACAAGTTCCAAGAGATTTATAGAAATTGTCGTATTGATCCTCAGTGATTGAATATTTGGGAGGGGAGTAAATTGATATCACAAAATTTGTCAAAAATTTTCAATGCCAATATTTGTTGCTTGCGGATGTTCTTCACAAATGTTGTCAATAATATAGTGCCTGAGTTTCGACTTTATTAGAATTGCTGATCCACCGCATGCTCTTCCTTTCGGGTCCTTTGAATCATATAAGGTGTAGCCATAAATTTTAAAAAGGCTTCTCGAAGTCAAATGTGTCTCTGAGACCAACATTATATCAATATTTTTTTGCGTGAGGAAGTGCTCAAATTCATTTTTACGTTGGCGAATGCCGTTTGCGTTCAAGAAACATTTTTTTAACGTGTTCATGGTTTGTTGACTAATGCTTGAAGCAGAGTATTCTGCATTCTCAGCATTTCCTGCATCATGCTAGCCATATTTGTTGTAAAGTTGTTTATAGTTAGCACCAGATTCTCAATAGTAGCTTCAAGGCGAGTAAAGTTGAAGCTTGAGTTTGCGTTCGTTGCATTCTTTGGCGGTGAAACATTTTGTGTGGGAATACAACTGGTCTTAGCAGCATCGGCATAGGATACACGTGAAGTTACTGGTTGGATAGTTTGAGGAAAAGTGGCGGAGTTAGCGTTTGCTGACTGAGCTGGAGCTAATTTTGGTTTTGGGCCCATATCCTGTTAAACAAAACAATATACAGGGCATCCTCTGTAGTTAGCTGGGGGATCTTCTCTCTATTGATTATATTAGTAACACTTTTTACTTTAAATCCTTGTATGATGAGTGCATCTTTTATTTCTTCGGGATTAACATAAGCATCAATTCCCTTCCATACAATCTGCATACCTTTAGCACTTTTAAGCTGATAAGTATAAAAATTTGTTTTTTTTTTAATCAGTAATAATTTTGCGGAAATCTTTTTCTTCGTATATCTGAATTTTCGTTTCATCAATTTTACCACGTTTTTTGTGCAAAAATTTTCAACACAAATATTCGTTGCTTGTAGATGTTCCTCACAAATATTGTCAATAATATAATGTTTGAGTCTTGACTTTATTAGAATTGCTGATCCACCGCATGCTCTTCCTCTCGGGTCCCTTGAATCATATAAGGTGTAGCCAGAAATTTTAAAAAGGCTTCTCGAAGTCAAATAAGTCTCTGAGACCTACATTATATCAATATTTTTTCTCCTGAGGAAGTGCTCAAGTTAATTTTTATGTTGGCGAATGCCGTTTGCGTTCCAGAGACATATTTTTCACGTGTTCATGGCATCTTAACTAATGCCTGAAGCAGTGTATTCTGCATTCCCAGCATTTCTTGCATCATTCTAGTCATATTTGTTGTAAAACTATTAATAGTTAGCACCAGATTCTCAATAGTAGCTTCAAGGCGACTAAAGTTAAAGCTTGAGTTTGCATTCGTTGAATAATTTGGCGGTGGAACATATTTTGTGGGAATAGAACTTAGCAGCATCGGCATACGATACATGTGAACTAACTGGTTGGCTTGTTTGAGGAATAGTGGCGGAGTAAGCGTTTGCTGATTGAGCTGGAGCTAGTTTCGGTTTTTGACCCATAGCCTGTTTAACGAAAGAATATACAGGTAATCCTCTGTAGTTAGCGGTGTGATTACCACCACAATACTGCATTTTTTTCTGCTTGATCTTTTGGCTTATTGCAGCTAGCAGTACCATGCAATTCACCGCAGATAACACAAACTGTAGGTAAATTGCAGTAAGTTTTTGTATGACCATATTCTTGGCAATTGTGGCACTGTACGGGACCTGAACGCTTATGTGGCTTTTCAACTGTAATTTTTCGGTATAAAAGGTATTTTAGGCTATAAATTGGATGTGTCTCGTTTTTTTTCAACTGTATATCATTTGGCTCCAGTTCAACACGAAATAGAGGCTGGGGGATCTACTCTCTATTGATTATATTAGTAACACTTTTTGCTTTAAATCCTTGTATGATGAGTGCATCTTTTATTTCTTCGGGATTAACATAAGCATCAATGCCCTTCAATACGATAGGTATGCAGACCTTTAGCACTTTTAAGCTGATAAGTATAAAAATTTGTTTTATTTTTTTCGAAATCAGTAATAATTTTGCGGAAATCTTTTTCTTCGTATATCTGAATTTTCGTTTCATCAATTTTACCACGTTTTATTGGAATAACGTGAAATGCGTTCTCACCAACGGCCGAGACTAATTTTTTAATAAGGGCATTCGAACTTTTTTCTTTCAGGTATATTGGTGGTGGTTTGGAAGTTTTTTTGGATGATACAGCGACTTGGTCGTTATTAGCTTGCAATATTGAAAAACGATTTTGACGGTTAACTGCTGCGACGTCGTTAACCCTGGATATCTTGGGAATCGATGAAATTTTTGATGAATTTGGGCTTCGCCCTCGCTTTAAAATTGTGATATATCTGTCCATTCCGACTTGGACCTTGGGTTTTGAGCTACTCTTACCTTCAGTGACAACTTGGTTAAGTGATGACCCCGAGCGAAACTGTGATTTCGCCATTAGAAAAAGTCTATTATCAGATTTTTGATTTTTATTAAGAGCTTCAGAACTCACAGCAAGTCTATTATCAGATTTTTTATTTTTATTGTTATCATTATGAGCATCAGAACTCACAGTAAAATAGGCATTTTTGCCGTTATAACTCACTTCACAATTTTTTTCCTTTGAGGTACTCATATAGAGTTTTGCTCAAGAGCACTTTGGTTGGTTTTTTTACGATTTTTTTTGTTTTTGTTATTTCTGTATGCAAAAAATATTAGCAAAGCAAATAAAGCTTATTTATTAAAGTCAGTATGTATTACGAATATTTTTTTATGATTTTGTTTGTTTAGTATGTATTAAAAAAAAAAACTCCGCTAAGACGTCTATTCACTATGAAGGTACAACGAGAACTTGGAAGCGGATATGTCCAGTAAAATTAAATATGTTACGAGCAAGCGGATTAGGATGAAATTCGAGTTTAATTAAATATTTGCCTGCATATTTTCCAATTGATGTTTCCAAGTAAGCTTTCGACCAAGGTGTATACCAAGGTATTTCACTTGAGAATGTTGAAGAATATATTGATTGTTGATTCGAATGGGGGGAATATATATATTTTCTTAGGGTAAAAGTTATACGAACACACTTTTCTTTAATTCTCCATAAGTTCAACCATGTTTCCAGATGAGTAATATGTTCCTGGAGATTGCGGGATGCCTCATAAGGGCTTTCGTACATACTCTTACAGGCTGTATCATCGGCAAATGTAGAGAAGTGGATATTATTGCTCACAGGCATATTACAAGTATATATTAGATACAAGACTGGCCCCAGAATACTACCCTATGGTACACCGGAAGATATAGATTCGGGCACACTCATGAAGTCTCCTTCCACAACAGTAAACTTCCTATCAACAATATAACTTTCCAAAAGTTTTTGTTTATTTATTGGAAGGTATGTCTTCAATTTTAAAAATAGGCCTTCGTGGCATACTTTATAAAATGCTTGAGAAACAGCAATAAAAAGGGCAGAACAATGCTTTTTTTCTTCAAATGTCCTCCTTATAACTTGAACCAATCTATGCATTTGTTAAATTGTGCTATGCTGACTTCTAAAGCCAAATTGATGCTCCGGGATGAACCCATTATCAGCTAAAATTTTGGACAAGTTAGTCATGAGTATCTTTTCGAAAAGCTTTGAGATTGTTGATAGTAAGCTTATAGGGCTATATGACTCGGCCTTAGTAAAATCTTTGCCCTGTTCCGGAATCATTTTGATCTTGGCAAGTTTACAGTTATGTGGAAAATACTGCATTCGTGAAACGGCATTAAAAATAAATAGCAGGATTCTTATTGCAACATGAAGCAAGTTCATCAGCATCTTGTTATTTATTCCATCAATACCTGCAGCTTTCTTCGGACTAAGTTCAGCAATTAGTTTTTGTACATCACGCATCTTAAACTTTATGGGTCGCGGGCAACTACACTCGACAAATCAACAACACCAGTACATGTGTTTACCCAAACATACGTATTTTAAATGATCAGCAAAGGCGGTTTAAACTCAACAGAGGTTTTTTTGCTGGTTTGACACCAAGACGTTCCAGATAATTTTAAAGAGATGCAGTTTTTTCAAATGCAAGCAACTCTTGGAGTCGTTTAGTGCACTCTTTAAATCTAGTTTTATATTGAGGTGATCTGTGCTGTTGCCATTCCCTTCTAGCTCTTCTTTGTTCACGTACGAAACGTTCAATATCCGAAGAATAAATTCTATAGGACATAGTATGCAGATGGGTGGTAGTAGCATGTTGAGCAGCCTGAGTGATCATTTTGTTAAGGTTGGCAATGTTAGCTTCAATATCTTCGGGTGGTCTTAGCGCAATGTTTTCCGTGCAATGACTACTAAGATATTTTTTGAGTCCCAGCCAATTCACATTTGAGTGAGCTAAAGGACTTCTCAGTGGGGAACAGATTGTAACGATCGTTACAATGATCGGACGAGAGATTTAGATCATGACGCCAAAATCTATAACATCAGGAATTTTATGTATGTCAGTAGACCAGTAAGTGGGCTCCGCACTCGAAACGACGTCCAAGCCCATTTTTGAAATTGTGTTGAACAAAGCTCGACCTCTGAGAGTAATAAGACGCGATCACCAGAACGTATGTTAAGCATTATAGTCGCCAGCTCCTACGAAACAATGGCCAAGAGATTTGTAGAAATCCTTGTATTGATCCTCAGTAATTGCAAATCTGGGAGGGGAGTAAGTTGATCGACACAAATATTCGTTGCTTGTATACACAGAAAAAAACTGCCTCAAGGAATCAAGAGGATTTTTTCTAAACATTTTATCCTAGCAGAAATAACGAAGATTTTTTCATAGAGATTCCTTATTGTTTTTATGTGATAGATCTTATTAATTTTATCAAGAAGAAACCCATATAAAATCAAGAAGAAATCTTATTATTCACAAATTTTTTTACTCAATTTCCGTTATTTTTGGCACAAAAAACAATTTATAAAAAAACTTCTTGATTCTATTAGGTTTTCTTATAAATTCTAAACTATAAGGATTTCTTATTGTTTTTTTGGTTGACATATTGATTTTCTTAAAAATGTTTTCTTTTTGATTTTATTAGGCTATCTTATTGATTTTTTCAATAAGGTTTTCTTTTTGATTTTATTAGGTTCCTATATGATTATGTGTAAGGCATCTTATTGATTTTTTATTAAGAAAATCTTCTTGATTTTATGAGGTGGCTTGTTATTTCATATCTATTCATTTTGTGT
This sequence comes from Tachina lurida, assembly GCA_944452675.1. Classification (NCBI taxonomy): domain Eukaryota; kingdom Metazoa; phylum Arthropoda; class Insecta; order Diptera; family Tachinidae; genus Tachina; species Tachina lurida. Next base: position 55,917,673 of record OX101755.1, on the reverse strand, counting down.
AAGAATGTTTGCACAATAATTTTAATGGTTATTCAGGCTGCTTGTTAGCATATGAGTTAGAGTGCTTGCCTATCAGTCAGAAGTTTGCTGGTTCAATAATTTTTGAGTAAGTTAGTTAAGAATATAACATAATGTGTATCTGAGTTAGTTTAAGTTTCATTTGCGTTAGCTTAGAGTCAATAAGCACCACATTGAGCCTTCGATCAAGATGTATATTAAGGTATTTCACATGTAAACTTTGAGGAACAATTTGATTATTGATTGTAATAGGGGAACAAGTGTCTTTTCTTAGGGTCAATGCTACCTGAGCACACTTGTGTTCATTTACCTTGGAGGCGTTGAGTGCACTCTAAATTTGATTTTAAGTTGGGGTGATCTGTGCTGTTGCCATTCTCTTCTAGCTCTTCTTTTTTCAGTTACGAGACGTTCAATATCCGTAGAAAAAATTCTATTAACCCTAGTCTGCGGATGGGAGGTAGTGACATGCTCAGCAGCCTGTTTAATATTTTCATTTAGGTTGGCAATGTTAGATTCAATATCATCAGGTGTTCTTAGCGTTATATTTTCCGTGTAATGACTAGTAAGATATCTTTTGAATCCCAGCCAATTAACACGATTTATCAACTTCACATATGGGTGAGGTAAGTCACTTCTTAATGGGCTACAAATTGTAACGATCGTGTGAGAGTGATTAGACGAGAGATCTAGAGAAGCTACAATTTGAATTAAATCCCTAGAGATATTTTTCGTGACGCCAAAATCTATAAAATCCGGAATTGTTTACATGTCAGTAGGCCAATAAGTGAGCTCCCCACTCGAAATGATATCCAAGCCCAATTTTGAAATAGTGTTGAACAACGCTCGATCTCTGGGTGTAATAAGACGCGAACCCCAAAACGTATGTTTTGCATTGTAGTCGCCAGCTGCTACAAAACAAGGTCCAAGAGATTTGTAGAAATCCTCATATTGATTCTCAGTGATTGAAAATCTGGGAGGGGAGTAAATTGATGATATAACGAAATTTGAACAAAAACTTTCAATGCCAATATTTGTTCCTTGTAGGTATTCTTCACAAATGTTGTCAAGAATGTAGTGCTTGCTCTTCCTCTCGGGTCCTTTGAATCATATAAGGTGTAGCCATAAATTTTAAAAAGGCTTCTCGAAGTCAAATGTGTCTCTGAGACCAACATTATATCAATATTTTTTTCCATGAGGAAGTGCTCAACTTCATTTTTACGTAAGCGAATGCTGTTTGCGTTCCAGAAAAATATGTTTAACGTGTTTATGGCTTGTTAACTAAAGCCTGAAGCAATGTATTCTGAATTCGCAGCATTTCTTGCATCATATTTGTCATATTTGTTAAAAATTATTTATAGTTTGCACCAGATTATCAATAGCAGCTTGCAGGCGATTGAAATTAAAGCTAAAGTTTGTATTTGTTGAATTATTTGGTGGTGAAACATTTTGTGTGGGAAAAGAATTTGTTTTAGCAGCATCGGCATACGATAGACGGGAAGTAACTGCTTGGCTCAATTGCGCAATAGTGGCGGATAAAGCGTTAGCTGATTGGGCTGGGGCTAATTTAGGTGTTTGCCTCATAGTCTGTTTGACGAAATAGTACACATGACAGCCTCTGTAGTTAGCGGTGTGATTACCTCCACAGGTACTGAATTTTTTGTCACTTAGATATTTTGGCTTATTGCAACTAGCAGTGCCGTGTAATTCGCCGCACACAACACAAACAGTAGGTAAATTGCAGTAAATTTTAGTATGGCCATATTCCACAGCCGGGTAAAGATCTTACCAAGGCTGTCATATAGGCCAATAAGTTTACTGACAACAATTCAAAGCTCTTTGAAAAGTTACTCATGGTAAAATTGTCATTGTACATCAACTGATGTAGATTTCTGCCTTACTCATTGGCTTGTGGCAACAATTAAATAAAAATATACTTAATAGTAACAAATCAGTTCTCGTGGTACCTTCATAGCGAACAGTCGAATAGCGGAATTTTACTTACTTACCAAACAAACAAAAATTACATATACAAAAAAAAAATATTAGTAGTACATATTATTCGTAATAGGTACATACATACTGTCTTTAATAAATAAGCTTTCTGCTTTGCTAATATTTTTTACATAGTAAAAATAACAAAAACAAAAAAACCGCAAAAAAACTTAAACAAGTGATATTGAGGAATACCTCAAAGTCAAACAAACAATCATAAATAAAAAAAACAAAAAATACCGAAAATAAAAAAAAAACATAAACGAATAACCCTTGAGGAATTCTTTGTATGAATTCCTCAAATACAGAAAAACTTGAAGTGAGTTCTAACGGCAGAAATGCTTATTTTACTGTGAGTTCTGAAACTCTGAATGAAAAAAATATAAAAAATAAATCTGATGAAAATCTTTTGTTAACGGCAACGCCAATTTTTCGTCAGCGATCAACTTCGCTTTGTCCAATGCCAAATAGTAATGATGCATTAACATTACAGTTGCCCAGTACTTCTTCATATAAGTCAGTAATATCATCCCCTTCAGGCTCGTGTTTATCACTTAACAAAGTTATCACTACAGATAACAGCGGCTCGAAACTCAAGGTACAAGTTGGAATGGACAGATACATTACAATTTTAAAGCGCGGGCGAAGCCCGAATTCTTCAAAAATCTCATCTGCTCCAAAAGTGTCTAGGGATAACAGCGCAGCCTCAACTAATCAACAAAACCGCTTTAAAATTTTTCAAGATGACAACGACAAACCCGAGGTATCCTCGAACAAAACATCCAAGCCGCCACCAATCTATTTGAGACAAAAAAATTCAAATGCCCTTATTAAAAAATTAATTTCGGTCATTGGTGAGAATAAATTTCACATTGTTCCAATAAAACGTGGCAACATCGATGAAACTAAAATCCAAATTTATGACGAAAAAGATTTCCGCAAAATGGTTGCTGAATTTGAAAAAAGTAAAACAAGCTTCTACACATACCAGCTTAAGAGCGCTAAAGGCATGCAGATCGTATTGAAGGGCATAGATTCTTATGTTGTCCCCGAAGAAATAAAAGATGCACTCGTCCTCCAGGGGTTCAAGGTAAAAAATGTGTCCAATATAATAAATAGAGAAAAGATTCCCCAACCCCTATTTCGTGTTGAACTTGAGCCTAATGACATACAATTGAAAAAAAATGAGACGCATCCAATTTATAATTTAAAATACCTCTTGTACCGAAAAATCACAGTTGAAGAGCCACATAAGCGTTCAGGTCCTGTACAGTGCCATAATTGCCAAGAATATGGCCATACAAAAACATACTGCAATTTACCCTCTGTTTGTGTTGTGTGCGGCGAATTACACGGCACCGCTAGCTGCAACAAACCAAAAGATCAAAGTGATAAAAAATGCAGTAATTGTGGAGGTAATCACACCGCTAACTACAGAGGTTGTCGTGTGTACTCTTTTGTAAAGAAGACTATGGTGCAAAAACCTAAATTAGCTCCAGCTCAATCAGCAAACGTTTACTCTGCCACTTTTCAGCAAATGAGCCAACCAGTTACTTCCCGTGTATCGTATGCAGATGCTGCTAAGGCTAGTTCTATTCCGACACAAAATGTTTCACCGCAAAATAATTCTACAAATACAAACTCAAACTTTAATTATAATCGCCTTGAAGCCACTATTGAAAATCTTGTGCAAACTATAAACAATTTTACAACAAATATGACTAGCATGATGCAAGAAATGTTGCGAATGCAGAATACTCTGCTTCAAGCAATACTTAATAAGCCATGAACACGTTAACAATATGTTTCTGGAACGCAAACAGCATTCGCCAACATAAAAATGAACTTGAGCACTTCCTCACGGAAAAAAATATTGATATAATGTTAGTATCTGAGACTCATTTGACTTCGAGAAGTCTTTTTAAAATTTATGGCTACACTAGATATGATACAAAGGACCCTAGAGGAAGGGCTTGCGGTGGATCAGCAATTCTAATAAAGTCAAGACTCAAGCACTATGTTCTTGATAACATTTGTGAAGAATACCTACAAGGAACAAATATTGGCATTGAAAGTTTTTGTTCAAATTTCGTTATATCATCAATTTACTCCCCTCCCAGATTTTCAATCACTGAGAATCAATATGAGGATTTCTACAAATCTCTTGGACCTTGTTTTGTAGCAGCTGGAGACTACAATGCGAAACATACGTTCTGGGGTTCGCGCCTTGTTACACCCAGAGGTCGAGCATTGTTCAACACTATTTCAAAAATGGGCTTGGATGTCATTTCGAGTGGGGAGCCCACTTATTGGCCTACTGACATACAAAAAATTCCGGATGTTATAGATTTTGGCGTCATAAAAAATATCTCTAGGGATTTAATTCAAGTTCAAGCTTCTCTTGATCTCTCGTCCGATCACTCCCCGACGATCATCACAATTTGTAGCCCATTAAGAAGTAACTTACCTGACCCATATGTGAAGATGATCAATCGTGTAAATTGGCTGGGGTTCAAAAAATATCTCAGCAGTCATTGTACGGAAAACATTACGCTTAGAACACCCGATGATATTGAATCGAACATTGCCAATCTCAGCGAGAATATTAAACAGGCTGCTGAACATGCCACTATCTCCCATCCGCAGATTGGGTTTAATAAAATTTATTCTACAGACATTGAACGTCTCGTACGTGAAAAAAGAAGGGCTAGAAGGGAATGGCAACAGCACAGATCAACACAAAATAAAATCAGATTTAAAGAGTGCACTAAACGACTCCAAGAGTTGCTTGCATCTGAAAAAATTGCATCTCTTAAAAATTATCTGGAGGGTCTTGATGTTACACCGGCGTCTAATTACTCCTTGTGGCGCGCTGCCAGAAAGCTTAAAACACCCGTTGAGTATAAGCCACCTCTACGCACATCTACCGGAGGTTGGGCAAGAAGCGATACTGAAAAAGGTAAAATATTTGCTGAGCACTTAAAATCCGTTTTTACGCCAAATATATGTACTGGTGTTGCTGATTTGCCGAATATAGTCGCTCTACCCCCTCAACACATAAAGTTTAAGACGCGTGATTTACAAAAATTAATTGCCGAACTCAACCCGAAGAAAGCTCCGGGTATTGATGGAATTAGTAATCAGATGCTGATGAACTTGCCTCGTATTGCAATGAGAATCCTGTTATTCATATTTAATGCTATTTTACGACTGGAGTATTATCCACACAACTGGAAACTTGCCAAGGTTAAAATGATTCCAAAGCCTGGCAAAGATATAACAAAGGCTGAGTCATATAGGCCAATAAGTCTACTATCTACAATGTCAAAGCTTTTCGAAAAACTGCTCAAAACAAAATTGTCCCCAATTCTAATTAGTAGTGGGTGCATACCAGACCATCAATTTGGTTTTAGAAGTCAGCATACTACCTTTGAACAAACTCACAGATTAGTTCAATTTATAAGAAGAACTTTTGAGGGAAAAAAGTATTGTTCTGCGCTGTTTATTGACGTTTCCCAGGCATTTGATAAAGTGTGGCATGAAGGCCTTATTTTAAAATTGAAGACTTACTTACCAATAAACATTTTAAATCTTTTGGAAAGTTACATTATTTCCCGTAAGTTCACTGTTGCGGAAGGAGACTTTACAAGTAGGCCTGAAAGTATTTCATCTGGTGTGCCACAGGGGAGTATACTGGGACCAGTTTTATATTTAATTTATACTTGTGATATGCCTGTGAGCAGTAGTATCCATACTTCCACATTTGCCGACGATACAGCCTGCCTTAGTATGCATGAAAACCCTGATGAGGCATCCCGCAAACTCCAGGAACACATTAGCCAGATGGAGCTTTGGTTAAACTTATGGAGAATCAAGGTAAATGAACAAAAGTGTGTTCAAGTAACATTTACTTTACGAAGAGATACTTGTTCCCCCATTCGGATTAACAATCAAGTTGTTTCTCAACATTCACATGTGAAATATCTTGGTATACACTTTGATCGACGACTTACATGGAAACACCACATTGATTCTAAGTTAACTCAAATGAAACTTAAACTAACTCAGGTACATTGGCTGATTGGTCGAAATTCAACACTTAGCCTAGACTGTAAACTTTTAATATACAAGTCGCTTTTAAAGCCAATATGGTGCTACGGAATTCAACTATGGGGCACTGCTTCAGCTTCAAATGTAGAGAAAATTCAACGCAGGCAAAATAAAATTTTACGCATGATAACATCGGCTCCATGGTACATCAAAAATTCAAATATACATCGTGATTTGAATATGCCACTAGTGACTGAAGAAATTGCAAAATACGCTGGCAAATATTTAACAAAACTCGAGTCACATCCTAATCCGCTTGCCCGTAATATTTTGAACTATACTGGACACATCCGCCTAAAAAAGAGGGACACAATGGCTCTTATTCACAGCACTCCAGATGGGACTTCTTGAAAATACTTTTATTTTTTTTCCTTTTGATTATCACTACTTACATATGTATTATATATAACTACTACTAAGCTTATGTCCGACATTGGTCGGGCCTAATTATATTTTTTAGATTTAAGATTTGAATACTTATTGTTAGTTCATATATGAAGATACAATAAATAAAAATCATGCATAAAAAAAAAAAAAATAATAGTAACAAAAAAGTTTGTCTTAAGTAGAACAAAAATAATTGAAGGTTAGCCGCGAATAACGTTTTAAGTGACAAAATAATAATTTTTCAGGAGAACCGAAAAACGTATTTTAAAGAGGAAAGATAGTTTATTTCGTTTAAATTTTTTTAGCTTATCGAAAATAATGATAATTTGCAATAGCTTTTCTTTTTATATCTCTGCTACATTTATCAATTATTTTCGACAATTTCGTTTACATGATTTTATTAGTTACTTACAAAGTTTTCCACTGACTGACTGATTGTAATTGTATTTTGACGGCGATAAGATGCATAATTTTGGATGGTTTGATGTTTGTTTTGTAAAAAAATAGTTTTTTAAAAAATGTCTTTTACAACGTTATTCGCGGCTGTGCTTCAATTAACAAACATGTGCATAGTTAGTAGGGTTTGGGATTTCCCGGACTTTTGCACTTCCCGGGAAACGGGAATTAAAAAATCAAGTTCTCGGGAATTCCGGGAATCCCGGGAATCCCGGGAAAAGCTAATTTTCTAAATTAAATACATTTATTAAATGAAAGTTGGTGAAATTTCGATTGTTTTATTAATGTAAGCATTCTTTTGAAATAAAAGTTAATAAAAAAGAGGTTCTAAGACAAATTTTTAAGAGTTTTTAATTGAATTTAAGCAAATGGAATAAAGTTATTACACAGCAAAAGATCATATAAAAACCAATTGACGACTGTTAACACAGTTAGTAGACAATTTTCTAATAAGACCTACCTTCACTTTAAAAAGAATTTGCTTTGCTTGTTTCTCATTCTTTTTGAAAAAGTTCCAAGCGGTTTCTTATCGTTAAGTACAAGCAGGTTACTGCGGTTACTGCGCTGCGCCGAATTTTGAATACCCTGGGCCACAGTATGTCTAAGTGTCTTTAATTTTTCATTTTATTTCTCCTAAAATATTTTCTTCAGGGTTTCCATAATAGCGTCTACTTGTAATAAATTTAAGTTTTGTCAACTCAGAGTTCTTACAGCTTAAAATTTTCACTACACTTTTCAAAATTTGTTCACTACTTCGGCGAAAAATCACTTCAAGTTCGCTTATCATTGAATTATTTACTTTAGGAAATAATTATATCATTGCAATCATTGATACTTATACAATTTATTCCACTTTTTATAGGAGATATGGTATGACCTCAATTTAATGGAATTTTTATAAAATTTCAGACTAGATTTGAATAGCTCAAATTTTTATTTTATATTAAAAATATATGGACATTTTACTGCTTGTTTATCGGCGTCGAAAGAATTCTTTCTTTCTTACAGTTACATTTAAAACAAAAACTCAATTTAAATTTTAAGATTAAAAAATTTCCTTCGAACGAGGTATATGTAAGTGTTTAAACAGCCAATGAAAAACGTGTCAACGTTCGTGTAAATTTAGTCATACAATCATTCAAACGAACTTTTGTAATATATAAAAAAATAATAAGTTTTTATATTAAAGTAAAATTGTATTATAAATTCTATATATTTATGAAATAACATGCACTTTAAATTTCCCGTTTTCCCGGGGAAATCTCAAAAATTTCCCGGGAATATTAGACAGACATTTCCCGGGACTTCCCGCCCGGGAATTCCCGTTTCCCAAACCCTAACAGTTAGTAAAGAACAAACGACAATGGTAAGACTGTTGTAAATTTAGAGATGGTAACTTTGAGCCTTCATTACAAAACACATGAGCAAATTGAAATACGATGAATCAAACCAATTCACATATTCCATTTGCAAAAAAGTTTCGTATATAAAGCAGAAATCTACATCAACTGACACCACATACAGTGGACAAAACACAGAAGAACGCTGATGATGAAGGTTTAGTGGCCTTCGAAAACGGCTAGCTGTTCCGTTCAACTATGTGTTGTCAGAATATTTACAACTAACTTTGATGTTATTTGTTCATTAATAATTATCACATGTAATTTGGCTTACAAGGCGATACGAACATTAGCATGTCCAATTCATAAAAATATAGAAAAATTCTTTTTCTACTACAAACTCCCGAGTCGATTCTATAACTGTAATAATTTCTATTGCGACGCAGAAAAAAATATTACAATTAAACCGAATATAATAAAAAAAAATTATATCGGTAAGTAAAAAAGTTCTTGTAAAAGAGCTTCTATTATGTAAACTGCAGCTAAGCCACAACGCCAATTATTTTGTTATTTAATTAACAAACCGGATTTTTCTCCATAAATGCATTTTCTATTCGAATAATTAAATTTTTAAGTTATATTTAGTTTTATTATATATACTAAAAATGTTAATTGAAGTGTTATTATTAGGGTTTTGGAAACGGGAATTCTCGGGTGGGAAATCCAGAAAAATGTCCGTTTAATATTCCCGGGAAAACTTTGAGATTTTCCCGGGTAAACGGGAAATTAAATTAAAATATATATAGAATTTTGTGGCCCACATATTTATAATCCTATTTTACTTTAATATAAAAACTCAGTTTTTTTATGTATTAGAAAAGTTCGTTTGAATGATTGTATGACTAAATTTACACGAAAGTTGATACGTTTTTTATGTCTGTTGAAACACTTACATATATCCTGTTCGAAGAAAATTTTTCAATCTTAAAATTTAAACCAATTCTAAAATTGTGTTTTTTTCAAATGTAACTGTAAGAAAGAAAGAATTCTTTCGACGCCGATAAACAAGCAATAAAATTTCCAAATTTGTTTAATATAAAATAAAAATGTTAGCTACTCAAATCTACACTGAAATTTCATAAAAATTCCATCAAATTGAGGTCATACCATATCTCCTAATGCGTCTACGAAAAAAATTATTATTATTTTGAAACTGAAATTAGATCAGCGAGACATTTTAGTCAAAAGTATTAATAGTTGTATTATAGTCCGAAACAGCCTTAATGACTATCATTTAATCACCATAACGTAAAAAAGTGGAATAAATTATATAATTATATAATGATTGCAATGATATAATCGTTTCCTAAAGTAAATAATTCGATCCTAAGAGAACTTGAAGTGATTTTTCGCCGAATTAGTGAACAAATTTTGAAAAGTGTAGTGAAAATTTTAAGCTGTGAAAACTCTGAGTTGACAAAACTTAAATTTATTATAACTAGACGCTATTATTGAAACCCTGAAGAAAATATTTTAGAGGAAATAAGATGAAAAATGAAAGAGACTTAGACAGACTCTGGCTCAGGGTATTTAAAATTCAGCTCAGCGGAGTGTCGTACTGTAACCTTGTACTTAACGATAAGAAACCGCCTGGAATTTTCGCAAAAAGAATGAGAAACCAGCAAGGCAAATTCTTATTAAAATGAGGGTAGGTTAGCAGGCTGCTGGTGAATAATGAAAATTTAGGGGTCCAGCAGCCCGTTTCTATAACTTTCGTTACGCATTATAACGAACGATATAACGAATTTAGTGGTGTAACGAACGGCGATGTTTCTATAAGTGTGGTGGTATTCATTTTCGTTACAATTTTCGTTACAGTTTTCGTTACAGTTTTCGTTATTATATGTTCAACAGAAAGTGTAGTGATATGGACCATGGATGGAGCGATGTACCATTGTCTTGCTGATCAAACAAACGAAATCCTGCCCAATATCCCTTAAGTAGGATCCTATCGCATAATAATGCAATGCTTCTACCATCCTCAATGGTTTTGGAATAAAAGTTATTCTTACTTCGTCTTTCATGTAAGGGCGTATTTCATGCAACAACGCTATTGCTGCATCTTTTTTAAATCTAAAAAGCTCTTCAAATCGCGCTTGCGGGAGGTGAAAAGGGTCGGTTGAATCCCTTAGGTAGCGTCTATGTACACGCAGCATATTTCGCTGGTCAACTAATATTGCTAGTGCGGCAGCTGCAAAGTCACAAGCCTCAAAAAAATTAAATAAGTAAATAATTCACATTTACACACTTACTTTTTTATCTATACTTACTTTTTTAAATTAATAATTAAGCAAATCAATACAATACAATATATTCAAGTCAAATGTACAAGTAGAATTGAAGTAGACAAAACAACTAAGCTGTTACACATAACGAACAGTGTTTTGTTTCCACTGTTTCATACACTTTATAATAAATCGCCACGCTCGAGCGCGCTCGTAAAGAAAGGTAAGTTTTCTGAGTTGTAGAAACACTTCGAAGCTAAATTTCGTTATGACCCATTCGTTATGAAAAAAATAAAAATCATTCGTTATCATAACGAAAAGTTATAGAAACGGGCTGCAGCATACTTGGGTCAAATACGATGATCCCTTTGTGCTGAAAATGAAGGTAGGTCTTATTATAAAATTGTCTACTAATTGTGGTAACAGTCGTCAATTCTTTCTTATCTTTTTCTGTTTAATAACTTTACTCCATTTCCTTAAATTCTTAAAAAATTTGTCTTAGAACCTCTTTTATATTAACTTTTATTTCAAAAGAATGATTACATTAATAAAACAATCGAAATTTCGCCAACTTTCATTTAATAAATGTATTTAATTTAGAAAATTAAGTTCCCGGAAACTTGATTTTCCCATTCCCGTTTCCCGGGAATTGCAAGAGTCTGGGAAATCCCAAACAGTAGTAATTATGTATCTCGATTCGATATGGAAATCATTCGTACTTGTAAACTTATACATGTTTGCTTTCGAATTGAAATATAACATAACCTCCCAGGTATTTAAATTTCTCTGGCGTCAAAAAAGTAACTACTCAAATTCCACAAATTTCATGTTTTTTCCATACATATTACGGTTTGTATGGGAGCTACTATAAGGAGCAGAGATAGAAGTTTGAGTTCTTCAAAAAAAATTTTGGTTGTATAAAAATAATCTGTATGCTTTTGCATTCAGAAAAAACTGCATTTTATTAGAATAAGGGTGGCCCGAGGAACAATTGTGCTGCATAGAATATATAGTTGTTGAATTACTCGACGAAAAGTGTAATTTTTACCGAAATTACTGACTTCGACAGATTGGCGCGGCACCAAAACTGCTTCGATTGACCTGAAACCTTCCAGATTTTTTCTTTATCTCAAAAATAAAAAACTGGTGGGTAAGACTTCAATATTTCCAACTTTAAATATAAAAGCTATTATATTTTGAATGCAAGTGCCATTTTGTATGGCGCTTACGAGGTTTTGGAAATGGTTTTAATTTTTGTTTTTTCATACAAAGTTGTCGAGATGAGAATGCAATCGGGTGGAAAATCTTATTTTCTACCGTAAAAACCAATAAAGTAAATATTGAAAAAATTGCGCTTAAGTGGGTTAACAAGAAATGCGACGATATGCACGTCTATGCAAATGAATGCATATGATAATTAGACGTACATATGTATTAGGTTAGAGCAATTGTAACATCACATTGCAAAGTCTTTGAAGGTCTACCGATGATTAGACATTTTTACCAACGAAAAGCTGGCGTATACATAGACTAGCCTAACCCACAATAAACTTTTTGCAAAATATCTGCAATTAGGATACATACCTTCCTTTATTATCGGTAGGTTGATTCATAATACGAGTTTTGACAACGTCAGCAGGAGTGCCCATAATTGCTGCTACAAATCCCGCACATATAGATGCTAGAACATGAACAGTATGGCAATCTGGCATATTTAGTTTATTCATAATCAAGTGCTTAATTGTATCGTATGTAGTTAAATCGCCTGCAAACATGTTTACATATGTACATAAAAAATAATTAAATAATATTCGACTTTTTTATCTTTACCCAAATTGACCAAAGCAGCGCGTTGTACATTTGGTATACTGCCTTTCCATAATCCTTTAAAGCCACCTCTTCTAATTATCTCCCTTAAAGCATGAGCTGCTCCATGAACACGAGGTGCTTCACCCATTAGGCGTCTTTTACCTTCCATTTGTATTTGTACCTTCACTAAGTCGGCTGGCGAGGCGAGCCATTGTGCCAAACCGCCTGAAAAAACGCCACACATTGCAGATTTGTAGAGAGGTAGTGACATGCTTTTGATATTCTCACTTTTGGACAATTCTTTGCGCATAAAGTCATAAGTACATATTCTGACACCGCTGTAAAATTTAATATTTAATTTATTTCAAAAATGTTGCATGAAAAACAATTACCTGTAAACGATATGTCTGTACAATGCTGGAGTCACGCCTTGCCACAGCTTAAGTGCTCCTTCTTCACGAATAATACCAACAGCAGTTGCTAGCATACCTCTATATTGAATCTGGTAATAATTCAAAGTTACAAGTATAAAACTATATTTGTGTGTGTATATAGCTGGTAATGTGAGTGGCTTTTGATCTTAATCTAAAAATGATGTACCCCAGTTACGAATATTCCGAGCACTGAGAATTGTAAGCCAAGCAGTTTTTTTTAATACATGATATTTATTTATTGTATCTTCCTATATGAACTAACAATAAGTATTCAAATCTTAAATCTAAAATATAATTACACTGTACAACAAAATAACATTTTTTGGCTGTCCTTTAGATAAAATTACGCGGACTATATGGATTTCGATGCGTTAAATTCAAATCTGCTGTCAGTTTTGCTCTATCACATAGAGATTTTTTTATGGGCGTGGCTAATTTTGGCCCCTAAATTAGTCGGCCATACTAATATATTTTACTATAACTCGAAAACCGCTATTTCGATTTGAATAAATAATAAACCAAAAGACGCGCCACAAAATTTTGTTAAAAAATATTAATAATCATGTTTTACCTATTTTTTATGGTTTCGAAGTTATTCAGAATTTAAAAAAGAAAAAAAGTTTTTTTTATGCAAAAATCGCGTAATTTTTTTACATGAAAATTACAATAAAAAAATCAGAAACTCACAAGTTTCATATTTTTAAAATTTTTCTTAAAACCACATATCCTAGGAATAAAACAAGCTATAAAACGTGAAAATCCAGCAATAAATCTTGATTTTATTCACAATTTAAAGTTCTGTTACCTGCCCGCAATGCCCTTTCAATAGCATTACCAGATGTCAGTGATGGGAAATGAGATTTGCATTTCGGTATCAAAAACAAATTTTTTTAGTACTTTTTTGATCCCGAGAGTACCAAAAATTATAATATTTCTTATTTAAATTTTATTAACAAAAAATTATAAGAAATTCATTTACAAAAAAAAAGGAACACATAGGTACAAATATACAAATAGGTGTAGCCTGGATTAGACTTAATACTGTTGGAACATAAAGCTTGCCTCCGTATTCCATAGCTCGCTAAAGCTAAAGCTAAATTCGACCGCTCAAATGTTGAACAAATAGAAAATTTAAAATTTTTGGCGATGACATAAAGCAATAAAATTTCGGCGAATTACATTTTTAAGCCATTACCTGATTTATCAATACCCGTTTGAAAATTGCTTTAGCGAGTTACAGAATACGATGGCTGTTGATTTATATTTTGTTTTTATGAAATTTTGGTAAAAGAAAATCCTTTTGACATTTACAGCGGAGTGAGGCATGGATAAAATTCCGTAAGCTACTCTCGATATATCAGGAAACATGTATTCATCTAATGCGTTTTTATATAAGCCTGTGCTCTATATTGGTTGTTAATATTTCAAATTATTTTTCTTTTCTTTTTTTTCTTTTCCCTGGTAACATTTTAATTAAAAGTGGTATAATGATATTGGTTTAACAGATAAAATACTTTCAGGGGGAAACTTACTAAACCAAACTAACATTTTATTGTCAAAGTCCACTTTTGCCCTTAGAACTTAATATAAACTTTTTAAAATTTTCTTTAAACTGATTTAAAACAGTTGTTTCAAAAGATCAACTTCTGTGCCACATAAAATATCATTGAATGAAATATTGATATTGATATTTAATTGTGGTTACACTTTTCTAAAAGATCTTTACTAATAAAGCTTCTTTCTATTTGTCGAAAAAAACAATTTAATTCTTGGCAAAATATATGCATGTGCGAGTCTTCTGACTGCATTTCTAAGTTGCCCGTGTTTTCATGTCAAACAGTATAAAAAAAGTACGATCGTACCAACTTTCCCATCACTGCCAGATGTAAATGTGACTGCATTTAATGCATTACACACATTTTTCCATTTTTAGGTACCTGCTTTAAATTGTGAATAAAATCAAGATTTATTGCTGGATTTTCACGTTTTATAGCTTCTTTTATTCCTAGGATATGTGGTTTTAAGAAAAATTTAAAAAATATGAAACTTGTGAGTTTCTGATTTTTTTATTGCAATTTTCATGTAAAAAAATTACGCGATTTTTGCATAAAAAAAACTTTTTTCTTTTTTAAATTCTGAATAACTTCGAAACCATAAAAAATAGGTAAAACATGATTATTAATATTTTTTAACAAAATTTTGTGGCGCGTCTTTTGGTTTATTATTTATTCAAATCGAAATAGCGGTTTTCGAGTTAGAGTAAAATATATTAGTATGGCCGACTAATTTAGGGGCCAAAATTAGCCACGCCCATAAAAAAATCTCTATGTGATAGAGCAAAACTGACCGCAGATTTGAATTTAACACATCGAAATCCATATAGTCCGCATACTTTTATCTAAAGGCTATTTTGGCTGTTGTACAGTGTTATTAGGCCCGACCACTGTCGGACATAAATTTAGAGATAGTTATAAATAATACATATTTAATAAGTAGTGATAAACAAAAGGAAGAAAAAATAAATAAAAAATAAAAATTATTTTCAGTTAGTCCCATCTGGAGTGTTGAGTATAAGAGCCCTTGTATCCCTCTTTTTTAGGCGGATGTGTCCATTAAAGTTCAAAATATTACGAGCAAGCGGATTAGGATGTGACTCGAGTTTTGTTAAATATTTGCCAGCGTTTTTTGCAATTTCTTCAGTCACTAGTGGCATATTTAAGTCACGATGTATATTTGAGTTTTTTATATACCATGGAGCCGATGTTATTAATCGCAAAATTTTATTTTGCCTTCGTTGGATTCTCTCGACATTGGAAGCTGAAGCAGTGCCCCATAGTTGAATTCCGTAGCACCATATCGGTTTCAAAAGTGACTTGTATATCAAAAGTTTGCAATCTAGACTGAGGGTTGAATTTCTACCAATCAGCCAATGTACCTGAGTTAATTTTAGTTTCATTTGGGTTAACTTAGAGTCAATGTGGTGTTTCCAAGTAAGCCGTCGATCAAGGTGTATACCAAGATATTTCACATGAGTATGTTGAGGGACAACTTGATTGTTAATCCGAATGGGTGAACAAGTATCTCTTCGTAATGTATATGTTACTTGAACACACTTTTGTTCGTTTACCTTAATTCAACAGTTCCAGCTGGGTAATGTGTTCTTGAAGATATCGGGATGCCTCGTAAGGATTTTCATGCATACTAAGGCAAGCTGTATCATCAGCAAATGTGGAAGTGTGGATATTGCTGCTCAGAGGCATATCACAAGTATAAATCAAATACAAAACTGGCCCCAGTATACTCCCCTGTGGCACACCGGATGAGATAGTTTCAGGCATGCTCATAAAGTCTCCTTCCACAACAGTGAACTCCCGGGCAGTAATGTAAAGTTCCAAAACACTTACAACATTAATTGGCAGGTATGTTTTTAATTTCAAAATTAGGCCTTCATGCCACACTTTATCAAATGCCTGACAAACGTCGATAAACAGCGCAGAACAATACTTCTTTTCTTCATATGTTCTTCTTATAAATTGGACCAATCTATGAGTTTGTTCAATGGTGCTATGCTGACTTCTAAAACCAAATTGATGGTCCGGTATGCACCCACTACTAACTAGAATTGGGGACAATTTTGTCATGAGCAGTTTTTCGAAAAGCTTTGACATTGTTGATAGGAGACTTATTGGCCTATATGACTCAGCTTTGGTAAGATCTTTGCCCGGCTTTGGAATCATTTTAACTTTGGCAAGTTTCCAGCTGTGTGGATAATACTCCAGTCGTAAAATGGCATTAAAAATAAACAACAGTATTCTAATTGCAATACGAGGCAACTTCATCAGCATCTGGTTACTAATTCCATCAAAACCCGGAGCTTTCTTCGGGTTAAGTTCAGCAATTAGTTTTTGCACATCACGCGTCTTAAACTTTATTAGTTGAGGGGGTAGAGCGACTACATTTGGCAAATCAATTACACCAGTACATGTGTTTGGGGTAAATGCGTATTTTAAATGGTCAGCAAATATGTTACCTTTTTCAGTATCGCTTCTTGCCCAACCTCCGGTAGATGTGCGCAGAGGTGGTTTAAACTTAACAGGTGTTTTAAGCTTTCTAGCAGCGCGCCATAAAGAGTAATTAGATGCTGGTGTGACATCAAGATTTTCCAGATAGTTTTTAAGAGATGCAGTTTTTTCATGTACAAGCAGCTCTTGGAGTCGTTTAGTGCACTCTTTAATTTTTTTTTTTTTTCGTATATTTATTTATTGTATCTTCAAAAATGAGCTAACAATAAGTAATCAAATCTTAAATCTAAATATAATTATTAGGCCCGACCAGTATAGGACATAAACTTAGTGATAGTTATAAGTAATACATAAGTAGTGATAATCAAAAAGGAAAAAAAAGAAGTATTAAGCAGTCCCATCTGGAGTGTTGAGCATTAGGGCCCTTGTGTCCCTCTTTTTTAAGCGGATGTGTCCAGTAAAGCTCAAAATATTACGGGCAAGCGGATTAGGATGTGACTCTTTAAATCTAATTTTATTCTGGGGTGATCTGTGCTGTTGCCATTCCCTTCTAGCTCTTCTTTTTTCACATACAAGACGTTCAATATCTGTAGAATATAGTCTAATAAACCCAGTCTGCGGATGGGAGGTAGTGGCATGTTTAGCAGCTGCTTAATATTTTCGTTAAGATTGGCAATGTTAGATTCAACATCATCAGGTGTTCTTAATGTAATGTTTTCCGTGCAATGACTACTAAAATATTCTTTTAATCGCAGCCAATTTACACGACTGGCCAACTTCAAATATGAGTAAGGTAGACCTTTTCTCAGTGGGCTACAGATTGTAACGATCGTGGGAGAGTGATCGGGCGATAGATCTAGGGAAGCTTCTACGTGAATTAATTACCTAGAAATATTTTTTATGACGCCAAAATCTATAACATACGGAATTTTATGTATGTCAGTCAGTAGGCCAAGCCAAGGAGTGACATAGAGTTTACTTTAGCTTACTTCATATTGTACAATGTACATGATGTACTACTACAGGCTGAAAGAAAGTAAGTTGATTGTGGTATAGACTAGAGTGTAACACACCTTCTCGTTGTATAAGTGTATTATACGCAGAAGCGCTGTTACTTACTCTACAATGTACAAAGTGTACGGTAGTGTGTTGTTGATTGAAAAAAAAAGAAAAAGAAAAAATGCATCAGCTAAATATAAGTGTCTATCGTTTAAAAGGTACTGCTTTTAAATAAATTAAAGTGAAGTTGTTTGAAATTAAGTATTATTAAAAAAACAACAACATAATGGAGGGATTTAGTAAGCGTCATCTATGAAGATTGGCGGCGCAGGAGAGACAAAAAATGTGTACTAATGCTATTTTTGATAGAGAAATGGAGGAAACCAATAAAAGTGTTAAAATATTAAATAATGAATTAACCTCCTGTATATGCAATGTTGGAAGCGCAAGTATTGAAATTCCTTTAATTAAGGAAGCTAAAAAGCCTCTATGATGGATCAATTGGCCGACTGGTATATGGAATTTCGGCCCTCAACAAGAACCACACGCTGTCTATTAAAAATATTGCTTGAGCAAAATCTTGATGTTCCGCTATGTGAAACGACTATAATGGAAACCACGATACAACAAGATACTAGACCGGTAGAGCCGGGCACCTACATTCACATTGGGATTAAGAAATTTATAGATGACAACAACGTGCTTTTTAGGGTTCCGTACACCAAAGGTGAAAATGGAACCCTATTGTTTTCGCTACGCTGTCCGTCTGTCCGTCTGTCCGTCACAGGGTATTTTCTCGAGAACCGTAAGAGCTACGGACCTGAAATTTGGACAGAGTGTGTAGAACCTTGGCCGCTACAACAACAAATACATGAGAGTTGGAAATTAAAGGGTGTGCCAAAACGAGCAACGAAAAATGTTAAAATCCCATGTAATATACATACAATTGTATGTATATGTACTTGAAATTTGTAAAGTTAGTGTATTTTTATACAGACTACAACAATTAACACTAAAATTTAAAAAAATTTTAATTAAAGGGTGTACCATCAGTTAATGTAATTTCGACTATATAATTTTGATAACTTGCTGTATCTTGGAAACCGTAAGAGCAAACTTCTTGAAATTTTCATAAACGGTAAAACAAATAAATCTCAAAGTTATAAAATCGCCAAACCGAAAAAAAATCGCCAAAATCAAAAAAAAATCGCCAAAACGAAAAAAAGCACCAAATTAAAAAAAAATTCTAAATCGAAAATAAATCGCGGAAAACCGGAAAAATCGCCAAAATAAAAAAATCGCCAAATTTAAAAAAATCGCCAAAATGAAAAAATCACCGAAATGAAAAAAATCGCCAAAATTTAAAAAATCGCCAAAACGTGAAAAAAACGAAAAATAATCAAAAAAAATTATTTCAGCTGAAAAAACGTAAACAAACACTGTATTAAAAAAATGCTCAAAGCCCAACGTACGGAACCCTTCGTGCGCGAGTCAAAGTCGCACTTTACTGAATTTTTTATTAAGGATTATTGCACAACTTATAATAAAATAAATTTCTTTTACTTCTGTATTATTCTTACCTATGTTTTTGCATCTATAAATATTTTAAGATAAGCTTCGAGTAATTTTATTCAGGACATTATTAAATTAACAAAATATAACAATAATCGGCGAAACTTTCGCAAATCCGGAAACTGAGTATATTGTATTAACACAATTAACAGCTTCATCAAGTGGTGATGAAATACAAAAACTAAACGGTACTTTTAACTTGTTTATTGTTTTATATATATATGAACTGTAACCTATATTTAAAATTTATTTTCTTGCAGAGGAAATCTTGCAAGAATCTATCAAGGTCTTATTAGAAAAAGTAGTGGACAACCAAGCAAAAATGTTGGCGAATTTGACGCAAA
Organism: Tachina lurida; assembly: GCA_944452675.1. Taxonomy (NCBI): domain Eukaryota; kingdom Metazoa; phylum Arthropoda; class Insecta; order Diptera; family Tachinidae; genus Tachina; species Tachina lurida. Next base: position 55,897,905 of record OX101755.1, on the reverse strand, counting down.
CATCCAAAAAGAGCATTTTGCAAAGTCAAACCTTGTTTCCGCTTGAAAATTAAGATCAAATGCAAACTGTGGAGCGTCTCTCAGAAGAAAATATAGCCGAAATAGTAGGTTCTAATGTTTTCGAATTTGCTATTTTCTATTATTATTGATCTTTCTGCCAGATAACTGTTATAAAACGAATTTTAAATCCTGGAGGATTAAGAAAAAATTTTCATCGGGTCCTTGACAGGAATATTATATTTTCGTTCAATTGCGATGGCGTAAACCGAAAAAAGCCTTTAAAGATTATAAGTCTTTGAATGCTGCAATATACGGTAAGCGACATTTTGTGTTTTAAAAATTGTACATCAGTTTCATCTTTTGTATTTTTATTTTGTATAGAAACTGTTAAATATGACGGCTACACGCATACCGAATACGTCAAGGATATTCGTGAATCTATCAAGACGCTGAAGAACAGGATCCACAAAAGAAAGTATGATGAGAATAAGAAAAATTAGAAAAAAAGCAATGAGAAAAACAACAAAACAAAAATCTAAATTTCTATTCATTTAATTAAAAAAATCGAGTTCTCGTTGTACCTTCATAGTGAACCGACGTAATAGCGGAATTTTTCTTACATACAAATTAAACAAAAAAAAATCATACAAAAAATATTCGTAGTACATATTAACTTTGATAAATAAGCTTGTTGGCAACCCTTAAATTAAGTTCATCATAATTATTCAACTCATTAAAATTAAATTCATAAACATCCAAACACATGTGTATGTATGTAAATGCATTTGCAATTATTTGTTTATAAAAAAAACATAAACAATAAGTGCAATGCATTAATGGTTAGTGACCGAAGAATCATATTGCAGTCACAGCATAACATACACCCATGCATACACATGTGTAGTCATATTACCAATAAGTTTTTTTTGTTTATTCAACACCAGTCAATGACCAAAATAAAGAACATAAGTTCAATGTCTTCAGTGGTCAGCGACTTTACAAATTCAGCATTTTTAGTTATTTTCTTTTTACCTTGCATTAATAAGTGACCTAATTATTTAGCGTATAAGTTTAGTTAGCTATAATATTTTGTATAAATATAGAAGAAAAATAAAGACAGCGTAGTAGACAAATTGACTTGTTTTACTGCACCTTTCTTTGTTACATGGTCCCAAGTACCTTGTGACACCAAACAAATTCTTGGTTTATGTACCTAGAATTTAACAGCAACCTTAACATTGGTGACCCCAAACAGCTCTGAACTTCAAGTTCCCCCACCAGCGGTAAGGATCTTGTAAGCACTCATTGCTGAATACAACACGCTACCTGAGCGATCAAGCACCATAACATTGGTGACCCCAAACAGCTCTGAACTTCAAGTTCCCCCCACCAGCGGTAAGGATCTTGTAAGCACTCATTGCTGAATACAACACGCTACCTGAGCGATCAAGCACCATAACATTGGTGACCCCAAACAGCTCTGAACTTCAAGTTCCACCCACCAGCGGTAAGGATCTTGTAAGCACTCATTGCTAAATTCAACACGCTACCTGAGCGATCAAGCACCTTAACAGGACAATTGATTGATTAACATTGGTGATACAAAACGTTTTTATAACAAATAATCTGGGTAAAAATGGAGACAATTAAAAAATTATTGGACCTTCAAATCTCAACGGGCGAAGATATCCAGAAGATAATAAGAAACTTCAAAAAAGACCCAGCTGAAAGAAAAACAGCGGCTTACTTCGAGGAACGTTCGAGACGTCTTCAGGAGTGTTGGGATAAATTTCAAAACACGGATTCGGATATTCGGGAAGATTGCGATGACCCAATGAAATTAGACTACTTCGCGGAGGGCTATTATGACAAAATCCAAAAAAAAGTCGAGGAATACTTGGAAATATTTAATAAGGAAACTTTACGTCTTAGGGCCGAACCTAAAGATCAACCTGAAGCTCCCACTAGGTCCAGCGGAATTTCGAAGGCTACAACTAAAGCACAAGGAGTTACACCGATGCCTGACGATCCTAATAGTACTCCTGGCATCATCCGCAAATTAAATATGCGTTTAGCAGCTCTGAAACGGCTATTAAATTCATTGACATTCATGAGGATAAACCAAAACAGGTTTTTTGACCTGAACATAAGTAACATAAAGAAATTATGGGAGAAAATAGAAATTCTATATGATGAAGTTCATGAGCAGTTTACAATTCCAGCTGCGCATGGACTTGATCAGAATGAATATGAAGCGTTATATGATTTGATGCAGCAAACTCTAGTTAATCTTTTCGTGCAGGCAGACAACCTTCAACCGAATGGTATGCACACTCAAACAGCAGCACCAGAATTAATGACAAACAGTTGTAAAGTCAAGTCGTTACAACTGCCAAATTTAACTATACCTCAATTTAGTAGGGATTACCTGAAATGGCGTCAATTCCATGACTTATTTTCTGAAATGGTAGACAAGCAACCAATACCAGCTATTCAGAAAATGTGGTATTTGAGAAGTAACTTATCCGGCGAAGCTGAACGTCTAATAAGTCAGTTGTCATTATCAGAAACAAATTATGCCACTGCCTGGCAAACACTCAAGGACCGCTACAACAATAAAAGAGTTCTTGTGGCAAACCTGGTAGAGAAATTAATTGATCAGGCTGCAGCTACGTCATCTGCTTCAGCGATTAAAACTCTTCATGACACCACCAAGGAGTGTATGTTGGCTTTAAACAATTTAGGAATTGCAACAGCCTCATGGGATGCAATTCTTATTCAGCTTCTGATGAGAAAACTTGATAGAAGCACACATGTAAGGTACATGCAATCGTTAACCAATCCAAGGAACGTGCCAGTTCTAGCTGAGTTTTTATCATTCTTGGAATTTGAGTTTCAATCAATGGAATCAATCCGCCAAAGGGATAAGTCATCACCTAAAGTTGTGTCATCATCTGCAACCACTGCCAGTGAACACTATGTTTCCTGTAAATTATGCAAGGCCGGCGACCACGGACTCTTCCATTGCTAGAAATTTCTACAACTATCAGAAGCAAAGCGGCTAAGCTGGGTACAACAACAAAGACTGTGTGTAAACTGTTTCAGAGCTGATCACAGTTCGAAAACCTGCACATCAAGACCTTGCAAAAAATGTAACAAAAAACATAATACATTATTGCATTTAGGTTCAAATTCCAAGCCACACAATTCATCAAAACATGGTAATCAACTCAAAACCGCAGATCAGCACTCAAATGATATACGGAAAACAGATGTTGCACCTAACATTACTAATGTGACTGTTACATCAGCTGCCACAAACAACCCGCCGTTGCGCCAGGGTTATGTACTACTTGCAACAGCAAGAGTAAGGTTAACAGCGGCCAACGGAAATTCGGGAGAATTTAGAGCAATATTGGATTCCGGGTCTCAGGTGAATCTAGTATCCGAGCGTGTCGTAAAAAGATTGTCTTTATCTTCAGCTGAAGCCCTTTTATGCATTGATGGTATTGGAAACGCACGAAGAAGGGCCACAAAGCGCATAAATGTTAAATTGCAAGCCAGAAATAACAATTTTGCAACCAACTTACACGCTTTTGTTCTCCCTACAATCATCCCTCCACAACCAAATCAACAAATTGACATTTCAAATTGGCAAATCCCAAATGTAGACTTAGCTGACCCATATTTCGACCAACCAGGAAAGGTGGATATTCTGCTAGGCGCCGAATACTACTTCAGTCTTATGCAAAACGGGAAAATAGAGTTGGCCGATAATCTTCCAATATTGTTGAACACAAAACTTGGATGGATCGCTAGTGGCAGAGTATCGGAAAACAGCACAACTGAAGTGATATGCGCAGTTTTAAGTGAAGAGGATGTGTCAACTGGCGAACTAATTGAAAAATTCTGGAAGGTTGAAGATGTTCCTACAGAAAGCAATTATACAGCCGCTGAACAAGCATGTGAAACTCACTTTATTCAAACCACAACCAGAAATCCCAATGGAAGATTTGTTGTTCGTTTACCTTTATCTGAAGACGCGGCAGCACTTGGCGAATCAGAACCAACAGCATATTCCAGATTCCGTGCTTTGGAACGACGATTCAGACGAGATGAAACGCTCGAAACACAATACAAGGACTTCATGAAGTCATATGAAGATCTTGGTCACATGACTCAAATCGACCCAAAAACTCTCTGCGGCCCACGTTACTACATTCCACATCATTGCGTTCTGCGTCCAGAAAGTAGCACAACTAAACTCAGAGTCGTTTTTGATGCATCGGCAAAAACATCTACAGATCGTTCATTAAACGACATTTTACTTACAGGTCCAACCGTGCAGGGGGACCTCTTCGGAATGCTTCTACGTTTCCGTTTACCCAGATTTGTCTTTACCACAGACATTGAAAAAATGTACCGTCAGATCCTCGTAGACGAACGAGACAGGAACCTTCAACTAATTCTGTGGAGAGAGAATCCTGGCCAGCCTCTACGCCATTTCCAACTAAACACCGTTACATATGGCACATCATCAGCCCCGTACCTGGCCACGAAATGTTTACAAAGGCTAGCGGCCACTCGTATGGACAAATATCCGCTGGGTGCAACGATCTTGGGCCAGGACTTCTACGTTGATGACGGAATAAGCGGTTCTAATAGTTTAGCAACAGCTAAGGAAATGCAATCCCAACTAACAGACTTGCTCAAGGAAGCTGGTTTCAAGTTACGTAAATGGTGTGCAAACCATCGCCATCTACACCAAGATATACCACAAGAAGATCAAGAAGTCAACCTTGATTTCGAAAATGCATCAATCAAGGCACTAGGACTAATATGGAGCCCATCTTCGGATCAATTTTGCCTAAAGGCAAATCTTCAGCCAACCTCAAGTATAACAAAACGATCTGTCATATCAGATGTGGCACGAATCTACGATCCTTTGGGTATTGCAGGCCCAGTCGTGGTTTTAGCCAAAATATTCATTCAACAACTGTGGGAAGGTAAAAGATCTTGGGATGAGGAACTCCCTAAAGATCTCACAACGAAATGGCTTGATTTCCGTAAGTCACTAAACACATTAGACAACACTCCTATACCACGACATGTTTTCAATGGTCAAATAGCCTCGCACGTCCAATTGCACGTATTTGTAGACGCATCAGAAAGGGCTTATGGAGCAGCAGTCTACGTTCGATCCAAGCTCAAAAATGGAGGAATAATAGTCCGACTGTTGTGCTCCAAGTCCAGAATTGCGCCTCTCCAAAGGTTATCCCTACCAAGGCTGGAACTTTGCGCAGCACTTCTAGGAGCAGAACTAGCCAACAAAGTAAAAAGGGAGTTACGGTACGACGACAAACAGCTTTTCTTTTGGTCTGACTCAGAAATTGTCTTATATTGGATAAGTTCAGCGTCTTCATCACTCAAGACTTTTGTGGCTAACCGAATCAGCAAGATACAAGACATAACCATCAATTGTCAATGGCGACACGTCAAATCAAAGGAAAACCCAGCTGACTTCATTTCGAGAGGCGTAACTCGTAATTAATGCTCTGACAAACATAAGTGAGCCTATAACAATATTCAACAGCACGCGGCAAGTTCTACAAACTCATACTGATCAACTAAATGAGCTACAAGCCCAACTTCAGGAGGCCGACATGTCACAACTGCATAAACTCATCAACAACAAAAATCGGCACCATCAAGCAATAAGCTACTTTACGCTCAGCTTAGTTTTCGCCTTAGTTGTCCTTTATCTGGTCTGGAAAAACCGATCATCTTGTAGAAGGAAGGACCAACCCGAAGCGATACCTACTCCAACTCCTCGACAAAGCTCACCATCCAAATACGTTATCGAACTACAAGATACCTGAAGTGCAGCGGCAGTATTTGAACATTACATGGTTCAACGGGGGGAGAATGTTGGCAACCCTTAAATTAAGTTCATCATAATTATTCAACTCATTAAAATTAAATTCATAAACATCCAAACACATGTGTATGTATGTAAATGCATTTGCAATTATTTGTTTATAAAAAAACATAAACAATAAGTGCAATGCATTAATGGTTAGTGACCGAAGAATCATATTGCAGTCACAGCATAACATACACCCATGCATACACATGTGTAGTCATATTACCAATAAGTTTTTTTTGTTTATTCAACACCAGTCAATGACCAAAATAAAGAACATAAGTTCAATGTCTTCAGTGGTCAGCGACTTTACAAATTCAGCATTTTTAGTTATTTTCTTTTTACCTTGCATTAATAAGTGACCTAATTATTTAGCGTATAAGTTTAGTAAGCTATAATATTTTGTATAAATATAGAAGAAAAATAAAGACATAGCGTAGTAGACAAATTGACTTGTTTTACTGCACCTTTCTTTGTTACATGGTCCCAAGTACCTTGTGACACCAAACAAATTCTTGGTTTATGTACCTAGAATTTAACAGCAACCTTAACAAAGATTTTTTTTGCTTTGCTAATATTTTTACATATAGAAATAACAAAAACAAAAAAAAACCGTAAACAAAAAAACATACAAATTACCCTTGAGGAATACTCTATATGAGTACCCCAAAGGAAAAAAATAGTGAAGTGAGTTCTAACGGCAGAAATGCCTATTTTACTGTGAGTTTTGATGCTCGTAATGATAACAATAAAAATAAAATATCTGACAATAGACTTGCTGTAAGTTCTGAAGCTCTTAATACAAATCAAAAATCTGATAATAGACTTTTTCTAACGGCAAAACCACAGTTTCGTCAGCGATCAACTTCGCTTTGTCCAATGCCAACTAGTGAATCGTTGACAATATTGCCTAGTACTTCCACATTTAACTCAGCGATATCACCCGCCTCGGGCTCGCGGTCATCACTTAACCAAGTTGTCACTGAAAATAAGAGTAGCCCAAAACCCAAGGTCCAAGTCGGAATGGACAGATACATTACAATTTTAAAGCGCGGGTGAAGCCCAAATTCTACTAAAATTGCATCTGCTCCAAAGATGTCTAGGGATAACAGCGCATCCTCTACTAATCGGCAAAACCGTTTTAAAATATTGCAAGATGACAATGACAAACACGCTGAATCTGCGAACAAAACCTCCAAGCCGCCACGAATCTATTTAAGAGAAAAAAACTCAAACGCTCTTATTAAAAAATTAATTTCGGTCATTGGTGAGAATAAATTTCACATTGTTCCAATAAAACGTGGTAATATTGATGAAACGAAAATTCAAATTTATGAAGAAAAAGATTTTCGAAAAATGGTTTCTGAATTTGAAAAAAGTAAAACAAATTTCTACACATATCAGCTCAAGAGTGCTAAAGGTCTGCAGATTGTGTTGAAGGGCATAGATTCCTATGTTGCTCCTGAAGAAGTAAAAGATGCTCTCGTCCTCCAGGGTTTTAAAGTAAAATGTGCATCTAACATAATAAATAGAGAAAAGATCCCTCAACCTCTATTTCGCGTTGAACTTGAGCCAAATGATATAAAATTTAAAAAAAATGGAATCCATCCAATATATAATTTAAGATATCTCTTATATCGAAAAATAACCGTTGAAGAACCACACAAGCGTTCAGGACCCGTACAGTGCCATAATTGTCAAGAATATGGACATACTAAGACTTACTGCAAATTACCTACTGTTTGTGTTGTGTGCGGCGAATTACACGGCACTGCTAGTTGCAATAAACCAAAAGATCAAAGTGACAAAAAATGTAGTAATTGTGGAGGTAATCATACCGCTAACTACAGAGGTTGTCCTGTGTACTCTTTCGTCAAACAGACTATGAGGCAAACACCTAAATTGGCCCCAGCCCAATCAGCAAACGCTTTATCAGCCACTATTGCACAAGTGAGCCAACCAGTTAGTTCCCGTGTATCGTATGCAGATGCTGCTAAGGCTAGTTCTATTCCGACACAAAATGTTTCACCGCAAAATAATTCAACAAATAAAAACTCGAACTTTAATTTCAATCGCCTTGAAGCTACTATTGATAATCTGGTGCAAACTATAAATAATTTTACAACAAATATGACTAGCATGATGCAAGAAATGCTGCGAATGCAGAATACTCTGCTTCAAGCTTTAGTTAACAAACCATGAACACGTTAAAAATATGTTTCTGGAACGCAAACGGCATTCGCCAACATAAAAATGAACTTGAGCACTTCCTCGCGGAAAAAAATATTGACATAATGTTGGTCTCTGAGACTCATTTGACTTCGAGAAGCCTTTTTAAAATTTATGGCTACACCTTATATGATTCAAAGGACCCGAGAGGATGAGCATGCGGTGGATCAGCAATTTTAATAAAGTCAAGACTTAAGCATTATTTTATTGACAACATTTGTGAAAAACATTTACAAGCAACGAATATTTGTGTCGAAAATTTTTGCACTAATTTTGTCATATCATCGATTTACTCTCCTCCTAGATTCGCAATTACTGAGGATTAATATGAGGATTTTTACAAATCTCTGGGCCCTTGTTTCGTAGCAGCTGGCGACTATAATGCTAAACACACGTTCTGGGGTTCGCTTCTTATTACACCCAGAGGTCGAGCGTTGTTCAATACAATTTCCAAAATGGGCTTGGATCAAATTCCGGATGTAATAGATTTTGGCGTTATGAAAAATATCTCTAGAGATTTAATTCAAATTGAAGCTTCTCTAGATTTCTCGTCCGATCACTCTCCCACGATCGTTACAATTTGTAGCCCATTAGGAAGTGATTTACCTCACCCATATGCGAATTTGATAAATCGTGTTAATTGGCTGCGTTTTAAAAAATATCTTAGTAGTCATTGCAAGGAAAATATTACGCTAAGAACACATGATGATATTGAATCTAACATTGCGGAGCTTAATGAAAATATTAAACAGGCTGCTGAACATGCCACTACCGCCCATCCGCAGATTAGGTTAAATAGAATTTATTCTACGGATATTGAACGTCTCGTAAGTGAAAAAAGAAGAGCTAGTAGAGAATGGCAACAGCACAGATCACCCCAACTTAAAATCAGATTTAAAGAGTGTACTAAACGACTCCAAGAGTTGCTTGCGTTTGAAAAAACTGCATCTCTTCAAAATTATTTGGAAGGTCTTGATGTCACACCAGCATCTAATTACTCTTTGTGGGGCGCTGCTAGAAAGCTTAAAACACCAGTTGAGTTTAAACCACCTCTGCGCACATCTACAGGAGGTTGGGCAAGAAGCGATACTGAAAAATTTAAAATATTTGGTGAGCATTTAAAATCCGTATTCACCCCAAACACGTGTTCTGGTGCTGTTGATTTGCCAAATGTAGTTGCGCTACCCCCTCGACCAATAAAATTTAAGACGCGTGATGTACAAAAAAATAATTGCAAAACTCAACCCGAAAAAAGCGCCGGGTATTGATGGAATTAGTAACCAGATGTTGATGAAGTTGCCTCGTATAGCTATTAGAATCCTGTTATTCATTTTTAACGCTATTTTACGACTGGAGTATTATCCAAACAGCTGGAAGCTTGCCAAGGTTAAAATGATTCCAAAGCCGGGCAAAGATCTTACCAAAGCTGAGTCATATAGGCCAATAAGTTTACTGTCAACAATGTCAAAGATCTTTGAAAAGTTACTCATGATAAAATTGTCCCCAATTCTAACTGATAATGAGTGCATACCGGATCATCAATTTGGATTTAGAAGTCAGCATAGCACCATTGAACAAACTCGTAGATTGGTTCAATTTATAAGAAACACTTTTGAAGAAAAAAAGTATTGCTCTGCGCTGTTCATTGACGTTTCTCAGGCATTTGATAAAGTGTGGCATGAAGGCCTAATCTTAAAATTAAAGACTTACCTACCAATAAACATTCTAAATCTGCTGGAAAGTTACATTACTGCCCGGAATTTTATTGTTGTGGAAGGAGACTTTATGAGTACGCCTGAAATAATCTCATCCGGTGTGCCACAGGGGAGTATACTGGGGCCAGTTTTATATTTTATTTATACTTGTGATATGCCTTTGAGCAGCAATATCCATACATCTACGTTTGCCGATGATACAGCCTGCCTTAGTATGCACGAAAACCCTCACGAGGCTTCCCGATATCTTCAGCAACATATTACTCAGCTAGAACTATGGTTAAACATGTGGAGAATAAAGGTAAACGAACAGAAGTGTGCTCAGGTAACATTTACCTTAAGAAAATACACTTGTTCCCCCGTTACAATCAATAATCAAATTGTTCCTCAAAACTTACATGTGAAATACCTTGGTATACATCTTGATCGAAGGCTCACATGGAAATACCACATTGACTCTAAGCTAACGCAAATGAAACTTAAATTAACTCAGATACATTGGCTGGTTGGTAGAAATTCAACCCTCGCCCTAGATTGTAAACTTTTAATATACAAGTCGCTCTTAAAACCTATATGGTGCTACGGAATTCAGCTTTGGGGTACTGCTTCAGCTTCTAATGTCGAGAGAATCCAACGAAGGCAAAACAAAATTTTACGGTTAATAACATCGGCTCCATGGTATATAAAAAATTCAAATATACATCGTGACTTAAATATGCCACTAGTGACTGAAGAAATTGCAAAAAACGCTGGCAAATATTTAACAAAACTCGAGTCACATCCTAATCCGCTTGCCCGTAATATTTTGAACTTTACTGGACACATCCGCCTAAACAACAGGGATACAAGGGCTCTTATTCACAGCACTCCAGATGGGACTTCCTGAAAATACTTTTATTTTTTTTTATATTTTTTTCCTTTTGATTATCACTACTTATGTATTATATATAACTACTACTAAGCTTATGTCCGACACTGGTCGGGCCTAATTATATTTTTATATTTAAGATTTGAATACTTATTGTTAGTTCATATATGAAGATACAATAAATAAAAATCATGTATTAAAAAAAAAAATTAATTAAATATAAATAGCATGCATCAATTTTATAATTTTTTTGTATTATACAACTTTTGCTTTAGTTTTATTTTTTATATTTTTCAAAACATTTCTTTTCACAAGTTCCTAGATCATATGAACATAAAAATTTTCCATAAAAAGCGAATTATATTTTAGTTTCTTCGATCTTTTTGATACAATTACATACTTTTAAAATAATTTGTTAAACTTTAAGTTACTTCGGTTTTTTACAAAAAATAAATATATGTATGTTTTTAAATATATTGATTTCTTTTTGAAAACACACATAAGAAACTGAAGCTTCAAGCTTAAAAAATTATTTAAGAAGGATTTTATCCTCTTATACTTTAAACTTGTGCAGATACTCATAAATATTAATTTAAAAATGATGAATAAGTTTTTTTTGTCTAATTAAAGTTTTAAGTTTTTTAATCTGAATTGTATGTATATTCTTGGTATTATTATTAATAAATGCAATTATATATAGTAAAAAAACAAAAAAAAATTGGTTTTTACTTCATCTAACATTTTCTGCAGAGTGTAGTTATTCCACACTCCTATATACTTTGTATATGAACAAGTACTTTATGTTAATTATAGTTTCGTATACTAACCTGCAGTTTTTAACTTAATAATTAAGTACGTAATTAGCTAATTTTTATTTAAAATTAAGTTGTAATTAAATACGATTTCATTTTTTCAGTGGTTAATTAAAGTTCTTATTAAATTACGTTGAAAGCACGGCAACCCTGCAAAATTTCCAAAGAACAGCTGTTTAGCATAAACAAAAAAGTTAGGTTATATACATGTAGAAAATTAAAATTCCATAAAATCTCATTTTATGAAATCAAACGAACATCATAATACATTTTTCTATTACTTTATTCCATAATATGAAACTTTGTATTGTATATGTTATATATTTATGAAATTTAAACGAAATTCTTTTTAACCCGACCACATGATGTTTTCAACCCGACCACATGATGTTTTCAATAAACACATACACGCATAAAAACATATGGTACATTCATAAAACTTAAGTAGTATTTAATTACACAAGGTTGGGTATTTAATTATTATTTAATTATGCACTCAAAACCACAATTTCGTATTTAATTAGAACTTAAAAATAATTACAGTTTGATTAGCCACTCAAAAACTGGGGGTAAGTATATGAGAAAATACTTAATTTTGATTACAAAACGATATTACAATGTACATTGAATTAAGTTAACGACGGATATTCTCTCGTACACTTTGTGGGTTGGTGGTAATCAATGAAAAAGCGGCCATGATATATATATATAAAAGTAAGCCAGAAACGTATAAAGAGTTCCGAGCACTAAATACTCACAAAGTATGCCACAAGTATTTCACACGTATTTCAGTACGTGTAACACACGTTCGTCACTGGGACGATTAACGTATTTTGAAAAAAAAGCTCAAAACTGTATGTACATGTGTATGTATGTATATCTACCCTGCAGGAGATTAGGCGATAATTGTATAAAAGCTACTAGTAGTATATTTACTAGAATAGCAAGAACTAGTGCAAACAGGGTTAAAGTTTTTGTGTAAAATTACTAGTGCTGCTGAGTACTAGTATATGAAGTAGTTCCAAGGCACCACATTGCAAAATAAACTTTTAGGGCCGTATGCAAAAAATATTTTACTTGAGCTTTAAAGTTCATAGTAGTTACCCAGCACTTTAAGGCTAACATTGCTTTGTTAAGAAATTTTATGCAAAAAACAACTTTAAATATTTTGTAATTTAATAATAAATACTGGTAACACCACCGTGTTCAACAACCACTTCACGGCTTATGATGTACAACATCGGATAGAATTTCATTCGAGTATTCAAATAATTTTTTATATTATTAAATAAATCTTTATTATCTTGAAGTAAAGCAACCTAATTTAAAAAGTATGAGCTTCTGACATGGAAGGAAAACAGATAAACATTTTTATGAAGTAAAAGTAAAAATAATATGATGAACAAAGAAAAATTATGGCAATATATTTTATTCGAATGAAATGAATATTTGAATGTCCAGATTTTTTCCATTCGTTCTGACTGTATGTACATCACTAAAACATTTTTGTATAATTGAATTTATTTTAATATTTTTTTATGGATTTTGCTATGTATTTCGAATCAGTTGGATAATTTGGTGATTTTTTCCATAATATAACAGAAATAATAAATTTAAGATAAGAGCTAACACTTCTAGCTTCATTTTTAGATGTATCATGAATCAATATGTGCTATATTAACAAAAATATTTGAAGAACAAAATACACATTTTGGAAATATCAAATTAAAGGACCCTTAACAAACGTAGGTGCCTACTTTAGAATTTTGATATAATAATTTTTTTAGAATACAACTTTACTTAACATTGCTTGGCAAAGCTTTATTAACTTTTTTTGCATACGACCCTTAGTGTTTAACAGAGCTCTTGCACTGTATGAAAATTGGGCTTAAATGCAGTTTAGCGAAGCAGCTCCCAACAAAATAAAAAGTAGCCTGTGTGATAGAAAATTTAAAAATAAGAACAAAATATTAAATAAAAAAAGTTGGCGGCGACGCCTATTTTCCGAGTTATGGGGATCTGAACTTTTTTATAGGAAACTGCGAAAAATCTCAAAAAAAATTTAAATAGCTTATCTGATAAGAAATTAAAAATATAACAAAAAAATTAAGTAAAAAAAAATTAACTGCGACCCTCATTTCTTGAGTTATTGGCCTTTTATTTGATAAGAAATTAAAAATATAACAAAAAAATTAAGTAAAAAAAATTAACTGCGACCCTTATTTCTTGAGTTATTGGCCTTTAAATTTTTCATAGACGATTGTGATTTCTCTGCATTTCTAAATGTGATGGGTCAATATTTGAACCAATTTAGAGATGTGCAGAAAATCATTAACAAGCAGTGTCGTTTTGGGAAATACAATGATTAATTAATATGCGTCGTATCGGGAAACACCATGGCGGAGAAAATCCTTAAGCCCAGCCGAAGGCCGGAAGTCCACGAAAATTTTATTAGACAAGAAAACTTTGCAATGCAGAAAATCTTTATTAAGCTGCGCCGTGTCGGAAAACACCATGGTGGAGAAAATCCTTAAGCCTGGCCAAAGGCCGGCAGTCCATGAAAACTTTATTAGACAAGAAAACTTTGCAATGTAGAAAATCTTTATTAGGCTGCGCCGTGTCGGGAAACACCATGGTGGAGAAAATCCTTAAGCTAGGCCGAAGGCCGGCAGTCCATAAAAACTTTATTAGACAAGAAAACTTTGCAATGCAGAAAATCTTTAAGCTGCGCCGTCGGGAAACACCACGATGAAGAAAAGCCTTAAGGCCGGCCCAAGGCCGGCAGTCCACGAAAACTTTATTAGACAAGAAAACTTTGCAATGCAGAAAATCTTTACTAAGCTGCGTTGTGTCGGGAAACACCATGGTGGAGAAAATCCTTAAGCCCGGCCGAAGGCCTGCAGTCCATGAAAACTTTATTAGACAAGAAAACTTTGCAATGCAGAAAATCTTTATTAAGCTGCGCCGTGTCGGAAAACACCATGGTGGAGAAAATCCTTAAGCCTGGCCAAAGGCCGGCAGTCCATGAAAACTTTATTAGACAAGAAAACTTTGCAATGCAGAAAATCTTTATTAGGCTGCGCCGTGTCGGGAAACACCATGGTGGAGAAAATACTTAAGCCCGGCCGAAGGCCTGCAGTCCATGAAAACTTTATTAGACAAGAAAACTTTGCAATGCAGAAAATCTTTATTAAGCTGCGCCGTGTCGGGAAACACCGTGGTGAAAACTTCAGAGGCCAATAACTCGAGAAATAAGGGTCGGAGCTAATTTTTCTACTTAATTTTTTTTTCTGATATTTCAAATTTCCTATGAGATAACCTGTTTAAAAAAAAATTTGGAAATTTTTCGCTGTTTCCTATGAAAAAGTTTAGAGCCCCATAACTCGGAAAATAGGCTTCGCCGCCAACTTTTTTATTTAATATTTTCTTCTTATTTTTCAATTTTCTATCACATAGGCTACTTTTTATTTTGTTTGGAGCTGCTTCGCTAAACTGCATTTGTTCCGAAAATTGCTATAATAAAATTATTAAAATTTTAGTAGGTTCATATAAAAATAATTATAATTAAATAATTATAATTACCCTTTTATATTTTTGAATTTTGATAAATAATGATGAAGTTTAACTAACAGTTGTCACTGGGTAACAAAGGGTTGAACTGGTAATAAACTCGTCCTAAACTAGTTCCAATTGTACTAGTAGTTTTCTAAACACACTCAATGTTAATTTGACCATTAAGATGGTATAGGAAAGTTTACAATTGGGAACTAGTGTGGTGGTGATTGCTGTACTAGTAAAATATTAGTTGGACACTAGTTCGATCTCCTGCAGGGTACATATCACACACTAAATCATAAACAGTCACAACTCAAAATTATCAAAGTGGTTTTGTTTTTTTTTTACCAGTTAATTGAACAAACCTCTAACGCTCACAACAATTTCTTTTACAATACAGTCTTCTTGAAGAATATAAAATACCTTTATTACCGTTACATTTTAGTTGTGACTGTTTATGATTTAGTGTGCGATATGTACATTACGGTTGCTAGTTTAACTCTAAATATTATTTAGTGAAAATGTGAGCCAATTCGTACAGCTGCAAACCAAAAATACAAAATTTATTTACTTTTTGGACTATGGACGTCCAACTTATTTTAATAATATTTTAAGACTTAAGTTTGAAATGTTCACTTAATGCTCAATCAATACAATACGATCAATTCTTCTATCTTTTCGTGTATTGCTGCTCTAGTTTCAATTTCTCTGAAAACGATGTATTTTGAAAACTTATCAACTGCTACCATGTATGTTTTAGTTTCATTGAAATACAAATCTAAATGTATATGTGTTTGTGGTTCTGTGGGTATTTCTGACTCTCTCAATTTAGTTTTTGTTGGATTTCTTTCGTATCTTCCAAATAAGCATGCTTCAAATTTCTTGTTGTACTATTTGCAGTGTTTGGTCATATCAGGCCAACAATATTCTAACATTATCTCTTTTATATTGTTTCTATACCCTCTGTGTGCTCTATCGTGCATTCTCTTTACTATTTTTAATTGTTCGTCCTGCGTCGTTATATCAATTAGCTTTTTGGGTGTATATACGTGTTATTGACCTGCACAAGACCATTTATAACACCTTTCAAGACATGCGACATTTTTCAAACGCTTTACTACAGCGAAATATTCTAAAATAAACGCTAAACAACACTGTTGGCAATATTTTTTTTGAGTTCTTTGTCTTGCCAACAGTATTTTTTAGCGTTTGTTTGAGTTCTGATGATTTTTTATGACATCCATTAATCCGGATACATATTCTCTCTATATTCTATATTTTCCTATATTACAATCAAATATTGGTAGGGATTTAAACACGTCCAGATGTATTTTTTATAGTGTTTGGTACATTACATTCAGTGGTTGCAATTCTTCCATGACGGGATGTACTAGATTTGGATTTATAGGCATCTGATCCACTTTTTCTTTAGTGCCCTATTTTCCGTTTGCATATTTTGCAACATGGCTTGCAAATTTCCCATTTCTTTTCCTTCGCGTAGCTTCCTTTTTTTGTCAAAAATATTAAACCTTTTTAAATTTCTTTTCATTTATTTTGACATTTTTTTATTGGATTTATATCGACGGGAATTTAAATCGCTCGTCTAATATCCTTGCAGTTCCTCTATGCTTGTCACAGGACCACACCTTCTATAGGGTTTTTTTTTTGTTTTGAACTATCAATACGTATGTTGATCTGTTCCTTCAAGATGTCCTTTCATATGAGGATTCTCTTGGTATATCCCTGCTGCGACAAAGATTTTTCCTTTTTTCCTCCGCCCGTAGAAGAACAACAATATATTATTCTCTTGGCAGGATCGGTAGTTAAAACACTTAATGCTTTTGTGAGTAAAAAAAATTATTTATTTTTTGGACTTTGGACGTCCAACTTATTTTAATAATATTTTAAAACTAAAGTTTGATCCGTTCACTTAATGTTATTTATAGTAATATTCCGTCTATACAATGTTTGCTTAGTGCTGTTTGTAATTAATTCATATACAATGTTTACTTAGTACTATTTGTAATTAATACATATTTATCTGTGTCTACACAATGTTTACACAGGACTATTTGTACATATACAATATTTACTTAGTACTATTTGTAATTAAAACATATTTATCTGTCTATACAATGTTTACTTAGGACTATCATGATATTGCCAGGATATTCAGAAATATCGTGGTGGAGTAAAGTTTTTGTTACTAGCTTAGTAAATTACTGATAAGGAAGAATATTCATGGCATGTACTAATTATGATGTCTGGTTTTTCCAAATAAATGTAAAACGTACTCATCAATTCCTTTGTTATTGTAGTCTGGTAATTTGCTTATATCGATATGTGCTAACTCGCGCTCCAAAATGGTCAAAATCGTTATTTAATTAAAAATTGTGCCACAAAATGCGTATTTTTGCTTATTTAATAAACATTAGGTGCGTTTGAGTACTTTTCCAGTAAAATCCAGTAACTGACTAAATACTGAGTAATTTTAAGAAATTTATCTCAATAAAAAAGTTTGCATATAAAAGTACGTGAACGGAAAAATTTTAAAATCTAGTAAAATATTTGCAAACAGCTGATAGCCAGTTTGGGCACAAAAATATGTACTATGTAGCTAAATACAAAAAATATACATATCGTCGGGTATTAGCCGCATGGAACAAATATGAGTTTTCGAGAAAATCGATAAAGAATGTTTTTTTTTCATTTGTTCTATAAAATACACGGTAGAATATTTTGTCAGTGTTGGCAAACTGACGGGTTTCCCGCTATATATGACTATATTTTCTTGTCATTAGCGTCAAGTCTATAAAAAAAAACACAAGCGGGTTTTTTAGCGGAAAAATTTCTTAGTTGACGGTTTTTCAGCGTTTTTCTGAAACTTATATAGATATTGAATCAAAATAAGCTATTTTTAACGCAGCTATGCAACACGGACCCTGGTATTTATGTTGAGTTTTTTTGCGATATAAACACGTACCGCAATGAAACTAACGTCACTTTTTTTTTGCTAATAAGAAATTAACATTTTGTGGTGGTAACTATACGTGACCAGATGGTTTTTGCAAAAAGCGGGATATGATCGATCAAAAAGCGGGATTTTGAGAAAATACGGTCAAAAAGCGGGATTTAAAAATAAATATTTTCTTGAAAGCGGGATGTGTAATATGCACATACATAGTTTCGTATGTAGTTAGAAAACACAATTTTCAACTCATAAAAAACCCTTTTAAGAAATTTTTAACAGAAATATTTACACATCTATATAAATAAAAATCAAATGTTGTTATTTGGTAATCGCAACAATTAAGACGATTGCACCGACTTCGCTATTTTTATTTTTTATTATGGAATATAGTAGATAGATACTGGCGGTTCTATGGCAATTGTCAAAATTTGTAATTAATGGGGTAATTAAAGTCAAAATTTTGTAATTTATGGGAAAATTTTAAAATAAGGTCAAAGGTGTGAAGTGACGAGGGTACTCGATGGTTTGTGCATGTATATGTACGTGATGATGATGTTTTGTTTTGTGGTGTGAGCATAACTGTCAGATGAGAATGGTTAGATGTCGGTCTGTTGATGTACATACTTGTAGTTTATTATGTTGGAGCGCAAACATGTATGTATGTTTTAGTTTTTTGTTTTAATTTTGAATAGAAGTGTTGGGGCGCAAGCTTGTACAGGGTGTTTTTTTTAGAGGTATAGAACTTCGAATTGAAATAAAACACAAGAAAATCGTTTTAATGTCCATCAATTTGGCTTTATTGGAAGGATAATTTTATGCCATTAATGTTTAAATATGATTTCGGGCATGTGGCCGCCGCGGCTGGCTCGAATAAAGCCAATTCTACAGGTCCAATTTTCAACCACTTTTTCGAGCATATGGGGCCGTATGTTGGCAATAACGCCACGAATGTTGGCTTCCAAGTCCCCTAACGTTTCTGGTTTGTTGGCGTACACGAGCGACTTCACATATCCCCAAAGAAAATAATCCAATGGTGTCAAATCACACGATCTTGGTGGCCAATTGACAGGTCCATTCCGCGAAATTATGCGCTCATCGAATGTTTCCTTCAATAAATCGATTGTGACGTGCGCTGTGTGGCATGTAGCGCCGTCTTGTTGGAACCACAACTCATCCACATTCAAAATCTTCAAAATCTTCTTCTTTTTGCGAAAACGATCCATGGTTAACCGAATTAATTGCTCTGATGGACGATTATGTCGACCATAAAATGGACGGAGCTTGCGGTAAACTTCGCGAACTGAACCATTATTTTCGAAATAAATTTGCACGATTTGCAAGCGTTGTTCTTTTGTCAACCTGTTCATGATGAAATGGCAAACCAAACTAAATATTAATCACTTGACAGCTGACAAAATGGCCGCCAGTTAAAAAAGTGATGCCAACTTAAAGTTCTATACCTTAATAAAAAACACCCATTATGTATGGTTTAGTGTTTTGTTTTAATTTTGAATTGAATTGTAATTTTTTTTTGTTTTGTTGTGTGAGCATAAGTGTAACATAAGAATGGTTAGATGCCGGTCCATCGATGGCACGCATGCTTTGTACGAGTACGTATGTTTTTGTTTTTGTTTTAATTTTGAATTGAATTGTGATTTCTTTTGGTTTGTGAAGTGGTTGCAGCAGGTTTATGGTTTTAGAGCGCAATGTTTTTTAAGAGCGAGTGTGCATAGAGAAAAATGTTGCCTTAGTTTTTTGTAATATTCTTTTTTAGCTAGTGGACATGGAAAGGTATTTTAGAAAGAAAGAAATTATGTATGCTTGTGGGATATCTATGAATTTTTTTGTTATTGGTTTTGTTTTAGTTTGATTTTTATTATTTATGTTTAAAGAGTTTGAAGAGATGAATAAAATATGTAATTTATGAGCAATGGACTTATTTGAATGTTGGAGAAATTGAAGCGTAACATATTTAAGATTCTCAAAGGGAATTAGAGATGTGTGATCATGGGAGACAACTTTATATTCATGCGGATGTGTGTGTATGTTTTTACAATAACTTGAACGTTGGCTGATGGGTACGTATATAAAAAAAGCGATTGTGTAATGCCGAGTACACATCTGACATTTTTTGTGTTCTAGTCATTTTTAAAATGTGTGCAACGTCTTTCACGCTATGTCTCTATATGGATAGCAATAACACACAACGAAAATAAAAATATATCGGAAATGACAAACGTTGGCACAAGTATGCACTGTTGTGATGTTACAAAATATCATAGTGTGTACTCGGCATTAGTTTTTTGAAATATTCGTTTTAGCAGGTGGATATGGAAAGGTATTTTAGAAAGAAATTATATATGCTGGTGAGATATCAATGTTTTTTGTTGTTGGTTTTAGTTAGTTTTATTTTTTTTATATGCAAAGAGGCTGACATTTGTCAAACAAACCAGACATACTTATATACATACTTACTTACTACATAAATATGTATATATGCAAATAAATGAATGAACAGCAGATTTGTATATTTTTTAATCTACATATTTATTTTAAAAAAATATCGTAAATATATGTATGTTGTAACAATGTAAGAATAGAATATTAAAATATATTTTTAGTTATTTTCCTGATAAAGTAAATATGCATTTCTTAAGGCACACACTCCATAATTGTGATAGCTGCAGTAAACATATTCCGGATATTTAAGTTGTATTTGCTTAAAGTTGAAGCAGCCAATATTCTCGATATTGAAAACTCTAACTTGAAATAGTTTTTCAAACTGTAGATACATATTTACATCAACATAGTTTTTTATTTTATTTATTTAATTGCCTAATTTTGTTTTTAATTTCATTAACCATTAAACATTTATTATGACCTAATTTTGTTTATTGTTGATTAAACATTTTATTCTTTTTGTTTTAAACATTTTACTTTGTTTTTAAGTTTATTAACCATTAGTGTTAATTAAACACTTTATTTGTCTTTAAGTTCATTAACCATTAAACATTTTATTATGACCTAATTTTGGTTTTAAGCTTATTAACCATTATTGTTGACAAGACATAAATTTATATTTTAATTTTGTAATAAAACAAAGAATTATGCAAACATTGTTTATTCTACTTATAAAGCAGTTTAAATCAAGGTTGGCAAACGGTATCGTAAAAATACCGATACCGATTCAAATACCGCTATAATTAGATAACGGTATCGTTAGCGATACCGAAATCCATTTCGGTTAGAAAATACCGGTATCCAGACTACCGTTTACGTCTATACCGGTACGTACCGGTATACCGATTCCGGCCAAAAAATAAATGATAAGTGAGTTGTGGTTGCCAAATTTTTATTATGTATTACAACTTTTTTCACCATGAGACATTTTGGTTTTTTTTTCGACCATTGCATTCGTTTTGCTTTATTATTCCAGAAGCCAACCAATCCCATGTGTCAGCCAATATTATTGCCACGTTTATAAAACATAGAATCTCAAGAAAAAAGAGCAAGACCAGAACTAAAAATATTTAAAATGTTTTGTAATAGATACTATGGTTTCAAAAAACATAGCATAGATAAGAACCTTTGTTTTTCGAGCATTTATTTGAAGACAACTAAATTTATTTTTCATTCAGAATACCAAAAGTTAAGTTGTTTCAGTTTCAATCTAACTTAGTTGAGCTGTAAACCGTAATATGGGCAAAAATTGGAAAAATATATATCAATTAACTTTCTGTCTTTGGCTTAGAGAAAAAACTTCTAAACTTTTATATTTGAAGTTAAAGATTCCTCTCTTGAGGTGCAGAAAAGTACCTGCTTAAGTTTTTTAATATTAATTGTACAAGAATATTGCTTTCTTTGTTTTTAAGTTGGGTAAGAGATTATTGTTTATTGTTTGAATTGAAATATTCAAATGGTCGTTTCGTCTGAATTTGGCGATAAAGATATAAACAATACGAGAATGGGTCCAGTACGAAAATATTGCGTAAAAACGTTTCCAAAGTATAAAAGTGTCGAAAAAAACCGAAAAAACTATATTTGGTGAAAAATACAGGCATATATTTCAAATTTACTGAAACAATATATTTGTATATGGTTCGAAAGGTATTTACCTCTACTTTCTGTATCTGCTTATAAATTTAAAATCGGTTGATATTAAACTTACTTAGAGGTTGATAAGTGCCTACGGGTACGAAAAAGCGTTTTTTTACTCAAGATTTTGGAGGTGTCTGGAAAATTTCAAATACAGATTTTTGTTATACTCGACAATACTTAGCAGAAAAATAGTAATACGTCCTAGGTATTTCGATTTCATCAAAATTTGTCACACAGTGTAATTTATCAGTATAGACAAAAGTTATATTTTTACTATTTTGTTTAATTAAGCAAAATGTATACTTTATATATGTAAAGCTTAAACTGCAGTCTCCTTGTCTCACTTTTTTTAATAAATTATTGTTTAATAATCGTATAAAAACTTATTGTACACTAAATCATAGTCACAACTCAAAAAATTTCAGATGCTGAGTATTTGCAAACAACTGTTGATACTGTACAAATGACGCAAGTATGTGACATAAAAACAAGCATAACGGTATTTTATATTCTTCAAGAAGACTGTATTGCAAAAGAAATAGTTGAGGTCGTTATAGATTTCTTCAATTAATTTGTTTATAAAAAAGCAAAAGCACTTTTATAATTTTGAGTTGTGACTCTTTATGATTTAGTGTGCGATATATAGAAACAAATAAGTTTACATGCTTTTATATAAGAATGAATAATAACGAAATTAATATAGTAAATTTTTAAAGGCATTCAAGGTGTTTTTTAATTAAGTGATTCGTGTTCTTCAGGTTCAAGGGCCTGTAAGAACAAATAAGGTAAAATAGTCTCAGTTCAGATTTATGTGTCTGAATTGAATTAACCATTGCCTTATCATACATTTTGGTGACCCCTAGATTTTCATAATTTACAAAGCTTCCTCCCCATCAGTGGTAAGGAGCTTTAAGAAAAGACACGCAACAACAATTTACCAGGATATACAACCAATTCAAGGACAGCCAGTCCATATACAACAAGTTACCAGGACAGCCAGTCCGTAAACAAAAATTTACCAGGACAACAAGTCTATATACAACCAATTCAAGGACAGCCAGTCCATATACAACAATTATCAGGACAGCTAGTCTTTACACAACAAGTCATCAGGTTACATTACCTATTTCTGGCGCTAAAGGCTATAAACCACAGCAGTTTTTTAGTCAAATCCTCTTATATCTCTTCAACATCTGTATTGAATATTTCTTCAACAAAAAACAAAACTCCAAAAAACAAAAAGGCAATCTGATATGGCAAACTTAGAGAGTCTTATGTCTCAGCAGCAAGAGAAAGCAACTGAGATAGAAAATCTTATTTCAAACATCAGGAAGGCCCCCCATAACCGGCGAACGCTAGACTTCTACAGAAGTAAAAACGAAGAACTAGTTGCATTGTGGCAGGCCTTTTAAAAACAAGAAAACGCAATTAGAAGAGATAATACGCTATCAGCCAGCGATCCCTATATTGTCCAAAACCTGCACAAATCCATAGGTGAAAAATACAGTTGAGCATATTACGTCTCAGATTAACAGACTTAGTATCAAGCCATTACCAGCAATCAATAAAGAGACATTAGAACTCCCGTCAACTAACCCATCTGATCATGAGGTATTGTCACCTCAAGGTAAAGGACTAGTTAGGAGACTAAAAGCTCGAATGACGGCCTTAACACATTTATTAAATGGTTTATCGTTGGAAAAAAGTCATCCGCCACAATTTTATCAGATTAAGAGTGAAACCATAAAAAATTTTTGGGATCAAATTCAAAAATTTTATGATGAAGTATGGCATGAAGTGGAAGATCCTACAAGATTTGAACTTAATCAGCATGAATACCATAATCTGGACGATTCAGTTGAACATTATCTGATAGAATTAGCAGTACTATCAGATCAACACAAACGGCAGCATGTAGATGATGGAGTGCAGTTGGAAATCAACCCAAGCGTACATAGCTCATTGCCTCTGCCAAAGGTCACAATTCCACAATTTATTGGAGATTGTTTAAAGTGGTGTCTATTTTATGAACTTTTTACGGAAATGGTCAACAATTAACCTCTACCAAACGTTCAGAAAATGTGGTACCTCAAATCAAAAGGCTCAGGAGAAGCCGCAAAACTTATTGGTCATCTAACGCTATCAGAAAAGAACTACAAGACAGCATTTTTTTTTTTTAATGCATGATTTTTATTTATTGTATCTTCATATATGAACTAACAATAAGTATTCAAATCTTAAATCTAAAAAATATAATTAGGCCCGACCAATGTCGGACATAAGCTTAGTAGTAGTTATATATAATACATATGTAAGTAGTGATAATCAAAAGGAAAAAAATAAAAGTATTTTCAAGAAGTCCCATCTGGAGTGCTGTGAATAAGAGCCATTGTGTCCCTCTTTTTTAGGCGGATGTGTCCAGTAAAGTTCAAAATATTACGGGCAAGCGGATTAGGATTTGACTCGAGTTTTGTTAAATATTTGCCAGCGTATTTTGCAATTTCTTCAGTCACTAGTGGCATATTCAAATCACGATGTATATTTGAATTTTTGATGTACCATGGAGCCGATGTTATCATGCGTAAAATTTTATTTTGCCTGCGTTGAATTTTCTCTACATTTGAAGCTGAAGCAGTGCCCCATAGTTGAATTCCATAGCACCATATTGGCTTTAAAAGCGACTTGTATATTAAAAGTTTACAGTCTAGGCTAAGTGTTGAATTTCGACCAATCAGCCAATGTACCTGAGTTAGTTTAAGTTTCATTTGAGTTAACTTAGAATCAATGTGGTGTTTCCATGTAAGTCGTCGATCAAGGTGTATACCAAGATATTTCACATGTGAATGTTGAGAAACAACTTGATTGTTAATCCGAATGGGGGAACAAGTATCTCTTCGTAAAGTAAATGTTACTTGAACACACTTTTGTTCATTTACCTTGATTCTCCATAAGTTTAACCAAAGCTCCATCTGGCTAATGTGTTCCTGGAGTTTGCGGGATGCCTCATCAGGGTTTTCATGCATACTAAGGCAGGCTGTATCGTCGGAAAATGTGGAAGTATGGATACTACTGCTCACAGGCATATCACAAGTATAAATTAAATATAAAACTGGTCCCAGTATACTCCCCTGTGGCACACCAGATGAAATTGTTTCAGGCCTACTTGTAAAGTCTCCTTCCGCAACAGTGAACTTACGGGAAATAATGTAACTTTCCAAAAGATTTAAAATGTTTATTGGTAAGTAAGTCTTCAATTTTAAAATAAGGCCTTCATGCCACACTTTATCAAATGCCTGGGAAACGTCAATAAACAGCGCAGAACAATACTTTTTTTCCTCAAAAGTTCTTCTTATAACTTGAACCAATCTGTGAGTTTGTTCAATGGTGCTATGCTGACTTCTAAAACCAAATTGATGGTCTGGTATGCACCCACTACTAATTAGAATTGGGGACAATTTTGTTTTGAGCAGTTTTTCGAAAAGCTTTGACATTGTAGATAGTAGACTTATTGGCCTATATGACTCAGCCTTGGTTGTATATTTGCCTGGCTTTGGAATCATTTTAACCTTGGCAAGTTTCCAGTTGTGTGGATAATACTCCAGTCGTAAAATAGCATTAAATATGAATAACAGGATTCTCATTGCAATACGAGGCAAGTTCATCAGCATCTGATTACTAATTCCATCAATACCCGGATCTTTCTTCGGGTTGAGTTCGGCAAATAATTTTTCTAAATCACGCATCTTAAACTTTATGTGTTGAGGGGGTAGAGCGACTATATTCGGCCAATCAGCAACACCAGTACATATATTTGGCGTAAAAACGGATTTTAAGTGCTCAGCAAATATTTTACCTTTTTCAGTATCGCTTCTTGCCCAACCTCCGGTAGATGTGCGTAGAGGTGGTTTATACTCAACGGGTGTTTTCAGCTTTCTGGCAGCGCGCCACAAGGAGTAATTAGACGCCGGTGTGACATCAAGACCCTCCAGATAATTTTTAAGAGATGCAATTTTTTCAGATTCAAGCAACTCTTGGAGTCGTTTAGTGCACTCTTTAAATCTGATTTTATTTTGTGGTGATCTGTGCTGTTGCCATTCCCTTCTAGCCCTTCTTTTTTCACGTACGAGACGTTCAATGTCTGTAGAATAAATTTTATTAAACCCAATCTGCGGATGGGAGATAGTGGCATGTTCAGCAGCCTGTTTAATATTCTCGCTGAGATTGACAATGTTCGATTCAATATCATCGGGTGTTCTAAGCGTAATGTTTTCCGTACAATGACTGCTGAGATATTTTTTGAACCCCAAGACAGCATGGAAACTACTTCGGTATGATAACAAAAGAGTTATAGTAGCTATTTTAGTAGAGAAAATCCTTAACCAACCATCAAGAACCATATCTAGCTCGTCAATTAAAACATTTCATGACACTACCAAGGAATGTTTGCTGGCGTTAAATTACTTAAATGTTGACACTTCATCATAGGATGCCATAATCATACAACTAATGATTAAAAAACTGGATCGTGCTCTCTATATTCGATTTATACAGTCACTAAATAAACCAAGAGATGTGCCAACAATAAAAGAGTTGTTCTCCTTTCTTGAGATTCAATTCCAGTCAATGGAGTCATTTGGTGACAAGGAAAAATTAACCACACCTCAAAAGAAAAAGATGACAGTATCATCTGTGGCATCTATGGATAATAATAATAATAACAATTGCAAACTATGTACCACATGAAATCATCCTATCTATCACTGCAAGAAATTCTTAAACATGACGGAATCAAGCAGGTTAAGTTGGGCACAGCAACAAAGACTTTGTGTTAACTGTCTCAGAGATGATCACGTAACAAAAGTTTTTACCTCCAGTGAATGTAGGAAATGCAACAAGAAGCATAATTCATTATTACATTTACCACAAAACATACAAAACAAACAGAAGACATCAGTTCCGCATATGCAACCTACAAACAAAAAAGAAGAGAAGATTACTGTCTCATCCACATATATGAAGCCAACAACAAGGCATCAGAATTATGTCATGTTAGCCACCGCAAAGACAAAAATGGTATCACACACGAATTCCGAGCAATACTAGGTTGAAGGCAGGATCGCAATGTAATGTTGAGAGTAGGATGTGTAACTAGCATGTAGAAGTGTGTTTGTGAAGTCCTATAGCCCAATTATTATTTTTATCCAGCTGTACAGGGGGTCCATAACTAGGCGTTCAAAGGAACTGCCAGAAAAAGTGAGAAGTCAATTTATAAACTAGGCAAGTTGTTGCCGGATTGCGTTTTTAAATTAAAGTCTGATTTATTGAACAAATTTCCCTGCTTATATACTAGTTTTACAAATCTTAATTAGTCTTTCTAACGTACGTTTAATATTTACAATTATCAAATTGTTTCTTTCTTCGCTATGACAATGGTAAGCATTGTTTTAAACGACCAATAAAAAAAGGGATTTGGTAATTATTAATTTATATTGTGAATCAAAAGTATGTCACTCAATTTCTTGCATTCAGCATTCTTATTCTTTTGGGCTGTGTTGCAATGCTTGTGAATTGAACTGCTATTACAGCAATGCAATTAATTTTTGTTACAGTGCATTACTATAAGTGTGGTACACTACACTAGATTCAGGCTCACAAGTAAATATTGAACGTCTTATCAAGAAGCTATCCCTTTCTCCAATGGAAGCGTCCTTATGCATTGATGGTGTGGGAAGAATGAAAAAAAACGAGCAGAGCACCGCGTGAATGTTGAGATGTTCTCTACAAATAATGAATTCTCGACAAACTTGGAGGCGATTGTCCTACCAACTATCATTCCGGTTCAACCAAATCAAATCCTTGATGTTTCAACTTGGAACATTCCAAGTCATATAACTTATGCAGATCCCATATTCTATCAGCAAGGGAAAATCGATATTCTACTTGGCGCAGAATTTTATTTTAATCTTATGCAACCTGGGGGCAATAAAACTGACTAACGGCGGCCCATCGTGGGCGGCTCTATTCGACAAACCATTGCTCGAAGCTCATCACCACCAATTACATGTGCAGAGTTTGGTGAAGAATCTTCACTAGAACAAGCGGTCGAGAGACTATGGAAACTCGATGAAGTAGAACCAAATGAAAGGATTCTGTCCCCAGCAGATTCCCACTGTGAAGCCCATTTTATTCATCATACTAAAACTAACACAATTGGTCGCTTTATCGTTAGCCTTCCATTCCATCGTTAGCCTTCCATCAATGACATTGAGAAATAGAAGGAGGTTCCTGTTACTACAATTATGGTGTTAAACGACGGCAGCCTTATATACAGAATTCACCACAAAAATTCCTTTAAAACCTTACAGAATGTTTTGGGTTACGTACTCAGACTCATAATTAATTCAAAAACGCAAAATGAATTTCGACCAAAACACATTTCGCTGAGTCCTAAAGAACTATATGATTCGCGTTTAAAAATTATTCAAGCAGTTCAGATCTCCGACTTCAAGAAGGAGATATCTGAATTAAATAATAAAAAAAAACAAGTGGACAAGTCCAGCACAATTAACAGCTTATCTCCATTCCTAGATGAAAATAACATCTTACGGGTAGGAGGAAGATTGGAAGCCTCTAATCTGTCATATGACGCAAAACATCACATACTTTTACCCTATAACGACTTGATTTCAAAACTTGTACTCACAATGTTGCATGAAAAAAACTTTCACTGTGGCCCACAATCATTATTGGCTATGTCCAGACATCAATACTGGATCGTCAAGGGTCAATCAATGCCGAGAAATATAGTACAAAATTGTGTGCGATGTACAAGGGCAAAACCCAGATTATTTTCTCACGCAGGGTCACCCCATCACGCCCATTTATTAAATCTGGTGTTGACTACTGCGGACCTTTTTGGGTTCATTGTAAGATAAGGGGTAAAAAATTTCATAAGGTTTACATAGCTGTTTTTGTCTGTTTCTCGACGAAGGCTGTAAACCTGGAAGTTGTAACTGAGCTGACAACAGATGCATTCATTGGAGCCCTCAAAAGATTCTTATCACGCCGAGGACGATGCCAGACCATATATTCAGACAATGCGACAAACTTCATAGGTACACGAAATCAGTTAGAAGAACTAAATCAAGCAATCTTTGATACATTATTTTTCGGCTAATTGACAATACGGTTAATTGGTTTCCACGCTTAATTGAACCACATGATCGGGCAAAAAAATATTGCATACGAAAACACATGTAAATTTTCTCAGATAATTGAACCCGGTTTATTGATTTTCCCGCTTAATTGGTTCAAAATTCATGTCATCAAAAATAAATTTCCTCTTACTTTTACCCGGTTAATTGCATTATTATTGAAAAATAATCTAGCATTTTTGCACATACATATTTGACATCATTTGTGAAAAACACTGGGTGGCATCTCTACTAATTAAAATAATAATAAATACCTGCGTATACACCATACATATATGTAAATTTTTTTCTGTTACTTGCATTTTTTCGTTTAAGGTAAAAAAAATTATTTTGAAAAACTTAAAGTGCACATATGCGATTTCTTTTAATTCATTAGTAGTTCCAATTATACGTGATTTCTGTAATTGAACAAACTGTTCAATTAAACGGGATTCTTGTAATTTAACGAATTGTTCAATTAAGCGGGTATCGGCTAATTGGTTCCCCGGTTAATTGAACAAAAAGTTGTGCAAATTTTGATGTGCAATTAACCGAAAAATACTGTACTGCCGTCGATGTTATTATTTGCTTTATTAATTTGTCAACGATTTTCTTGAAGTTGCAGAGTTTATTCTGTTTCATCATTTAGAAAATTGATCATCAAAAGGCCGCCCGTGGGCACTTTGTTATGCTCTTTTTTGCACGTATATGCGTACAAGTAAGCAATTTACTCTCTTTTACATTATATATGTATGTGTTTGCTTTAAAGTTTAAACTAAATAATTATGTGATTATTAAGGCTCAGTTACCCGACTGTAATGTAAAGTAACTGCAACAAACTCGGGTAACTGAGCGTTTTAAGGTGTCTTTACACAGTTAAACAAGGTATTAAGACTTTGTAGAATCAAAATATTATAAAATCCTCTCCGTGTTTAAAACAATGAGAACAAAAGTCAATGGCCTTTCACAAACGAGA
This sequence comes from Tachina lurida, assembly GCA_944452675.1. Taxonomy (NCBI): domain Eukaryota; kingdom Metazoa; phylum Arthropoda; class Insecta; order Diptera; family Tachinidae; genus Tachina; species Tachina lurida. Next base: position 55,867,565 of record OX101755.1, on the reverse strand, counting down.
ACAATTGTGCTGGCATAACATGCCAGTTTGATGGTGAGAGAGGCAAAGGGAGGGGTTTCGTGTTTGGCATAATTTTTCAACCAGATACAACCCAGCATCACCAGCACAAAACCACTACACACTTAAACAAACAGCAAATATCAAATGCATACAAAAAACACTAACACACACAAAGCTCTGTATGCGTATACAATTTTATGTCGGACGAATTAATCTCGTGTGCTCTTAAAAATCAAAAATTGTGCAGCATAAAAATTAGTCTCGTGTGTGACAGGCCAATTGCAGGCATTTTTCAGGGTAGGGAAAAATTCTGCTCGCGAGAACAATTTTTATTAACTTGCTCGTTTTAAAATTAAGACTCGTACTCCTTTTGTGCTCGACTCGTAAGCATTAAATGACTCGCCTTAAAATTTGTACTCCCGAGTTTTAGTTTAAAACCCGTAAGCACAAATTTTAAAAGAGTGCAAAACGAGCATAAACGAATTCAAAACGAGTAGTTATTACAAAAATTTTTTTTGTGTATTCGAAAAAGTATATGTATTTATATGCGAATTTGAAAATTATAGTACTTACAAATGCATATACATATACACAGTATTTTTCCGTTAATTAACCCTACGGTTAATTGGTTTCCACGCTTAATTGAACCATATGATCGGGCAAAAAAATATTGCATACGAAAGCACATGTAAATTTCCTCGGATAATTGAACCCGGTTAATTGATTTTCCCGCTTAATTGGTTCAAAATTCATGTCAACAAAAATAAATTTCCTCTTACTTTTACCCGGATAATTGCATTATTATTGAGTAATAATCTAGCATTTTTGCACATACATACATATTTGACATCATTTGTGAAAAACACTGGGTGGCATCTCTACTAATTGAAATAATAATAACTACCTGCGTATACACATATATGTAAATTTTTTTCTGTTACTTGCAGCAGTAAAATATGTTAAGCAACTGTTACTACGAAGGGTTTCAACAGCGTCACTAACGCACGAAGAGCTTGAAATAGTAATCATCGAAATAGAAGCCATATTAAACTCCCGTCCGCTAACCCCGATGTCACCTAATCCAAATGATCTAACTGCACTGACTCCATGACACTTCTTAATTGGAGAACCACTCACAGCCCAAGTGGACAGTAGAGCAGTGCAACCAAATAGTTCTCTCGCTACAAAGTGGAAACTCGTCTCCCAACTAAAACATGAATTCTGGAGACGTTGGTCAGCCGAGTATCTACACCAATTGCAGGAAAGACAGAAGTGGAAATCATCATCTAAAAACGTGAAAGAAGTACAATTTGCCGGTTATGAGCTGGCCACTTGGAAGAATCCTCCAAACATACGAGGGCAATGATGGCAAGGTTCGGGTGGCAGATGTAAAAACAACGTCAGGAATAAAAAGAAGACCCATCCATAGATTAGCTCCACTACTTCTAGAAGACGAATTACCTGCAAATGAACTATCCAACCCTATTCTTCCAATACCTGTTGACGAAGAGATACTCCACCCACAAAAAAAAACAAAGACTATTACTAATGTATGACCAGTAATATAAAGATAAGCAACTTTCATTCTGACCCGTGGCTGTACTTTGAAGGCATTGGAACCGTAAAACTGACAACAGCTGAATGGTATATTATGATCTAGCACCTTTCCTATCTGAGTTATAGACTTTTCAGTCTGGATTAGTCACTTTACAACACTTATGTTCAACCATCACACATCAGTCAACATGTAATATATTGATAAATAATTTCAATCAAGTAAAAGAAGAGTTGCTAAAGGAGAAGGAACTATTCGCCACTACTGAATAAAAAGGGGTGCATTCAACATTTTGGGAAATGTAGCCAGGTCATTTATTAGAGTTCTGGATTCAGACTATGCCAATAAAATGTCAGACACCATTAAAATGGCGAAGGGCGAAACAGACAATATCTTTAAATTATTTAAAAACCAAACATCAATTATTGATTCCACCATTAATATTATTAAACAAGATGAACTTAGCACAAAAAAACAACTAACGGAAATTGTTTCAAGAATCAACAGTGAAGCAAATGCACTTGGTAAAGAATCTTCAGAAATCAGCCAAACACAACTAATATCACTTCTTGCCAACCAATTAACATTGACAGCACTGAACTTACAAAGGGTAGAAAGGGAGATTATCGACGTACTAACTGATGCTCACCATTAAAAAATTTGTCCAAAATTAGTCAAACTAAGACTAGTTCTATTCCTACACAAAATATTCCACCGCCAAATAATTCAACGAATGAAAGCTCAAGCTTTAACTTTAGTCGCCTTGAAGCTACTATTGAGAATCTGGTGCTAACTATAAACAACTTTACAGCGAATATGCGAAATGCTGAGAATGCAGAATAAACTGTTTCAAGGATTAGCTTACAAGCCATGAACACGTTAAAAATATGTTTCTGGAACGCAACGGGCATTCGCCAACATAAAAATGAAATTGAGCACTTCCTCATGGAAAAAAGTATGGATATAATTTTGGTCTCTGACACTCACTTGACTTCGAGAAGCTGCTTTAAAATAAATGGATCAAAGAACCCGAGAGGGAGAGCATGCAGTGGATCACCAATTCTAATTAAGTAAAGACTCAAGCACTATATCCTTGAAAACGTTAGTGAAGAATATATGCCAGCAAAGAATATTTTCGTAGAAAATTTTTGTGCGAACTTCGTGATGTCATCAATTTACTCACCTCCCAGATTTTCAGTTACCGAAGATCAGTATGAGAAGTTCTACAATTCGCTTGGTTCTTGCTTCGTGGCAGCTGGTGATTACAATGCAAAGCATACGTACTGGTGGCTCGCGTCTTGTTACACCTAGAGGTCGAGCATTGTTTAATACAATTTAAGAAATGGTCTTAGATGTCATTTCAAGTGGGGAGCCTACTTATTGGCCTACTGACGTAGGAAAAATTCCAGATGTTATAGATTTTGGCGTCACGAAAAATATCCATAGGGACTTAATTCACGTAGAGGGCTCTCTAGTTCTGTCCTCCGATCACTCTCCCACAATAGTTACAATTTTCAACCCACTAAGGAGTGATTTAACTAACTCATATGCGAAAACGATTAATAGGGTCAACTGGCTAGGATTAAAAAAATATATTAGTAGTCACTGCGTAGAAAACATTCAGCTTATATCACCTGATGATATTGAATTTAATATTGCCAATCTTAACGAATATATTAAACAGGCTGCTGAACATGCCACTACTTCCTATCCGCAGACTGGCTTTAATAGAATTTATTCTACGGAAATTGAACGTCTTGTATGTGAAAAAAGGAGAGCTAGAAGAGAATGGCAACAACACCGATCACCCCTAAATAAAATCAGACTTAAAGAATGTACTAAACGACTCAAAGAGCTGCTATCATCGGAAAAGACTGTATTACTGGAAAAGTATTTAGAAGGTCTTGATGTAACGTCAACATCTAATTACTCTTTATGGCGCGCTACTAGAAATCTTAAAAGACCCGTTGATCTCAAATCGCCACTGCGTACTTCGACCGGCGGCTGGGTAAGAAGCGATAGTGAAAAAGGTAACTTATTTTCTGAGCATTTAAAATCTGTATTCACTCCCAATTCATGTACGGGTGCTGCCGATTTACCGATTGTAGTCTCTCTACCCCCTCGTCCCTTAAGGTTTAAGATGCGTGAACTACAAAAAATAATTACTCAGCTCGACCCGAAGAAAGCCCCAGGTATTGATTACATTAGTAACAAGATGCTGATGAGTTTGCCTCATATTGCAATAAGAATCTTGCTATTTATTTTTAATGCCATTTTACGAATGCAGTATTTTCCAAATAACTGGAAACTTGCCAAGATAAAAATGATTCCAAAGCCAGGCAAAGATCTTACCAAGGCTGAGTTATATAGGCCTATAAGCTTACTATCAACAATCTCAAAGCTTTTTGAAAAGCTGCTCATGAATAAATTGTCCAAAATTTTAGCTGATAATGGGTGCATCCAGGACCATCAATTTGGTTTTAGAAGTCAGCATAGCACCATTGAACAAACGCATAGATTGGTCCAAGTTGTAAGAAGAACATTTGAGCAAAAGAAGTATTGTTCTGCTCTCTTTATTGATGTTTCTCAGGCATTCGATAAAGTATGGCACGAAGGCCTAGTTGTAAAATTGAAGACATACCTACCAATAAACATACAAAAGCTTTTGGAAAGTTCTTTTATTGATAGGAAGTTCACTGTTCTGGAAGGAGACTTCATGAGTGTGCCCGAATCTATATCTTCCGGTGCACCACAGGGTAGTATTCTGGGGCCAGTCTTGTATCTAATATATACCTGTGATATGCATGTGAGGAATAACATCCACACTTCTACATTTGTCGATGATACAGCCTGTATGACTATTCACAAAAAATCTGATGAGGCATCCCGCAATCTCCAAGCACACATTACTCAGCTTGAAATATGGTTGAACTTATGGAGAATTAAACTAAATGAACAAGTGTGTCCATATAACGTTTACCCTAAGAAGAATACTTGTTCCCCCATTCGAATCAACAATCAAAATATTCCTTAACATTTTCAAGTGAAATACCATGGTATACACCTTGATCGAAGGCTTACATGGAAACATTGTATTGACTCTAAGCTAACTCAAATGAAACTTAAGTTAACTTAAATATATTGGTTGATTGGCAGAAATTCAACACACAGCCTAGACTGCAAACTTTTGATAAACAAGTCGCTGTTGAAGCCAATATGGTGCTATGGAATTCAGCTATGGGGCACTGCTTCAGCTTCAAATATTGAGAAAATCCAACGAAAGCATAACAAAATTTTACGTTTGATAACATCGGCTCCATGGTATATAAAAATTCAAATTAAACATGCCACTAGTGGTTGAAGAAATTGCAAAATATGCAGACAAATATTTAACAAAACTCGAGTCACATCCTAATCCGCTTGCTCGAAATATTTTAAAATTTACTGGACACATCCGCCTGAAAAATAGGGACACAAGGGCTCTTATATTCAACACTCCAGATGGGACTGCTTGAAAACACTTCTTATTTTCCCTTTTTGATTATCACTACTTATGTATTATTTATAACTATCACTAAGTTTATGTCCGATACTGGTCGGGTCTAATAATTATATTTAAATTTAAAATTTGATTACTTATTGTTAGTTCATTTTTGAAGATACAATAAATAAATATATATGAAAAAAAACTTTTCTTATCACCTCATCAGCTAAGGACTGAATTAACCACAATAAAAGCACATCTACCAGTACAACGTACGCTTCCAATTGAAGACGATAGTTTGCAGTTATACAAGCTAATGAAGACAAATGGAGCAATGACAAAAGACGAAGTCCTCTTTGAAATTAAGTTACCACTGATCGGTCAACAGTTCCTAGAACTTCTGAAGATAACCCCGGTACCAACAATAAGAAATAATGATTTAATATCCATTAAAGCCAATGTACCTTTTCTAGCAGTGAATCCGGTAGATAACACAACATGGACGCAATTGAAAAATCCGAATAAATGGATCTTTGCTACTACAACAAAAATAGAAATTTCAGCAGTTTGCGGCACAGAAGTCTCCCAACAGCTAATAAGAGGCACTGGAATAATGCAAATAGAACCAAATTGTATAATTAAAAACGACTTTCTCACTATTCAAGGCCACTTTGATGCATCAAACAGCTTGCATACTTCATACGTTCAAATTCAGGCACATTGATCAAATTAGCACTTCACAAGAGATCAAAAGAATTCTTAATAATACCAACAACTAGTTTAAAACCCATCTAAATCAACTGAATAACCTGCAAAAACAACTTGATGAGGCAACTCTTGTACGATTATCAGAACTAATCAGGTCCCAAAGTCAACATCACCATGCAGTAAGCTACACTGCGCCACAGGGTATACCAGAGATGACACGAGACGGAAGATAACTTGTGTTTTTGGATTTCTCGCTCACTCTGTCACTGCGTCTTCTTTAACCTTCTTTCGTGGTGGAATTTTGTAGCTTAATTTCAATTTAATTTTATATTTTGTTACCTGATTCGCTTGACGATTTTTGTAAATAAATGATAAAAATTAATATTTTTTAATGAAAATGCTTCAAATGAAATCTGCAATCATCTCAAAACAATTTTTAATTGCCTTTTTAATAGTTATAAGCTATTTCGCACTTTGTTTTTGAATTCAACACAACAAATTCTTTCATCAGTAGTAGGGAACTCCCACTCCTGGCGCCGATTAAAATTGTGAAATTTGGGTAATTAAAATTTGAAATTTGAGAATTTCAGTACAAAATTTTAAAATTTGGGTAATTAAAATTTTAAAATTTTAAAATTCTTGGAAATTTGTGAAATTTGATACCCTACGAGGGTGGATCAATAAGTCCGTCCAACTTTTTGTTTACATAAGGAATTTTTTGTTTACATAAGGGGTTTTGTTTGTTTAATACATACGAGGGTGGCTCAATAAGTCCGGGTTTTTATGACCGTGGGAATTCATATGTATGTTTGGATTAAGGGGTTTCATAAGATTAAGATTTCATAAGTATATATGCCGACGGGAAAATCATGAAATGATTTTTCTTAATACCAACGGGAAAATCATGCAATGATTTTTCCTAATACTAATGGGTGTGAAATAGTGAAAATTTATTTTTCTTAGTGCCTGCGGCAATACATGATTTTCCTAATGCCTACGGCAATATATGAATATTTTTCCTAATGCCTACGGCAATATATGTTTATTTTTCCTAATGCCTACGGCAATATATGAATATTTTTCCTAATGCCTACGGCAATATATGTTTATTTTTCCTAATGCCTACGGCAAAACATGATTATTATTTTCTAATACCAAAGGGAAAATTGCCAGTGTTGCCAGACTGTAGAAATTTGTTATCGTAATACTATATCAGTAATATCAGAGAAAATATTTATTTATGTGTTCACATGTATGTGAACACCCATACTTGTGTTCACATGTATGTGAACACCCATACTTGTGTGTGGGGGTCCAGCTTGATAGTCGCGGGTAATTTAATATTTTGTATATTTGTTTAAGAGATATGTATGTATGTATGTATGTGTATGTATGTATGTATGTATGTGTATGTATGTAGGTATGTATGTATGTGTATGTATGTATGTGTATGTATGTATGTATGTATGTGTATGTATGTATGTATGTGTATGTATGTATGTGTATGTATGTATGTATATGTATGTGTGCATGTATGAATGTGCGATCGTGGGTACTTGTGCGTGGAATATTTTGTAGAATACATATATATTTTGCAACGCAATCATTTTCTTTGTCTACGATTATTTTAAAGCAGCAAACTAAGTACAGTCAGCAGCAGAGAAACAAAAAGTAAAATTTATGAATGCTGCAAGGATACTGCTTCTAATTTTAGTATAAATACGCCAACATTTCTAACCAACACATCAGTACGTTATTGTATTTACAAGAAGTGTCATCAGCAATTGTGTTAAAGTGAAATAATAAAAAAATAATTAAAAATGAGTTCATCAGGTTATCAGTGTAATACATGCAATAAGGTATACAAATACCAAAAGTCCTTTTTGGAGCATGTTAAAAACCATAGTGTGCAGGATCAAGTGGTCGTAAGCCGGGGCATAAATCAAGAGCTACCGCAGACATCTTTTCAAAATCACCAAAATTCATCATCATCATTCATTCATCAACAATATCCTTCTCTTCAGTATCCTCAATATCAGTTACCATTAAATTTTCAACAATACGGTATGCCATGGAATAATCAGTTTTTGGGATACAATTATAATCCCAATGTGATGCAATGGCAGCCTCTTAGTTATCATCAACAAGAGTACCAGCATCAACAACAAGATCATCATCATCAAGCTCAACAACAACAACAACAAGCTCAACAACAGGGTGTGGGTATCCTTGGAGGTAATTTATTCGACGATGCTATGGACATAAGCTTACCGGAAAGTGATGGAGAAGTAGAAGAAAGAAGAGAAGAAACTCTGCCAACTCCAATGAATACTTCGAATGCTAGGACAGAAGAAGTCGAAGCGAATGTGCGATATTATAAAATATCGAAAGCATTCAAAAATCATATTGCCACATATGCAATTTTAAACAAAAAAGATCAACTTCTGTTGGAAGAATTTGTTGAAGAAAATAAAAATGTTTTTATGGAGAGACTTCAAGTGAATTTAAGTAAGCATTCAATAATTAAATTTCATGTGAGTATTGTGGCGGAGTATATCAAAATTGTTGGAGAAGAACTGGAGTTGTTCATAATATCACATGTAGCCAAAATGAGTTTGCTGACGAAGGCAGATAGCATTGAAGAGTTATTCCGTAAGCAGGTTGCCGAGATTTCAACCAAAATGTCCGAATTTGAAGAGCGAGATTCTGGTTGGACTTTGTCACGCATAGTCCGAGCAGAAATCAACATCAACAAATCTTCGCTCGTCAAAGGATCGAACTGGATATCCACACCTCAAAAATTAGCAAGAAGAAAAGCTTGCATCAATATACAAAATGATGACGACTACTGTTTCAAGTGGTGTATGATTGCTGCCATGGATATTACCCAATACAATCAAGAACGTTGCAGTTCTTATAATATTCAAGACATTGCTGCAGAGACGATTGTTACGCGAAATGGTGTAGCGTTAAATTTCAAAAATTTACGCTTCCCATTAGGATTAAACAAAATCAAAGAGTTCGAGGTGAACAATCCATCAATAAGTGTCAACGTATTTGGTTATGATGAGGGGGCCAATCAGATTATTGGTCCTTACTATGTCACCAAAGACGAGAAAATTAGTCATGTAAACTTGTTGCTTTTGGAAAATGGTGAAGTTCATCACTACATTTTGATAAAGAACATATCAAAGTAAGTTAAAAAATTATACTACACTTTAATTTAATGATACATATACTTCTTTTATATATTTTATAATATATACGTTTTACTTATAAACTTTTATTTTATTTTTTTATCATTCACAGACTTTTGACGAATCAGATAACCACCGATAGGCACAAACTACACTTCTGCAATAGCTGTCTCCAATATACCCATAGGGAGAACGTGATGAGTACACATAAGGAGGAATGTGGGAAGATAGTCACAACTATGCCATCAGGTGAGGATGCCATTCTTAGTTTTAAGGGACATCAACGAAAAATGGATGTCCCGTTTGTTGTTTACGCGGACTTCGAATGCGTATTAGAGGATATAAGTAATAGTGTAAGTAGTAAAACAAATTTAATAAAAAAGCACACACCTTGTGCCTTTAGTTATTTTATTAAGTGTCTCCATAGTAATAATTTAGATAAGCTTAGAATATATACGGGGGAAGATGCCTCCAAAAAATTTGTAGAATATTTAATTAAGGATTGTGAAGATATATATAATAACTATTTAGTTAACAATAGACAAATGGATACTTTATCCCCTTCAGATACTTATAATTTTTATAGTGCGGTGAATTGCCATATTTGCCAAAAATTTTTAGGCAAAGATCGTGTTAGAGATCACTGCCACATTAGTGGCAAATTTAGAGGCGCAGCCCACAATAAATGTAATTTATATTACCAAATTCCCAAATTTATACCAGTTTACTTCCACAATTATTCAAATTATGACTCACATCTTTTCATTAAAGAATTAGGTGAAATTTCATTGCAACTGAAAGTACTCCCTCTCAATAAGGAACTTTATATATCCCTCTCCCAATTCACAGAAATGAGTGATGGCCATAAGCTTGAAATAAGATTTCTTGATACTATACGCTTTATGGCTGAGAGTTTGGAATCATTATCCTGCAATTTGTCGGATAATGATTTCAGCACTATAAGGTCCTTATTTCAGTCAGAAAAAGAATTTCAGCTTATTAAGAAAAAAGGTATTTTCCCATATGAGTACCTAAATTCATTCGAAAAATTAGATGAATGCCAGCTGCCTTCACGCAGTGATTTTTTTAATAAGTTGAATAATAAAGAGTGTTCTTTAGAGGAATACTCACATGCTGTAGAGGTATGGAATACTTTTGGTTGTGAAACAATGAAAGATTACATGGAACTTTACTTAAAAACAGACGTCCTCTTACTGACAGATATTTTCGAGAACTTTAGAAAAGTTTGTAAGGGTATTTATGAGCTCGATCCTTGCCAGTATTATACAGCACCTGGCCTTTCCTGGGATGCAATGCTCAAATATACAAAAATTGAGTTAGAATTATTGACAGACATAGACATGTACAATTTTATGAAAAAAGGTATACGTGGGGGGATAGTACAGTGTAGTCAAAGATATTCGAAAGCAAATAATAAATATTTGCAAGATTTCGACAAAGAAAAGCCCTCAGAATTTCTCGTCTATTTAGACGCTAACAATTTGTATGGATGGGCGATGTCGGAATATCTTCCTCATGGTGGATTCAGATGGTTATCACAAGACGAGCTGAATCTGGATCCAAACAGCATAGCTGATAATGGAACAGACGGTTATATTTATGAGGTTACGTTGGATTATCCCTCTCATTTACACGACTTGCATAATGATCTTCCTTTTTGCGTTGAAAATAAGAAACCTATGCAAGCGAAGTATAGCAAGTTGATAACCGATTTCTCTACAAAGCAATCATATGTGATACACTTTAGAGTTCTAAAACAGTGCTTAGAATATGGCTTAGTTTTAAAGAAAACTCATCGTATTCTAGCATTTAAACAATCTCCATGGTTAAAAGGCTATATTGACCTAAATACCAGACATAGAGCCACTGCTAAAAATGCTTTTGAAAAAAATTTTTTCAAACTACTTAATAATGCAGTGTATGGTAAAACCATGGAAAATGTGGATAAGAGGAGAGATGTTAAAATTGTTAATAATTGGGAGAGGACGAATTGCAATCATTTAGGTGCCCAAGATTGGATATCAAAACCAAATTTTCATAGTTTATCTATATTTTCTGAAGATCTTGTAGCAATCGAAATGACTAGAGTCAAAACCTGCTACAATAAACCAATTTACTTAGGATTTTGTGTACTCGAGCTGTCAAAATGGAAAATGTATAATTTCCATTACGGGTACATGCAACCTAAGTTTAAGACAAACCTCTCATTAAACTATATGGATACGGACTCTTTTATATATTCAATAAAGACTGATGACTTTTACGCTGACATAAAAAATGACCTACATGAACAATTTGACACATCGGACTATCCTACAGACAATATTTATAATTTCCCAATAGTAAATAAAAAAGTAATTGGTATGATGAAGGATGAAAATTGCGGTAAGATAATGACAGAGTTTGTTGGGCTGCGCTCAAAAATGTATTCATTCAGTGTAGAAAACCAAGATGATATTAAAAAATCGAAGGGGGTAAAGAGAGCCATATTAGATAAATATAGTTTAGCTACATATAAGAATTGCCTATTTAATAAGATTAATGTATATGATAGTATGTTAACATTTAAATCTAAGCTACATCAATTATATACTAGTGAATTAAATAAGGTAGTATTAAGCTATGGAGATGATAAGAGAAAAATTAGATCAAATAATATAAACACTTATGCATGGTATCATTTTCGTATTAAGGAAACTAACCCTGAATACGAACTTGACATGTTGCTAGATGAGATTGCTAAAATGCAAGAAAATCTTAGTTAATTAGTTAATTTTTAAATTGTATATAAAATCCTATTTATTAAGAAAAAATATTGTATTTGTATCCTATTTATTAAGAAAAAATATTGTATTTATATCCTATTTAATCAGAAAAATTGTTGTATATAAAATCCTATTTATTAAGATAAATTCTTTTATTGTTGTTAAAATGAATGTAAAAAAAGTCTAAGAAATATTTTTGTATTTAAATCCTATTTATTAAGAAAAGTTATTGTAAATAAACTATTGAAAAAAGAATGGAAAATGTGAGTGGTTTTTTTATTTCTTTATTGGCTTTACTTCGTTGGATCAAAAAAAATTTTGTTTTTGCTTATTTGCAAATTCTTGTTTTCATGTCGCTTAAACATGCACAGTCTTGTTTTCATGTCGCTTAAACATGCACAGTCTTGTTTTCAGGTCACTTAAACATGCACAGTCTTGTTTTCTTTGAGAGGTTCTGCACAAGAGAAATTGAATTTCACAATATTATGAAATTCAATTAGATATTTTCATAAAGAGAAATAATTTAGATAATCGGATAAAATCCTCATATTTTTTTACTACATACAAGTTTCTGTTATTTTATATTCGAACAGATGATTCCTAGTTTTCCTTTAGAAAAAAATAATACAAATCAAAGAATATTTTTATAATTCAATTTTATTTTATTATTTATACAATTTTATTTCATTTTTATTTAATTTATTTATAATGATGGAAACATTTCGTAATAGCCAATTATTAGATGTTCTAGTATATTTTTTCTTAAAAAATATATGGTACATCTGCAAGTATCAGGTCCCTCCTCACACTCAGGATGATACCAAGGACAGCTGGGGAAGTGTCCTTCAGTGTTGTCTTCATCTTCCATGACCCCATATTCTTCGTTCTCATCCAGCATATTTTGGAAACATTTTATCATCTCCCAATGATCAAAAAGCCTGAAGCTTTCAAAATCTCTTATAAATTGATTAAGAGTACGTCTAATTTGGCTCATTTTATTTGCTGATGAATGAATGATGATGAATGTTGGAAGGTTCCTTTAAGACTAATTTGTTCTGTAAATTTTTAAAATATCTATATGGTCTTTAAAATATCTATACTATCATCTCTATGTCATATTTCTTTTTAGCACTCTATCTCTCTCTAACCCTTTTCTCTTTATTCCATATTTCTTTGTAGCACTCTATCTCTCTCTCTAAACCTTTTCTCTCTCTATAACTATCTCTTTCTGTCTATCACTATCCCCCACTTATTCACTATTTCACCACAATTATTTTCGATTAGCCTTTTTGAAGTCATCATCGCTACTTTTAAGATAATTTCCAGTTAAACATTCAGAGTGACAAGAAGTATCTAAATAAAATATAAAAAATAAAAAAATGGACTCCACAACAAATCTAATTGCAAAATTTAATGCTCTAAATAACAAAACTTTAATCCACGTAAAGGAGCTTGATTCTTCAACGAAATATACTATTAGAAATGTGTTACGTGTAACAACTAAATATGGACCAACCCTAAAAGTTGAAATGAATAAACACATAATGTTCCTGCCGAAACGATATAATATTTTAACTGATGACGATATCAAAGATCTTTCGAGCGGATCATATTGCCTAAGTAGAGAAGGTGAAGAAAACCTAATTGTCGAGAGTGAGTTGAGTGAATTTCTAATTCAAAATTCCCAATTTCCTGTTTGGCAATAATATATTAATTATGTATTTTAAATTATGAATAAAAAGACATTAAAGAGTTTTGTAAAATATAAATTTTTGTGTTTTATTTAATATTTTCAGTTATTTCATAAAGAAATTTAAGACATAAATGTCCACAGGTAAATGTATTGAAATTCTGATGCTGATTATAGTTGTATTTTATATTTGCACCAAGATATTTGACTACTTCCCAAGGAGGTTGTAAGTTTCCAAAGCTGTCGAAATATTCTTTTTCATTGTTGTTTTTATAGTATGCTACCCAATGTGTACCAGGTCCTGTTGATACATCTAAGTTGATTATTCCACATTCAATTTTCTTTGTTCGTTTTGGTAGAGTATTCAACATGAAAACTCCTCTAAAATATGGAATTTTTATAGAGAAACGGTTTAGGTCCACATCAGATAGTGGTCTGTTGGGCAGCATCTTTAAGAGTTTTTTGACTCCTCTTTGTGAACTAAACCATAACCTTTTTTATATGGTTTTAAGTAAAGTCCTTTTCCAACTGCTATAGATTCCATCGCTTTATTATGTCTAGTTGCTTCATCAAGTTGATTTTTTGCATTCTTTGTTGCATTTACAGCTTTAGCTATTACAGCAGCACCTCCAGTTGTTAGACTACCAATTGCACCCAGAGCAGTTAAAATCGGTATTAGAGGTAAAAAACCACCGATTTTTGGAACACGTATTACACGTGGAACTACAATTTGAGACTTTCTTCCTTTTAATGATTTGTTAATAGTTTTTCGTGCAATTTTAATAGCTGAGTTAATATCTAATGGTTTTTCCTTCTTTAGTATTTTTGTTGCAGCTTTAATTGATGTTCTAAATAGTTTTTTATCATTTGGCTTGTTCTTTTTAGCATTTTTCTTTTTCTCCACACCCATACCAAATTTAGTTTTGGTTTTCATTGCGTTAGTAACCATATATGCAAATGATTTTTCTGCAAGACTACTGTCTTTTGCTAAAACTCGATTCCAAGCTGAATTTTCAAGTATTTTATCAGCTTTATGTCTAGTACTTAAATCCTTATTTTTTGAATACGCAATATCGTGATTTTTACAAGCAGAGTCCAATAAATTAATACCTTTGTCACCTCGATTTAAACGTTTTTGTAGTTTTGTTCCAGGTCCACAGTACTGATACCCCGGAAGATGAAGCTCAACAGGTAGAGAGTTTATTATTTTATCTACTATACCTCCTCCAACGAAGGTGTTTTTATGACTAAACGTTTTCTGATATCGTATAACCATATTATCTAATTTTTTCTATAATAAGAGGTAACATTTATAAAATGTATTTAGTTACAAAAATGCAGTTAGTTAAACAACATAAAAATATTTTAGTTCGTAATATTGACGATTCAGTGAACATCACTTCAAAAATAAAGCATAGCCCCCTCTTACCAAATTCTATTCGTGCTCTAATAGTTGGACCATCAAATTGTGGAAAGACTAATGTTATGATTGGCTTACTAGAAAGTCCTAATGGACTCAAGTTTGAAAACATCTATTTATACTCAAAATCTCTATATCAACCCAAATATGAATACCTGAAGAAACTAATTTCACCAATTAAAGGAATGGGATATTATACATATACAGATAATGAATCAGTTATTCCACCTGACGAAGCTAAAACTAATTCAATTATGATATTTGATGATGTTGCATGTGAAAAGCAGAATAATATACGTACATATTTTTGTATGGGGCGACATAGGGATGTTGATTCATTCTACTTGTGTCAAACTTATACTAGAATTCCCAAGCATTTAATAAGAGACAATGCCAATGTTATTATAATGTTTAAACAAGATGAGACAAATATGAAGCATGTTTATAGAGATCATGTTGGTGGCGATATGAGTTATGAAAAGTTTCATGAGATTTGTCGAGAGTGTTGGAAGGATAAATATGGATTTTTGGTGATTAGCAAAGATAATGAATTAAATGATGGACGCTACAGAAAGCAATTTGACTATTTCATAACTATATAAACTACTCTTCATAAACATTTACTTTAGTTATTAATCTAACTTTAAGCTTGATACATCTATTTGCTATAACCTCATCTGATACCTGATAAGCTGATCTGAAAACCAGACCAGCTACCTAATAACCTGATTTGATACCTGATAACCTGATCTGAAAACCAGACCAGGTCCTGAAAAGCTGATCTGAAAACCAGACCAGGTCCTGAAAAGCTGATCTGAAAACCAGACCAGGTCCTGAAAAGCTGATCTGAAAACCAGACCAGGTCCTAAAAAGCTGATCTGAAAACCAGACCAGGTCCTGAAAAGCTGATCTGAAAATCAGACCAGGTCCTAAAAAGCTGATCTGAAAACCAGACCAGGTCCTGAAAAGCTGATCTGAAAACCAGACCAGGTCCTGAAAAGCTGATCTGAAAACCAGACCAGGTCCTAAAAAGCTGATCTGAAAACCAGACCAGGTCCTGAAAAGCTGATCTGAAAACCAGACCAGGTCCTGAAAAGCTGATCTGAAAACCAGACCAGGTCCTAAAAAGCTGATCTGAAAACCAGACCAGGTCCTGAAAAGCTGATCTGAAAACCAGACCAGGTCCTGAAAAGCTGATCTGAAAACCAGACCAGGTCCTGAAAAGCTGATCTGAAAACCAGACCAGGTCCTGAAAAGCTGATCTGAAAACCAGACCAGGTCCTGAAAAGCTGATCTGAAAACCAGACCAGGTCCTGAAAAGCTGATCTAATAGCTGATACCTGATCTAATAGCTGATACCTTTTATTTATTAAACATGGATGAGAAAATTTTAAAACAGTTGGTGTTGACAAGAAATGTCTTGAAGAAAAAGCTTCTTAGTATAAAAACTGGTGAAATAGATACACGTGAACAACTAAGAGATACATTTAAACCTATAACAGAACCACTGAAAGAATTCATAAATAGTTCTAAAAAAATTAAAAGAATTCCCATTAAAGAAGAAAATAAAATGAAGACAGAATTTGAAAATAATACAAGTTTAAAGTCTGAAAAACCATCACTCAAGATAGAGACAAGTACACCAAAGAAACTAGCAGAAGGAACAATATTTGATAATACCACCTTATTTAATGATACTAATTCTAAAAATGATGATGATGATGATGAAGATGATTTTTACTCACAAACTTCCAATACAGAAGATACTTATACTGATTTATCAGTCTTGGAAGGAAATAATGAATTAGATACAAACTATGGTCCACATAAAGATTTCAATAATGAATGGAAATTCGGTGATAGTAAACTTACACTTAGTGAACATAAAATACAAGTTGGTGGCCAAATATGGGCTCTAACACCTGGACTATTTTCTCTAATGTTTTATAAAATACCAAAAAATTATGATAAATTTGAACTCGAAATCTATAAAAAGATTTTAATTACTACTAATGCATATAGAAGAGACTATAAACCTGATGGTCAAATTAAGGGTACTAGAGGATATAAATATAAACATATTATTAAGAAATTTATTGACGAGAAAAACCAGGATAATTTACCCGAATCAACAGGATCTAAGCCAAAAGGTAGCTACTTAGGTGATGGAATGATGGAATTTAACATCCATAAGCCCCACTATATATACTGGGATGATCCAAATGAGCTAGTAGATCGACTTCGACTACTGCTCGCATCACAAGCTGCAGGTCATAATAATCACAATAACGAGATTATATCAATTATTGAAGAACTACGTGAAGCTAATATAATACATTAACTTTAATAAAGTATATAAAGCATGTCTGTTGATAAATTTGGACATTATTTAAACGATACTAGCAACATAGTTTCTTTGAAAAATGCACCTAAACTGCTGGGGTTCTTTGTGGATACGAACAACAACATTGATGTCCAAAACAAAAGGATCAAAAATGTTGCAAAAGCTGTGGAGGAAAACGATGTTATCAATAAATTGTTTCTGCAAACTCAAATCGAAAAACTAGAAGAGAAATTATTAGCATACTTTAAGAGAGACAGTACTATAATTCAAGAAAATATTCAAATGCAAATTGAGGATCTACATCGCGAAACAAAATTAGATATAGAAGAAAATTATAAAATTGAAAAAGATATTCTAAAAATTAAAACATCCTTTGAAGAACAAATTGAACAGCCTAATGAGAAAATTTATAGATTAGAAAATTACATGTTTGTATCAATAGCTGAAAGTGCTTCAACTAGATCACAACACTCTCCAAAAAATCTCTAAAAACAACTTAATGTCTTCAAAAAGAAATTTAGTAAACGAACTCCATAAGCAAGCACGAAAACATTTTGTGCGTCGCAGAGTTATAATGAAAGGAATAGATGACCTTTGGCAAGCTGATTTAGTTGAAATGGGGAACTATTCTAAAGAAAATAGAAATTATCGATTTTTGCTGACTGTAATTGACACATTCTCAAAATTTGCATGGGCAGTACCACTAAAAACAAAAACTGCACTTGAAACAACTAACGCAATGGAAAATATTTTTGAATTGGGGCGAATACCAAAAAACATACAAACAGATGATGGTAAAGAATTTTTCAACAAACACTTTGAAAAATTAATGCATAAATGCAACATTAATCACTACTCAACATATAGCATTATGAAAGCATCAATAGTAGAACGATTTAATAGAACACTAAAAGGAATGATGTGGAAAGAATTTAGCTATAATGGTTCTTATAAGTGGATTGATATATACAAAGATTTACTTAATACCTACAATAGAAAAGTTCATCGTACCATTAAAATGCCTCCAATTAAAGTCAACTCAACAAATGAGGAAAAGCTGCTAAATACAGTATACAGTCATATGAAAATGTATAAAATGTCAAAATTTAATGTAGGAGATCATGTACGCATAAGCAAATATAAGCATACATTTGAAAAAGGTTATACTCCAAATTGGACTACAGAAATTTTCACAATTACAAGAGTTCAAAATACAAATCCTGCAACATACATATTAGAAGACTATCTTGGTAATCCTATTAAAGGTGGATTCTATACTGACGAACTTTCAAAAACCAGATTTCCAAATACATATCTAGTTGAAAAGGTGCTTAAAATTAAAGGGAAGGAGGTATATGTTAAATGGCTGGGATTTTCTAATCAACACAATTCTTGGATAAGTAAAGATGAAATATTATAGATGAAAGAAAAACTAAATCAACAACAACATCATAGCAAAATAATAATAGCATTAATATTAAGAAACTAATGTTAATTTTAAAATAAGAAAATGAAATAAATATGTAAATTATGCTTATAAACCATACTGTCTACTAAACTTTATTTAATTGTAATCAGTCTGTTATAATGTCAATAACACTTACTCTGAGCTCTAACTCATCAGAATTATCTGCTAGTTACTTTCCTCCTATTGAATTACATGGTGCATATGAGTGTGCTCTAACTGATTTTCATTCATACAACAGTATTCCAAATGTAGACACCTACAACAATATGTTTCATATAGGAGAACATACAATAGAAATACCAATTGGATCCTACGAATTAAATGATATAGTTGATTTTATAGAAGAGCAATACAAACTACTCTGTCCAACAAATAAGATTTTTATTGAAGCCAATAACAATACAATGCAAGTTAAAGTTAATAGTTCCAAGGATACTGTATATTTTAATAAAGACAATACAATTGGAAAACTTTTAGGATACAATAGCAAAATCCTAACACCAAACAAATATTATTATTCAGATCTTCCAGTTAATATTTTTAAAGTAAATCTCTTGCGAGTTGAAAGTAGTATCGCTATTAACACATATATGAATAACTCCAAATCGCATACACTTCATGAATTTCCGATTAATGTGCCTCCAGGCTATAAAATAGATGAGGTTCCAAGAAATCTCATCTATTTACCTGTGAACACCAGAGAGATAAGTTCACTAGCGCTGCGCGTAGTTGATCAACACGGTGATTTAATTAATTTCCGAGGAGAGGAAATTACAATAAGAATACATTTAAGGCCAACTAAATAATGCTATTATACAACACAAATACATTGAAAAATATAGCAGCAAGAACAACATCAACATTAAAGCGACCAGTACAACAAAAAGCACTAACAACATCAAATAAAAATTTTCTAAAGTCCTTGAATTTTAAATTGAAGACAAAATGAGTTCAATAATAGATGTCTTAGATAAGCCCTTGTCTGATGAGAATATAATCAAAAAGGACTATCATACATATGTACCATACTTACAATCTTACAACAATAATGATGAAATTAGAATTTCAATACAAAATCAAGATTTGTACGTGCTACCCAGTGAAAGCTACATTTATGTAGAAGGTTTTGTTGCTGATGATAATAACTCTAAATCTACTTCATCATCAGACAACTTTGTATTAAAAAACAACTTTGTGGCATATCTATTTGATGAAATTCGCTATGAGCTCAATGGAATTGAAATTGATCATACAAGATATTTAGGAGCCACAAGCACCATAAAAAATTTGGTGTCTATGTCACCAACAGAAAGCAACGTGATGCAAAATGCTGGATGGAACAAAATTGACGATGTCACCCTTGTAAATGGCTTTTTCAATTTCTATGTACCTCTAAAAATGCTTCTAGGATTCGCTGAAGACTACAACAAAGTTATACTAAATGGAAAACATGAATTGATACTCTTGCGCAATAAGAACGACGAAGATCTTGTACGCTCGAGTGTTTCTACTAAAAAAGCTAAACTTACAATTTCACTAATCTCATGGAGAATCCCACATGTACAATTATCCGACTTTAGCAAATTGAATATGATTAAAATTATTAACAATGGTGCTTCTATACCTATGGCATTTCGCAGTTGGGATTGTCATGTCAATCCACAATTAAATATGGGAACTAGCCATATTTGGAATGTTAAACTAGCTGCAAATAGAGAACGCCCTCGTTTTGTATTGATTGCTTTTCAACAAGAAAATAAGTTTGTTCATTGTGATTTGACTAATTTAAAAGTACATTTAAATTCAGTCTCATATCCATATGATGACCTTAACATAAAGTTCAAAAATGAACGATATGCAATTCTATATAATATGTATCTAAGATTCCAACAAAGCTACTATATGAAAGAATCTCAACCGCTTCTAACTGCACCAGAGTTTAAGACAAAAGCTCCTATTATTGTAGTAGATGTCAGTCATCAGAATGAATCACTCAATAATGGACCGATTGATATAAAAATAGAATTTGAAACAGCAACTAATATTGGAGCAAAAACATCAGCTTACTGTATTCTTATTCATGATCGTATAATAGAATATGTACCCATCAAAGGACAAGTGCGAAAAGTCTTATGAATTGACTAATATGGAAAACAACATAATTTTCATAGACGTACAAGGTTTCAAAAATAATTCAAATGATTTCATCGCAAAAGAAGTAGCAATTGTTTTCAACAATTATGAATATAACAATTTCATTATAAAACCCCCATTTGATATCAAATGCTTATCAATAGAAAAGCAAAGAGAAGCAAAGTGGCTAACAAAAAACTATCATCACCTAAGCTGGACTGCTGGATCAGTTTCATTTCAAAGCGTTTGCAATTTTATAAAAGCCAACGCAAGATGTTCTATAATTTATGTAAAAGGTGAAGAAAAAAGACGATGGTTGGAAAAAATTTTATGCCGAAAAATTTCTAACGTTGAGGATATAGGCTGCATCAACTTTAAACAAATGGAAATCAAGTATCCAGAATATTTTTATTGTAATTATCATAAATTTGGTGCTTGCGCACTAAAAAATGCTATTTTACTAACAAAAGAAATGTCTTGCTTTAATTAAACTTTTTCACTTTTTAAAATATGACTGTATGTATCATTATAAAATTTTAAAAAAAATTTTAAACAATAAATGTATCAAAAATAAAATAAAATAATATACAAGTGTTTTCTTATTTCAAATACAAACTACATAAAGGAAAGAGAAGGAAGTGAGGGGAAGGAGAAATTAACTTTTTTGCTTACTTGCAAATGTTTGGTTTTTGTTTCTCTGCTGTTGAGTGTACTTAGTTTGCTGCTTTAAAATAATCGTAGACAAAGAAAATGATTACCTTGCAAAATATATATGTATTCTACAAAATATTCCACGCACAAATACCCACGATCACACATTCATACATGTACACATACATACATACACACATACATACATACACATACATACATACATACATACATACATACATACATACACATACATACATACATACATATCTCTTAAACAAATATACAAAATATTAAATTACCCGCGACTATCAAGCTGGACCCCCACACACAAGTATGGGTGTTCACATACATGTGAACACATAAATAAATATTTTCTCTGATATTACTGATATAGTATTACGATAACAAATTTCTACAGTCTGGCAACACTGGCAATTTTCCCTTTGGTATTACAAAATAATAATCATGTTTTGCCGTAGGCATTAGGAAAAATAAACATATATTGCCGTAGGCATTAGGAAAAATATTCATATATTGCCGTAGGCATTAGGAAAAATAAACATATATTGCCGTAGGCATTAGGAAAAATATTCATATATTGCCGTAGGCATTAGGAAAATCATGTATTGCCGTAGGCACTAAGAAAAATAAATTTTCACTATTTCACACCCATTAGTATTAGGAAAAATCATTGCATGATTTTCCCGTTGGTACTAGAAAAAATCATTTCATGATTTTCCCGTCGGCATATATACTTATGAAATCTTAATCTTATGAAACCCCTTAATCCAAACATACATATAAATTCCCACGGTCATAAAAACCCGGACTTATTGAGCCACCCTCGTATGTATTAAACAAACAAAACCCCTTATGTAAACAAAAAATTCCTTATGTAAACAAAAAGTTGGACGGACTTATTGATCCACCCTCGTAGGGTATCAAATTTCACATATTTCCAAGAATTTTAAAATTTTAAAATTTTAATTACCCAAATTTTAAAATTTTGTACTGAAATTCTCAAATTTCAAATTTTAATTACCCAAATTTCACAATTTTAATCGGCGCCAGGAGTGGGAGTTCCCTACTACTTTCATCTAATTTTGTAAAGTTGTTTACTTGTTGAAATGTTTTTCGTTTAACACTTTGTGGTCTTATTCGCGGACTAATTTTTGTAAATAAAAGGTAAAAATTAAAAATTTTCAATGAAAATGCTTAAACTTAAATCAGGAATCACTTGCAAGCAAATTTTAATAAGTTTTTAATACAAATGATCTTTTTCACATTCGGTTTTTTTAATTAAATGCAACAAATTCTTCAATTTAATTTTGTAAATGTGTATGTGCGTACAAAGTACACATTTTCTCTTGTTTGTTTTGATTTTTTTGGTAACATTTTAATAATAAATATACTGCAGTTGTCCCTTTCTCGCAGAATGTGCGCCACAAATTATTTTAGCTTTTTTCATGTCACTTTCTTCAACTCTGGTCTACTTTGTGACTGCAATTTTAATTTCTCTAATCATTTTAGTAGCCATCATCTTAGTTAAGCTATACTCCACCTATAAAGAGAAAAAAATTCATAAGGCCGTTCAACCGAAACCTCATCCAGTTCCCTTATCGCGACCTGTTACCATCGACATGGCAAATATCAAATCTAATGAACATTTGTCACCAGTAACCGTTGGTCAACGTGCGGCAGAATGTTGATACTTACATTAACATAATTTTTTATTTTATTTATTTAATTGTCTAATTTTGTTTTTAAGTTCATTAACCATTAAACATTTATTATGGCCTAATTTTGTTTATTGTTGATTAAACATTTTATTCTTTTTGTTTTAAACATTTTACTTTGATTTTAAGTTCATTAACCATTATTGGTGATTAAACATTTATTTGTCTTTAAGTTCATTAACCATTAAACATTTTATTATGACCTAATTTTAGTTCTAAGCTCATTAACCATTATTGTTGACAGAAATTAATATTTTAATTTTGTAATAAAACAAAGAATTATGCAATTATTGTTTATTCTGCTTACTAAGCAATTTAAATCAATTTATTGTAACACTATTTTAGTATATACTAGCGGCGCGCTCCGGCTTCGCACGGGTATAAAATATATAGCCTATGTCATTCATTGAAAAAATTATTAAAATCGTAGTTTGATTTATTCATTACTGCCAGTGGCCCGCACGCGTTAAATTTAGAGTAAGACAATTCTTCTTTCCCTAAACCGTGAAGATTTCCTCCTATATTTGGAATATCTAAATTCATACACTACATTTTTACTTATATACTTTTTAAATTTTTACCTATTTATTTTATTTTTACAACAATTAATATATTACAGAATGTATTTATATACAACGTTCACAGCTTTCTTGTCATTAGACAATACAAACATGTTTTCTCTAGAGGTTTCTCTTGAAAGAGTGACATACAGTTGGCCATGTGAAAAACAGTTAACGCTCAAATCTAAGGTTGAAGGTTTGACCCTGCGATTTATTAATGGTCATTGCAAAATATGTCTTTACCGGAAACTGTAAACGTTTAAATTGGAAGGGTAAATCAGATGGTATCAGAGGGATTCGGGGAATCAATACACCTTCTTCGGTACCACATTCTGTGAGTATTGTGCACTCTATTATGAAAGTTTTGAGTAATTTTACCTACACGCAAAGAAAAAATATGGTTGAGGTAATCATAATCAATCAGCAACATACTATGATTGAATTATATGGTTGCAGTCAAATCATATTATTATCAATGGAAAATCAAATTTTAAATAATATTATTTTCTGAGTTAATAATAATATTATCTACAAAAACAATTAACTTTCTTATACCTAATCTTATTATTGTAAATAGGACAACACTATTGTTAGATGTGACTAAAATATAATTGAAACGTACCATCCCATGTTCTAATATTATAATAATATTGTTAAATACGACCATAGTATTATTTTATGTAATAACAATGTTTTGTTTTTTATTCATATATTTATTGGCACATCTTTTGTTCAAAACAGCTGTGCGGTAAATCCGAAATAAAAATAAATTAATATTGTTGAAATAAAATGTATGTTTGTATGTATAGAAATGTATACTTACATATATGTATATACACGAAATACAAACACATCTGTATAAAGATATATATATACATACATACATATGTACATATTATTTTTATTTATCTACTCTTGTGTTTATTTAACAGAACTGACAGAACTGACAGAACTTGTTTCTGAAAAAGATTTTTTTCAAAACTTAACATAGTATGCTTTTGGATAACATTATGTTGTTGTTTACATCATATTATTTTTACACAATAATACAAATTATATTGTGGTCATAAATTTTTAACAAAGCTAGTATATTGTTAAACCCTAACCATATCGCACTTTCTATGAATATAATAATATAATTATTAAATTCAAACATTACTCTATTTATCGTAACGAAATTAATGTTTAAAATAAGAATAACTAGTTTTCAACGACCACACATTTGTTTCAGAGAACACAATATTGTTTTCTCAACCATTTTACAACCATATCTTTTCTTTGCGTCTACAAATGCGTGCCATTGCAAAGTTTAGGTGGATTCAGGTTTCTTAATAAAATAACAGGACAACCTACTTTCAACAACATTTTGTGAGGAGGGATTCCAGACGGGTTCAAAGTGTTTAGAAAGTCTGTGGGAAAATGAACAGCTTCTTTCAAATCGAGAACAGTATCGACCGAGTAGTATATTTTCGCCGGCGCATCAGTCTTTAAAAGAATCAAGTTATTACCTTATCTACTTTTTCGTTAGTTGGTGACAGAATAGCTCTTTCTTTAAACCAAGATATTGTCTTATAACTTATGAAACCAAACTGCCAGCAAACCCTTTCAAGCAAAAAAAAATTAAAACACTTTTTATATGACGTAGTGATTTTTTTTGAGGGTTCAAAATTTCCCACCGATTTACGAACTATGGGACCAGCAAAGTCCCCCTACGATTAAAAAAAGAAACATTATAGAAATAAACTGCAGGCAAACCCTTTTAAACAAAAAATCAATTTTGAAAATCGGTTCATAAATGACGGAGTTATGCATAAGGAGAGCAAATTTCCCCCTCCGATTTTCGTAAAAAATTATGGTTTTTAACTTAACACAAAAAAGTTTCAAACCCAAAAGGAATTTTGAAAATCGGTTCACAAACAGCAGAGTTATGAAAGAGGGGAGCAAATTTCCTCTTCCGATTTTCGAAAAAAAAATATGGGACCCAACTGCAAGAAAACCCTTTCAAACAAAAAAAGAATTTCGAAAATCGGCTTAAAAATTACCGAGTTATGCGTGTACAAACATAAAAAAGTAAA
Source organism: Tachina lurida (assembly GCA_944452675.1). Taxonomy (NCBI): domain Eukaryota; kingdom Metazoa; phylum Arthropoda; class Insecta; order Diptera; family Tachinidae; genus Tachina; species Tachina lurida. The sequence continues at coordinate 55,841,755 of OX101755.1, read as the reverse complement.
AAAAAAATACACACGAATTAATAACCTCCTTCTTCTTTGCAGTCGGTTAAAAACGTTATTGTGGGATATCCATAACAGATAGGCATATCCATAACAGATAGCAGTAAATCTTCATGGTTTGGGGAAAGAAGAATTGTTTTACCCTAAATTTAACGCGTGCGGGCCACGGGCAGTAATGAATAAATCAAAACTACTGGATCGATTTTACTCATTTTTTCATTAAATGACATAGGCTATATATTTAATACCCGTGCGAAGCCGGAGCGGGCCGCTAGTATATGTATATACACTAAACTACAATATTTAATTTTTATTTTAAGAATTTTTTTCAACTAGATATGTATTTGGATATCTGGTTTTTGAAAGTTCTTCATCACAGAATCCACCTTTAATAGGGTTACAACAATAGTCTTCTAATAGGTATGTAGCTGGATATGTATTTTGAACTCTTTTCATCGTAAAAATTTCGGTGGTCCAATTTGGTGTATATCCTTTTTCAAAAACATGTTTATATTTACTTATGCGCGCATGATCACCAACATTGAACTTTGGTAATTTGAATAGTTTTAAGAGGTTATATACCGTGTTTAATAATTTTTTCTCGTTATTATAGTTAACTTGAATCGGTGGCATTTTTATGGTACGATGAATTTTTTTATTATATGTATTAATCAAGACCCATTAAAGCTAAACTCTTTCCACATCATTCCTTTTAATGTTCTGTTAAATCGTTCTACTATTGATGCTTTGATTATACTATACGTTGAATAGTGAGTGATTGATGTTGTATTGATTCATTAATTTTCCAGTGATTATTAAAAAACTCTTTACCGTCGCCTGTTTGCAAGTTTTTTGGTAATCGTCCCAATTGAAAAATATTCTCCATAGCCTGGCTTGTTTCCAATGCAGTCTTTCTTTTCAAGGGTACTGCCCAAGCAAATTTTGAAAATGTATCAATTACGGTCAGCAAAAAAAATTACGGTCTGTAGAAAAATTCCCCATTTCAACTAAATCAGCTTGCCAGAGATCATCTATTCCTAACATATTCATAACATATCTTCGACGTGGAAAATGTTTTCGTGCTTCCTTATGCAGTTCATTTACTAAATTTCTTTTTGAAGTCATTATTTAACGTAATTAGAATTTACCGGGATAAGTTGATTTCAGTGTGAGTTCATTTAAGTACTGTCGACCATCATATTTCTTACATACCCATAAATTAACTCATTTATCCTTCTAATTTCTTTTTCAAAGAATAATTTCATACTTGAAATTGTTTTCTGAATTTCATCGAGTTTCTGACTTAAACCTATGTTGATTTCATCTCGTACCTCTTCTATGTGACTGTGCAGAAACATTTTATTAACAACGTTGTTTTCCTCCAAAGCTTTAGCCACATTTTTGATTCTTTTGTTTGTACGTCAATGCTATTAGTTGTATCCATAACGAAGCCCAGCAGGTTAGGAACATTTTTCACAAAAACTGTACCACTTGTGCCCGAACTTATCGATGGACATGATTTATGCAGATAAATATTATTCTATAATGTTTGCTTCATATAATTCTTCGATAATTGAGACAATTTCGTTATTGTGATTAGTATGACTTGCAGCTTGTGATGCCACCAATAGCCTAAGGCGATCTACTAACTCACTAGGGTCATCCCAGTGTATATAATTAGGTTTGTATGTGTTTAGTTTTATCAAAACCTCCCCTTGTAAGGAGTTTTTATTGTATGTAGTGATGAAGTTGATAAATTCTTTTCACTTTCTTAAACAATTTACTGATAATATGCTTATATGCTCTAGCTCCTTTGATTTATCCATCAGGTCTATATTCTCTTTTGTATGCATTTGTGCTTACCAAAAACTTTGTATATATCTAATTCATGTTTATCATAATATTTTGGTGTTTTGTGAAACAGTAAAGAAAATAAACCTGGTGTAAATGCTCAAATTTGATTTTCAATCACTATTTTATCTTCAGTAAGTTTAATACTACTATTACCAAACTTCCATTCATTATTAAAAATCTTTATGTGGCCCGTATAGAATATCTAATTCGTTTCTGCTTTCCAAGAGTGTTAGGTCAGTATAACTCTTATTAATATCTGAATTGTCTAGAGTTTCCGATTGAGAGTAAAAATCATCGTTGTCATTATCATCAGTATCAACATTATCAACCTTATTTGCGTTTCGATTACTAAGCGAGATATTTTTATTGCATAATGTTTCTTCAGCAAGTTTCTTTGGAGTACTTGTCTCTAACTTAACTGATTGTTCGTTGAATGGAAAATTTGAATTTTTATAAACTTTCGTTTTAAATTGATCTCTTTCTGCTTTAATACTTCTTTTATTATTTTTAGAACTGTTCACAAATTCTGTTAATGGTTCTATTATTGGTTTAAATGTATCTCTGAATTGCTCATGTGTATCTGCTTCATCAACTTTTATACTACGAAATTTTTTTCCTTAAAACATTTCTTGTCTTTATTAGCTTTTTTAAAATTTTTTCATCCATTTTCAACTATTAGACATCAGATTAGGTATCAGCTCTCAGATCAGGTATCAGCTATCAGATCAGGTATCACTATCAGATCAGGTATCGGATCAGGTATAGGGGTATCAGATCAGGTATCAGGTATCAGATCAGGTAACAGATTAGCTTTCAGATCAGGTGCGGTACATACTTCAGGAAATAAGTAGATATACTATGTGCAAAGCCAAATTAAGTACTAATGCTTAACTTTTATGTAGAGTAATTTATATCGTTATAAAATAGTCGAATTGCTTTCTATAGCGACCATTGTTTAAGTCATTATCTTTGCTTATCATCAAAAATCCTTCCAGCATTCTCGACAAATTTCATGAAACTTTTCATAACTCATGTCGCTGGCAACATGATCGCTATAAACGTGCTTTATGTTTGTCTCATCTTGTTTAAACATTATAATCACATTTGCATTGTCTCTTATTAAGTGCTTGGGAATTATCGTATAAGTTTGACACAAGTAGAATGAATAAACATCCTTATGTCGTCCCATGCAAAAATATGCTCGTATATTATTTTGCTTCTCGCATGCAACATTATCAAAGATCATAATAGAATTAGTTTTCCTTCGTCAGGAGGAATGACTGTTTCATTATCTGTAAATGTGTAATATCCCATCCCTTTCATTGGTGAAATTAATCTTTTCAAGTATTGATATTTTGGTTGATAAACGGATTTTGAGTATAAATATATGTTTTCAAGCTTGAGTCCATTAGGACTAGAGTTTTTCTTTTCCCGGACTTTTTCATTTCCCGGGAAAACGGGAAAGATTTTTCGGTTTCCCGGGAAATCCCGGGAATTCCCACCCAGTATAAAACAATACAAAATATTTTTAAATTTAATTTATTTCAACAAAAACAAATTATAATTCATGAGATCGGTTAAATAATAACGTTTTATACACACATTAGTGAAAAAATAATACCGTTTCCGTTCTTTATAGATACCAATATTAAAAAAAAGAAATTATACCAGTATTATTGAAAAAATATTACAAAATATCCCCCTTATGAAAAATCGTTGTTAAACTTAAAGTTGGTTTAACAAACGAATTTTGTATGGCAAAACCAGTTTTAACGCATGCTTTAACTTTAACAATCGTTTTTGCATAAGGGCATATTTCTTTGGAAATAGGACTTTAGTACAGAATAAGCTGTTAATGCTGTTAACCGTACTATTTACAAAAAAGAATCTGTAATTATTTGTAATTTTTTTTATTTCCTTGCTCATTTCAGTTTTTTACTTTTATGAATTGTTGTAGAATTAAATATTGAACGTCGCGTTCTGCTTTTTCCAAATAAATGCATCTAAGTCTCAGAACGCATGCGTGCCAGATGTTGTTTTAAAGCTTTAGCTATTGTGATATTGCCATCACCTTATTATTGCACCATCGCATTCATAACACTGGGTCTTCACGTAGCAATATCGATTGAGGCAATTGTCTAATTTGATTGCGTCCATGAAATTTCCTACGTGTAGAGTGTAGACAGCGATTGCAATAAGTGTCAATCTATTGAGCAATGATTGCTATGCTGTCACTTTTGTTGCATTTTTCATTAATTTTTGCAAAACAGTGAAACGGAAGATAATATAAAAGAACATCATCCGAAAACATAATATAAGAAAAACTAAACATAAATTTTCGTATTTTTGCATTAGAAATATATATTTTATAGAATACCTGCCCTAAGAATGTTGTTATGGTGTATTTTTATCTTTTACCTTTTACCTGGAGGGTCCCTTGGGAATCGCAAGTATAGGTATTTTTATTAACAACAATTTTGTTACTGTAGCTGCTTCCACACTTGCAGACTGTCTCTTTTTTATTTTTCTATCCGCTATTTATACAAAATATACTTTAATATATTTTTTCAATATTTTACTTACAATTAATTTTCTTATGCTAACTAGACAATAACTTATTTCATAAATATTATTTAGCTTTCGATCTTTCATACAATTGATTGGGAATTACTTTTTGAATTTCAATAATTGTACAATCAAAATTAACAATACCAATTTCGGCAATAAGGTAATCCGAGATACTCAGATGTTTGTGATCCCTAATTACCAGGAAACTCTCACTACGGAAAAGGCAATTACTTTCCAGGACATTGCTTTACAAGAACAGGAAAACATAAAAACCATCGAAGAACTGAGATTTCATAAAAATACTACTATGGCTGCCGGAGGAACGGTGGTATTCGTAGTGGTTGGCCTTCTGATAACCATAATTGTTCTCTGCCGACAACAAGGGAAAATTAAAGTAAAATTCTCACAAAGCGGGTTGAATAGGGGAATTGTTAGAAACACGATAATTAGGAAAAGATTTCCCACTGAAGTCTACTCTCGACAGCTAAGTTAGGCGACCATTACGTTTTATTGGGCCGTCATACCTAGACCATATTTTTTCCACAGATTTACAACTCCAAACAGACTATACTTCCCTTTGAATTTATAAAATAAATAAAAGTTTTTGTAATGTTTTTTCTTCTTTCTTTCATAAGCACCCATAACTTCCGACCATATAATAGATATAAAAATTAGAAAAATGTACCGTTCCACATACTGCAGATACAAGGTGAATAACCGATACATTGAACTGACAATAGAGGACGTGCATACTGTTGTAAGAAATAGGTGGCTGACCGATAAGCACATCGACGTTTTTTCACATTGGGTTTCCAGGGTAAATTTGAGGCAGAAATTGGAAGGAAAGGTTCACATCTGTAATGCGCATTTTTTTCTGCAATTAAAAGATGGGTTATGGAACCGAACGAGGTTAATAGGGAAAGAATACTGTTGTCAAGTCCAAAGGTCAACATATTACGAAAGAAACACCTTTTCATGCCAATCTGCGAAGACAATCATTGGATGTTGGCAGTAATTACGGGACACGCCCTGTATATTTTAGACTCCTTGGGTCCACGAAATGTCACTCAAATAGGAGAAATTATTAAAAAATATTTGCAATATGAGTCGGAAGGCTTAGAAAGCGCAATTAATATCCAGAATTTACAGATTATTCGACCAATTTCCACTCAGCAAGACAATATGACGGACTGCGGGGTGTTTATAATAAAGTACCTAGAATATTGCATTAAGCAAATAAATAACTCTGCCTCCTTAATACGGGATAACGTTGATGTAACATCAAGTAGTATAAACCGAGCAACCATGGTTAAGGCAATGTGTAAATGGACGAATAAATTTAGAATAGATAAAACAGAGGGCATAAAGATGGAACATCTACAACAGCTACAGGTTGTGATGCAGGAATATAGGAAGACCTGGAAGGAGGGTCAATACATAAGAAAGGAAGTACGAATAGAAGGTGCTGACTACGTTGTTATAGTGGGGAGGAAAGGGATAGAGAAAATAAAGAAACTGTAGGCTGATAACGATAAAAACCAGTTATTTTCCAATCAGATGGCTACGTGAATATCTGATACCAGCTAAAAGTAAATCCTTACTTATGAGATCCGTAATTTTCTTTTATTTTGAAAAATTTTTTATTATAAAAGTAAATTTAATTTATTGTACCTTGTGTATCAGGGTTTATCTATTAAAAATTATTTATTTTCTCGATTTTAAAAGAGTTAATATGTTATAAAAGTTAATGTAATAAAATTATTTTTAATAATATACTAATATATATAAAAAAAAAAAAATTCATTCAAAACACATAAGCATGTATCTTATGATTACTCAGCAATCGTTTTATATGTTGGTTTATTTTTGTCTTTCTTTTTTTTTTTTTTTTGTTATTTATTTTTTATTTTACTGCTTGTAATTTTGTTGTAGTTGCAAAATGCTGTTCTACTTTTGAATATGACGAAAGACAATATTCTTTTTATTTTAACACATAAAGTAAAACACAAAAATTAAATTGAATTTCAAATATGAAGCCATGAAAGTTTAATGATCTCTATGAAAATCATTTAAACCCCTTTTTTATAATGAAAGTTTAATGGTATGCATTTAAATCATTATGACCTCTTTTCCATAATAATGCACGATGCTCATTAACGTATTACCGTGAACCCCAACCTACTAAAAAAAATATTTTGTTTCATCTTCCTACAGTGTTTGCATTCCTCTTCCCTTGCTGTAAACCAGTGATCATGATTTTAGTTAATTTACATTGTATTTTCCTCCTATTTCTCTTATATGCGCCTGCATATGTGTGATTTATATTTTAATTTTCTTCTTTCTTGTTATTTTCTTATAACGCCTTGTACTTCCATTTCGCCTTGAACACTTGGTTTCGAGCCAAAGTTCACTAAGGTTGGAAATGGAATAAAAGGTCTTCCTTGGAGCTTGAATATCCTCCATATTTATTTATTTTCTTATCTTATTCTCTTTTTCTTCTTATATGCGCCTGCATATGTATTTTTTGCAACTTTAAATTTCTGCTTTTCTTCATTATTATTGTTACATTGCCTTGCACTTCTATTTCGCCTTGAACATTTGGTTTCGAGCCAAAGTTCACTAAGGTTGGAAATAAAGTGATAGGTCTTCTTTTGAACTAGTTCTAAGCTATTCCTGAGTTGCTACTATCCTTAGTTCTTTTAGTTTTAGAGTTTTCATTTTCTTTTAGCATTTCTTTTTAATTATATTCAGTTTGGAAGAGGTTGCTTGTTAATGTATTCTATATCTGTTGTTGTTTTGTGTTCTGTTTCATGTTTCATAACTTCTACTGTGTTTTGTCAAATGTCGTCCCTTTTGTTTTCTCCTTATTTTGGAATCTTTTGTTTTTCCATCTACATTCATGTCATCTTCCCTGGAGTGGCAGGTCTTTCTGCGGGTTTACTACTATTAAGACACCTAAATAATTAACCTACACATGGTTTTACCAAATTGTTATGGTAAACCTTCTCGGAATTTCTAATTTTTAACTTAACATTTACAGGTGTTGGAACTTGTAAAACTTCATAAGGTCCTAACCAAATGGGTGAAAATTTGTTCTTCCGTGCTTGGTTTTTCAGCCATACTTGTTGTCCTACCTTGAATGTCCTTGTCTTTGTCCCCTTGTCGTAATGTTTCTTGGAGTTGGCCTTGGCTTGATCTTGATTTTGTTTTACTAGTTGATAGCTTCGTTGTATCTGGTATTTTAGGATCTTACTAAAATTATCTGCATTATATACTGGTGACGGTTTTTCTTTTAGTTTAATAGGTATTTCAAACTCGAACCCATATCGGATTCTATTAGGTGTTTGTTTGGTAGACATATGCCTCGTATTATTGTGTACATGCATAGCATGATGTAACCATTCATCCCAATTAGTGCCATCCATCTTAACGAAACTTCTCAAATACTCTGCCAAAGGTCTATGAGTTCTTTCCAATGATCCATTGGATTGGGGGTGATAGGGGGTAGTGTTAATATTTTTTGTTCCTAACAGCTTACAAACTTCTCTAAATAGTTTCGAAGTAAAATTTGCACCATTATCAGTCACCAAAACCTTGGGTATGAAAAAACGGGAAATTATTTCATTGAAGAACTCTTTTGCCACCGTGGTTGCTTCCATGTCCGAGACGGCTGCACATGCGTCCTTACGACTTGACCAAACCCGGACGTTGTAGTGTTTCGTGGCACAAAAATTTATAAATACAAAAAAAATTTTCCACAGTGCAAGGTTTAATTTTTAATCTGATTGAGAAATACACTTTTATTTTTATTGTATTATTATTGTAATAAGGATCTATATGCGTCCACAAAGTCGACTGCACTTTCTTTTCACAGCCTCTAAGGCAAGCTATAAAAGCTGTACCAACAGAGACTTTCCAAGTCAGAAACAGACGAAATTACATGGTAGCAAGGATCAATTTGCGGCCACTAAACCGACTGCACTTGCTTTTCCCTGCTTCTAAGGCGAGCTATAAAAGCTGTACCAACAGAAACTTTCCAAGCCAGAAACAAACGGAGTAATAGCATGCAAAGCTTTACCGGCTGCGCCAAAATATGTTATGGTGTATTTTTATCTTTTACCTTTTACCTGGAGGGTCCCTTGGGAATCGCAAGTATAAGTATTTTTATTAACAACAATTCTAGTTACTGTAGCTGCTTGCACACTTGCAGACTGTCTCTTTTTTATTTTTCTATCCGCTATTTATACAAAATATACTTTAATATATTTTTTCAATATTATACTTACAATTAATTTTCTTATGCTAACTAGACAATAACTTGTTTCATAAATATTATTTAGCTTTCGATCCAATTACAAAATATCGATATTGCACAATTTGCCAGCGCCAACAAAATTAGAAGTAACTGAGTCAATGAACTAGTTTCTGCTGCGTCAACCAATTAGTGCAATGTTTGAATACGAGGGTTGTTCAAGTATGATTCACAACAATGTGTAAGAATTGTGGAAAAAATTTCCGTACGTGTTCGCCGCTTCAAGCAAGAAGCAAAAAAAAAATAAATTATTCTACGGACGTTATTGCTTGTTCTCAGCAATGAAATTGCTACGTGAAGACCCAGTGTAAAGTGAATAACGAGGAATGTGTAAATACAAATTAAGTTGCCATAACAAAATAAAAAAATCCCGGGAATTCCCGCAAAAATTTTTCCCGGGAAATCCCGTATGAAAAACACTAATTAGGTCTTTCTAGCAAGCTAATCATAACATTAGTCTTTCACACAATTTGATAGTCCAACTATTAGAGCAGGAATATAATTTGGTAAGAGGGAGCTATACTTTATTTTAGACCTGATGTTTGATGAAACATCAATTTTGCGAATCACGATATTTTTCTGTTGTTTTACTAATGCATTTTTATAACTAATTACATTTAGTAAATATTACTTTTATTATAGAAGAAAAATAAAATAAGATGCTTATACATTATAACAAAACGTTTAGTTATAAAAAACCAGTCGTTGGAAAAGGTTTAGTGAATAGAGTAATAAACTCTCTACCTGTTGAACTACGTCTTCCTGGATACCAGTTTTGTGGACCCGGAACAAAATTACAAAAACGTTTAGATCGCGGTGACAAAGGAATAAATTTATTAGACGCTGCATGTAAAAATCACGATGTTGCTTATTCCAAAACAAATAATTTAAATAGTAGACATCAAGCTGAGAAAATTCTTGAAAAAAAAGCTTGAAAACATGTTCTTTCAAAAGATAGCAGTCTTGCAGAAAAATCGTTTGCGTATATGGTTACTAGCGCAGTGAAAGCCAAAAGAAAATTTGGTATGGGACTGAAGAAAAAGGTTGTAAAAAGAAGTGAACAAATTGGAAAAAATCTGTTCAGTAAATCAATTAAAACTCCAACAAAAATATTGAAGAAGGAAAGACCTCAAGACTTTAACTCTGTCATTAGGATTCCACGTAAGACTATCAACAAGTCGTTAAGGGGAAAGAAATCGCAAGGCTTCTTACCTTTGGTACCTATTATTACTGCTCTGAATGCAATTGGTAGTCTTTCTACTGTCGGAGCAGCTTTAGCAAAAGCAATAAATGCTGCCAAGAATGCCAAACAACAACTTGATGAAGCAACTAGGCATAATAAAACAATAGGAGCAGTAGCAATGGGGAAAGGTTTTTACCTTAAACCATATAAGAAAGGATATGGCTTGGTTTGTCAAGAAAAACAAAAAACAAATTTTTCGTAAAGCTACCCAAAAAACCCCTATCTGATGTTGATCTGAGAAACTTTTCAACAAACATTCCATACTTTACAGGAGTTTTCATGTAGGATACAGTACCAAAACGATCGATGAAAAGAGAATGCGGAATCATTAATTTAGATTTATCAAGAGGACCTGGAACCCATTGGGTAGCATATTATAAGAACAATGAACATAAAGAATATTTCTACAGTTTTGGAAATTTACAACCTCCATTAGAATTAATTAAATATCTAGGCAAAAATATAATTACAATCAATATCAAGATTATAATTCATTTAAATGTGGACATTTATGTCTTCAATTTATACAAAATAAGTGAAAATAATAAGTAAATAACACACACAAACAATTTTTAAATTTTTTTGTTTTATTAAAAAAAGTATATAAAATATAGTTACTACATATTATTCCCACTGTGGGTATTGAGCATTTGTTAAAAAGATATTTATTTCAGCAGTAGTATCCAATTTTAAGCAACTGTCTCCTTGCTTACATATGCAATATATTTCTGATGCCAGTTCTATTATATCATCATCTGATAGCGTGTTGTACCGATTTGGTAAAAACATTATGTTATTTTCTAGTTCAATTCGAATTGTGGTGCCGTATTTACTAGTCACCCGTTTAGCGTTTTTAACAACAGGACCCGTTGAGTCCTGGAACTCTTTAATATGTATTATTATTTTTTATTTAAAGTGTTGAACTTTGTGAACAAATCTGGACGATTCATTGTCAGAATAATAATTAATTAACATGCCTATTCACAGAAAGTATTGTGACTGAAAAATAGTCATAACTTTAACATTGTGACTAAAGACTAAAATTTCTGATTCTCAAAACAAAATTCTATCAACATACATTTTTAAAATAAAGACTAGGAATGTAGACAATCATAGAAATTGTGACAGGCATTTTAAAGTGGTTATATTCAAAACGAAACTAATTTGGAAATGGTAAAAGGAAAAGATGTAGTAAAAAAAATCATTTCAAATACTAGCGGTATCCAGTAGCCATTAACTTGGTATGGGCCTCATGTCGGACATCGCAAATGGCTAACTAGCGTTCTCCGTAGTGGAGAAAAAAAGAATTTTGCTTCATAAGTCCAATGAAACAATTTTATTAGCATTTTTCACAAATCTAATGATAATTTCACAAATCCAATGAAAATTTCATGAATATTGTGAAAGAATTTCATTGGAATTGCTTCGTTGGTATTCTGGTTTCGTAAGAATATTTTATTGGATTTATGACAAGAATATTTTCTAATTATTAAGAAATCCCTTTATATTTAAGTTATTTCATTCTTTTATGAAATTATTTTATTGTTTCGATGAAGTTATAGCGCTGCATTAATTACACTATTAAATAAATTTAATGAAGTTTTCAATAAAATAATTTTGACGAAACTGGTTTCATTAATCCAACGAAGCATGACGTTGGTTGAATTTTAATGAATTTTTTATTATATTAATGTCGAAATTCATAGAATTTCGGCCGAAAATTCTTTCAGTGTAGCCATGAACTTGGTATGGGCATCATATCGGACATCGCAAATGCCTTATGAAGACCGCTCATGTCCATGTTTCCTCCATGCTCTGACATGGGTGCCCGAACATATGTGCGCAACCATTTGCAATAGAAAGAAAAAAGACAGAACAAAATTTGTAAATATTACATTTCTATTGCACTACCGCAAAATACTTTGATATGCCTGAACATGGACATCACACGCATTCACCACAACAAAAAGTTGATGAATTTTTCACATTTGCTCTGCAGGCGTCATGTTCATGACATGTCCAAGTCGATGGCTAGTGGAGACGTTGGGATAGCTATTTGATACATTCTGTTTCACTACACTCAGATTTTACCCTTCAATATTATATTTTTAGATTTTTTTTTATAAACTTTTCTTATTTTATTTATTTTTATTCAATATTCAACTGTCATAATTTTCATTTAACATAAAATGTTAACTATAATAAAAATATGCGCCAGGAATAGAACGAAAAAAATTCAAAATATGCGCTGTTATATGCACAAATATGCAAAATATGCAAGAATAAAATCAACAATTTTGTTACTTCAAAGTATTTTTATTCAAAGAGATATTTATTACAATGAACAATAATGTGTTTTTTTTTAATTTTCAAAAAGAAATGATCTATTGTCACATAAAACAAATGAATACATTGAAAATATGCGTTCAACATCAGTAGATGTAACAGGAGCGTATTTAAATGCGAATGGAGACCGCTCATGTCCATGTTTCGTCCATGCTCTGACATGGATGCCCCAACATATGACTGAGCATGAGGTTCGCCGTCCGCAACCATTTACAATAGAAAGAAAATGAACAGAACAAAATTGGTAAATATTCTATTTCTGTTGCGTTACCGCAAAATACTTTGATATGCCTGAACATGGACATCGCCCGTGTTCACCACAACAAAGAAGTTGATGAATTTTTCACAGTTGCTCTGCTGGCGTCATGTTCATGTTATGTCCAAGTTGATAGCTCGTTGATATGGCGAATATCTGCAAGCAAACAATCATAAGCCTCCGGTGGCTATAGTTTTAGTTCGATTTTGTGGTAGAATTTATAGAAAGTAAAAGAAAAATAAATAAATAACATGCAGAATGAATGAACATTTTTCAGGATGTAATTTAAGATTATACTTTCGGCACAGATCGAAAACGTTTTTCAAATTCGAAAGCATGTGCTTTTCGGAGCATCCCAGTATGACTAAATCATCCATATATAGAAAGGGTTGGTCTGGTTTTAAACCACTGAAAGCAAGTGTCATCATTCGTTGAAAAAAATTGGGTTGCTATTTTTCAACCATACGGTAATCTAGTAAATCTGTATGAATTGAATAGGCTAAAGTTCGTAACGCTTTTTAAGCCAAATTACATGTGATAATTATTAATGAACAAATAACATCAAAGTTAGTTGTAAATATTCTGACAACAACACATAGTTGAACGGAACAGCCAGCCGTTTTCGAAGGCCACTAAACCTTCCTCATCAGCGTTCTTCTGTGTTTTGGTCCACTGTGTGTGGTGTCAGTTGATGTAGATGTCTGCCTTATATACGTAACTTTATTGCAAATGGAATATGTGAATTGGTTTGATTCATTGCATTTCAATTTGCTAATGTGTTTCGTAATGTATACGCAAGTTACCATCTATATATATATACCATCTTCTATATATATTACCATCTTCTATATATATTACAACAGTCTTACCATTGTCGTTTTGTTCCTTACTAACTATACACATGTTTGTTAATTTGCTTATTTTTGTTCTACTTAAGACAAACTTTTTTGGTTTGTTACTATTAAGTATATTTTTATTTTTAATTTTTGCCACAAGACAATGACTATTAATTAGTTAATTTAATTATTATTTTTCGAACTGTATTTGTTTCTATATTCTTATGAATTGAATAGGCTAAAGTTCGTAACGCTTTTTAAGCCAAATTACATGTGATAATTATTAATGAACAAATAACATCAAAGTTAGTTGTAAATATTCTGACAACAACACATAGTTGAACGGAACAGCCAGCCGTTTTCGAAGGCCACTAAACCTTCCTCATCAGCGTTCTTCTGTGTTTTGGTCCACTGTGTGTGGTGTCAGTTGATGTAGATGTCTGCCTTATATACGTAACTTTATTGCAAATGGAACTTTGATGTTATTTGTTCATTAATAATTATCACATGTAATTTGGCTTAAAAAGCGTTACGAACTTTAGCCTATTCAATTCATAAGAATATAGAAACAAATACAGTTCGAAAAATAATAATTAAATTAACTAATTAATAGTCATTGGCTTGTGGCAAAAATTAAAAATAAAAATATACTTAATAGTAACAAACCAAAAAAGTTTGTCTTAAGTAGAACAAAAATAAGCAAATTAACAAACATGTGTATAGTTAGTAAGGAACAAAACGACAATGGTAAGACTGTTGTAATATATATAGAAGATGGTAATATATATAGAAGATGGTATATATATATAGATGGTAACTTGCGTATACATTACGAAACACATTAGCAAATTGAAATGCAATGAATCAAACCAATTCACATATTCCATTTGCAATAAAGTTACGTATATAAGGCAGACATCTACATCAACTGACACCACACACAGTGGACCAAAACACAGAAGAACGCTGATGAGGAAGGTTTAGTGGCCTTCGAAAACGGCTGGCTGTTCCGTTCAACTATGTGTTGTTGTCAGAATATTTACAACTAACTTTGATGTTATTTGTTCATTAATAATTATCACATGTAATTTGGCTTAAAAAGCGTTACGAACTTTAGCCTATTCAATTCATAAGAATATAGAAACAAATACAGTTCGAAAAATAATAATTAAATTAACTAATTAATAGTCATTGGCTTGTGGCAAAAATTAAAAATAAAAATATACTTAATAGTAACAAACCAAAAAAGTTTGTCTTAAGTAGAACAAAAATAAGCAAATTAACAAACATGTGTATAGTTAGTAAGGAACAAAACGACAATGGTAAGACTGTTGTAATATATATAGAAGATGGTAATATATATAGAAGATGGTATATATATATAGATGGTAACTTGCGTATACATTACGAAACACATTAGCAAATTGAAATGCAATGAATCAAACCAATTCACATATTCCATTTGCAATAAAGTTACGTATATAAGGCAGACATCTACATCAACTGACACCACACACAGTGGACCAAAACACAGAAGAACGCTGATGAGGAAGGTTTAGTGGCCTTCGAAAACGGCTGGCTGTTCCGTTCAACTATGTGTTGTTGTCAGAATATTTACAACTAACTTTGATGTTATTTGTTCATTAATAATTATCACATGTAATTTGGCTTAAAAAGCGTTACGAACTTTAGCCTATTCAATTCATAAGAATATAGAAACAAATACAGTTCGAAAAATAATAATTAAATTAACTGTATGAACCATTGTTGGTTGAAAAAGCTCTTAAGTCTCTGGAGGTTTTCTCTAAACTGATCTGGTGGAAGCCTGACATTAAGTCTAAATATTTTGCTTTACCAAGTTGGTCTAGGATATCATCGATTCTAGGTAATGGGAATTTATCTGCAATTAATTTTTTATTTATTTGTCTGTAATCTATAACAAGTCTCCATCTTTTCTGGTCAGAGTTTGGAAGTGACTTCTTTGGTACTAACAAGACTGGACTATTATATTCAGAATAGGAAGGTTCAATAATCTTATCGTCTATTAATTTTTTCACCTGTCTATCAATTTCTTCCTTATGTGTATGTGGTATACGATAATTTTTAATATATACTGGTTCTTTATCTTTTAATCTCAACTTTTGTTCATAAAAATTATTAGTTGTTATTGTTTCTGTTTCTAAACCGAAAATATCACTATATGTTGAACATAGTTCAGTTAATGTAGGTTTAAATTGTTGTGGAAAATTTTTCTTTAAAATTTTTAATATTTCTGATTTTCTTTGCGTATTTTGGCTTAAATTTTCTTTGATAATTTCATAATCAGAGATGTTTTCGGTTTTTATGTTACTTTGTTTGATTTTAGTAATGGTGTTATTAGTGTTTAGAATACGAATAAATGCTTTGTCAGATTTAACTAATGTATTTGGTATAAAAACACCTGGTTCAATTTCTTGATTTGAAATTAATATTTCATTATTTGAATTGTTAAAATTTACTTGACGTATTACTTCACATATTGGAGGTATATTAATTTCATTGCAGTTATTCGTAATCGGTATATCTATTGTATGTGGTATATTTACGGTGACCATAATTTTTAAACCAAAATACAGAACGAGGAAATATTTAACAAACAGCAGCTAAAGAACACACAGCCTACAGACATACGAGTATTAAACATATTGAAGAAAAAAATTTTAAATGTAACATTGAGGGTGGAGTTGCCTGAACCGAAGGTCTTTGGTTGAGCCTGGTATCCAACAGCCATTAAATAATAACACCTCGCATTTTTGTGATGTGCATTAGTGTCCCTTTGTATCAGTTATCATAGGAAAGTTCTAGTGATGAAGGCATAGTCACTGGTCACTAAAATATACCGACTTAAGCAGTTACTAATCCTAATGTAACATCAGAACGCCCGGTTTCATTATGTAGCAGAATCATCGGCGAAGTAAAATAACCAACAAAGTGACTAATAAGCACAGCCTCAAAAAAATTTAATACACCTCATTTAAACACCAGAGGCGCTGCAACACTGCACTATTAAAAACGTGCAAAATAATGAAGTTCCCTCAATCCCTTCCTGCATCACCTGTTTTCTCTATCACTATCCCTTTCCTAAAGAAGGTAAACCCTAGTAATAGTAGTGGGCACTCACTGCCTTCATGTTACTTCTCTTGAAAAAAAATCACATACGCTAATCTACCAATCGATGGTCACAAGTAGAAAAGCAACAAAATTAAACATAAAATTTTTTGTAATTCAAGAAAATAGTTTGTTGTAGGAGTAATATAAAAAAATAGATCCTACCAAAACTCATCTGCAAGAAATTTAAACAATTTGATTTTGATAGTTTTCTTATATTAATTATAGTAATTGATGTATTTTGAATTTGGATGAGAAAAATTAAGAAAAAACAATTTTTGGCGATTTAATTTCTGATTTTAACGATTTTCTGCTAAATTTGTATAAGATTATTTTAAAAAAGTGTTAAATAAAAACAAATTTATTATCAAATAAATATTAATAAAAACTACATTAAACTGATTTTGGCGACTTTTAAAATCAATTGTTGCAGAAACTGCGTTAATTTTTTTAATGCAGTTTTAGTCATGAAAAGACAGAACAAATACTGAACAGTAAATAAAATACAGAACATTTCAACGTTTTTTCCTAATGAATAATTTATACAGAACAGGACCCTCAAATACTGTACTGTTCTGTATAATACAGAACGAATGGTCACCGTAGGTATATTAAATGGTCTAAGGATAAGGCAATCATTATCTTGGTTGAAATCCAATATACAGTTATATTTTTTGTAAAACCCATGCATGGTATCGGAAAATTATTATCTACCACCTGGATGTAATGTGGTATTAAAAAGTTTTTAAATGTACTTTCAATTGATTTGATGTTACCCTGTCCTATTCCACTTAAAGTTGTTGTTTTGTTAGTGTTAATTTGATTTAGTTTAAAGAATTTTGATTTTATTAATGAAATGTCTGCGCGAGTGTCTACTAACAGTGTGAGTGTAGTGTTAGTATTGCCTAATTGAATATTTATAAAGAAGCTCAAGTTTAGATTAAGATGGTAAATTTTTTACTCATTTGATCCTAGGGGAAGTTCGGAGTTTTCCGAATTGTTTTCATTTGATTCTGTTGCTCTTAGGTAGTTATTGTTGTTGTTATTATTTTTACATGGGTAATTATTTCTTCCACGTGATCGTGTGTTATTACCAGTGTTTAAAAAACTAGACTCCAAGTAGCTGTAGCAACAAAAAAACACGAAGTAGTCTAGCAAAAAAATTTTAAAAACTTGTAGCCGTTCATTTACTATTACTACCGATACCGGCACATTTTGGTAGCTGTAGTTGTAGTAATAGTAAAAAAATAAAATAATTGGAGCAGCGTAGTAAATAATGTTTTACTGCTCTAGCTACCTTCAAATTTTTGTAGCACTAAAAGTAGTTTTATTTTTTAATTTTTACTGCTACCTACTTTGGTAGTCACAGAAGGAGCAGATAACATAGTTTTTGAAGTAGCACTAGAATAACATTTCAGCAGCAATTTAATAACATTTGGGTAGTTTTAAGATAACATTTCAGCAGCAATTTAATAACATTGCAGCAGCATAAAATAAAATTTAGGGAGCAGCATAAGTAGTAAAAAAGTAAAATTTTCAGTAAACTAAATACAAACGAAGAATACGTGTGTGAAACAGCGTTGCCATTTTCGTTACTTTTAACTAGAATTGGTTATTTTTTTGAATGTGTATTTGAAGTTGTATTTGATGAAAAATTAGTTCGAATAAAATAATTAATAAATTCAGTAAAGTGCGACTTTAACTCGCGCACGAAGGGTTCCGTACGTTGGGCTTTGAGCATTTTTTAATACAGTGTTTTTTTACGTTTTTTCAGCTGAAATAATTTTTTTTTAATATTTTTCGCTTTTTCTCGTTTTGGCGATTTTTTTTTAATTTTGGCGATTTTTTTTCATTTTGGCGATTTTTTTCATTTTGGCGATTTTTTTTCATTTTGGCGATTTTTTTCATTTTGGCGATTTTTTCTTTTTGGCAATTTGTTCATTTTGGCGATTTTTTCATTGGCAATTTTTTCATTTTGGCGATTTTTCCGGTTTTTCGCGATTTATTTTCGATTTAGATTTTTTTTTTAATTTGGTGCTTTTTTCGTTTTGGCGATTTTTTTTTTGATTTTGGCGATTTTTTTCGGTTTGGCGATTTTATAATTTTGAGATTTTTTTGTTTTACCGTTTTTGAAAATTTTAAGAAGTTTGCTCTTACACCCTTTAATTAAAATTTTTTAAATTTTTGTGTTAACTAGCTGACCCCGGTCCGCGTTGCTGGCCCTAAGCAAACATTAGTGTTGTATATGGCATTGGTGGTACAATATAAAAATTGGATTTTGCCCACGAATAAACTAAATATTGCGCCATCTGCCGGACGAACTTCAAACTACACAGAAACTCTTCTCACACCCCATAGAGCGTGTATATACAGTTTGGTCTAAATCGGTGCAGTAGTTCTTGAGTTACGGTGCAAAACCACAAAAAAAACTAAATATGGCGCCATCTGTCGGACGAACTTCAAACTACACAGAAACACTCCTCACGCCCCATAGAGCGTGTATATAAAGTTTGGTCTAAATCGGTGCAGTAGTTCTTGAGTTACGGTGAAAAAACACAAAAAAACTAAAAATTGCGCCATCTGGCGGACGAATCACTATTTCTCGTTATCGGATGTCAACCAAACTTCATATAAACCATATATGGGCCACTGCCTACGTAGTGTATAAGTTTGGTTGAAATCGCACGACGCGTTTATGATTAGTTTGGCGACGTACATATACGGACTTATTTTTATATATATAGAAGATTGTTGTAGTCTGTATAAAAATACACTAACTTTACAAATTTCAAGTGCATATACATACAATTGTATGTATATTACATGGGATTTTAACATTTTTCGTTGCTCGTTTTGGCACACCCTTTAATTTCCAACTCTCATGTATTTGTTGTTGTAGCGGCCAAGGGTCTACACACTCTGTCCAAATTTCAGGTCCGTAGCTCTTACGGTTCTCGAGAAAATACCCTGTGACGGACAGACGGACAGCGTAGCGTAAATAATAGGGTTTCTTTTCACCTTTGGTGTACGAAACAATAAAAACGAACTAAACGACATTTCA
Organism: Tachina lurida; assembly: GCA_944452675.1. NCBI lineage: Eukaryota > Metazoa > Arthropoda > Insecta > Diptera > Tachinidae > Tachina > Tachina lurida. The sequence goes on along the minus strand of OX101755.1, from coordinate 55,822,132 downwards.
TTCGTAATTTTAAGAGATATGTATTTTAGTTACAAGAGTTTTTCTTTTATAAATGTTAACGTATGTATACGTATATAAACTTTGCATACTGTATGTATTTTCTAATTCATTTCCAATTCACCAGTTATAAAAATGAGTTAATAAAATGCAAGTTTTTTAATTCAGTTTTATGTGATATGTCATATATTCATACATTTTAATATAGTTGCGTGGCTCCATATACATATATATTACATCTTATTTCCATATATGGACCCATATACGAAGAACCTCATAATTCAATTTCCATATATTTTTTTTTAATGCATGATTTTTATTTATTGTATCTTCATATATGAACTAACAATAAGTATTCAAATCTTAAATCTAAAAATATAATTAGGCCCGACCAGTGTCGGACATAAGCTTATGGCTAATAAATCAATGAATAATTAAATACATATTGTTTAAGTTAATTTTCATTAAAAATTAAAATGTGTTTAAATACACTTTCATTTTTTCAGTGGTTAATTAAAGTTATTATCAAATTAAGTTGAAAGTACGGTAGCACTACAATATTTCCAAATATTATGGAAAGCTTTCCAAAAAACAGCTGTTCAATATAAATAAGAAAGTTGATTTATCAATTTGCAGAAAAGTGAAATAGCAAAAAACACATTTTATGATACAAAAAGAGCGTCAGAATACATTTTTCTATTTATATATTTCATGATATGAAAATATGTGTTACATTTGTTGTACATTTGCGAAAATTAAACGAAATTCATTTTAATACGACCACATGATGTTCATGTACGTGTTGGCTGTTTAAGTTTGATTTAATTGTGCAGTGAGAAACAAATTTTTGTGTTTAAATAAGATTTAAAAATAAAATACAAATAATCATTGACTGATTTATTAGCCCTTAGTAATAGTTATATATAATACATAAGTAGTGATAGTCAAAAGGAAAAAAATAAAAGTATTTTCAAGAAGTCCCATCTGGAGTGCTATGAATAAGAGCCCTTGTGTCCCTCTTTTTTAGGCGGATGTGTCCAGTAAAGTTCAAAATATTACGGGCAAGCGGATTAGGATGTGACTCGAGTTTTGTTAAATATTTGCCAGCGTATTTTGCAATTTCTTCAGTCACTAGTGGCATATTTAAATCACGATGTATACTTGCATTTTTTATATACCATGGAGCCAATGTTACTAACCGTAAAATTTTGTTTTGCCTTCGTTGGATTCTCTCGACATTAGAAGCTGAAGCAGTGCCCCATAACTGTATTCCGTAGCACCATATTGGTTTCAAAATCGACTTGTATATTAAAAGTTTACAATCTAGACTGAGTGTTGAATTTCTACCAATCAGCCAATGTATCTGAGTTAATATCAGTTTCATTTGTGTTAGCTTTGACTCAATATGGGGTTTCCATGTAAGCCGTCGATAAAAGTGTATACCAAGGTATTTTACGTGTGCATGTTGAAGAACAACCTGATTGTTGGTTAGAATTTGGGAGCAAGTATCTCTACGCAGGGTAAATCTTACCTGGACACACTTTTGCTCGTTTACTTTGATTCTCCATAAATTTAACCATAGTTCCAGTTGTGTAATATGTTCTTGTAGATATCGGGAAGCCTCGTGAGGGTTTTCGTGCATACTAAGGCAGGCTGTATCATCGGCAAACGTAGATGTATGGATATTGCTGCTCAAAGGCATATCACAAGTGTAAATCAAATACAAAACTGGCCCCAGTATGCTCCCCTGTGGCACACTGGATGATATAGATTCAGGCACACTCATGAAGTCTCCTTCCACAACCGTAAACTTCCGGGTAGTAATATAACTTTCTAATAGTTTCCGAAAATTTATTGGTAAATATGATTTCAATTTTAAAATAAGACCTTCATGCCACACTTTATCAAATGCCTGAGAAACGTCGATAAACAGCGCAGAACAATACTTCTTTTCTTCAAATGTTCTTCTTATAAATTGAACCAATCTATGAGTTTGTTCGATAGTGCTATGCTGACTTCTAAAACCAAATTGATGGTCCGATATGCACCCACTACTAACTAGAATTGGGGACAATTTTGTCATGAGCAGTTTTTCGAAAAGTTTTGACATATTGGCCTGTATGACTCAGTATTGGTAAGGTCTTTGCCCGGTTTTGGAATCATTTTAGCTTTGGCAAGCTTCCAGCTATTTGGATAATACTCCAGTCGTAAAATGGCGTTAAAAATAAATAACAGGATTCTAATTGCAATACGAGGCAACTTTATTAGCATCTGGTTACTAATTCCATCAATACCCGAAGCTTTCTTCGGGTTAAGTTCAGAAATTAGTTTTTGTACATCACACGTTCTAAATTTTATGGGTCGAGGGGGTAGCGCCACTACATTCGGCAAATCAATAACACCAGTACATGAGTTAGGGGTAAATACTGATTTTAAATGCTCAGCAAATATTTTACCTTTTTCAGTATCGCTTCTTGCCCAACCCCCTGTAGATGTACGTAGAGGTGGTTTAAACGCAACAGGTGTTTTAAGCTTTCTAGCAGTGCGCCACAAAGAGTAATTAGATGCTGGTGTGGCATCAAGACCTTCCAGATAGTTTTTAAAAGATGCAGTTTTTTCAAATGCAAGCAAGTCTTCGAGTCGTTTAGTGCACTCTTTAAATCTGATTTTATGTTGGGGCTATCTGTGCTGTTGCCATTCCCTTCTAGCTCTTCTTTTTTCACTTATGAGACGTTCAATATCCGTAGAATAAATTCTATTAAATCCAGTCTGCGGGTAGGAGGTAGTCGCATGTTCAGCAGCCTGTTTTATATTTTTGATAAGATTGCCAATGTTAAATTCAATATCTTCGGATGTTCTTAGAGTAATAATTTCCGTACAATGAGTACGGAGATATTTTCTGAACCCCAGCCAATTAACATGGTTGATCGTCTTCACATACGGGTGAGGTAAGTCACTACTTAGTGGGCTACAAATTGTAACGATCGTGGGAGAGTGATCGGAGGAAAGATCTTGAGACGCTTCAACATGAACTAATTCCCTAGAAATATTTTTCATGTATGTCCGTAGGCCAGTAAGTGGGCTCCCACACTCTATTCTTTAATAGCTGTTGTTGTTATTTACATTTATTTTCTTTTACACACTCTTACAACTACAATTTGAAGCTGAAAAAAGTCAGCCAATGTAGCAATGGTAAAGTAAGAAAATAAAAAAACATGTTGATTATTGAGTTCTTGTTTCAACTTTGTTATTTGTTGTTAGGCTTCTCATTTGTTTAAATGAAAGTTTATAACATAATAACTCTAGTTGTTCTAAGAAATTTGGGTAAAGGTTCCCTGATGATCTGCATTAGCAACAGTGAAATGCGCATAGGATCCAGCTAAACCCTTCAATAATCAATTTCAATGTATTTTTAATAAAAAATATTTTACTTAATAAGTAAAATAATAATTTGGGATTAATACGTTTAAAAGTTTTAAACTTAAATTTTAACAATTCCCATAAAAAAACACTAATTTTAACAATATTTTCATATAAAATAAGACAAAAATAAAATGAACAAAAGAAAGGAAACAATTAAAAATAACAAAGAATAACTGCGGTATTAAAAACCATATTTTGGGTTTCAAGTGCACGTTAAAACAAAATTGCTATACAAATTTTGACTAAACCAATTAACACAAACTAAATATTTTTGGATACTCGTAAAAATTTTGGATAAATTAGACAAGATTTTTATTTATAATTTTATATCAATAAACAACGAAATATTGACCTAGATTTTCAAATAAAAATCGTTGCCTGTCACATCTAAGTGAACTTTTATACATTGACAATGTTCCTCCAACTTATACTCGAGGGAGAGTCCGTCACAACTAGCAAACCGAATTTTTATTCAAACTAACGTCCAGAATAACTGCGTAATATAAATATAAGAAAAATTTATATGCACATGGAATATTGGAAATGAGATTTAGATGGCGAAAAATAAAAATAAAAATGTTGACCAACACATAAGCTTGTAAGCATATTAAGATATAAAAAATCTATAAACTATCAAAATATGCCCTAGAAGCGTAAATTATGCTCTAAAAATTAGAAAATATGCTAAAAATATGCATGTAAGACTGATATATGCAAAAATATGTTTTAATGCAAAAATGTGTTTTTATGCAAAAATGTGCACTAACTAATCGATGCAAAAATCCATAAAAAGTTCTGAAACGGATAAATATGTATATAGTCCCTGCATTAATACGTCATAGAAAAAAAAACATGCAATGGCATATTTGCGGTTTCCCTGGTTATTATCCACCCTGCAGTAAGACGGGAGCGAAGTGTCTATGTCAACATTAAAATTCTAGTAGTGGTTACATTGTCTACAATTTCTCTTCTATTCGATAGTATAAAAGAAAGAGAGAAAATAGATGTGGTGCATTTTGCAGCAACTTGTCAATATAAGTCAAATTGTATATACGTAAGGTATAGAAATGTACCAGTGGTTGGTTTGTCTCCATGTTCCCATAAGAACTACGTATCAATACCTAGTCAATTGCATTAGTGTTACTATTAGATTTTCAGTGACAAGCACATGCTAAATGTCTATAACACAAAGTATTGTATGGGGAGTAATTAGAGAGTAGTACTGGTGACAAAGCCAAAAGCGACTCAGTACATTTTCAGCATCGACATTTTATGTTTATGTATTTTCAAACATTAATTATATACATATATGTTTGTATGTATATTGAGACCTATATTCGGTTTAATTGTAAGCAAGATGTTGTAAAAAATAAACTTTTTAATTGAAATTAAAATAATAGTCTACCCATAGTTAAGAATTATCAAAATGTCGAAATGTTTGATATCTTAAAAAAAAAATATAAAATTTTATCGTAAGCGACAACTCATGTATGAAGTAAAACATATTTGAATACTATAAAAACCATCTTACGAAAACCTTAATTTTGTCACTTACTGATAATTGAAAATAGGGCTCCATATACACACATATAATTACATATAATATATAGTATATAATACATAGGTATTCATTGTATCTACATTACGTAGAAAACACATAATTGTAAAAAAAATTACATCTATAAAAGGAATTATTCTCATTACTGAAAAAATAATTTAACATATTAGCATTTTTTATCTTAAGCAAATTCTGCCAAATGCTTTTTGGCATTTGCTTTTATGTTAAGCAAATTCTGCCAAACGCATTTAAAAGTTGAATGCTTTTCGGGAAATGAAAATGCCAGATCTGGCAGCGAAAATGCCAAAATGGCAACAATGATTTTAACACGAAAATAAACGTCAATGCATGTATGCATATACATATGTATGCACATAACTAAACACATACTCATGTACATACACACGCACGTATTTACTCATATGATTCAGAACACTTGTATAGGTTTTTTTTATCTTAATTTCATATAAAAACTTATAAAACATTGTTCACCACTAGTTTCTAAACATTTTTTCATACATTTGTTTAGTTTTTAGGTAAATGTAATTTTTGTTTGTAATTGTTCATTTTTCAAACAACTGATTGATTTTGTGTTTGCCCAAACTAGCACGAAGAAAAATTACGGGCTGTTTCGTGCAAGAACAAGAAGAAGATTACTCTCACAAAACCTCTCTCATTTACTAAATTTTGGAGTACGGGAACGCTTTTCGTGCAAATTGGGATCCAGCGGGATCCCAATGTAGAGTAAAGAAACACACCTATAATACTTTTCGCATGTATAAGCCTATACATTTCCATACATGAATTCATATATATTTATATACATTCATATATTAAAAATATATAAACCATACATATTTTATTTAATATTATTTAACAACATCGTCATAACTACGATATGTAAAAAGTGTGGCATAGCAGGAAAACGTTACTGTAAAAACAGGACAATCACATAAAAAAGCACGAACACGAATGCGTGAAACGAATTAAAGCGACGATTGCTTCAAAACAGCGCTGTCAACTTTTAAATTTCACACATCAATAAAATAAAAAAAAGGGTTTAAATTCAATAAATAAAATCATTTGGTATTATGGTTTTATTTAACGTTTTTCTTTTCTAAATTAATATTATATGAGTGTTCTTTCAAAAAACCTATTTTCACCAAATTTCAGTAATGAGAAAAAAGTTTAAGAGCGTTGTTTGGAACGTTTTTTAATATGTAAAATAATTAATTACATTTCCTGTTTTGTTTTGTTTTTTTTTGTAATTATTATTGAACTACAAACTGCAAATAAGCCTTGCACTACAATGACACTCAATATAAATTTTAATGTTTTTTATTTAATAAAAAAAGCATGTAAAAGTGTGGTAATTTTTTCACATTTATTAACTTTTTAAAAAAATGTAACGTAATAATTTTTTGGTTGTGGCAGCACTTATCACATACTTACTAAAGAGTGGCACAAACACAACAAAAATGTCTTACAAGCATTTCATGAAATTACAATTAGTGTGTATGTATTACTTGCTCATTGCAAAACACATACTTCCGAAAATATTTCTTTTGTTTCACGATCAAAACATTGAAGAAGAGAACACAAGTACAACAAAACATTGTTAAAATAGAACAAGACTGAAGTAGAAGAGAAATGAAGTAGAACATCAAAACTATTTTGGAACATTCAAAACATGTTTGAATAACTCGTAGACAAACTTACAAAGAAACTTTTGCATTTTTTTAATAACACTCTTGTTTACATTTTTACGCTTTTTTGTGTTGGTTCTAGTGTACTCGATGCTTTTGGTGTAATTTATCGTTTTTTTATTTCATTGTCTGTTTTTGTTTTGATGTTCTACTTCGTTTGAACATACAAACACTAACAAAGCTATAGAGAGAAACTTTTCGAATGGTGCTTGTTTTGTTTCAGTGAGAGTCATGTTTTGTTATGCTTGTTTTGTTGATAATGTTTACACTGAAATATAAGGCTTGGAAGTAGTGTGCTTTAGAATACAGAACTTTCAATACATTTTGTACAGCTCTTTAATACATACATACACATTTGTGGTTTCTAGTTTTATGCTATGTTCAGACGGCAACATGAACCACTTGGTTCGCTCTCTGAACCACGATTACGAACCCTGGTGCTCAGACGACACATTCGTGGTTCATTTTGACAAATATTTTTGATGCAGTGCTGCCAACTTAGAACTTTTCGTGCTGGATTTAATCCGTTTTCAGTCACTCAAAACGCGGAAAAAACACGAAAATCTAGCAATTTTTATAATTATCAGGCCTGTCACAGAAATCCATCGAAATTGTTTTGATTACGAATTTTCATTTCGATCGATTTTGTTTTCAGATTTCGGTCGATTTGTTCATTCCGAAAAAACGTCAATTCGATTGTTTTCAATTTAAATGTGGCAATACTGGGCAACAAAAAACACATTATTGCTCGTATTAGAAGATCAACAAAATACCAAAGGATAAATTTTTTATTGAAGTGAACCAAATTAAAATAATTATACACTCATTGTCTGCAATTGCAATAACTGCAATTTTGGATGCCCAGAGCGGACAAGATTTTGCCGAAAAATTGCTTCAGATCCACTTTCATATCCAAACGTAGTGTACGTGTTAAAGTTTTATTTAATTTTATTTGGAGGAATAGAATATTTCAGTTTTTATGATGATGCATTTTTTCCTTAAGACTTGAGAAAATATCTTAAATATGTAAAAACAATTATATAAAACAAACATATTTTAAATAAATGGTTGAAAAAATTTTTTCTTTGTTGAAATAAAGTTGTTTCAAACAGATTTTTGTACTTTCACATAGAGAAAATTACAATTCCGAGTATTATTCATCGAGCAAATTCTTCGTTTTTCGTTTTCTGCAGAACCTAATTACGGAAATGAAATTACATATTTCGATCGAATTTGGTTTCAGCCCTTTAGCCCCTTTTTACTTTTTGTTCAATATGGCTAGACTTTATTCTTTGTGAACTTTGTCTTCCTTTAATTTAGCAATATCGACTTTTAACTCACTTTATTTTGCTAGTTTACCAATTTAAACTAGAAGAATAATATAGAATAATCTTCTATTTCTTCGAATTTTTTGTGATTTGAAAGATATTCAGTATAGCCTAAAAACAGGATAATGTACATATGTTTTTGAAAGAGCAAAATATTGAAATTTTGTATGTATGTACTTATGTAAACATGGATACATACATATGCATATATACTTCTATTATGTATATATGTAGGTACACTATTTAATATGAAATGTAATATCTCGAGCTAATGTACTTATGTATGTATTGATCTTATGATAGGTACATATTAATTTTTAATAAATTACTTAACAAAATTTTTAGATGTTTTGATTTTAAACAGAAACATTTTAAAACTAGCTCCTTTTCGCGCTTATTCAAAAAAATTTACTTTATTTTGCGCTAAATGAATATTTTTTCAATTTAGCGCTTTTTCAAAAAAAATTTACGCGCTTTGAGTATCAAAAGTTGGCATTACTGTTTTCAGGTATATACATACATGCATACATATATACGTGAATAGTTGATACTAGGGATGGGCACAAAATATCGATATATCGAAATATCGATATTTGAGAAAATAAATATCGATATATATCGCCAATATTTCAAAAACCGATATATCGATACATCGATTCTTATTTACGAGTATCGGGTTTGATTCTTTTAAAAGCTATAGACGGTTTTTAACTGTACGATATTGGCATCACTACTAGTGATGCGAAAAAAAAGAGAAATTTCATAACAGCCCAGGCGCATCTATAAGGTGACCCCACTAAGCCAGGTGAATTTTATTTCTTAACTAAGGTAAATGCCAAATTTGGATTGTATGGGTATAAGCCTAAGGGCAGAAGTAGTTTTTATTTTCTGTTCTGTTACGAATCAGCTGACTCTTTTTGGTTTATATAGATCTTATACAAGTCCTTAGCTTTTCTGTTTCGTTCTGTTCTGTTTCTGTTCAGCCGTGAAAATCAAAAAAATTAAGTAATTGTAAGTGACAGAAAAATTAAATAAAAACATTTTAAAATAATTGTGATTGTGCTTTTAGAATTAAAAAAAATTTATTTTTACCAGAAAAACATAAACCCTATATTGAAACATAACAATGGATGATACCAAACTCATCAATTCAGTGAAAAAATGTGATCGTTCTGGTCGGAAACAGCTAATTTATTACAGAAAAAAGTAACTATTAAATTTTAGAAATACAACGGCACAGCACAGAACAGAAACATAAAGTAAAAACTAATGAAGCCTTAAGAAGCTACAGTAGGTGACGTATAACTAACGTGACCAGAAGCTTTTTACAAAAAGCGGGACACGATCGTTCAAAAAGCGGGATTTTGACGAAAATACGGCCAAAAAGCGGGATTTTTAAATAAACAACTATTTGAAAGCGGGATGTGTAATACGCACATAAAAAGTTTCGTATGTATTTAGGAAACACAGTTTTTAACTCAAAAGAATCGATTCCCCAATATTTGCTTTTAAAAAACTATATTTTTCTTTGATTTTAACATTAAAACAGCACAAAAGCTTTTTCTTCGGCATTTTGCTTTAAAGTATAGTTTTTTATGTAAAAAGACAAAACAATGTACAAAAACTTAAGGCGAATGATAGCAAGTGGCCTTGTTAGTCCATATTATCATCCACTGACTACACCAATGTGTCAAACTCTTTATAAAAAAATAAGCAAGAACTTTTTATTTTATTATTGACAGTCTGGTGAATGTCAGTTGTTATTCTCCTAATAAGCCCTCTTGGTAATAAATTCCTAATAGTGGAGTTAATGTCGACGTCGTTGACGGCGTTTCAACGCCGAAAAAGTTGAAACAGATTGAACTTTTACGGCGTTGCAACGCGTTGAGATTAACTGCTCTCATACAATTTCATACGATTCAACTTTTTTTTTACATTTGACGCCGTCGACGACGTCGACATTAACTCCAGGGTAAAGCTTAAATTAGACGTGACATAGCCATAACGCCATAGCCATAACCAAACCAAAATTCAATTGATTTCTATGGTGAGAGTGAGAGAGACTCGCCATAACTCTCACCATAGAAACCAATTGAATTTTGGTTTGGTTATGGCTATGGCGTTATGGCTATGTCACGTCTAATTTAAGCTTAAAGCAGCAGAATGTCTGCACATATAAAGCACTGTAACAAAAGGATCTTTGAGTGTGTACGTTTGTATTTTATTTTTTTCATTTGAGGAGCTGCCAGATCCAAAAAAAATAAACAATAACTACACTAAAAAATAATTGGAATAAATTTTTATCAGTTACATATTAATAAAAATATATTAAGAGATAAGAAATTTCAAAACTCTAAAAAGCGGGATAAAGCGGGATAAAAATTCAAGGCGGGATCAACCTCAGAAAAGCGGGATAATCCCGCCTAAAGCGGGATGTCTGGTCAGGTTACGTATAACTTAACATACGTAGTTCCTTTGTATTAAATTTCTTAAAGTGACTAATTGTGCATTGGATATGAATGTAGTTTTTCAGAAATTATCTTATAATACAAATTAAACATACAGATGTATGGATACATTTATTTCCTTTTTCGATACCAGTATCAATTTGGGTTTTCTCCACTCATGGAGTTCATTAAGTTTAAAGATAGTTGTTCGCGATTTCTTTAAATATTATTGTTTGGGTGCAAAGTGGATATTTCTCGTATTCCGCAATGATGAACTTTGAAGTGGTATACACGAGCATTCATTAATCAATTATTAACACCCTTATTTATAAAAATTATTAAGCCTTTCTAAAGGCATAATCAGCAAAAATTTTTATGGAGATCTTTTTTTCTAAAGGTTTAAGCAACAATTTTTATGGAAATCTTTTTTAAAAAAAAAAAAATAAGGTATCAATCAGAGCTCGCAATAATTGGTCCCTCTTGTGGTTGTTGTCAGAAAAATAACACTCGTTCACTGACACGATGCGACGCTGTCGCGAAAAAACCCTCAAACTTCCTTCTTCTTTGGCTTGCTCTTCGCTCAACCAACGACCGTTTTTGTTCGATCGGTCGGCTCATGTGTTCACTCGAGACCCTTTATTTCGTAAAATCTCGGCAAACGGTCTTTTGAGCATGTATGTGTGTTGCGATTGTGGATAGGTAAACATTTACATATGCACATACATGAAGATTAATTTTGGTTTTGTTGTACACATATCTTTCTTATATACATATTACAATTACACTTCGTTGACAAATAGTTTGATTTACAGATATTTTTATTGTTATTTATTACTATCTTCTCCCTTCCTCTTTAATGCTTTGCCAGTGACGAAATATTTAAGACAACAATATAAAGCAAACGCAACAATAGAAATAAAGACCTTTTTTGCAAACACTTTGCTTGTTTTGCTCACTTACTGACCCTCAGTAGCTGAGCAACGAACGATTCTGTTCGTATCATGCGGTCAGTAAGAGACCGATTCGTGTGTTACGCTCAACTCATAACCAGGGCTGCCAGAAGTTTTGCGAAGAAAACCATCATTTGTCGGAAAGAAAATCACATGGTGTAATTATACAGGTGACTGCGTAAGGATTTGTTATACAAAAATACGGCAGCCCTAGCTGTGTAAAGAGCCGAAGAATGTCAAAAGCACAAAAATAATTGTACCAAAACCAAAACAAAACGAAGTTTTTGACATTCGTTAGCTACAAAGTACATAGAGCAAAAAATTATCAGCTGAAGTAACGCTGCCACCTGTTTAAATACACCTTGGAAAATCATATATTTAAGAAAAAAATCATCACAAGTCTAATTTTTTTTTTCAAATAATAAAAGTAACAATTGACATATTTACAGTGGACAAACAAAACTATTCGACGTACACCAATTTTATTTTGTTTTCATCAATAAAAAGGTATTTACTAGCTTATTTTACAAAATGAATTTAGAAAGCATTGTCAAATTGAATTCAATAAAAAAATTAGATCATTAAAGTAACTTATATAAGAATTACATTAAATGAAAAATTAGTTAAGAAATTCAAACAAAATAAGTATTCGACATTGCCAATGCTGATCATATAAGGTACATATGTATAGGAGTGATGCATTTTGGCTTTTTTGGTTTAGGGCCAAATTAAATAGTAGGAAAGGTAAAGGGCTAAAATACCTTTGATAGGGCCAAAAAGGTTTTTCAATGTACTCGACTATAATCTTTTAATTTAAATAAAGACAAAAGTATGTATTAATAATATGTGATTTATTTTGTTTAGAGCAAAAACAGAACTTAGCGACAAAAGTCCAAATTTGTTAAATTATTTTTTGTTAAATTAAAGTAAATACATATTTTATATGTATGTACTAGCTGACCCCGGTCCGCGTTGCTGGCCCTAAGCAAACATTAGTGTTGTATATGGCATTGGTGGTATAATATGAAAATTGGATTTTGCCCACGAATAAACTAAATATTGCGCCATCTGCCGGACGAACTTCAAACTACACAGAAACACTCCTTACGCCGCATAGAGCATGTATATAAAGTTTAGTCTAAATCGGTGCAGTAGTTCTTGAGTTACGGTGCAAAAACACAAAAAACTAAATATGGCGCCATCTGTCGGACGAACTTCAAACTACACAGAACCACTTCCCACGCCCTATAGAGCATGTATATAAAGTTTGGTCTAAATCGGTGCAGTAGTTCTTGAGTTACGGTGCAAAATCACAAAAAAAAACTAAATATGGCGCCATTTGTCGGACGAGCTTCAAACTACACAGAAACACTCATCATGCCCCATAGAGCATGTATATAAGGTTTTGTCAACATCGGTGCAGTAGTTCTTGAGTTACGGTGGAAAAACACAAAATAAACTAAATATGGCGCCATCTGCCGGACGAACTTTAAACTACACAGAAACACTCCTCACGCCCCATAGAGCATGTATATAAAGTTTGGTCTAAATCGGTGCAGTAGTTCTTGAGCTACGGTGCAAAATCACAAAAAAAAAAACTAAATATGGCGCCATCTGTCGGACAAACTTCAAACTACACAGAAACACTACTTACGCATGTATATGAAGTTTAGTCTAAATCGGTTCAGTAGTTCTTGAGTTACGGTGCAAAAACCCAAAAAAACTAAAAATTGCGCCATCTGTCGGACGGCGTTATCGGATTCCAACCAAACTTCATATAAACCATATATCGGCCACTGCCTACGTAGTGTATAAGTTTGGTTGAAATCGCATTGACCGTTCGTGAGTTATAAAGTCACAACACACTTGCAACAATTTTTTATATATATAGATGTATGTTGCTTAAAAAACTAAATTTTAGTTAAAAAAAATATTTATGTAATTCTAATTTTATTAAACATAATCTCTAAATTCTAAGGCCCAATAATTGACCTCTGAAACACTTCATTTTAATATTTGCTCACTTTTAAATCTAATTTTGAAATTAACGGATTTATATTAATGTAATATGTATTAGTTAGGCAACTCTGTTTAACACTAAATGTTACTACTTCAGAATACAACTCTACCAAGTATGTAATTTCAAACTTAAAGGATTTTATTGAAGTACGACTCTGTTATTTATCTTCATATTTTGTTCCTAAATATTTACAACCATGTTTTGAAATAGTATAAAATCAGCACTGCTCGCATTAATAAAATCACTTTGCTTTGTGTCTTCGAACGATAAACATCTTTATCCGGTATTAATTTATCGGATGGGTTGAATATTTTTTGAAGTATAAAATAAAGTAGTACAAATAGAAAACAGTTTGTGTTTTATTCAACAAATGAATAAAGTTTATAATCTTAGAAATAAGATTATTTCATTGGCGCCCAACTTAGTGGCTACTGAAAATACCACACCAGAAGACTATAGAAGTGACGAGGAAGATTCAACGCCTCCAAAAATTCAAGCTGACGACTCATTTGCGAAAGGGCCGAGTAAGGAAATGGCCACTTTTTCAGCTGAACAGTTTCAGCAAATACTAGCTGCAATGGGTGTGAATGCCAAAAGTGGATCATTTACTCAATGCAGTGCTCGTTTTAGAGGACAAAGAGATCCCGCCACGGTAGAAGAATTTGTATCAGCAATCAGCGTTTTCAAGGATATTGAAAAAATTTCTGACACTGACGCCTTGCGAGGAATGCCGCTACTTTTAGAAGACTACGCTGCATCTTGGTGGATTGGGGTAAAAGATAGTGTGACAACGTTTGAGCATGCCGCATCACTTATTCGTACCACGTTTACGCCTCCTTTACCCGATTGGCGCATAATCGCACAGTTTTTCGATGACAAGCAACAAAAAAATGAGCCGACTGACAGCTTTGTTTGCAAGAAACGCCTACTCCTTTCACAGCTTAAGGAACAACCAAGTGATACAATGCAACTAAATATGGTATATGGCCTTCTCAACATCAACATAAGGGACCGTGTGCGTCGCGAAAATATTAAAAAATTTGAAGACTTAATTTCTGCCAGCCGTGAAGCAGAAATGTTTTTTTTTGGAATCTCAACCTTTGACGATATCCCCTACAGAAATGAAGAAAGAAGTCAACACAACTCGTTGCAGTTTTTGCCGAATCAAAGGTCATTCTGCTGAAACTTGTTTTAAAAAGAAAAAACGCGACGAAGGGCAACATCATCAAACAGCACCACAAACACAGCAGTATACATCACAGCAACAACAAAAGCCAGAATTGATGAAAAAACCTGCATTTTCCTGCTACGGATGTGGCGCACCTGGCGTATATAGGTCCAACTGCAGCACCTGCAATAAAATTGGTAAAAACAGCCCTCAATACCTATCTTTTAATTCGATTTCGTCTACAGTTATTGGACATTCCTTGCCAACAACACATGTTGAGTTTTTTGGTCATAAGGGTGAAGTTATATTTGATAGTGGAGCGAAAACTAGCGTTGCCGGTCCGGAACTAAAAAAGATTCTTACTAACTATAAATGTGAGTTTCAAGATGTGCATCCGGAAGTTACTTTGGCGGATGGGTCGGTCTCTACCAACAGGGTTATGTCCAGGGAACGAAGCCGATCGGCTGTGAGTCGGCTAACAGCCGCCGCCGGCAATTTTCAAAGACCCTCAGCCGCCGCCGACCCATGCGGCTCATTTTCGGCTGCGGCTTAGCCGCTGTGTTAATCAGAATTTTTTTTTTCAAATTATGTGTTAGCTTCTGTTAATAATGATAATTTTTTTTTAAATATTAATTTTTTCTGCAAACAATTTGATATGACTGAAAAATAAAGCTACCAGATATCCTTGAAAAATGAAGGAGGGCTGCCAGATGTGGCGATATCTCGCCAACTTGGCGATTTTAACTACCGGTCTCCAATAGGCATGAACTTGGTATGGGCACCATGTCGGACATCGGAAATAGGTAATGGAGACCGCTCATGTCCAACTTTCGTCCATGCTCTGACATGGATGCCCGAACATATGTATGTCTGGGCAACAGTGTTCGCCATGAGGTTCTCAGTCTGCAACCATTTGCAATAGAAACAAAAGAGACAGAACAAAATTGTTAAATATTCCATCTTTATTGCACTAGCGAAAATACTTTTATATGCCTGAACATGGACATCGCACGTATTCACCACAACAAATAAGTTGGTGATTTTTTCACAGTTGCTCAGCCGCCGTCATGTTCATGTCATGTCCAAGTCGAAGGCTAGTTGAGACGTAGGGTACAATTTGGTGTTCTAATTTTCCTATAAGTAGATGTGTATATCAAATGTTGTTTAAACCTATTTCTCCTATGTAAAACTAGATATTTTGTTAAAAACCGGTTCTCTGGCGGAAGCATACTACAATATTAAATATAAAAATGCTTTTTTATTGCTTTACTTAATCTATTAACTAGAAGAAGTGCTACGTCTACAAGGAATTTACCAAGATACTCCATGTTACGTGAACTACCTATATATGCAATGATTTTTATTTTCTATTCACCAAACATTTGCGATTCGTTTTAAATAAAAATTAAATTAAATATAAACATATTTTGGAAAATTTTAATGCTTCGGATTAAATTTACATACTCTCTATTATTTCTATGTAGATGGAGGTAAACTACACCAAGTCACATTTTGAAAATTTTTGCGGGAGACTGCTAAAACATTTGGAAAATGGCTAAGGTCGCCCATCCATTATACAATATTTTTGCATATGTTATTGTACATATTATTGTCGTTTAGACCTAGACTATGCAATAAATGGCACAATATTTTCTTGACAGTGAAAATAAACAACACTGAACAATGTTGCCACCACATTACACAACTGTAGACTTGGGTCGAACTCGTTCACTAGTTCATTTTTGCCACAAACCAATGATCAAACCCATGTAATTTAAATGGGTTTGATCATTCGTTTGTGGCAAAAATGAACTAGTGAACGAGTTCGACCCAAGTCTACACAACTGTCTTGATTGCACAATAAAAATAAAGTCTTGATATTTTCCAATATATTGTGCCACCTTCGAATATGACATACACATTGGCGATATTATTGTACAATTATATTGCAAGTAGCTGGGGCGATCAATGGTTCAATCCCGGCAGGATTAAACTCCGGGCACAATGAATCCGTCATACGTTAAACTTCGCCTTTTTCAACTGACATTAACGCAACGACAGAGAAGGTTGGCACAATGAGTACTTTATTGACGAAAGCATTTGAACAGCTTTTAAGGGTCTATTCTCCATTTTATTTATTAAATTCAACTTTTTGTATATATTTCGTTTAGTTCTTTTATTTAATTCTATTTTTGCTACCACAAAACACAAAAATCTAAATCGGAACTTACCAAAAAACCAACCAATATCTGTCAAATTACTCAACGTACGCAAAAAGTTAAAAGTTTACTAAATGTTGAACTTTGCGTTGACGGACACGACCTCATAAGAAACCTTGTATTTCAACTTAGCTGTCAGTTGAAAAAGGCGAAGTTTAACGCACGACGGATTCATTGTGCCCCAGCCTTACCAGTTTGACCTACCCCAAATATTTTATATCTAATATTTGCGACATTAGAACTTACTGGATTTCAGCTATCGATAGAGAAAACAAATTCTGATTCCAACAATAAAAAAGTATTTTAAAAAAATGTGGCTTGGTGTAGCTTACCTCCTACCTACAGTTTTATAAAAAAAATTTTTGTTTAAGATTTTTTAAGTTGAATTTTACAACCATAGACCTATCATGAAATGCCTAATTATAACAGTAACTTCATGTTAGTGATATATATATTTTCATTAAAAATATCTTTGTCTGTAAAAATACATCTATTTAGAATTGCTACATGAAGTGATGTCCATAGACTGTTCTGTGGTGGTGGTTTTCTTATAAATTAGCCGACTCTCAGCCGTTTTGTACTAGCCGCCGACGGTTTTATTTTTTAGCCGCCGCCGCCGAGATTTCTTCGGCGCAAGTCGACTTTTAGCCGCCGCCGATGATATTTTTGGTCAGCCGCCGCCGCCGACAAATCAGTATCGGCTTCGTTCCCTGGTTATGTCTACTATCTGTGATATTACCATAGGTAACAGAGTTAGAAGAATAAGCCTAATATTCCTACCAAATGCCACGAAAAATAGAACTCTTCTCGGTGCCGATTTTATTGAACAGTCAGGAATCGTACTTAACATGGCGCAAAAGTTCTGGTATTTCGAAGATACACCCAAGCAGAAGTTCCCATTTACTAATCCGATGGAAATCACTGTTTGTTCAATGCAAATTACAGCAGAGACATCCCCATGTACACGAGCTATAAAAGAGATGTCACCGTTTATAAAGTTTGCTGAACGAAAAAATGTGCTATCACCCTTACTTTCGACGCCAAAATTACACAACACAAAGATGGAGGGTTCCCCTTTACCTAAAACACCGAATTTTTTAATTCAAGAAGACTCGTCGCATGCTCTGGAAAAAATTTTAAAAGAAAAAATTGCTGAAAGTCAAAAAAGTAGACCCCTTTCACCAGATTCCGATAACTATTCTCCGCAATTCATCCAATCTATATTCAGATCAACAACACCTGCAGAGGAACAAACTCATCTCAATGCATTTTCACCACCAAATAAAACTCGGAAAGTGGAAAATACAGATGACTATTTTACACCCCTATTCTCGATGGACATACAATTTTTAAAGAAACTGATGGCGCTAGTCTTACTGCATGTCAAAAGTATGAATTAGAGAAAGTTCTACTTCTAAAGGAGTAAATTTTCAGAGAATCATCTGGCGTTACACCCTATGCTATACATAGAATCCACACAGAAGACCATGATCCGATTGCTATCCCTCCGTATCGGTTATCGGCGGCTAGGAAAAGTCAACTGAAGGATGAAATTAATAAAATGATAGACTCTGGAGTCATTGTCGAATGTCAATCTCCCTGGGCTGCGCCAGTAGTGATGTTACCTAAAAAAACTGGCGGAATCCGTGTATGTACTGATTACCGTGAGCTAAACTCGATTACAAAACCAGATCGCTACCCATTGCCAAGAGTAGATGATATACTGCACGAGGCCAAAGTTACCAGCTACATGTCAACAATTGATCTACAGAGTGGTTACTGGCAAATCGGCGTTCATCCTTCAGACCAGGATAAAACAGCATTCGTAACACCTTTTGGAATGTACAAATTTACACGTATGCCATTTGGTTTACGAAATGCTCCTGCAACTTTTCAAAGACTAATTGACCGATTGAAGGCATCTTTGGGGGAAACTGTATTATTGGCATACCTGGATGACATCATTTCTTGCTCACCCAGTTTTGAGGAACACCTCCAAGATCTAAAACACATTTTCCAGCGCCTACAAGAATTTGGTCCTAAAGTTAACTTGGAAAAATGTCGTTTTGCGTGCAGTGAAGTAAAATATTTGGGCCATGTGCTTACACCGGAAGGAATTATGACAGACGCCGACAAGGTAGCAGCGTTATATGATAGAAAGAAACCTAGAAACGTCAAAGAAGTTCTATCATTTCTTCAAGCATGCTCATGGTACCGCCGGTTTATACCATCATTTGCCGACATTTCTAAGCCATTGACATCTCTCTCAAAGAAGAACGTGGTATGGTGCTGGGGCCCAGAGCAACAGTTGTCATTTGATAAGCTGAAGACATTACTCACATCATCCCCTATTTTGAAACAGGTAATTGATAACGAACCAATTATTCTCAAAACAGATGCTAGTGGTTATGCTTTAGGGGCAGTTTTGCTCCAGGGGGAGGGTGCAGATGAGCATCCTATTGAATATGCCAGCCGGCTGTTATCTGATGCAGAACGCAATTACTCTACGATTGAACGAGAAGCACTCGCAATTGTTTGGGCTGTCCAAAAATATCGTGGCTACATTGAAGGAGCTCCAGTAAAACTTGTCACTGACCACCAGCCCTTAAAGTGGTTGATGAGTATAAGGACACCAACTGGACGTCTAGCCCGCTGGGCTTTACAGCTACAATCATTTGATATTCAAATCGAATACAAGCCAGGAAAGACAAATGTCATTGCCGATACTCTTTCCAGACCACCATGTGAAGATAATCACAGTGAATTAAATCCTTGCGAAGTTTGCTCATTTGCTATTGACATGCCAAAGAAAAACGCAAGTGAAATCAGACAGAGTCAACTTAATGACCTACAACTACAAACAATAATACGATGTCTGGAGAATAATACCGAAGATTTACCGTATTGGTCCAAAAGGGGGTACATTATGAATGCTGGCTTTCTTTATTGCTACAGTAACGATGACTCCGAAGATGCTCAACTCGTGATACCCACGGAAGAAAGGCCTGACATCCTTAAGTACTACCACAACGATGAAACCGCCGGTCACTACGGCATTGAAAGAACAACACACAAAATTACATCTAGGTACTATTGGCCTGGAATCCGAAAAGATATAGAAAAGCAAGTCAAAGAATGCATAGAATGCCAAAGGTACAAGGCCACCAATCTAAAACCAGCAGGACTATATCAAACGGTATCATGTAACCAGAGATTCGAAAAAGTTGCGATTGATCTCTTTGGTCCATTGCCTGTGTCTCCAAAAGGGTTTCAATGGATCTTTATTATAGAAGATATTGCCAGTAGATGGGTTGAACTTTTCCCATTAGAAGTCGCCACAGCAGAATCCTGTGCTAAAACACTCATCAACGAAGTTTTTCTACGCTTTGATATTCCTAGAAAAATTATCAGCGATAATGGAGTACAGTTTGTGTCTGCAGCTATGCAAAAAGTTGTTTTTTGCTTAAACATTAAACATATATTAACTCCAGTTTATCACCTGGCTAACCCAGTCGAGCGTAAGAACCGAGATATGAAGGCACAAATTGCGATTTTAGTTGGAAATAATCACCAATCCTGGGACGAAAAACTGCCTAGTATTCGGTTCGCGATGAACACAACCATATGTCAAAGCACAAAAAACACAGCGGCATATTTAACATTTGGTCGAGAGCTTCGTACACTTGATGATATACAGCACGATTTGAGATCAATAATTCAGTCTGAAAGTTTTGTGGCTGAAATTACACCGTACCTACAAACCTAGCAAATACTTTCAAAGATGTTAAGGAGAATGTTCATAGGCAACAAGGCCACAACAAGAAGAACAGTAATAGCCAAATACGTACCCAGCCTCCAATAGGAATTGGGTCAAAAGTTTTAGTAGACACACACATTTTAAGCAACAGCAATAAAGGCGTTACCTAAAAATTTATTCCAAGACGAGACGGTCCCTACGTCATCATAGATAAGAAAGGTACAACCTGCTTCACGATAGCTCATGAAGATGATTTGAACATACCATTAGGAACTTATCATGCTTCAGCCTTGACTCCAGTAGTAGGGTCAACAAATCAATCAGCTCAGCCCATGAACAAAATAAGAACCAGAGGACGTCCAAGAAAATGAATTTTGATGCCTCATCGGGACGATTTCAGCATCAAAGGGGGAGACTGAAACACTTCATTTTAATATTTACTCACTTTTAAATCTAATTTTGAAATTAACGGATTTATATTAATGTAATATGTATTAGTTAGGCAACTCTGTTTAACACTAAATGTTACTACTTCAGAATACAACTCTACCAAGTATGTAATTTCAAGCTTAACGGATTTTATTGAAGTACGACTCTGTTATTTATCTTCATATTTTGTTCCTAAATATTTACAACCATGTTTTGAAATAGTATAAAAGCAGCACTGCTCGCATTAATAAAATCACTTTGCTTTGTGTCTTCGAACGATAAACATCTTTATCCGGTATTAATTTATCGGATGGGTTGAATATTTTTTGAAGTATAAAATAAAGTAGTACAAATAGAAAACAGTTTGTGTTTTATTCAACAAATGAATAAAGTTTATAATCTTAGAAATAAGATTATTTCACCTCTCAATTATATGTCATGTATCTTTAAAATCCACTTAAGTACCGAATTCATTTTTTCAGTACAAATTGTGGACTTAAATCACACTTAAGTTTTACGAGCTAACCATATGTTATTGGGCTTGTGTGTGTTTATTAAAAACATGTACATGAACACCATGTGGTCGTATTAAAAATAATTTCTTTTGATTTTCATAAATATAAAACATATACAATATATACTTTCATATCATGGAAAAATAAATAGAAAAATGCATTCTGATGTTCTTTTTGTTTCATAAAATGTGTTTTTATGCAATTTTAGTTTTCTTCATTTTGATAACCTAACTTTTTTATTTATAATAAACAGCTGTTGTTAAAAAATCCTTCCATAATACTGGGAAATTTTGTAGTGCTGCCGTACTTTCAACGTAATTTAATAAGAACTTTTAATTAACCACTGAAAAAATGAAGCTACATTTAAGTGCCACCTAAATTTAAGTGGCAATTAGATAAATGACATATAATTGGGAGGTCAATTATTGGGCCTAAGTCCAATAGTTCCTCCATTTACCCCTGTTTAAAAGCATTTTTTGTGTTAAGTTTTAAAATATCTCCATCATAACAATTATCAGAACTAGATTTCAGTAATTTTTTTTTATTGTATTAAATATGACACAGTATTTTTACATGACAACGATTTCTTCTATTATGGTCTGTTTCACAATTTCGAAAGAAAACTCTCGACTGAAAATTTATATTGAAAACAAAAGCGAATTTTCAAATTTTATTCTTGATTTCAATATACATTTTCAGTCTGAGGATTGATGAATAGAAAGAGTTTCTTGAATAATTCTGTATATATTTGTACACAAAAGTTTACATAAATGATTTCTAATGGTAGAAATCCTTTTGCAAAATTTACTTCTACTTAAATCTTTGAGCTTTTTAAATTCTGGAACTTGCGTATTGCCTATTTACTTGTTCTGTTTCCTTTTGAAAAATGTTAATAGCAAGTGTTAATAAATGTTAATACTATAATACAGATTTCGGAAACCAGTTTAAATAAAAATCTTCAAAAATAAAAGTAGTTCTTGAAACGAAGAAAACTCAATTAAAAAGTGTACTCAAAGGTTTGAATGAATTAGTTGAATTTTGAGCTGAAGGGGCCAAAATATCCTAGAGAGTACCACAGGGCCACAAACATACAAAAGTGCCACAAATGGCCCAATTGCATCACTGATCTACAGTTGTTTTATACTCTAAAATTTAGAGGCAAATTGCTTTTTCTTGGCGATGAATGACTTCTTTTAAACGATTTGGTATACATTTGTGCAAGATTTGAATATATTCCGGACCGATTTTTCGTCACTTCTCTAACATGCCTTTTTTGTAAAGTGACGTTTTCTTATTCTTTTTTTTTTCAAGTGACCCCCCTGTTTCCATGAAGACGAATATTTTCGCTGGAACAAAAATGTTTCTTTATAGGTGTAGCTTTGATAAACATTCTAGAACAACAAAGAAAATTGTACATACATGTAGGACTTACCCTTCAAAATGATCAAATATCACACACTACTTCTTTTCAATAAATATCAATTCATTTATTAACATTTCAGTGACATTCGTTTGTTAATTATTTTAGCGTTAAACATTTGATTATTTATAATAGTTAAATTTAATTATTTACAACGATTAACTCGGTTTAAGTGTTTATTACTTTGCCAATCAATTAATAATACTTAGACTACCAACACCCGCACCACAAAACATATTCTGTGCCCGCACACTCCAAAACTCAATTACTGACTAACTTCGGTTTTCTTTTCTGTTTTCCTCTTGCCTACGTTCTCTTGTGTGCATTAACCCCCGTGTGCCCACATGGTCCCTTTGCACCCACCCTACAATCGGCCGTCTTGACTAAACATCCGCCCTCGGATGCGGCTCCCAACTTTTCATAAATTCACTCACTGTGGTTGTTCTATTAGCTCCTTCTCCTGTACCGATTTTTTCTACTTCATATCTACCATGTTTAAATTTTTTCATTATTTTGTAGGGACCCAGGAATTTCGGTCTTAACTTCATACCTGCACCAAATTGCGTGCGCTTGATTGCGACGAGCTCTCCGATGGCATATTCTGTGTTGGGAACTCTATCCTTATTGAATGTTTTCTTATTTTCACGTTGGATGCGCAAGATATTTTCCCTAGCCTCGTCCCTGATTTTATCTCGTTGTTCATCTAGCTCATGAACCCAGAACTCGTTCAATAAATTCCTTATATCAGGATCGCTACTATATCGCATATTTAACCCGGTTAAAAGCTTGAATGGGGCTGTTCCTGTACTTCTAGGCGGTGTGTTATTTATAATTTGTTGCACCCTGTCGACGTGCTTGTACCAATTTGCTGGTTTTTCCACACAGAGCTTCGTCAACATTGGGATGATGGTACGGTGCATTCGTTCGACCTGGCCATTACCCCTTGGTACTCCCGTCACTATTAGCAAATGTTGAATGTTTTCCGATCTGCAGTATTCCCTAAACTGGTTTGAAGTCAAAGCTACGCCCCTGTCTGTAATTACCCTGGCTGGGTTCCCGAACACAGCGGCTTGTTTGGTGAGACGGTCTACAACTTCATTGCTTCCTGTGCTTTTTGTGGGGTACAGCCACACGAACTTGGAAAAAGCGTCTACTATCACTAAGATGTGAATATACTGTTTGTGTGTAGATTCCATAGGGCATACATGGTCTATATGGTATGTAACTAAAGGTCTGTCGGCTTTGTCTATTGGGTTGAGGTAACCTTCTTTATGTCCTTTTTTGGCCTCTGAAACTATACATTCTATACAACTTTTCACGAGCCTATCTATTTTTAGTTTTAAGTTAGGTATATAGAATGATTTTTCTATTAAATCTTGTGTTTCCGGGAAGCAAAATGCCCTTGACGGTGCGCAGTAAGCATAATTTCCTGTTCCATCGATTCTGAAACTACAATCAACTCTTTGTTGGGATCTTTATGAAGTATATCGAATTTCAAATAAAAGTCATCATAACTACTATTTTCTAATACTTTTCGAACCGCCTTTGTCCACTCGTCACGTTGTTGAGCCTCTTTAATGCGATGTCTGAGTGAGTCCTCCATCATGAGACATGACACCCGGCTTAAGGCGTCGACATGCTTCATTTTTGAACCCGACCTGTGTTCTATCTCATAGTCAAATTCCTGTAGGAACAATGCCCATCTCGATACCCGTAGTGGTACGTCTTGTTTTCGCATAGTTAGCGCAAATGCGTTACAGTCCGTAACTATTTTCAACTTTAGGTTGAGCACGTAAATTCGACACTTTTTTAGCGCCTCTATCACGGCCAGAACTTCCAACTCGTAAGAGTGGTATTTCTGCTCGGTTGGCGTCATTTTACGGCTCATATACTCAACGGGGTGTAACTGTAAATCTTCACTGTCGCGTTGCAGCAGTACGGCTCCGTATCCGTGCATGCTGGCATCTGTGTGGATTTCTGTCACTGCTGTTGGGTCGAATAGTTTAAGAACCGGCACAGAAACCAAAGACTTTCTCAGTTGCTCGAATGCTATCCCCTCAAGGTCCCCCATTCTGAACTTGTTTTCCTTTCGCAACAGGTCTGATAAAGGTTTTGCTGTTATTGCGTAGCCTGGGATGAACCGTCTAAAGTACGAGGTCAGCCCTAAAAATTTTTCGACAGCTTTTCGATTTCGTGGTATAGGAAAGGTTGACACTGCTTTGGTTTTTTCTTCTGATGGTTTTATTGTGGAATCTCTAATAATATAGCCTAAAAAGTTGATTTCTTCCTTTAAAAATTGGCATTTTCTCCACTTTATATCCAGTCCGTTTGATTCCGCGACTTTCAATACTCTTCTCAATTTTTCCATACCCTCATCCACATTATTTGAAGGAATTACTACATCGTCCATATATGTTACTAACGTACCGTCACTGATCAGGTCTCTAAAAACGACAGAAAGGTATCTACAAAACACTGCTGGAGAGTTGGATATGCCAAATGGGACGAACTGAAATTCGTATATTCCGTTATGCGTTACGAATGCGGTGTACTTTCGTGAATCGGGCTCCATAGGCACGTGGAAAAACCCATTCCTTAAGTCTATTGTCGTGAATACTTTTACGCTCTGTAATTTTTGAATTACGTCGTCCATGACTGCCATCGGAAAGTTGTCTCTCACTATCTTTTCATTTAATTTGCGGTAGTCGCAACAAAATTTTTACGTGTTGTCTTTTTTTCTCGCCAATACGACAGGTGCGCAATAATTTGAGCAACTCGGTCTTATTATGCCGTCTTTAAGCCACTCATCGACTTGTTTGTTTACAAAGCGTTGGTCTTCATATGACATCCTTCTAGGGGGTTGGCTAACGGGAATTTCATCAGTTAGGATAAGTTTCATTTTTATGGGATATGATTTAGGCTTGATGGGTTTGTAAGATTCTATTAACTTTTTCACTTCTTTCCTAAGTGTTCGAGCTCCAAGTAATCATTGAGTAATTTTTCTGATGCCATAGACTGAACGATGACCCCTAGTTCAGCCTGCAGGTCCGCTATCTGGTTGGCTTTGTCGTCAGTCGCCCTAACTTTCCTATCTTCTTCCGTACTTTTTTTCCTTTTGAAAGTCGTCCCATTTTTGTCTATCACTGTTCAAATATGTCGTTGCCCAACACAACAGAGTACAATATGTCCTTTTCTCTGACTACGTGAAAAGTAAGCTCTATATCAATACCATCCACTTCCACCTTGCATGAGAAACATCCCATTGTTGTTATATTTTTTTCCCCAATACCGACTAATATTTTCTTTTCTGGGTTAAGGTCAAAATCTCCCAAGAGGAAAAGGGTATCGTATCTTATGGCGCAAATATCGCTGCCCGTGTCTACTATGGCTGATAATGTTCTGTCCAATACTTTGATTTCTTTGAAAATCCGCCCAGAGCATGCCCCTATGTCATCTGATAATGTATGAACATTTCCGTCGCCTCTACTGCCTTTCTTGTCGTGGTTACCTTTGGTCTCTACCTTGCATTCGAAAGATTTGTGTCCTATAACATTGCATTTAAAACATCTGACTCCCTTGACTGTACATGAGCTAGACAAATGACCCTTTACACCGCACTTATAACACCGTTTGTCGTTGCCCACGTCTGGCTTGTCTCTCATGAAATTTTTTGGCTTGGCTGCCGAAAAACTCGTTGACTGTGGGGAGCGCATTTTTTTCATATATCTTGATATTCTCTTTTAATTCGGCTAAAGTTCTAGACTGGTATAGGACTGATTTGTTGGATTTGTAGTCCCCTATACCGTCTATAAAGTACTGAATAAGGCTTTCTGCGTCTAAATTCACGGGTTGTCCTATCTCTTGCAAGCAGTAAAGATATTCGCGGAGAGTCTCTCCCGATTTCTTTTTTCGATCTCTTAATAGGCCATGTACCTCTAAAGATGAAAGTTTCCTACCGAACTCACAGCTGAGGCAGTTCTTTAACGATTGCCAATCGTTTATACCAGGTTGACTCCTGGCATAAATTTTTGCTGCGCCCGTTAACAACTGTTTGGCGTAGATGAATTTTTGAAGATCGTTCCATCGCACAGCATATGCACAATCTTCAAACTCTTCTAACCATTGCCCTATTTCTGGCAATCCATCACCCGAGAAAGTTGAGACCGAGTCCTGAACGTCCCTCAATGTAAAGCTACTTCCCCGATTGGCCATCGGGATACTGTTCGCTACGGCCACAGTGCCCCCACATTCGGAAGGGGGGTTCGAATCTCCTCTTTCTGATCTCCCGTCCCCAACAAACATTGCAGGGAGTTGATTCGAATCTCCCTTTTCCGATTTCCCTTCCTCTCTCGTCAAACCAAAGTGGTCTAAAAGCCTTTCCCTCAAAATTTCTTTATTACCCGTTTTGGGTAATTCGAGCTCATCTAGCTTACTACGCAGCCCCTCTACATTTAATAAAAAAATTTCGTCCCTGTCCATTCTAAATTCCCTACAAGTGATCTATCAAGCTACAAAGGTTGTGAGTGTTATCTTTAAATGTTATTCTTGTGTGGGTGTTGTTTTTAAATATTAATTTTTAAAATTTTTTTTTTTTCTAATTGAACTTTTTTTTTTTTTAAATATTGTTATTTAATTTTTAAATATAATTGAACTTTTAAATATTGTTATTGAATTTTAATGCAAATATTTTATTATTATATTTAGCGATACAATAGTTAATGCTTTTTATTAATAATATTAAGAGAAATTTATCGGTGTTTGTGAAACTACTTATTAATTGTGGGGATAACAAAATTCCTAAACAGACAAAACGTGCTGGCAACGCTCTTTACCAGAGTTAGAAACTCCCTCTCATCCTCAATATTAATTCAAAACACACTCAGAGTTTTTCCATCCGTGTTCACTCAGAACCACCTAAATCAATTTTCACTACAGTTTTTGTTTCTTTTTCTTTTAAATTACACTCAGTAAATCCAATATGAAATTCACTCAGAATTTCTATTCAAACTAGAATACTTCGAAGTTCACTCAGATGCATCAAAGTATTCTCTTCACTTTAACTTCTTTCCCCAAAACGTTTTGTTATCCCACGAAAAAAAAATCACCCGTTATTGGCGGTCTCAACACATGATCAATTTCTCAAATGTTTTCTTGTATACGTGATAATACAATAAAAACTGTATACTTATGTATGTATGTATATTTCTTTTATGTACAATTAATAATTGAATATGATCTAACTACTATGTATGTTTTATAATTGTTACTACATACGCATACTGCAACTTCGGTCATCTACTGCGCCTCTCTCAATAGCTTACACGCAATACGTAGCCTCAGTCAGCGTTTCATATACAGCAATCGAAAAAAAAATTGGCTGGTCTTCATTTCATTTAGATTTGATTTGTTTTCTTTTCGTTCACTTTGTGTCGTTGGAGTTTTAAATTCTTGCTACTCTTTTCTCTTTATTTGGTTTTGGTGGTGGTTTTGTGATTTATGATTTTTTCTTTCAATTGCATGGTTTTTTTTTACTTTTTTATTTCGGTGCTAGTTTTGATTCCTTTTGAGTTATTACTGTTTTTCCTTTTTTTTTGCAGTTTTGTGATTTCTGATTTTTGCTTTAAATTTTATGTTTTTTTTTTTGCTTTGTTATTTCGGTGCTAGTTTTAATTCTTTACGAGTTATTACTGTTTTTTTAAGTTCTGTTATGCATTGGCCTTGGTTCTTATTTTCAGCTTTTTTCAACGTCTTTTTAGTTTTATTTCTTGTTGAGTTTTCGTTTATGCTGAAGTTATTGTTGCCTTTGACAGTTTTTTTCTCGAATGTTTTCTTTTACAGTTTGCGACTGTACTTTCGCTGATGGACCTTTTATTTAAAAAAAATTTTTTTTTTACTTTTGCCCGTTCGAATTTGGCACCGAGAAATCCGTAGAGGGAATCCCGGTTGAGCCCCCAAATGTAGGACTTACCCTTCAAAATGATCAAATATCACACACTACTTCTTTTCAATAAGTATCAATTCATTTATTAACATTTCAGTGACATTCGTTTGTTAATTATTTCAGCGTTAAACATTTGCTTATTTATAATAGTTAAATTTAATTATTTACAACGATTAACTCGGTTTAAGTGTTTATTACTTTGCCAATCAATTAATAATACTTAGACTACCAACACCCGCACCACAAAACATATTCTGTGCCCGCACACTCCAAAACTCAATTACTGACTAACTTCGGTTTTCTTTTCTGTTTTCCTCTTGCCTACGTTCTCTTGTGTGCATTAACCCCCGTGTGCCCACATGGTCCCTTTGCACCCACCCTACATACATATGTATGTATTGAAAGTAAAAATCATAATTTGCAAAATTAAAAATCATCATTCGAGAACAATAATCTTAAAATCATATTTTGGTCCAAAAATCATCAAAATTATGATAAAATCATCATTCTGGCAGCACTGCTCATAACCCGGGAGCGAGAACACGATTGAAAGAAAAAAGAGGGTTGCTGTTCATACACTGAGCAGCGTTACCGTTGTGCGACTAAAGTCGCATTTTGCCCCTTTTTCGAATGCCTTGCCACTTTTTATGCCCCTTAGTTTTAAATCCCCTTTTAGTATCATTTGCATTATTTTGTGCCCCTTTTTGCCCCTTTTTATTCA
This sequence comes from Tachina lurida, assembly GCA_944452675.1. Classification (NCBI taxonomy): domain Eukaryota; kingdom Metazoa; phylum Arthropoda; class Insecta; order Diptera; family Tachinidae; genus Tachina; species Tachina lurida. Next base: position 55,792,533 of record OX101755.1, on the reverse strand, counting down.
AAGTCAACTTTAATTTTTATTTTTACAATAAATAAATTTTTACAGATTGTACCACATTTGACAACAAGATTTTATTTCCTATGTGTAAATATGAAAAAATACATTTTTTTTCGGGAAATTGACAGTATGGCACAATATTATTTTCTGTGGGAGTATATGGTGTTAAAAAGCCTTGGTATGAATCTTTTCATTTGTTTAAGATTTTTAAATATGAAATTACATACAGTCATTCATAGATAATTCTAACTGTATTTTCCGCAGCCAAATTTGATTTGAAAGCCAAATTTGATAAGAGTACATAATTTTAAAAGGTAACAAACTTTATGCTAAGGGAAATAATATTGTATGAAAATACCACACTGAATTGCTATCATCAAGTAATACTTTTGATTTAAGTTCCCATGAAATAAGTTCATCATTTGAGCCTATTATCTTGGAAAAACCAGTAAAAAGAAAAATGCAATAGGAAAGTATTACAATGATTAGGAGAGACGGCATAACTGGGTTCAGATGAATGCAGATACCAAAAACCCATTTGTATTTTCTGCAATCAGTTGCTCATCTGCCGAATGAATCTTTGAATGTCATGTTAAAACAGCCACACACGTGGCTAATTCCAAAAAACAAATGATGTAAAATATCCGAGCTTTTACCACAAAAAAATACCGATTTTCGGAGGAAAGTTGATATTGCTGAAATGAAGCTTGTTTTAAGGATGATAAGATGAACCCGTTTAAGCAAATGAACAAATTGGCCAAATTAAATGCAAAAATATATGCAGATTCGCCAGTTGCAAAGTCTGCGAGTTACACTTTAATTATTTATCTATATAAAGTAAAATTAAAAAAAAACACATAAAGCATAAATATAAACTAGTACTCGTATTACGAAAAAATTATCAAATAGACTAAAAGTAGACACTTGTCAGTCCATGCTGTCTGCTTAAGATTTATTTCAAAACGATTTGTAAAAATGGATTCCAAGTAAAAAACTTATTAACTAATAAATACAAATGTACAATATCAAAAGAAAGGGTATTTAAGGTATTTAATAAATATGCATAATGCCTAAAAAGAATAATATTATCCTCTTCAGAATCGAATTTTCAAATTTTTATCAAAACTTTATATGGTTAAATAAATTGTTTTAATTATGCTGGCTTTTAAGTAAATAAGTGATAAAACCATGTACCAAAAATGATAAAAAAAATTTATTTATGTATTCTTTAATATTTGTATGTATATCTTAAGAACTGGGGCCAATTACTGCATTCGATTCGAACGAAATTTCCATTTACTTTCTGTTGGAATTTCGATGGATATCAAATGCAGCAATTTGACTACGGTTTTATTATTAACAAAGATTTTATGAGTTTTTTATATAATAGCTATCTGTACTGCGTTTATAATGGTCTTATTTACAAATAGAAGTATATATGAAGACTGTGAGTAAAATAAGCAATTATAAAACTAAAAATTTCTTTTTCTGTATACATACATAGCATCCCCAGCAATAAGTAATTGTTCTCATGAATTAGTAAGTTACAATTTTTACTTGCAAATAACACGTGCGTATAAACGTAGTACATGAGTTCTTATAAAATGAATGTTTTCGAACTTCTTATACATGAGAAATTAGTTTATATTGTTTGTTTTAAATAAAAATAACTTAGTAAATATGCTTGTTTTTTTAATTTTTCTTTTTGTCCCCTTTTCGAAATTTTTCAATGGTAACGCTGACACTGAATGATTCCGTCTAATTTTTTTAGGTCTTTTGAGTGAGAAGACCGCACAAAGAAATTTGGTTGAGCATACTTTGCGAGCTCTGGTATCAATAGTTGTTCAAAATTTATTAATTTTTTTTGTGTTTATTGCACTATATGTTAGTATCGGTATTTATTTTAGGTTTGGAATATTTTGGCACAAAATATCGATATATCGAAATATCGATGTTTTCGAAAAATATATATCGATACTATTCAAAAATATCGATACGATATATATCGATACATTTTTTTCATTTCCCATCCCTAGTTGATACGCGTTTTATATTCTGTGTTATTTGCTTTTTTACAGTACGAGTAGATAAACAAATTCAGCAAAAATAATTCATAAAATGTGTTCTAATCAGTGTTGCCGATTTGTGTGTAATTACACATATCATGTGTAATTTTCACTTGCATGTGTAGCGCATGTGTAATTGATTTTATGTGTAATTCATGTGTAGTTTCGCTTTATATTATATTTTTGAAAAACTTCCAAAATTAAAATTTTTCCAAAACCTAATATTATCATTATCTGCTTTCAGTTTGCAACACTAAAGGTAGAATTAGTAAAATCGTATCGTTCTACTTTACAGCTTGCCGTATCGTTCAGCTTTGTATACAAGTTATAAAAAATGTACCAGTTTGCACAGCACATTTTTTTTGTCTGGTATTGAATGCGGCTACAGAAAAATCTGTTTTCTGTAGATTTCTACGTCAGCAGTGCTACCACCACATATTTTATAACTAGTAACATGTATTACATATGGTAAGGCTTTTGTCAGCTGACACGCAACTTCACGATACGATTTTACTAATTCTACCTTAAGACAATTATTTTTCCGAACACTTTAGATTCCAAACTGAATGGCTTCAGAAAACAGAGTTCAAGGGATGGCTGATCAAAATTTCAGATAGAGGAAAAGATGTATCATTTTGCAAATCATTTTTTTTTTTTTTTTAATACATGATATTTATTTATTGTATCTTCCTATATGAACTAACAATAAGTATTCAAATCTTAAATCTAAAATATAATTATTAGGCCCGACCACTGTCGGACATAAATTTAGAGATAGTTATAAATAATACATATTTAATAAGTAGTGATAAACAAAAGGAAGAAAAAATAAATAAAAATAAAAATTATTTTCAGTTAGTCCCATCTGGAGTGTTGAGTATAAGAGCCCTTGTATCCCTCTTTTTTAGGCGGATGTGTCCAGTAAAGTTCAAAATATTACGAGCAAGCGGATTAGGATGTTTTTTTTTTTTTTTATAATTCATGATATTTATTTATTGTATCTTCCTCTATGAACTAACAATAAGTAATAAAATCTTAAATCTAAAATATAATTATTAGGCCCGAACACTGTCGGACATAAATTTAGAGATAGTTATAAATAATACATATTTAAGTAGTGATAAACAAAAGGAAGAAAAAATAAATAAAAAATAAAAATTATTTTCAGTTAGTCCCATCTGGAGTGTTGAGTATAAGAGCCCTTGTATCCCTCTTTTTTAGGCAGATGTGTCCACTAAAGTTCAAAATATTACGAGCAAGCGGATTAGGATGTGACTCGAGTTTTGTTAAATATTTGCCAGCGTTTTTTGCAATTTCTTCAGTCACTAGTGGCATATTTAAGTCACGATGTATATTTGAGTTTTTTATATACCATGGAGCCGATGTTATTAATCGCAAAATTTTATTTTACCTTCGTTGGATTCTGTCGACATTGGAAGCTGAAGCAGTGCCCCATAGTTGAATTCCGTAGCACCATATGGGTTTCAAAATAGAGTTGTATATCAAAAGTTTGCAATCTAGACTGAGGGTTGAATTTCTACCAATCAGCCAATGTACCTGAGTTAATTTTAGTTTCATTTGGGTTAACTTAGAGTCAATATGGTGTTTCCAAGTAAGCCGTCGATCAAGGTGTATACCAAGATATTTCACATGAGTATGTTGAGGGACAACTTGATTGTTAATCCGAATGGGTAAACACGTATCTCTTCGTAATGTATATGTTACTTGAACACACTTTTGTTCGTTTACCTTAATTCTCCATAAGTTTAACCATAGTTCCAGCTGGGTAATGTGTTCTTGAAGATATCGGGATGCCTCGTAAGGATTTTCATGCATACTAAGGCAGGCTGTATCATCAGCAAATGTAGAAGTGTGGATATTGCTGCTCAGAGGCATATCACAAGTATAAATCAAATACAAAACTGGCCCCAGTATACTCCCCTGTGGCACACCGGATGAGATAGTTTCAGGCATGCTCATAAAGTCTCCTTCCACAACAGTGAACTTCCGGGCAGTAATGTAACTTTTCAAAAGACTTACAACGTTTATTGGCAGGTATGTTTTTAATTTTAAAATTAGGCCTTCATGCCACACTTTATCAAATGCCTGAGAAACGTCGATAAACAGCGCAGAACAATACTTCTTTTCTTCAAATGTTCTTCTTATAAATTGGACCAATCTATGAGTTTCTTCAATGGTGCTATGCTGACTTCTAAAACCAAATTGATGGTCCGGTATGCACCCACTATTAACTAGAATTGGGGACAATTTTGTCATGAGCAGTTTTTCGAAAAGCTTTGACATTGTTGATAGGAGACTTATTGGCCTGTATGACTCAGCCTTGGTAAGGTCTTTGCCCGGCTTTGGAATCATTTTAACTTTGGCAAGCTTCCAGCTATTTGGATAATACTCCAGTCGTAAAATGGCGTTAAAAATAAATAACAGGATTCTAATTACAATACGAGGCAACTTTATTAGCATCTGGTTACTAATTCCATCAAAACCCGGAGCTTTCTTTGGGTTGAGTTCAGAAATTAGTTTTTGCACATCACGCGTCTTAAACTTTATTTGTTGAGGGGGTAGAGCGACTACATTTGGCAAATCAATTACACCAGTACATGTGTTTGGGGTAAATACGTATTTTAAATGAGCAGCAAATATGTTACCTTTTTCAGTATCGCTTCTTGCCCAACCTCCGGTAGATGTGCGCAGAGGTGGTTTAAACTCATCGGGTGTTTTAAGCTTTCTAGCAGCACGCCATAAAGAGTAATCAGATGCTGGTGTGACATCAAGATTTTCCAGATAGTTTTTAAGAGATGCAGTTTTTTCATGTGCAAGCAGCTCTTGGAGTCGTTTAGTGCACTCTTTAAATCTAATTTTATTCTGGGGTGATCTGTGCTGTTGCCATTCCCTTCTAGCTCTTCTTTTTTCACATACGAGACGTTCAATATCTGTAGAATATAGTCTATTAAGCCCAGTCTGCGGATAGGAGGTAGTGGCATGTTTAGCAGCCTGCTTAATATTTTCGTTAAGATTGGCAATGTTAGATTCAACATCATCAGGTGTTCTTAGTGTAATGTTTTCCGTGCAATGACTACTAAGATATTTTTTGAATCGCAGCCAATTTACACGATTTATCAAATTGGCATATGGGTGAGGTAAATCACTTCTTAATGGGCTACAAATTGTAACGATCGTGGGAGAGTGATCGGACGAGAGATCTAGAGAAGCTTCAATTTGAATTAAATCCCTAGAGATATTTGTCATAACGCCAAAGTCTATTACATCCGGAATTTTATGTATGTCAGTAGGCCAATAAGTGGGCTCCCCACTTGAAATGACATCCAAGCCCATTTTGGAAATTGTATTGAACAACGCTCGACCTCTGGGTGTAATAAGACGCGAACCCCAGAACGTGTGTTTAGCATTATAGTCGCCAGCTGCTACGAAACAAGGACCCAGAGATTTGTAAAAATCCTCGTATTGATGCTCAGTAATTGCGAATCTAGGAGGAGAGTAAATTGATGATATGACAAAATTATTGGAAAAATTTTCAATACAAATATTCGTTGCTTGTAAATGTTCTTCACAAATGTTATCAATAATATAATGCTTGAGTCTTGACTTTATTAAAATTGCTGATCCACCGCATGCTCTTCCTCTCGGGTCCTTTGAATCATATAAGGTGTAGCCATAAATTTTAAAAAGGCTTCTCGAAGTCAAATGAGTCTCAGAGACCAACATTATGTCAATATTTTTTTCCGTGAGGAAGTGCTCAAGTTCATTTTTATGTTGGCGAATGCCGTTTGCGTTCCAGAAACATATTTTTAACGTGTTCATGGTTTGTTAACTAAAGCTTGAAGCAATGTATTCTGCATTCGCAGCATTTCTTGCATCATGCTAGTCATATTTGTTGTAAAATTATTTATAGTTTGCACCAGATTATCAATAGTAGCTTCAAGGCGATTGAAATTAAAGTTCGAGTTTGTATTTGTTGAATTATTTTGCGGTGAAACATTTTGTGTATGAATAGAATTTGTCTTAGCAGCATCGGCATACGATACACGGGAACTAACTGGTTGGCTCACTTGCGCAATAGTGGCTGATAAAGCGTTTGGCGATTGGGCTGGGGCCAATTTAGGTGTTTGCCTCATAGTCTGTTTGACGAAAGAATACACAGGACAACCTCTGTAGTTAGCGGTGTGATTTTCTCCACAATTACTACATTTTTTGCCACTTTGATCTTTTGGTTTATTGCAACTAGCAGTGCCGTGTAATTCGCCGCACACAACACAAACAGTAGGTAATTTGCAGTAAGTTTTAGTATGTCCATATTCTTGACAATTATGGCACTGTACGGGTCCTAAACGCTTGTGTGGTTCTTCAACGGTTATTTTTCGATACAAGAGATATCTTAAATTATATATTGGATGGGTCTTATTTTTTTTCAATTTTATATCATTTGGCTCAAGTTCAACGCGAAATAGAGGTTGAGGGATCTTTTCCCAATTAATTATGTTAGATACATTTTTTACTTTAAAACCCTGGAGGACGAGAGCATCTTTTACTTCTTCAGGAGCAACATAAGAATCTATGCTCTTCAACACAATCTGCATACCTTTAGCACTCTTGAGCTGATATGTGTAGAAATTTGTTTTACTTTTTTCAAATTCAGAAACCATTTTTCGAAAATCTTTTTCTTCATAAATTTGAATTTTCGTTTCATCAATATTACCACGTTTTATTGGAACAATGTGAAATTTATTCTCACCAATGAACGAAATTAATTTTTTAATAAGAACGTTTGAGTTTGTTTCTCTTAAATAGATTGGTGGCGGCTTAGAGGTTTTGTTCGCAGATTCAGCGTGTTTGTCATTGTCATCTTGCAATATTTTAAAACGGTTTTGCCGATTAGTAGAGGATGCGCTGTTATCCCTAGACATCTTTGGAGCAGATGCAATTTTAGTAGAATTTGGGCTTCGCCCGCGCTTTAAAATTGTAATGTATCTGTCCATTCCGACTTGGACCTTGGGTTTTGGGCTACTCTTATTTTCAGTGACAACTTGGTTAAGTGATGACCCCGAGCCCGAGGCGGGTGATATCGCTGAGTTAAATGTGGAAGTACTAGGCAATATTGTCAACGATTCACTAGTTGGCATTGGACAAAGCGAAGTTGATCGCTGACGAAACTGTGGTTTTGCCGTTAGAAAAAGTCTATTATCAGATTTTTGATTTTTATTAAGAGCTTCAGAACTCACAGCAAGTCTATTATCAGATATTTTATTTTTATTATTATCATTATGAGCATCAAAACTCACAGTAAAATAGGCATTTCTGCCGTTAGAACTCACTTCACTATTTTTTTCCTTTGGGGTACTCATATAGAGTATTCCTCAAGGGTATGTTTGTATGTTTTTTTGTTTACGGTTTTTTTTTTGTTTTTGTTATTTCAATATGTAAAAATATTAGCAAAGCAAAAAAAAGGCTTATTTATCAAAGTTAATACGTACTACGAATATTTTTTGTATAATTTTTTTTTTGTTTAGTTTGTATTTAAAAAAAAATTCCGCTATTACGTCTGTTCACTATGAAGGTACAACGAGAACTTACAACGAGTAGACAAGTGACAATATTTAGTGTCGTCTTTATGTGACGTCGATGACGCCAATCGCAATAAGGGGGATTGTCTTGATCAAATGCTCTTGCCATTTAATTCATTTGGTAGCATCAAAATCTTGTTTAAAATTGCCCATTAACTTGGGGTCTTATTTTAATAGAAGCTATATTCGCAAAAAAAAGCTTCAAGAGTTTCAAGAGTACTTCAAAACTGATGTGCATAAAATATTATCCCCAGCGATTACCAGATGGCTCTCAATTCATTCATGTGTTACTCGTGTTTTAGAACAATATGAACCTTTAAGAAGTTTTTTCAGGCTTGAGGTTTTTGAAGATCCTTCAAAAATTACTAGTTCAATGCTAGACGCATTAGATAATCCAGAAACTAAAATCTATTTAGAATTTTTATCATATGCCTTAGGTATTTTGGTTTCTTTTAACGCACGTATTCAATCTGAAAACCCTGTTTTGTATAAAATGAAAGATGAAGTTATAAATATATTGCAGACTTATTATTCAAATTATATTAAAATATCTGAATTAAAATTAAAAAGTCAATGGGAGATTGATGAGCGTGAAGAGCATTTGTATCTAAATTTAGAAGAAATCTATATTGGAATAGCTGCATATGAATCGTTGTCTAACTGCACTAGTACCAAAAAAAGTTATACTTCAAAACTGTAGAGAGTTTTATATAGAAGCTATTCATCAAATAAAATTAAAATGTGATTTTTTAGATGAAATATATAGGTGAAAGTTTGTTTCCAAATTTACCAAAAGTAATTAAATTTCTATTAATATTACCATTTTCAAATGCATCCGCAGAAAGAATATTTAGTAATTTAAAAAATTGTAAAACAGATTTAAGAAATAAGCTATCTTCAGGAACAATTGCGGCAATTTTTTGTACCAAAGAAGGAATTCGGAGAAGTGGAATATGTATAATAAGCCAAATTGGAAAAATGGACATTCTAAAACATTATGGGCATAATTTTGCACAACGCAACGAAAAACAATAACAAATTTTAAATTATTTGAATAATTTTCTTTGTTAAAAATTTTAGACTTCTAAATCCCAAAAACAATAGAGCATTTTATATGAAGTTTAAATTTTAAATTTACATCCATATGTTTGTATGTACAAACCAACAACTATTTAAAATATGTTCAAATTTGTTATTTTCTGTCACAAAAATTCTGACTGCTGCGTTGTGTTTTACAAAATTATGACTTACATATATTTTATAGAAAAAACTAGTTGACCCCGGTCCGCGTTGCTGGCCCTAAGCAAACATTAGTGTTGTATATGGCATTGGTGGTACAATATAAAAATTGGATTTTGCCCACGAATAAACTAAATATTGCGCCATCTGCCGGACGAACTTCAAACTACACAGAAACTCATCTCACGCCCCATAGAGCGTGTATATACAGTTTGGTCTAAATCGGTGCAGTAGTTCTTGAGTTACGGTGCACAACCACAAAAAAAACTAAATATGGCGCCATCTGTCGGACGAACTTCAAACTACACAGAAACACTCCTCACGCCACATAGAGCGTGTATATAAAGTTTGGTCTAAATCGGTGCAGCAGTTCTTGAGTTACGGTGCAAAATCACAAAAAAAAAACTAAATATGGCGCCATCTGTCGGATGAACTTCAAACTACACAGAAACACTCCTCACGCCCCATAGAGCGTGTATAAAAGGTTTGGTCTAAATCGGGGCAGTAGTTCTTGAGTTACGGTGCAAAATCACAAAAAAAAAACTAAATATGGCGCCATCTGCCGGACGAACTTCAAACTACACAGAAACGCTCCTCACGTCCCATTGAACATGTATATAAAGTTTGGTCTAAATCGGTGCAGTAGTTCTTGAGTTACGGTGCAAAATCACAAAGAAAAACTAAATATGGCGCCATCTGTCGGACGAACTTCAAACTGCACATAAACACTCCTCACGCCCCATAGAGCATGTATATAAAGTTTTGTCAACATCGGTGCAGTAGTTCTTGAGTTAAGGTGCAAAAACACAAAAAAACTAAATATGGCGCCATCTGTCGGACGAACTTCAAACTACACAGAAACACTACTTACGCCCTATAGAGCATGTATATGAACTTTGGTCAAAATCGGTTCTGTAGTTCTTGAGTTACGGCGCAAAAACACAAAAAAACTAAAAATTGCGCCATCTGGCGGACGAATCACTATTTCTCGTTATCGGATTTCAACCAAACTTCATATAAACCATATATGGGCCACTGCCTACGTAGTGTATAAGTTTGGTTGAAATCGCACGACGCGTTTATGATTAGTTCGGCGACGTACATATACGGACTTATTTTTATATATATAGAAGATATAATTAATTGATATAAAATTGTTGTACATACCAAATACTTACATATGTATACATAAAGTATTATTTTTATAATTCCATATGTACCTATATCTCTAAATGTAATGTTCAAGTTTGAATTATTATTTTTGTTTGTTTTATTTTTTGGTTGAATATAGTACATATATATAAAAAAATCATGTGTAATTTTTCTTCAGATGTGTAATATTGGAAACAGTGGTTCTAATCTTATTAATTCATACTCGCAATCATTTTTTGTGTGTTTTTTTGTTTAAAAATGTGTATGTATATGTATGTACTCATTTTGTTTTGATAGCTAGTTTCAGTGATGGTATCTCTAAGAAGAGCAAAAGCACATTAAGCTGTTGCAAAAAGGGTAAAAAGCGGAAAAAAATACGAAAAAGAGGGTAAAAAAGGACCAACACTTTTTTTAATTTTAATACATTAAGCCATTTAAAAAAATGAGAGTTTAGGGTGCAAAACCTCATTATATAATTTCAAATTTTTGCCTCAAAATATTTAATATTAATTATATTAATTTTTCAAAATGTTAGTAGTTATATGATCGGTGTTAGTCATTTGGTAAGTGAAGCTTAGGCCTAGATTAGGATAAAGATGTTACTGAAAAATCATTTACACATACAAAATGCATTAAAAGCAACACTTTTTTCTTAACTAACTTAAAAGATTTTGTTTTTTGCGATATTCACCCTTATTCCAGTTGTCAACATTGACAGCACGTCAATACGATACCAAAAATTGGGACTTGGCTACCCGTTGTCTATTGTTCTAGGATGATTAAATATTTGTGAAAACTTTAACAAATGCTTATTGCGTACTACTTTCAATCAAATATTATGCAGAGAATTAATTAAAGAGATATGCTGCTATTAGCGCTTAAAAGTATTTTAGGTTTGTAAAATTAAAAATATTTTAAAAGGGTATTAACCAAAATTTCGCGTTTATGAAGAGGCAAAAAGCACCAAAAAATACCCGAAACGCACCAAAATACCATCACTGGCTAGTTCAGATAAATTCAGTTCTCGTTGTACCTTCATAATGAACAGACGTAATAGCGGAATTTTTCTTACATACAAACTAAACAAAAAAAAAAATCATACAAAAAATATTCGTAGTACATATTAACTTTAATAAATAAGCTTTTTTTTGCTTTGCTAATATTTTTACATATAGAAATAACAAAAACAAAAAAAAACCGTAAGCAAAAAAATATACAAAGTACCCTTGAGGAATACTCTATATGAGTACCCCAAAGGAAAAAAATAGTGAAGTGAGTTCTAACGGCAGAAATGCCTATTTTACTCTGAGTTTTGATGCTCATAATGATAACAATAAAAATAAAAAATCTGATAATATACTTGCAGTGAGTTCTGAAGCTCTTAATAAAAACCAAAAATCTGATAATAGACTTTCTCTAACGGCAAAACCACAGTTTCGTCAGCGATCAACTTCGCTTTTTCCAATGCCATCTAGTGAATCGTTGACATTATTGCCTAGTACTTCTAAATTTAACTCAGCGATATCATCCGCTTCGGGCTCAAGGACATCACTTAAACAAGTTGTCACTGAAGATAAGAGCACCCCAAAGCCCAAGGTCCAAGTCGGAATGGACAGATACATTACAATTTTAAAGCGCGGGCGCAGCCCAAATTCTACTAAAATTGCATCTGTTCCAAAGATGTCCAGGGATAACAGCGCATCCTCTACTAATCGGCAAAACCGTTTTAAAATATTGCAAGATGATAATGAAAAACCCGCTGAATCTGCGAATAAAACCTCCAAGCCGCCACCAATCTATTTAAGAGAAAAAAATTCAAACGCTCTAATTAAAAAATGAATTTCGGTCATTGGTGAGAATAAATTTCACATTGTTCCAATAAAACGTGGTAATATTGATGAAACGAAAATTCAAATTTATGAAGAAAAAGATTTTCGCACAATGGTTTCTGAACTTGAAAAAAGTAAAACAAATTTCTACACATATCAGCTCAAGAGTGCTAAAGGTATGCAGATTGTGTTGAAGGGCATAGATTCCTATGTTGCTCCCGAAGAAGTAAAAGATGCTCTCGTCCTCCAGGGCTTTAAAGTAAAAAATGTATCGAACATAATAAATAGGGAAAAGATCCCTCAACCTCTATTTCGCGTTGAACTTGAGCCAAATGATATAAAATTTAAAAAAATATAATTTAAAATATCTAAATATCTAAATAAATCTAATAATGTCTCATTTAAAATATCTCTTATATCGAAAAATAACCGTTGAAGAACCACACAAGCGTTCAGGACCCGTACAGTGCCATAATTGTCAAGAATATGGACATACTAAAACTTACTGCAAATTACCTACTGTTTGTGTTGTGTGCGGCGAGTTACACGGCACTGCTAGTTGCAATACACCGAAAGATCAAAGTAACAAAAAATGCAGTAAGTGTGGTGAAAATCACACTGCTAACTACAGAGGTTGTCCTGTAGGTTGGGCGAAGCCCAAATTCTACTAAAATTGGATCCGCCCCAAAGATGTCTAGGGATAACAGCACATCTTCTGTCAATCGTCAAAATCGTTTTTCATTATTGCAAGACAAAAACGACAAGCCCGCTGCATCATCGCAAAAGTCGTTTAAGCCACCACCTATTTATCTGAGAGAAAAAAATTTTAACGCGCTTCTAAAAAATCTACTGTCGACCATTGGTGAAAATACTTTTCACATCATTCCAATTAAACGAGGTAATATTGATGAAACTAAAATCCAAATATGTATATGATGAAAAAGATTTTCGAAAAATTGTTAGTGAGATTGAAAAAAATAAAACAAATTTTTACACATATCAACTTAAGAGTGCTAAAGGCCTACAAATAGTATTAAAGGGCATAGATTCATATGTTGAGCCCGAAGAAGTAAAATGTGCTCTTATCAAACAAGGATTTAAGGTAAAAAATGTTACCAATATAATCAATAGAGAGAAGATTCCCCAGCCTCTATTTCGTGTTGAACTGGAGCCGAATGATATACAGTTAAAAAAAACGAGACGCACCCAATTTATAGTCTAAAATACCTCTTACACCGAAAAATCACAGTTGAAGAGCCACGTAAGCGTTCAGGTCCCGTACAGTACCATAATTGCCAAGAATATGGCCACACAAAAACTTATTGCAAATTACCTACAGTTTGTGTTATCTGCGGTGAATTGCATGGTACTGCTAACTGTACCAAGCCAAAAGTACAAGCAGAAAAAAAATGCAGTAATTGTGGAGGTAATCACACCGCTAACTACAGAGGATGCCCTGTATATTCTTTCGTTAAACAGGCTATGGGTCAAAAATCTAAATTAGCTCCAGTTCAATCAGAAAATGCTTACTCCGCCAGTCTTCCTCAAACTAGCCAACTAGTTACTTCACGTGTATCGTATGCCGATGCTGCTAAGACTAGTTCTATTCCCACACAAAATGTTCCATCGCCAAGTAATTCAACGAATGCAAACTCTAGCTTTAACTTTAGTCGTCTTGAAGCTACTATTGAGAATCTGGTGCTAACTATAAACAACTTTACAACAAATATGACTAGCATGATACAAGAAATGCTGAGAATGCAGAATACACTGCTCCAAGCATTAGTCAACAAACCATGAACACGTTAAAACTATGTTTCTGGAACGCAAACGGCATTCGCCAACATAAAAATGAAATTCAGCACTTCCTCACGGAAAAAAAAATTTGATATAATGTTGGTCTCTGAGACTCACTTGACTTCGAGAAGCTGCTTTAAAATAAATGGTTACACTCTATATGATTCAATTTCAAAGGATTCAATTCATATGATCAGCAATTCCAATTAAGTCAAGACTCAAGCACTATATCCTTGAGAACGTTAGTGAAGAATATATGCAAGCTACGAATATTTTCGTAGACAATTTTTGTGCGAATTTCCTGATATCATCAATTTATTCACCTCCCAGAATTTCAGTTACCGAAGATCAGTATGAGAAGTTCTACAAATCGCTTGGATCTTGTTTTGTGGCAGCTGGTGACTACAATGCAAAACATACGTACTAGGGCTCGCATCTTGTTACACCTAGAGGTAGAGCGTTGTTTAATACAATTTCAAAAATGGGCTTAGATGTCATTTCTAGTGGGGAGCCTACTTACTGGCCTACTGACGTAAGAAAAATTCCAGATGTTATAGATTTTGGCGTCACGAAAAATATGCATAGGGACTTAATTCATGTAGAGGGCTCTCTAGATCTGTCCTCCGATCACTCTCCCACAATAGTTACAATTTTCAACCCACTAAGGAGTGATTTAACTAACTCATATGCGAAAACGATTAATAGGGTCAATTGGCTAGGATTCAAAAAATATATTAGTAGTCACTGCGTAGAAAACATTCATCTAAGATCACCTGATTTTTTTTTTGTAATGCATGTTTTTATTTATTGTATCTTCAAATATGAACTAACAATAAGTGTTCAAATCTTAAATCTATAAAAAAAAAAAAATTATTATGCCCGACCAGTGTCGGACATAAGTTTAGTGGTAGTTATTAATAATACATATGTAGTGATTAGTAAAAAAGAGGTGTTTTCAAGCAGCTTCATCATTTGGAATGTTGAATATTAGGGCCCGTGTATCTCTCTTTTTTAATCGGATGTGTCCAGTAAAGTTAAAAATATTACGAGCAAGCGGATTAGGATGTGATTCGAGTTTTGTTAGATATTTGCCTGCGTATTTTGCAATTTCTTCAGTCACTAGTGGCATATTCAAATCACGATGTATATTTGAATTTTTGATGTACCATGGAGCCGATGTTATCATGCGTAAAATTTTGTTTTGCCTGCGTTGAATTTTCTCTACATTTGAAGCTGAAGCAGTGCCCCATAGTTGAACTCCGTAGCACCATATTGGCTTTAAAAGCGACTTGTATATTAAAAGTTTACAGTCTAGGCTAAGTGTAGAATTTCGACCAATCAGCCAATGTACCTGAGTTAATTTAAGTTTCATTTGAGTTAACTTAGAGTCAATGTGGTGTTTCCATGTAAGTCGTCGATCAAGGTGTATACCAAGATATTTCACATGTGCATGTTGAGAAACAACTTGATTGTTAATCCGAATGGGGGAACAAGTATCTCTTCGTAAAGTATATGTTACTTGAACACACTTTTGTTCATTTACCTTGATTCTCCATAAGTTTAACCAAAGCTCCATCTGGCTAATGTGTTCCTGGAGTTTGCGGGATGCCTCATCAGGGTTTTCATGCATACTAAGGCAGGCTGTATCGTCGGCAAATGTGGAAGTATGGATACTACTGCTCACAGGCATATCACAAGTATAAATTAAATATAAAACTGTTCCCAGTATACTCCCCTGTGGCACACCAGATGAAATTGTTTCAGGCCTACTTGTAAAGTCTCCTTCCGCAACAGTGAACTTACGGGAAATAATGTAACTTTGCAAAAGATTTAAAATGTTTATTGGTAAGTAAGTCTTCAATTTTAAAATAAGGCCTTCATGCCACACTTTATCAAATGCCTGGGAAATGTCTATAAACAGCGCAGAACAATACTTTTTTCCTCAAAAGTTCTTCTTATAAATTGAACCAATCTGTGAGTTTGTTCAATGGTGCTATGCTGACTTCTAAAACCAAATTGATGGTCTGGTATGCACCCACTACTAATTAGAATGAGGACAATTTTGTTTTGAGCAGTTTTTCGAAAAGCTTTGACATTGTAGATAGTAGACTTATTGGCCTTAATGACTCAGCCTTGGTTATATCTTTGCCCGGCTTTGGAATCATTTTAACCTTGGCAAGTTTCCAGTTGTGTGGATAATACTCCAGTCGTAAAATAGCATTAAATATGAATAACAGGATTCTCATTGCAATACGAGGCAAGTTCATCAGCATCTGATTACTAATTCCATCAATACCCGGAGCTTTCTTCGGGTTGAGTTCGGCAATTAATTTTTGTAAATCACGCGTCTTAAACTTTATGTGTTGAGGGGGTAGAGCGACTATATTCGGCAAATCAGCAACACCAGTACATATATTTGGCGTAAAAACGGATTTTAAGTGCTCAGCAAATATTTTACCTTTTTCAGTATCGCTTCTTGCCCAACCTCCGGTAGATGTGCGTAGAGGTGGCTTATACTCAACGGGTGTTTTAAGCTTTCTGGCAGCGCGCCACAAAGAGTAATTAGACGCCGGTGTGACATCAAGACCCTCCAGATAATTTTTAAGAGATGAAATTTTTTCAGATGCAAGCAACTCTTGGAGTCGTTTAGTGCACTCTTTAAATCTGATTTTATTTTGTGGTGATCTGTGCTGTTGCCATTCCCTTCTAGCCCTTCTTTTTTCACGTACGAGACGTTCAATGTCTGTAGAATAAATTTTATTAAATCCAATCTGCGGATGGGAGATAGTGGCATGTTCAGCAGCCTGTTTAATATTCTCGCTGAGATTGACAATGTTCGATTCAACATCATCGCGTGTTCTAAGTGTAATGTTTTCCGTACAATGACTGCTGAGATATTTTTTGAACCCCAGCCAATTAACACGATTGATCATCTTCACATATGGGTCAGGTAAGTTACTTCTTAATGGGCTACAAATTGTAATGATCGTCGGGGATTGATCGGACGAGAGATCAAGAGAAGCTTGAACTTGAATTAAATCCCTAGAGAATATTTGTTGCTTGTAGGCATTCTTCACAAATGTTATCAAGAACATAGTGCTTGAGTCTTGACTTTATTAGAATTGCTGATCCACCGCAAGCCCTTCCTCTAGGGTCCTTTATATCATATATAGTGTAGCCATAAATTTTAAAAAGACTTCTCGAAGTCAAATGAGTCTCAGATACTAACATTATATCAATATTTTTCTCCGTGAGAAATTAACTCAAATATATTGGTTAATTGGCAGAAATTCAACACTCAGCCTAGACTGCAAACTTTTGATATACAAGTCGCTTTTGAAACCAATATGGTGCTATGGAATTCAGCTATGGGGCACTGCTTCAGCTTCAAATATTGAGAAAATCCAACGAAGGCAAAACAAAATTTTACGTTTGATAACATCGGCTCCATGGTACATTAAAAATTCAAATATACATCGTTATTTAAATAAGCCACTACTGAGTGAAGAAATTTCAAAATACGCAGGCAAATATTTAACAAAACTCGAGTCACATCCTAATCCTCTTGCCCGTAATATTTTGAGCTTTATTGGACACATCCGCCTAAAAAAGAGGGACACAAGGGCTCTTATACTCAACATTCCATATGGGACTGCTTAAAAATACTTCTTTTTTTTCCTTTTTGATTATCACTACTTATGTATTATTTATAACTATCACTAAGTTTATGTCCGATACTGGTCGGGCTAATAATTATATTTAGATTTAAGATTTGATTACTTATTGTTAGTTCATTTTTGAAGATACAATAAATAAATATATATATGAGAAAAAAAAGTTTAGATAAATTAGCGATAATTTGTTATCAAAACTAGCGATTATAGCAATTTCTTCATGGTTCGCAGCTAGGTTCGAAATGAACCAAGTTGGTTCGCTCTCAAAAATTTGTATGGAGAACCATGTTGATTCAATCAACATTCGACCGCGAACCGTGAATGGCAGAGCGAACCTCGATAATTGCTGTCCGTGTGAACATACTATTACTGATGATTTTGATTTTTGACTACTTTTGCTGCTACCTCAATGTTATTTTGTGCTGCTGCAATGTTATTAAATTGCAGCTGAAATGTTATTCTAAAACTACCTCGATGTTATTAACATACTACCTAAAAATTTTCTAGTTATAAAAAACAAAACTCCAAATGTAGTAGTAGTTATAAAACAAAAACCTCAATCAAACGAATAGAAAACTATTTAGTTTTTTAAGCTGCTACTTCATTTTCGTTTTTACTGCTGCTACTTAATTTTTAGTTTTTATTTTTATCATGTAGCAGTAGTTTTAAAAAAGGTAATGCTAGGAAGCAAGATAACTGCTCCTGGTACCGCTACTTGTAATTGTTTGGAGTACTAGTTTTAGCAATTAAAAAAATTTTCAGTTAATGTAGTGTTTTAAACACTGGTTATTACTAGAAGTGAGCACAAGCTATGAAAATGTGCACAGTATTGTATTTTTTTCAAAAGCAAATCGTGTTTGTAGTGGTGATCGTAATTGAGTGTGAAACAAAAATAGAGAACAAGGAAGCAAAAAACACGTACAATCATTGTACAACAGTTGAATAGACCGTTGTGTCAAGTGTGCAATATTTTTATTGTACACTTCATAGTGCACAATACTTCATTTCACAAACTAAAAATTTCATAAAATATTAAGTGATAATAAAACTTTTTACAACTATATTCATTGAGAAAGATATTATTTTTATGTTATTTTTTAGTCTTAAATTAATAAATTATAAAAGGAAGAGCAGTGTGACAATTTTTGCAGCTAAATTTATAATTTTTTTTGTTAATTTAGATGCAAAATTTTTGATTTAGCAGTTAGCATTTTTTATAACATTTTTCAATTATATATTTAGATTTTTCTAGCATTTTTTTGTAATTTAAGGCACTATTATGAGTTGCATTCGATTTTCGACATTCGCTGGGTATCGAGCATCGAAATTCAAATGTTAAATTCATATTACGAGAACCGAAAATTTCGCTGAGCAACGAATTTTCTATCGAACAGAATTTAGCTTTCGATGAAGTATTTTAATATGAAAAATTGTTAAAAAGTCCAAGTGTTAAGCAATGTTTATTTTTAAGTACACAAACACATGATGTATTTGTAACACGAGAAATGTTAATTATGCTTATAAATCTATAAGTTGATCAGCGTGACCATATTAGCTTATTTTAAGCTAAATTTAGCTTATTTTTTTGGATTTAGCTTCAAAATTTATATTTAGCTCTTAGCTTATTTTTTAGCTTCTTTTAAAAACTCATTTAGCCTTTTTTAATCTTAATTGTTAAAGACATACAATTTTTGTAATAATTATAATTTGTTAAGGTTAAGAATATAAATTTGGAAAATATTTTAGAAAATACATAATGTACATTGCTTATTTATAAGAGAAATGACACATTTAAAAATAGAGGACATTGATTGCAATTTTGGAATTACAATGGCAAAAGTTAAATTAATATTACCCATAAGACTTTTAAAGAATTATCTTAGAGTTGAGTTAAACGTCAGCAGCATTAATTTACAAAACAAAAATTAGAAATATATTTACTGTAAATAGCACTACTTCACTAAAAAGAGGTTTCCTATAACAGTATAAAAGCTGCTACAATGTGCCCATTCAGGCTGACACAAAATTAAGTCATTTCAAGCTGAAATTATGAACGAAATGAAAAATGTTTATGCAGGTACTGAATGACATTTGAGTTGATTTCGCAAACATCTTATTCACTGCCGCAGACATTGAAGTACTTTTTTCAGTTGAGTAAATTCTTTGTTACACTTATACAAATTTTTCTTTAAAAAATTTTCATAAATATAATAATTTTCAACCTTCGTTTAATTTCATATTAAATTTAAAAATTTTATTTCTCTTAATTGTTGTGTCTCATAGTTGTAAATTTACTCATGTATAAATGTACACTATGCTTTGCTATTTAATTTAACGATATTCGACATTTCTAGCTCGAGATATGATTGGTCAAGTTAAAAAGGGTATATTTCAAAAACTGTTCCATAAAAAAAATTTACCTTGATTTTCGAATTCAGAGGAGCAAAATACATAAGGAAAATCACCACTCATCATATGTACATTTTCGTTGTAAATTAGTATTATTTTATAAAAACTAATTTTTAAATTTTGCTTATCAACGAAATACATGTTCAAAAAGGCTTGTTTCCGAAAAACCAACAGCGAATTAATAATTTTGCTTTGCTTTTAATGATTTTTATTAGTGCATAATTATATTATGTAAAATGAAAAACTGAAAGTTCTTATAAGTAATGAAATTTAACAAGGTTTTAACGAATTCCATCATACAATTTTTCATAAACAATTTGCCCATTATGTATTTTTAACTAACAATTACATCCTAGCGTGGTTTTTAATGTGAAATTGGATAGCAAAACTCGTTAAGACATTAAATTTTTACATTTATGTATGCTAAACTCAAGACAGGTTTTCAAGAATTTAAAAAATTTTTTGGTTCATTTAAAGGAAATACAATTTTTTAATGCTATAAAAGAATAAATAGCAAAAATAAGCACTCTAAAAGAAACAATGTAACCAAAAAAAGTATATATTAAATTTTAGCATTAGGTTTTAGCTCTATAATTATTTTTTAGATTTTTTTAAAGTCAACGAATTCGTCGATAAGAGTTCGCTGCGTAAATTCGTCGTGTGAAGCACAACAACGACGAATTTACGCAGCGAATCCCTCTCTTATATTTGATAAAGTTGGTTGTTGTGTGTACAAAAACAGAGAGTGAGAGAAAGAAAATTGTTTTTTCGTCGTTCGTCGGCGTACAAATTAGAAATAAACCTATCTCATAATTCGTCACGCACGACGAATTTCGTTGTACGGCGGTGTTGTGTTCATTTTCATATGCACACATGTGTTTTATTTTTTATGACGAAAGTTCGCACCGAAAAATTCGTCGTTCGTCCCAGTTGTGTTCCTAGCATAACACGCTCAAATAATCTACGACGCACATAGATTCTACGTTGTTTGTTTTTTCTTTTGCACATACACATAATTGTACGCTTGTATGCTCATTTTACAATTGTCATTCGGTGTGCACTAGTGAAATATGCTTGGACTAGGGATGGGCAAATGAAAGAAATGTATCGATATATATCGTATCGATATTTTTGAACAGCATCGATATATATTTTTTGAAAACATCGATATATCGATATTTTTTGCCTTATGGGTTTTAATGGTTTTTCAAAAAGATTTCCATAAAAAATGTTCCGATTAAGCCTTTAGAAAGCCTTAATAATTTTTATAAATAATGATGTTAATCATTGATTAATGAATGCCCGTGTTTAACACTTCAAAGTTCATCATTGCAGAATACGAGAAATATTCACTTTGCATCCAAACAACAATATTTAAGGAAATCGCGAACAACTAACTTAAAATTTAATGAACTCCATGAGTGGAGAAATCCCAAATTGATATTGGTATCGAAAAAGGAAATAAATTTCTCTATACATCTGTATGTTTAATTTGTATTATAGGATAATTTCTGAAAAACTGCATTCATTTCGAATGCACAATTAGTAACTTTAAGAAATTTAATACAAAGGAACTACGTATGTTAAGTTATACGTAACCTACTGTAGCTCCTTAACGCTTCCTTAGTTTTTACTTTATGTTGCTGTTCTGTGCTGCGCCGTTCTATTTCTAAATTTTAATAGGTACTTTTTCTGTAATAAATTAGCTGTTTTTGATCAGAAAGGTCACAGTTTTCGACTGATTTGATTTTCAGAGGTTGAACCGAATAAGAACAGGGGCCCGTTTCTCAAACCTACAAGTTACAAATTTATAAGTAAAATAGATACAAAACAACAACACGTTTACAAACTTTATTGTTGTTTTGTGTGTATTTTATTTTTAGATTTGTAATTTATAGATTTCAGAAACGGGCCCATTACGAAAGAGAAAAACTATCGGCTTGTATAAAATTTCTATAAACAAAAAAGAGTTAGCTGATTCGTAACAGAACAGAAAGTAAAAACTAATTCTGTCTTCAGGCTTATACCCACACAAACCAAATTTGGCATTTATCTTAGTTAACAAATAGAAGTCACCTGGCTTAGTGGGGTCACCTCATAGATGAGCCTTGTTATTATGAAATTTTACTTTTTTTTTTCTTCGCATCACTAGCAGTGATGCCAATATCGTACAGTTAAAAACTGGCTAAAATTTGTAGATCTCTTTAAAATATCGAAACCCGATACTCGTAAATAAGAATCGATGTATCGATATATCGGTTTTTGAAATATCGGCGATATATATCGATATTTATTTTCGCAAATATCGATATTTCGATATATCGATATTTTTTGCCCATCCCTAGCTTGGACACAACAATAACTGATGCCCTCGCTTGGCAGATACACAAATGCTGTTGCATACTTTTGATAAAATTTAATAACATTTTGTGTTCTCATAAAATCAAGAGCACTAAAAAGAGAGAACAATTCATTACTGTGCAACATGAAGGCTAAGCAAACAAGCATCGTTTGCACAGCTCTAGTTATTACCACGGTAACTGTTTTCAGATTTGTACTTTTGTCCATAGTACAAAATGGTATTTTGTTGACCTGTGGCGTCTGTACAACTATTGACAAACTTACTAATAGCATCGTTCATGCTATTAAATTGACCTGCCTCCATGATAAGCTTGACTTTATCAATTGTGCAGTTTTTAGTTAATGCCTTTACTGCAGTTTGTGCGGAATATTTTGTAGCTAAGTCGCATGACAGTCCATCTGAAATGTATGCAGTTTCTAACGCTTTAGTTAAATTTTCTATTTCGCTGCAATAAGTGTTGGCTGCTTTATTGTTTTGTTTTATATTTAAAATTTTTGCTGTTAACACTTCCACAGACTCTCCCTTCACGCTACTTTTTAGTTTGCTTATTATTTCTGATATAGTTGATTCATTGCTGATTAGATTTCTTGCAGTTCCCTTTAATTTTGTTTTTATTAGTGATACTGCCACCGCTTCGTGAGTACCTTTTATTGAATCTACTAGGGACAGGGAGTCAATAAAGGATCGTAAATTTTCTGATTTTCCATCAAAATCTATAATCAGCTTTGATGCTGTGTTCAAAAAGTTCACTACAGTTTGAGTCATCGTGGATTCAGTTATAGGCATAGAAATATTAAATGTTACACTTTCGTGTATTGAATTTGGTAGTTCGATTTGTATAGATTTTTTTATCAGCTAATTTTGAAATTCTTCTTGTTAAATCAAGGAAAAATGCGTCTGCTGCTCTTTGGTGAGCTACGGTAAGCCTATTGTAATAAACGTTAAATAAAACTCTTATTTCTTCTAATCTTTTTAAAATGTTCTGTTCCACCACTTTGGTTAATTGTTTCGTTTTCAATTGGTCTATCAATATTGAGACACTTGTATGAACGTACAAAATCTTCTTTTACAATTCTGGCTTTAGTGATTATATCTTGCCATTCCATTGCCCATGTTCTTTTATATTTTATCTAAGTCACTTGCTTTACTAAAACACTTTTTTCTTAGAGCTCTTTTATGTGACAAATATATTTTAAGCAACAAGTTTATTGCTGAAATTATTACTAATACCCGTATTCTAACCTCTGTGACAATGACAAAATTATAACAAAACTGAGGTGAATGACTATTTGTATATTTTTGGTATTCTGAATAATATTGTCATGAAAGAAATATAACGAATTTGTCACCTTATGAAAAGCACATAACAAAATAAAATTGTATTAATTTTCCTTTTGATTTAATTTTTAGTTGTGAGAATTAAATGAGAATAAAATGTATGCAAAAATAATTATTTCTTACTGCAATTTTTTTTTTCAAAAGTAAAGGAAACATTATTCTTCACTTTTTTCAAAATAACTTCCAGGGTCTCTTGATTTGTTGCCAACAATATTTGCAAAGTTGTAGCTACGGTAAAACTGGACAACTTTTGCGAATACATTAATACAATTTGAACGTGCCTAGGCATGCTAAAAGCTCATACAGATCACTTTTTACCTTAAAAATTTTAATTTTTCTGAATTTTTCGACGTGCACGCATCTCTAACACTTTTTTTGCACTTTTTGCTAGCATTTTTTTTAATCAGAGTTCTCGTTGTACCTTCATAGTGAACAGACGTATTAGCGGATTTTTTTTTACATACATAATAAAAAAAATCATACAAAAAAATATTTGTAGTACATAATATTCGTTGTACATTAACTTTGATAAATAAGCTTTTTTTGCTTTGCTAATATTTTTTTACATAGACAGTAATAACTAAAACAAAAATAAAACAAAAACAACCGTAAACAAAATAACTCAAAGTGCCCTTGAGGAATACACTAACAAAGTGCCCTTGAGGAATACTCTATATGAGTACCTCAAAAACAAATAATTGTGAAGTGAGTGATAACGGCAGAAATGCCTATCTTACTGTGAGCTCTGATGATCTTAATGATAACAATAAAAAATCTGATGATATACTTACTGTGAGTTCTGATGCTCTTAATATAAACAAAATAAATAAAAAACCTGATGACAGACTTTTTTTAACGTCTAAGCCAATTTTTCGTCAGCGATCAACTTCGCTTTGTCCAATGTCAACTAGTGATTTGTTAACATTACAGTTGCCTACTACTTCGTCATTTAAATCAGCGATATCATCCGATTCAGGCTCGTGTTCATCACTTACCCAAATTGTCAATATAAATAAGAGTAGCCCAAAACCCAAGGTCCAAGTCGGAATGGACCGATATATAATGGTGGGAAAGCGCGGGCGAAGCCCAAATTCTAATAAAATTGCATCTGCTTCAAAGGTATCTAGGGATAACAGCGCATCCTCCACTAATCGTTTTCAAATATTGCAAGATGACAACGATACACCTGATATATCTGAGAAAAAAACCTCCAAGCCGCCACCAATATATTTGAGAGAAAAAAATTCAAACGCTCTTATTAAGAAATTAATTTCGGTCATTGGTGAGAAAAAATTTCACATTGTTCCAATAAAACGTGGCAATATCGATGAAACGAAAATTCAAATTTATGACGAAACAGATTTCCGTAAAATGGTTTCTGAATTTGAAAAAAATAAAACAAGTTTCTACACATACCAGCTCAAGAGTGCTAAAGGCCTGCAGATCGTATTGAAGGGCATAGATTCTTATGTTGTTCCCGAAGAAATAAAAGACGCACTCGTCCTCCAGGGATTCAAGGTAAAAAATGTTTCAAATATAATAAATAGGGAGAAGATCCCCCAGCCTCTATTTCGCGTTGAACTTGAGCCGAATGATATAAAATTGAGAAAAAATGAGACGCACCCAATTTATAATTTAAAATATCTTTTATACCGAAAAATAACAGTTGAAGAACCACACAAGCGTTCTGGACCCGTACAGTGCCATAATTGTCAAGAATATGGCCACACAAAAACTTACTGCAAATTACCTACAGTTTGTGTTATTTGCGGTGAATTGCACGGTACTGCTAGTTGCAATAAACCGAAAGATCAAAGTAACAAAAAATGCAGTAATTGTGGAGAAAATCACACTGCTAACTACAGAGGTTGTCGTGTATATTCTTTCGTTAAAAAGACAATGGGGCAAAAACCTAAAGTAGCTCCAGCACAAACAGCAAACACTTACTCCGCCACTCTTGCCCAAGTGAGCCAACCAGTTAATTCACGTGTATCGTATGCCGATGCTGCAAAAACAAGCTCTATTCCCACACAAAATGTTTCACGGCCAAATACTTCAATAAATACAAACTCAGGCTTTAATTTTAATCGCCTTGAAGCTACTATTCAAAATCTGGTGCAAACTATAAACAATTTTACAACAAGTATGACTAGCATGATGCAAGAAATGCTGCGAATGCAGAATACTCTGCTTCAAGCAATACTTAATAAGCCATGAACACGTTAACAATATGTTTCTGGAACGCAAACGGCATTCGCCAACATAAAAATGAACTTGAGCACTTCCTCACGGAAAAAAATATTGATATAATGTTGGTCTCTGAGACTCATTTGACTTCGAGAAGCCTTTTTAAAATTTATGGCTACACCTTATATGATTCAAAGGACCCGAGAGGAAGAGCATGCGGTGGATCAGCAATTTTAATAAAGTCAAGACTCAAGCATTATATTATTGACAACATTTGCGAAGAACATTTACAAGCAACGAATATTTGTATCGAAAATTTTTGCACTAATTTTGTCATATCATCAATTTACTCCCCTCCTAGGTTCGCAATTACTGAGGACCAATACGAGAATTTCTACAAATCCCTTGGCCCTTGCTTCGTAGCAGCTGGCGACTACAATGCAAAACATACGTTCTGGGGTTCGCGTCTTATTACACCTAGAGGTCGGGCATTGTTCAACACAATTTCAAAAATGGGCTTGGACGTCATTTCGAGTGGGGAGCCCACTTACTGGCCTACGGACATACAAAAAATTCCGGATGTTATAGATTTTGGAGTCATGAAAAATATTTCTAGGGAATTAGTTCATGTTGAAGCGTCTCAAGATCTTTCCTCCGATCACTCTCCCACGATCGTTACAATTTGTAGCCCACTAAGTAGTGACTTACCTCACCCGTATGTGAAGACGATCAACCGTGTTAATTGGCTGGGGTTCAGAAAATATCTCAGTACTCATTGTACGGAAAACATTATAAGAACATCCGAAGATATTGAATTTAACATTGGCAATCTTATCAAAAATATAAAACAGGCTGCTGAACATGCGACTACCTCCTACCCGCAGACTGGATTTAATAGAATTTATTCTACGGATATTGAACGTCTTGTAAGTGAAAAAAGAAGAGCTAGAAGGGAATGGCAACAGCACAGATCACCACAACATAAAATCAGATTTAAAGAGTGCACTAAACGACTCCAAGACTTGCTTGCATTTGAAAAAACTGCATCTTTTAAAAACTATCTGGAAGGTCTTGATGCCACACCAGCATCTAATTACTCCTTGTGGCGCGCTGCTAGAAAGCTTAAAACACCTGTTGCGTTTAAACCACCTCTGCGTACATCTACAGGGGGTTGGGCAAGAAGCGATACTGAAAAAGGTAAACTATTTGCTGAGCATTTAAAATCAGTATTTACCCCTAACTCGTGTACTGGTGTTATTGATTTGCCGAATGTAGTGGCGCTACCCCCTCGACCCATAAAATTTAGAACGTGTGATGTACAAAAAGTAATTGCTGAACTTAACCCGAAGAAAGCTCCGGGTATTGATGGAATTAGTAACCAGATGCTAATAAAGTTGCCTCGTATTGCAATTAGAATCCTATTATTTATTTTTAACGCCATTTTACGACTGGAGTATTTTCCAAATAGCTGGAAGCTTGCCAAAGTTAAAATGATTCCAAAGCCGGGCAAAGACCTTACCAAGGCTGAGTCATACAGGCCAATAAGTCTGCTATCAACAATGTCAAAACTTTTCGAAAAACTGCTCATGACAAAATTGTCCCCAATTCTAGTTAGTAATGGGTGCATACCGGACCATCAATTTGGTTTTAGAAGTCAGCATAGCACCATCGAACAAACTCATAGATTGGTTCAATTTATAAGAAGAACATTTGAAGAAAAGAAGTATTGTTCTGCGCTGTTTATCGACGTTTCTCAGGCATTTGATAAAGTGTGGCATGAAGGTCTTATTTTAAAATTGAAATCATATTTACCAATAAATTTTCTGAATCTATTAGAAAGTTATATTACTACCCGGAAGTTTACGGTTGTGGAAGGAGACTTCATGAGTGTGCCCGAATCTATATCATCCGGTGTGCCACAGGGGAGCATACTGGGGCCAGTTTTGTATTTGATTTACACTTGTGATATGCCTTTGAGCAGCAATATTCATACATCTACGTTTGCCGATGATACAGCCTGCCTTAGTATGCACGAAAACCCTCACGAGGCTTCCCGATATCTACAAGAACATATTACACAACTGGAACTATGGTTAAATTTATGGAGAATCAAAGTAAACGAGCAAAAGTGTGTCCAGGTAACATTTACCCTGCGAAGAGATACTTGTTCCCCTATTCGAATCAACAATCAAGTTGTTCTTCAACATTCACACGTAAAATACCTTGGTATACACCTTGATCGACGGCTTACATGGAAGCCCCATATTGACTCAAAGCTAACACAAATGAAACTGAAATTAACTCAGCTACATTGGCTGATTGGTAGAAATTCTTCACTCAGTCTAGATTGTAAACTTTTAATATACAAGACGATTTTGAAACCAATATGGTGCTACGGAATACAGTTATGGGGCACTGCTTCAGCTTCTAATGTCGAGAGAATCCAACGAAGGCAAAACAAAATTTTACGCTTAATAACATTGGCTCCATGGTATATAAAAAATTCAAATATACATCGTGATTTAAATATGCCACTAGTGACTGAAGAAATTGCAAAATACGCTGGCAAATATTTAACAAAACTCGAGTCACATCCTAATCCGCTTGCCCGTAATATTTTGAACTTTACTGGACACATCCGCCTAAAAAAGAGGGACACATGGGCTCTTATTCATAGCACTCCAGATGGGACTTCTTGAAAATACTTTATTTTTTTCCTTTTGACTATCACTACTTATGTATTATATATAACTATTACTAAGCTTATGTCCGACACTGGTCGGGCCTAATTATATTTTTAGATTTAAGATTTGAATACTTATTGTTAGTTCATATATGAAGATACAATAAATAAAAAAATCATGCATTAAAAAAAAAAAAAAAAAAAAATTTTTTTTAATAGAAGAAAGAATATTTTGTTTTCCCTTTTTCCAGCATAGCTTACAAGGACTGATAACTTTCCACTACCAATATTTAGCAAAGCAACAACAAAACCTTAAAATAGTAAATTCTAAAATCTGCAACACAAGTAATGCAACAATAACAAAAAAAGGAAAAAATACTATAAAAGTAAGAAACTAAGTTTTTTAAGGTATAAAGTGGCCTTAAAGAGGTAAATATGGCACCTAGATACGTTCAGATTATATTGATGTGTTCACAGAATTTGTCCAGCTTTACCGTAGATACAATTTTCCCAAATATTGTTAGCAAAAAATTAGAAGTGGCTGCAAGTTATTCTGGAAAAAGTGAAACAAATTTTTTCCTTAATTTTTGCAAAAAAAAAATGCAAGAAATAATTTTTTTGGCATAAGATGTAACAAGATTTAGAGGGATTTACTACCCTCATGTAGGGTTATCGAACCTATACTGTCCAGTCCGTATGTTTTTCAAAAAGTCTTAATTTGTTGCATAACGTTATTATACATTAGCGGAATTCCGTGTATGATGCAAATTGTTTTGCGTAAGAGTAAATGCATAATATCGTTGCTTTTCTTTAAAATCCAACAACAATATACCCACACAAACCAAAAAAAAAACTACGATATTTTGCATTTGCACTTACGCCAGACAATCTGCATCAAACATCGAATACCGCCATTAATTTACAGTGTGCAACCATCGTTTGCTATTTACTCATTTTCATAACTGCAATATAACCCCTCTCAGTCATGACAAAATACGTTTCTTCTCCGTTCATAACAAATTTTTTATTATTATTTTTTAAATAAATAAATATAGTTTTCAATTTGACAAAAATCTCACCTTACTATGTTGAAAGCTCAAAAAAGCTTTTTAAGCTTTTTCTTGTCATATGAACATTAGAATACCATCACAATTTTATTTAAAAATATATAACAAGAAACTTGACAAAATTGTATGACAAAAAAATTTTTCACAATTTATTAGAATACGGGTATAATATTAGCATTAGTATCGATAATGAATTTATTTCTGATTTATGATCAATGATTTTTTTAAATTGGTAATTACGTTAGCATTGGGTTTTTCCATTTTGGATTCTGTTTTATCCATATTTACAAATTTATATATTTTACTAAATTATTGGTGCTTATTATTTTCTTTTCCTATGCGTTCTGACCACCTGATTGCACGAACTGTCATTTCTTCTACATGAGTATTGTTTAAAATATCGTTTAGGACACCTGGTATTCCTATTATTTTCCAAATCTGTGCTAAAAATTCTATTCTTTTTCGTATTGGTAGCTTTTTTTCTTCATAAATTGCTTTAGTTTTATACATTATAAAGGACCGTACAAAAGTCAAAATACCTCATAAATTTTATTTACCTATTTATTACTATTTAATGTTCCGTTAATGTATATGTATCAATAATTTCAAAAATTGTGTTAAAAAAAATTTTAATTTCACTTTATTTTATTTATCTATCTAGCCAATTTATTTATTTTTTCATAGTATATGCGCTTTCTTTAGTTGATAAATTTTGCTGGCACTTTCTATCTTCCTTGGTATATATATGTAAGTATATTTATATTGCTGGATCTTTATTTGTTTTTGTTGCTCGGAATACATTTGCTGATTGATAATGAATGTTGTTGGGCTGCTGGTATACAACATTCAGAAAATATGTTGCTGCTGCACTTGATATTGCTGCTGATGATAACAAGTCCTTTTTTCAAGAGGCAATAAAATAAATAATTAATATTTATTTTATTGCCTCTTGGCCAGGCGGACATCTTTCTTCCTCTGGCAGAGCGTTTTGGTTGGTCTGCCAGGACCCATAAATATTTTAGGAAGTCTTCACTCTTTATTTGCGCTCTAAGGTTGCAAATTGTAAATATTTTTTGTTTGTTTTCTTTAAGACTGTCAGGATCGCCATGTAATAATTAATAACTTTCCTAAGGTTCTACCTGCCCGAGTGTGCCGGCGCTAATTAACGCCACTGTCTCCAAATGGTTTAAGGCAGATGAATGCCCTTGTTAAAGCAGATGAATGCTTTAATTTTAAATGAAGTAAACTATTTCTTTTTCTTTTAATTAGAGCTCAGCGAGGAGCTCCCAAGAAAGTTGTTTATTCATTATTTTAAATACAAAATTGTATTGGCTTATATACTACTTATGAGAATAATATTTAACCTATCTTAACATAAGAGAGAAAAGAAAAGGTATATGCTTAATAGGCAAATTGTTCTTTTTAGTTTCTCACGGTAGGCGTGCGGGGTGTGTCTCATAAGAAATTTGAAAGAAAACATAGATTCTGTATTGTTTACATTTATATATATAGCCCAGACGTGGGTAAATAAAGAAGAGTCCTTTTTGGGACAATGTTTCTGGGCCTTCCCGAAGTAATACAGTCCCGGGAAGGCAATTACCAGATAGGGAGGAGGGAATGTTTTAGTGGAATCACCACACGACGCAGTTGACGACGGTCACTGTATGTTCGAAGGCATTTTTAACCCTACCTCAACGTCAAAAAAAATATTTATATATGTATATAAACTCATGTGGTTATTAAATATGATTTATTCAAGTGCTTTATGCTGCGGCGTTTGATCACACTTGTGAGTGTCAAATAGCAGTTGTACAAAATACATATCCACGTTGCAGTCTGTCAATGCATTTATCTTACACTTCATGCAGCGGTATTTGCCCGATTTCATGAGTGTCAAATGTCCAGTGCACAAAAATACTTTCAATGCAATTGGATGTTATGTATGTTGCGGTCAAGTTGACTTTAAATGTTTACTATACAATGTTGGTCGTAGTGATAGTTAGAAGACGCTACAAAACTACAAAAAATGTTAATGATCGTCATTAAATAACATTTGAAAATGATACAAAGCACAAATTTCTATAAAAAATTTAATGGATTTGTACAAACTAATATTTTTAGCCATTTATTTAAATTTGGTTTGGATTTATGCATTTATTTATTTAATTTGTTTGGAAAAATATTCGTATTCGTATTCGCCTGATACGAATATCTAAAAATTGCCGAATATTCGACAATTCGAATACGAATATTCGTGCATCACTAATACATAGATATATTTAAGTATTGAATTCAGCAAATATTTATTAATTTATTAGAAATAAAAATTGTTAAACTGAAAGATATGTATATGAAATCATATTAAAATAAGTATATATAATAATTAAATATAAATTTAGAAAGTGTTTGGCAATCAACCCATTCGTACTTTGGCCTTAAGACATTGTACTAAGTTCAACATTTCATGTAAAATGCTACCAAAATATATATTAAGAAAAATTGGAATGAATTGTTCATGAAAAAATTTTGCAGAAGTTCATCTTTGAAAAACATGAAATATAGCTTCAACTTTTTAAGTTTTCATGCGAAATAATATGAGTGGCACTTGTTTCGCAAAAAATTTACAACAAAGAAGGATTAGTTAATATTTTTGCATTTAAAATTTTTTGTACGAAGTTGTGAATGGTGCTTACCATTTTTCAAAAGTTTGAATAGACTAGTCTCAAGAAAAAAATATTTTCGCTCAAATCAAACAACTTTCAAAAACTGAAAAATATTTCCAATATTTTTGTCTTTAGTATTCGCTTTAACACATTGGCTGCCAAAGCCTTTTTAGAATTTTTATCGTTCAGTAATAATGTCATTTAACAATTTTGGTCACCTGAGGCCAACAACTTATTTTTGTTTTTTTTTTTTGTTTCAGAATGAATTAATTTTTATTACCCAAAAAATACAATTAAAAATACACAGTGGCCATAGGAAATATACCAAAATGATCACCACAGGCCAGAGAATCCAAATTCCATGTAAAGTTTCATATTAAAATGTACGAAAATGTGCGCGCGGCCTTAAGGTAACATTTAGGTGTCGCACGAAAATGTGCGACGTGGCCTCGGGGTAACATTTAGGTGTCGCATGAAAATGTGCGACGTGGCAACCAACGTGTTAAATAAATATTCGCGAATGCAAATCCAATGTAAATAGCAAAAGTAAGCGAATAATTTGCGAATGCGAACATTGGTTACATCCCTAGTATAAGTATGACAAATCGCAATAATAATGTTTGTATATATTGAGTTTGTTTGACAGACGGTCACAAAAGAAAAAGAAATGGTCTTGCGTTGTGCAAACTATGCAACGTTTAAAATTGTGTCACCAATGCTTAACGTGACCATTTTTTTTAACTCAAACCGGGACACCGTAAAATAATTTTTACCCAGTTTTTTTTATCAAAACAGCATTTTTCAGTAGACCTTCCTGTACTACCAGTTTCGAACTCTTGAAGTGACGAACAAGAAATATAAATTTAAAACAAGTTGCATTTATTAAATTAAACGCATTTCACAGTATTGGAAGAAAAAAGTTGTTGTTAAAACAAATTTATTTGAATTAAAATCATATTTTAATCTCAAAGATCTTTTACTTTTTAAAGAATTAAAAAAATCTCTTCATAGCATACATCTTCCTTTTAACATGTAAGGGAAGAACTAGGTTTAGGTGATACAACCTTTGTAAGGTAAAACAAATCTTGGAGTAGACTTTATCAATATGTTCATCAAACGATAATCTACTGTCAAGAATCACACCAAGACATTTTATATTCTCAACAAGTTCCATAGAAACATCTAGTATTCTTAAATCCAAGTGGAGGCTAGCCGATCTGTTTAAGCCAAAAATTACAGCTTTGGTTTTGTGTGGATTTATTTTAAGTCTATTTGCCTGCATCCAATTTTCCACTACAGCGAGTTCAAAGTTGATAGTAGTTTGTAAAGCATCAGAAAATTGATACTCTCCAGACCATTATAAGTGGATATTATCTGCAAACGCAAATAATCTTCCAAAGCTCAATTCATCAAAAAGATAATTTAGAAACAATGTAAATAAAAGAGGACCAATAACCGAACCCTGTGGAACCCCTGACCTGACTAGTTTAACTCCCGAGCTCAAACCATTAATGGAAACAAATTGTTCACGACATGTAAAGTAAGACCATAATAACCGACAAGACGAAATAGAGAAGCCAAATTTAGAGTTGAGTTTTTTAATCAATAAAGTATGATCAACCTGACCAAATGCCTTTCATAAATCAAGAGAAACTAGTACAGACAGTTTGCCCAAATTGAAATTTCCTCTAATGAAATCAGTAAGTCCAGTCAAAAGAAGTCCTGTATTATAGCCACTACGAAAACCATATTGACATACATTTAGGAATCGTTTATTTTCAATCCAATTTGTGTCCTGACCCTTTATAATAGTTTCAACACCCTTTGATAGTGCAGGTGAAATTCTGATCGGTCTCACATTTGAAGAAGTGAGTATACAATTTATAAAATAAAGAAGATGTCTGTGAATATAAGGAAAAATTATCTTAAGAAATTTTATTGAAATACTATCAACACCATCCGATGCAGACTTCATGCCAGATAAGGCCAAAACAAGATCCGACTGCGATATGTTCGAAAAAGAGAAACCATCGATGGAATTTTTAAGTAATGAGAAATTCAAAGTTTCGTTAATTGAATGTAACTGGCTGTTTATAAAATGATCATTTAATGCATCAGCATCGATATCTGGGTTAACATAATTGTTTTCAGAAACACCAGCATTATGTAGGGTCTTCCACATTTGTTTTGTATCACCAGAGCGGAATATACGGGCACTATATCTCCTTTTAAATTTTCTTATCTTTGTCTTAGTGATGTTGCGAAGCCTGCAATATATAGTCCAATTTCTGTGACATATATCAGCATAAAAGGCTTTTAAGGCTAAGTTAGAGATCTGTGATAAATTATGTCATTGTTAAATTTCGCTCGGAGTGAGCTATCGTTACGCACAAGTTCTCTGAGAGGAACAAAATTCAAAAGAGTGTGTAAGAGGTTATTAAGAAACAAGAGTTGTACGTCTGTATTACCAGACGAATATAGTTCAGAAAAGCCAGTTTGAGCTAAATGTAACTCAATGGCCGCTAAATCAGTCTTGGAATAATCTCTTAAAAATATTGGATTTGATGCAGTATTAAGACGAATATTGAAAGCACAAACAAGTGAATGATGGGAAATCAAATTAATTTGAAACTGAACACATGTACTGACTATCATACTGTCACTGAGTAGAAAGAAGTCAAGTAAGTACACGGATTGATGAAACAAGTCAACATGGCACAGTGGCGTGAATTAAAAAAAAAGTGGTAAAAAGTCCGCAACTTTTGAACTAGTTAACCGATTTCGATGAAACCAACTGTTTTGGAAAGTAGAAGTGTTGAAATTTTTAGAAAGCATATTTTGAGGCACCCTGTTGTAAGACAGGGTAGCTCCAAACAGCCTCAAAGTTGGAAAGTGCGGGTATCGAAATTCTTTCGGAGCTTGTAACTTTTGTAAATAGGGACCGATTTCAATAATTTTTTCAGCGGGACAATCTACGTTAAGAAATAAAAATAAAACATGCTAAGAGTACCATTTTATCTCTTTCAGTTTCCAAGTTATTTGACTTGAAAAGTTTATTTTTTAATTTTTGGCCTTGACTTTTTATTCGTTAGTACATAACTTCTTTATTACTTGGCAAAAATCAGTATGTTTTAATGTTTTTGAAAGAAAACTCCATTACAATTCATATAAAAAAAATTTTTTTTGATATCTCAAAAATTGTAGCAAGGAATAATTTTGCAATTTGGATTTTTAAAAATTATGAAAAAATTTGGTATATTTTGTGAAAAAAGTATTCTTAATTTTTTTGGAATATTTTAAAAAATTATTAAGTATTTGATAAAAACTTTGATTGTTTCTGAGAAAGGAGACATTGAGAAAGGCTGTGAAATAAATTAGGGAGATTGTTGTTGGTGCACTCTACATTCAGCATTGGTCGAAAACTAGCAATTTTTTTTTCAAAAAATCCGATTTTCGGATGTGGCAAAAAAATTGCACGGTCGTTTTTGTAAATTTTTTGGTTTTTTATTATTAATAAATTTGTTGAAGTAACCTGTAAGAAACTTTTGACATCCTACACATAAATGTAGGCAGGAGAGGAGATTTTCTAAAAATTCTAAAATTTTTCTAACACAATTTTTCCCAATAAGAAAAAAGTATTAAAAAATTATAAATTGGGAATCATTTTAATTTTTATCAATAGTATAAATTTAGCTTTGCAAACTGAAAAAAGAATTATTCTCCTACCTTCAATACTTTTTGAAATATTCGAAATCTAATTTTGATTAAAAATTTTAATTTTCTACATTTTTTATTTTTGTCT
Source organism: Tachina lurida (assembly GCA_944452675.1). Lineage (NCBI taxonomy): Eukaryota > Metazoa > Arthropoda > Insecta > Diptera > Tachinidae > Tachina > Tachina lurida. Next base: position 55,756,668 of record OX101755.1, on the reverse strand, counting down.
AAATTATTGATCTTATTTTCTTTACTGCAAATGTTTCTTAATTTTTTCTATGTTATTACAATAGTAGATATAATTGTCTATTCAACGGTATATAATATGTACTCCTTTGCCATTATATGAGTCTTAAAATGTATACACAAATATAACACCTCAGGTAACAATTTACGTGTTTTATCTGATACTCAAACAAACCCACATTTTTTATGAACTCTTGAAGCTGTTATTAAATACTTTCTTTACTTAAATACAATAAAATATAAGAATTTATATACACACAGTATATTTATATACCCACAAGGACAAAGGTACCTGCGCGCACATCTCCAATATGGGTATGGTTTTACTTGATATTTGTATCGGTTTTGTATTCGTAGCTTGTAAAATAGCTATATATTTAAGCTGCGATGAATTTAATGTCATTATTTCAGTTATAGCTATCATGGAGATAACAATTAAAAATAAATCGCTCTGCAAATTAATGTGGGAAAATCTCACTGATGGTACTACTCGGTTGGACAAGGTAGACCAAATGATGTACATAATATCTACTACATATGGTTTATCTGTAAACACCGATTTATCGAAAAAACTTGAAAATTTTTTTAAATTATATGAAAAGAAGATACGTGAATGCAATAAATCAATTTCTAAATTTCAGAATAAAAATCAGGATTGGTTAGATATGGGACTATCTACGGAAATATACCCAAAGAAGTTTGGTCGGCCAAATAAAGATTACGATAACGTTCAACGCAGGAGCAAAAGGATTAAACAAGAAGACTTGATAAATACGTATTCGGAAAATGAAATCAAAGATTCATTCAAATTGATTTTAGCAAAGACTCAACTTAAAGAAGCAGGCAAAATCGTAGATGTGCTACCAGTTGCGTCTCCAAAAAGATTAAGACGGATGGTGGAAAGCATTCCAACGCCAAAATATAGTAAACATTTTACGGTGGAAGATGCACTAGCACTCATTCTTAATTTGGGCCTTTCAAGAAATAAATACGATATCTTAAGAAAGGTGCTTAAAGAAAAAAGTGGGCCTTTGCCATCAAGTACATTGTTGTTAAAAAGAAAATCGGAAATTTTGCCACATCCGATAACAGTGGATAGCCGAAGTGCAGTCATTAGTTTGTCAGACCTTCTTCATAATACAGCATCAAGACTCATCGCTACTTTTGACGAAAGAGACTTAGATACATGTAATAATTCTGAACTAACACTAATATACAAATGGGGATGTGATGGATCATCTGGATTTTCAGAATATAGACAGCCCAGTGAATACGATAATGACTTTTCCAAAGTTTTAATGGCATCGTTAGTACCATTAAGGCTTCGACTACATAATGAAATGCCTTCAACAAGTAAAAATGCATTTAAAGATGTGTGGGTAAATACTACTCCAGGCTCAAAGTTTTTATGCCGACCAATACGTTTTGAATACATCAAGGAAAACAAAGAAACAACTCAAAATCTGGTTGATGGTATAAAACATGAAATTTCTAATATGGAACCCATTGACGTTCATATATTAGGACGAGTAATAACAGTATCTTTTAGACCTTATTTAACAATGATAGATGGAAAAGTTGCAAATGCAATAACCGATACAAAATCGTATTTGATTTGTAATATATGCGGAAAGAAAAATTCCGATTTTAAGGACATTGAGAATTATACTCCAACTAATGAAGATGCCCTTAAGCTTGGAATATCACCACTTCATGCTCGGATTCGATTCATGGAGTACATTTTACACCTATCTTACGACAATAAATATCGCAGTGTACCAGAACTTCAGAACGTTCCAGTTGCGAATAATTCTGCTTTAAAACAGATACGGTTGGAAGAAAAGAAAAGAATTCAAGATGAGTTTATGAAACGTGGCTTAATCATTGACAAACCTTTATATGGCTATGGAAACTCCAATAATGGCAACACTGCCAGGCGATTTTTTGATGACCCTGAAACCACATCTTCTATAACTGGTATTAGCTTTAATCTCATAAGACGTTTCAAAATAATACTGGCCGTCATAAAGCAAAAAGTTAATTAATAAGGACAAATTTGAAAAATATGCAAAAGACACCCTGATCTATATATAAATAGGCAAGTGAAAAAAGTTAAGAACCATTTTAACTGACTTAAACTCAACGTATTCAGTAGTAGTGAATTGCCATTCCGGGCGCCGATTAAAATTGTGAAATTTGGGTAATTAAAATTTGAAATTTGAGAATTTCAGTACAAAATTTTAAAATTTGGGTAATTAAAATTTTAAAATTTTAAAATTCTTGGAAATTTGTGAAATTTGATACCTTGAGTTTTCGGCGGCACGCTTTGATGTTTTTTTGTTTACATTAGGAATTTTTTGTTTGCATTAAGAGTTTTTTGTTTACATTAACCCTTGGGGGAACGGGTGATTTTTTTGGGGGTTACATTAATTGTGTGAACGGGTGATTTTGTTTTTTGTGGGAATACGTTAAGTGGGTTCATAGGTTGGAGGTTTTTCTTTTTGTAAAGTATGTATGTATATGCCGACGGGAAAATCATGAAAATGATTTTTTCTAGTACCAACGGGAAAATCATGAAATGATTTTTCCTAATACTAATGGGGGGGGTGTGAAATAGTGAAAATTAATTTTTCCTAATGCAGACGGCAATACATGATTATTTTTCCTAATGCCTACGGCAATGCATGAATATTATTTTTTCAAATGCCGACGGCAAAACATGATTATTATTTTTTCAAATGCCGACGGGAAAATGATTTTTCATAATTCCGACGGGAAAAACATAAAAGTTATTTCTAATGCTAATATAGGAGTTTAAGGCTGACCGTGATTTGGGTGGGTGGGGTTGTTGTCGTAATATATAACTGAGGGAGTTTATAGATGTGTCTGTCTGTCTGTCTGTTTGTCCGTCCGTCTGTCTGTTGTGCTAGGCTGAGATTGGCCGGGAGAGCGTGGTGTAGTAGAGGTAGATGGATTGAGTGTATACCTGTCTGTTGGAATTTGTGTGAGGGTTTGATTGACAGGGGGCGGGGTGTAGTTGAGGTAGATCGACTGCGTGTATGCAGGTGTTGCAAGTCTGTAAGAATTAAAGGCTTATAGTGATTTGGGGTAGGTGAGGATGTTGTTGTACGAGTAGTATGCATCCATGGGAATTTGTGGATGTGTCTGTCCGGGGGAATTTAAGCGAGGCTGTTATTGGGAGGGGGTGTGGTGTAGTTGAGGTTGATCGACTGCGTGTATGTATGTCTATATGTTTGTAGGAGCTTAAGGCTGATCGTGATTTAAGAGAGGTGAGGTTGGTGTAGTAATATGTCTGTGTGTATGTATGTCTGTGAAAATTTAAGGCTGATCATGATTTAGGGTAGGTGAGGTTGGTGTAGTAATATGTCTATGTGTATGTACATATGTTTATAGGAGTTTAGTGATTTGAGGATAGGTGAGGGTGTTGTCGTACGAGTGATATGTATGCGTGAGAATCTGTATGCATGTTCGTAGGAGTTTAAGGCTGATCGTGATTTGTGTTGTTGTCAGTGTTGTTTGTAGGAATGACCGTGAGAATTTTTGTATGTATATCTGTAGGAATTTAAGGTTGGCCGTGTTTTGTGAGGGGTGGTGTGTTGTTGAAATAATCTGAATTTTTCTTAGATGAAATCTGGTATATGTGTGTGTGTGTGCGTGTGTGTGCGTATGATTTTCTCACGCTAGTAGTTTTATGTACGTAGAAATAAATTGTATTCAATATCGAGATTTGGTTCTATAAAATATTTTCATATATCTGATACATATACATAAGTATATTTTCATACTCAAGGTTGCTGGGTATTTTGTCATGCTTAAAATTGTCTAGCTTTAAAGTCTGCCTGCGAGAAATTTGTTTATATTACAGATTTTGTTTATTTAACTACGTCCGGCTTCTTTCGCTGAACTTCTTTTCATACGATCATGGGAATTTATAGTTTCTCTGTCCATAATAAGGTCGTTTAGCTTGGGCATGTGCTCTGACTGAATGGTTTGCGTTGTTCATATATTTTTATGATGTAGATATGTAAGTGTGATTGTCAAGATCTAATAAATACTTGAGTATTGATAAGAAATTTGATATTATGTGTACATACATATCTATAAATTGATTTTATGTGTGTATGTACGTATGTACATACAAATAAGTGTTGGGCTCCGCGCTTGAATGTCATGTGCGATCTTTTGTTGATGTTGTAAATATTCGCCGGGTCTTTTATGTATAGATGTCAAATATCTTCATAGTTTTTTTTTTATTTGAAATTAAAAAACGTTGATTTAATTTTTATCTGTATTTACTTCAAAATTTGTAAGGATTTTCTGTTTTAAGTAAAACTGAGTACCTTAAGATACATACTTTAGAATAATAGTAACTATAATAGAAAAATTTCATATATTTAATTTACATTTGATTAAAGTTGATGCAGCTTATCTTCATTCTTAGAAATATTTTGATATAAAATTTTTTCCAGCCGTAGGCTTTTTTCATCACCTTTTACATTTATTTTAGAACATCTTGCATTGCCTTTTATACATTTATAAACATTTTTAAATGAAACTGATCCAGCAGTCCAGCTTATGTAATGATAGTTTTTTGTTAGCCAGCTTGCTTCTTTTTTTTATTTTTTATTGATTATTGAGTTTTATAATGAAATTATTATATTCGTAATTGTTGAAAATAATCGCTACTTCTTTTGCGATGAAATCATTTGAATTACTTTTGAAACCTTGTACGTATATAAAAATTATGTTGTTTTCCATATTACTCAATTTATAAGACTTTTCGAACTTGTCCTTTGATGGGTACATATTCTATTATACGATCATGAATAAGAATACAGTAAGCTGATTTCTTTGCTTACTATTTCAAATTAAAATTTTATTCAATTGCCCCGCTATTGAATAAAAGGAGCTTTTATCTTAAACTCTGGTACAGGTAGAAACGCATGAGATTCTTTCATATACTACCTTTGTTGGAATCTTAGATACATATAATAACTATATAGAATTGCATTACGTTTATTTTTAAATTTTATGTTAGGATTATCATCATATGGATATGAGACTGAACTTAAATGTACTTTTAAATTAGTTAATTCATAATGAACAATCTTATTTTCTTCCTGAATAGCGAACAACAGAAAACGAAGTCGTTTTCTTACAATTTCGGTCTAACCTCTCAACTGGTCCTCTAGTATACAATATGACTTTGTATGCCAGCATTTCTGTCTCCTCTTTGTCAGCGTTAGGGATAATTAAATTTTAAACTTTTTATTCTTCAAATTGTGTTACTTCATACTGATAATATGTTTAAGTACATTAATAATGTACGAGTATATGTTTATTTTATGACGGGTGAGCGCCTATGGCTTTTATTTGATGTTCTGGATGAAGTGATTTTTTTTTCTCATTTTATTAAAGTTTAGCGTATTGCGTATATATTTCTAATATATTTAAGTGAGCTTTTTGTATCTGTCAGACAGAGTGAACGTATCAGTTGGTCAGTCAGTCTTTCTTTTTATTAATTTTTTCTTCTAATGTGTCACTACTATTTTTTCAGATTTTACTACTTGAAATAGAAAATATTTATATAAGTTTAAAAGTATTAATATATACATACATATAGGTAAATATATGTATGTACGTAGAAATTAGTTCATATACAAAGAAATACATCTTTAATAATCAACTATTCTAGAAAATCTATCTAAAATAACACATTTACCTCCATCATCAATTCACCATCAGTGTTTTCATAAAGTGTTAGAAATATTGGAATATCTATGTTTGGGAGAATTTTTACTTCAAGTGTTTCTATATAAGATTTGGTGTTTGACCCCTTGACGTTATTGTGGTTAACGTAGACTGCGTTGTATCGCATTCAGATGTAATCATTTCTCACTTAGAAAAGGTCCTCATCACCATCAATCATACTTGTATACAATTCATTCATGAGTGGAGTTGATCGAGATACAATTGCTGTCTACAAATTAATGATTAGAAAATAGCTTTCTCATCACCTTCTAACAAGTTTAATATTTTGCTAGCATGCATGCTTTAGCATGCTTCTATCGATAGTGACGCGAGAGTCCGACATTTAGTGCTGTTTTAATTAAAAATCTATAATATTAGAGTTACGAATTCACTCTTTTGAATTTTTAACAAAGTAGATACATATCTATTTCATTTGCCACAAAGTCTTAAAATTTCTTTCCTTATAAAAGTATGACGTGAGGAATTTTTTTAAATTATACATGCTTCGACATGCTTCCAATTTTTTTTTCGGAAAATTTATTTCATATTCATACAGATACAGATATAATTTATGCATGCTTCAGCATGATTCTAGTTGAAGTCTGTATTTATTTAGTAAGTTTGTCTGATACCCATTCATACACATGTACATTGTTAAAGATTGGATATCAAAGTACAGAGTGAATATCTATTATAATAACCATATTCACATTTTAAAATTTTGTGTGCTAGAGCTTTCGAAATGGAAAATGTACACCTTTTACTATAAAAAGTGATATTATGATGTGTTTCTGAATATTTTGAACTCTTAAGTTTTCACAATATTTCATACAGACCATCAAGTTTAGAGAATTGTAGTATATTAAACTATTTATCTTCCCTGAGACCTAACATTCCGAATCAATCCTTCAAAAAACCAATACAGATTAGATTTTTCCTTTTTAATTTTATTTATATTTTCATTGAATTTCAACGTTTTGTACCTCTTCAAATTACTGTATACTGTATTTTGCACCTTTTTCTCATTCGTTGAGTTAACTTTAATCGCAAATATTTTAATGATGAGATGAACTTTTCTATTGTAGGCATTAAGTAAATCTTTGTGTATATCAATCCACTTATATGAACCATTATAGCTAAATTCTTAACACATAATTCCTTTTAATGATCTATTTATTTATTCTACTATTGATGCTTTCATATTATGAAATTTTTAATCCTCTGTTTATGCATGAATTTTGCAGTGTTCATTAAAAATTCTTTACCAACATCTATTTGTATTTTTTTGTTTTGATACTCATATCATTGCAAAAATATTTTCCATTACCTTGGTTTTTTTCGAGTGCAGCTTTTATTTTCAACGATACTCACCATATAAATTTTGAGAATGTGTCAGTTACAGTCAGCAAAAATCAATAATTTCTATTTTCTCTAGAATAGCTACCAAGTTCACCTAAATCAGCTCCACAAAAGATCATCTATTCCATTCATTACATCACTACAATACACAAACAATTTTATAAATTTATTATGGATTACGTTTACTAAATTTCTTTTTAAGTACATTGAGTTGTTTTACAGATTTTTGGCGAGTGTTGTGATCTACTTGATACATTTTCAGCTATTTATACTAAAATGTAGTTAATTTTCCAATCTATAAATTTTATCGCTCAGCTGTTCAATTTGTTTGTAAAAGATGATTTAATTTTTAGAATGTCTTTTTCAATTTTACTGAATCTTTAGTTTGTATCTAATTCATTTCTTCCTTCTAAGACTAATAAGTCAATATAAGTATCTTCGGTGTTGGAAGGCTGTGGGTAAAAATCATCTTCTTCATCATCATAATCATTCACAGTATTAGCATCATTAAATAAGATAGTAGTATCAAATATTGATCCTTTTGAAAGTTTCTTTAACTTCTCTCTATCTTGACTGATGGTTTCTGAGACTTAAATACTTGTACTATTTTCAGATTCTATATTGTTTTTACTTTGTTCTTTCTTGTGTATTCTGTCAATATTTTTAGAACTATTCATGAATTCTTTGAGAGGTTCTGTTATAGGATCAAATATATCTCTTAGGTCTTTACGTGTATCTATTTCACCAGTTTTTATACTACGAAGCTTTTTCTTCAAGACATTTCTTGTCAAAACCAACTATTTTAAAATTTTCTGGTCAGTCAGTCTCTCTTTTTATTTTATTAATTTTTTCTTCTAATGTGTCACTACTATTTTTTCAGATTTTACTACTTGAAATAGAAAATATTTATATAAGTTTAAAAGTATTAATATATACATACATATAGGTAAATATATGTATGTACGTAGAAATTAGTTCATATACAAAGAAATACATCTTTAATAATCAACTATTCTAGAAAATCTATCTAAAATAACACATTTACCTCCATCATCAATTCACCATCAGTGTTTTCATAAAGTGTTAGAAATATTGGAATATCTATGTTTGGGAGAATTTTTACTTCAAGTGTTTCTATATAAGATTTGGTGTTTGACCCCTTGACGTTATTGTGGTTAACGTAGACTGCGTTGTATCGCATTCAGATGTAATCATTTCTCACTTAGAAAAGGTCCTCATCACCATCAATCATACTTGTATACAATTCATTCATGAGTGGAGTTGATCGAGATACAATTGCTGTCTACAAATTAATGATTAGAAAATAGCTTTCTCATCACCTTCTAACAAGTTTAATATTTTGCTAGCATGCATGCTTTAGCATGCTTCTATCGATAGTGACGCGAGAGTCCGACATTTAGTGCTGTTTTAATTAAAAATCTATAATATTAGAGTTACGAATTCACTCTTTTGAATTTTTAACAAAGTAGATACATATCTATTTCATTTGCCACAAAGTCTTAAAATTTCTTTCCTTATAAAAGTATGACGTGAGGAATTTTTTTAAATTATACATGCTTCGACATGCTTCCAATTTTTTTTTCGGAAAATTTATTTCATATTCATACAGATACAGATATAATTTATGCATGCTTCAGCATGATTCTAGTTGAAGTCTGTATTTATTTAGTAAGTTTGTCTGATACCCATTCATACACATGTACATTGTTAAAGATTGGATATCAAAGTACAGAGTGAATATCTATTATAATAACCATATTCACATTTTAAAATTTTGTGTGCTAGAGCTTTCGAAATGGAAAATGTACACCTTTTACTATAAAAAGTGATATTATGATGTGTTTCTGAATATTTTGAACTCTTAAGTTTTCACAATATTTCATACAGACCATCAAGTTTAGAGAATTGTAGTATATTAAACTATTTATCTTCCCTGAGACCTAACATTCCGAATCAATCCTTCAAAAAACCAATACAGATTAGATTTTTCCTTTTTAATTTTATTTATATTTTCATTGAATTTCAACGTTTTGTACCTCTTCAAATTACTGTATACTGTATTTTGCACCTTTTTCTCATTCGTTGAGTTAACTTTAATCGCAAATATTTTAATGATGAGATGAACTTTTCTATTGTAGGCATTAAGTAAATCTTTGTGTATATCAATCCACTTATATGAACCATTATAGCTAAATTCTTAACACATAATTCCTTTTAATGATCTATTTATTTATTCTACTATTGATGCTTTCATATTATGAAATTTTTAATCCTCTGTTTATGCATGAATTTTGCAGTGTTCATTAAAAATTCTTTACCAACATCTATTTGTATTTTTTTGTTTTGATACTCATATCATTGCAAAAATATTTTCCATTACCTTGGTTTTTTTCGAGTGCAGCTTTTATTTTCAACGATACTCACCATATAAATTTTGAGAATGTGTCAGTTACAGTCAGCAAAAATCAATAATTTCTATTTTCTCTAGAATAGCTACCAAGTTCACCTAAATCAGCTCCACAAAAGATCATCTATTCCATTCATTACATCACTACAATACACAAACAATTTTATAAATTTATTATGGATTACGTTTACTAAATTTCTTTTTAAGTACATTGAGTTGTTTTACAGATTTTTGGCGAGTGTTGTGATCTACTTGATACATTTTCAGCTATTTATACTAAAATGTAGTTAATTTTCCAATCTATAAATTTTATCGCTCAGCTGTTCAATTTGTTTGTAAAAGATGATTTAATTTTTAGAATGTATTTTTCAATTTTACTGAATCTTTAGTTTGTATCTAATTCATTTCTTCCTTCTAAGACTAATAAGTCAATATAAGTATCTTCGGTGTTGGAAGGCTGTGGGTAAAAATCATCTTCTTCATCATCATAATCATTCACAGTATTAGCATCATTAAATAAGATAGTAGTATCAAATATTGATCCTTTTGAAAGTTTCTTTAACTTCTCTCTATCTTGACTGATGGTTTCTGAGACTTAAATACTTGTACTATTTTCAGATTCTATATTGTTTTTACTTTGTTCTTTCTTGTGTATTCTGTCAATATTTTTAGAACTATTCATGAATTCTTTGAGAGGTTCTGTTATAGGATCAAATATATCTCTTAGGTCTTTACGTGTATCTATTTCACCAGTTTTTATACTACGAAGCTTTTTCTTCAAGACATTTCTTGTCAAAACCAACTATTTTAAAATTTTCTCATCCATGTTTAATAATACCATATAAGAGGTATCAGCTATTAGATCAGGTATCACCTATTAGATCAGGTATCAGCTATCAGATCAGCTTATCAGGAGCTGCTCTGGTTTTCAGATCAGCTTATCAGGAGCTGGTCTGGTTTTCAGATCAGCTTATCAGGAGCTGGTCTGGTTTTCAGATCAGCTTATCAGGAGCTGGTCTGGTTTTCAGATCAGCTTATCAGGATCTGATCTGGTTTTCAGATCAGCTTATCAGGAGCTGGTCTGGTTTTCAGATCAGCTTATCAGGACCTGGTCTGGTTTTCAGATCAGCATATCAGGAGTTGGTCTAGTTTTCAGATCAGGCTGTCAGGCAGCTGATCTGTAAAACAGATCAGGTTATGAGGAGCTGTTCAGATTTTCAGATCAGATTATCTGTTTCAAATTGGGTCATCAGTTTACAAGTAGCTGGACATTTATAACATTTAGATGAATGAAGTTTAAGGCCAGATAAAATGCGAAAAACTATACTGTTATGTACTCAAATTGTTTTCTATAACGATCATCACTTAATTCAGTATCTTTCCTTATAATCAAAAATTAAATATTTTTAATTCCAACACGATTTATATTTTTCTCATATTACTTAAACATTCTAACTACATTATGATTATTTCCTATCAAATATTTGGTGATTCTAGTATAAGTTTGACATTAGTAGAATGCATCAACATTCTTATCTTACCCCATCCAAAAATATGCTTCTCACAACATGGTTAAATACCATATTGGTATTACTTCTAGCTTTCTTATAAGAAATAACAGATTCATTATCTGTAAATGTGTAATACTCATGTCTTTCATTAATGAAATAAATTTCTAAAGGTATTTAGGTTGTTAGAGAGATTTTGAGTTTAAATATGAAGATGTTTTCAAGTTTTAGTCCATTAGAACTGTCTAGCCAACCAATCATAATATTATTATTTTTTTATTTATTTTTATTTATTTTTTTTTTACCAATTTAACAGACCAACTATTCTTGCACGAATAGAAATTGATAGAAGGGAACTATGATTTATTTTTGAGCTAACGTTTGATGACTCATCAAAATTTCGTACCAAGGTATTTTTATGTTGTTTTGACTATGAGTATGGGTCAATATTTATGAAATACCTTTCCTAAATATTGGTGCATGCACATAGTCAAAACAAAGTATGCTTTAAGTGTTTAAAACCAGTATTACCATAAAAATTGTGGTTTTAAACTCTTAAAATATACTTTGTTTTACTAACCCCATTTTGTAAATAAATGCATTTCATAAATATTGAAGCATACTCAGAGTCAAAATATCATTAGTTTTGACTATGAGTATTCGGCAATATTTATGAAATGCATTTAGTTACAAAAAATGTGGTTAGTAAAACAAAGTATATTTTAAGAGTTTAAAACCACCATTTTGTGTGACAATACTGGTTTTAAACTCTTAAAATATACTTTGTTTTGACTATGAGTAGGAACCATTATCTCTTATTATAGGAAAAATAAAATAATATAGCCATATGATATCAGAAATTATTTTCCGATATCGTATAGCTACATTATTTTATTTTTTCTATAATAAGAGATAATATTTATGAAATAAATTTCATAAATATTGGTACATACTCATAGTCAAAACAACCTAAAAATAGGATGGTACGAAATATTGATGAATCATCAAAATTTCATAACAATGTATATTTATGTTGTTTTACTAGCCGCATTTTGTAACTAAATGCATTTTATAAATATTATCTCTTATTATAGAAAAAATAGTATGATTATATGATATCAGAAATCATGTTTTCTGTTGTCATATGACCATACTATTTTATTATTTCTATAGTAATAGATAATATTTATAAAATGCATTTAGTTACAAAATGCGGCTAGTAAAACAACATAAATATACATTGTTATGAAATTTTGATGATTCATCAATATTTCGTACCATCCTATTTTTAGGTTGTTTTGACTATGAGTATGTACCAATATTTATGAAATTTATTTCATAAATATTATCTCTTATTATAGAAAAAATAAAATAATGTAGCTATACGATATCGGAAAATAATTTCTGATATCATATGGCTATATTATTTTATTTTTCCTATAATAAGAGATAATGGTTCCTACTCATAGTCAAAACAAAGTATATTTTAAGAGTTTAAAACCAGTATTGTCACACAAAATGGTGGTTTTAAACTCTTAAAATATACTTTGTTTTACTAACCACATTTTTTGTAACTAAATGCATTTCATAAATATTGCCGAATACTCATAGTCAAAACTAATGATATTTTGACTCTGAGTATGCTTCAATATTTATGAAATGCATTTATTTACAAAATGGAGTTAGTAAAACAAAGTATATTTTAAGAGTTTAAAACCACAATTTTTATGGTAATACTGGTTTTAAACACTTAAAGCATACTTTGTTTTGACTATGTGCATGCACCAATATTTAGGAAAGGTATTTCATAAATATTGACCCATACTCATAGTCAAAACAACATAAAAATACCTTGGTACGAAATTTTGATGAGTCATCAAACGTTAGCTCAAAAATAAATCATAGTTCCCTTCTATCAATTTCTATTCGTGCAAGAATAGTTGGTCTGTTAAATTGGTAAAAAAAAAATAAATAAAAATAAATAAAAAAATAATAATATTATGATTGGTTGGCTAGACAGTTCTAATGGACTAAAACTTGAAAACATCTTCATATTTAAACTCAAAATCTCTCTAACAACCTAAATACCTTTAGAAATTTATTTCATTAATGAAAGACATGAGTATTACACATTTACAGATAATGAATCTGTTATTTCTTATAAGAAAGCTAGAAGTAATACCAATATGGTATTTAACCATGTTGTGAGAAGCATATTTTTGGATCGGGTAAGATAAGAATGTTGATGCATTCTACTAATGTCAAACTTATACTAGAATCACCAAATATTTGATAGGAAATAATCATAATGTAGTTAGAATGTTTAAGTAATATGAGAAAAATATAAATCGTGTTGGAATTAAAAATATGGAATTTTTGATTATAAGGAAAGATACTGAATTAAGTGATGATCGTTATAGAAAACAATTTGAGTACATAACAGTATAGTTTTTCGCATTTTATCTGGCCTTAAACTTCATTCATCTAAATGTTATAAATGTCCAGCTACTTGTAAGCTGATGACCCAATTTGAAACAGATAATCTGATCTGAAAATCTGAACAGCTCCTGATAACCTGATCTGTTTTACAGATCAGCTGCCTGACAGCCTGATCTGAAAACTAGACCAACTCCTGATATGCTGATCTGAAAACCAGACCAGGTCCTGATAAGCTGATCTTAAAATCAGACCAACTCCTGATAAGCTGATCTGAAAACCAGATCAGGTCCTGATAAGCTGATCTGAAAACCAGATCAGGTCTTGATAAGCTGATCTGAAAACCAGACCAGCTCCTGATAAGCTGATCTGAAAACCAGATCAGGTACTGATAAGCTGATCTGAAAACCAGACCAGCTCCTGATAAGCTGATCTGAAAACCAGATCAGATCCTGATAAGCTGATCTGAAAACCAGACCAGCTCCTGATAAGCTGATCTGAAAACCAGACCAGCTCCTGATAAGCTGATCTGAAAACCAGACCAGCTCCTGATAAGCTGATCTGAAAACCAGAGCAGCTCCTGATAAGCTGATCTGATAGCTGATACCTGATCTAATAGGTGATACCTGATCTAATAGCTGATACCTCTTATATGGTATTATTAAACATGGATGAGAAAATTTTAAAATAGTTGGTTTTGACAAGAAATGTCTTGAAGAAAAAGCTTCGTAGTATAAAAACTGGTGAAATAGATACACGTAAAGACCTAAGAGATATATTTGATCCTATAACAGAACCTCTCAAAGAATTCATGAATAGTTCTAAAAATATTGACAGAATACACAAGAAAGAACAAAGTAAAAACAATATAGAATCTGAAAATAGTACAAGTATTTAAGTCTCAGAAACCATCAGTCAAGATAGAGAGAAGTTAAAGAAACTTTCAAAAGGATCAATATTTGATACTACTATCTTATTTAATGATGCTAATACTGTGAATGATTATGATGATGAAGAAGATGATTTTTACCCACAGCCTTCCAACACCGAAGATACTTATATTGACTTATTAGTCTTAGAAGGAAGAAATGAATTAGATACAAACTAAAGATTCAGTAAAATTGAAAAAGACATTCTAAAAATTAAATCATCTTTTACAAACAAATTGAACAGCTGAGCGATAAAATTTATAGATTGGAAAATTAACTACATTTTAGTATAAATAGCTGAAAATGTATCAAGTAGATCACAACACTCGCCAAAAATCTGTAAAACAACTCAATGTACTTAAAAAGAAATTTAGTAAACGTAATCCATAATAAATTTATAAAATTGTTTGTGTATTGTAGTGATGTAATGAATGGAATAGATGATCTTTTGTGGAGCTGATTTAGGTGAACTGGGTAGCTATTCTAGAGAAAATAGAAATTATTGATTTTTGCTGACTGTAACTGACACATTCTCAAAATTTATATGGTGAGTATCGTTGAAAATAAAAGCTGCACTCGAAAAAAACCAAGGTAATGGAAAATATTTTTGCAATGATATGAGTATCAAAACAAAAAAATACAAATAGATGTTGGTAAAGAATTTTTAATGAACACTGCAAAATTCATGCATAAACAGAGGATTAAAAATTTCATAATATGAAAGCATCAATAGTAGAATAAATAAATAGATCATTAAAAGGAATTATGTGTTAAGAATTTAGCTATAATGGTTCATATAAGTGGATTGATATACACAAAGATTTACTTAATGCCTACAATAGAAAAGTTCATCTCATCATTAAAATATTTGCGATTAAAGTTAACTCAACGAATGAGAAAAAGGTGCAAAATACAGTATACAGTAATTTGAAGAGGTACAAAACGTTGAAATTCAATGAAAATATAAATAAAATTAAAAAGGAAAAATCTAATTTGTATTGGTTTTTTGAAGGATTGATTCGGAATGTTAGGTCTCAGGGAAGATAAATAACTTAATATACTACAATTCTCTAAACTTGATGGTCTGTATGAAATATTGTGAAAACTTAAGAGTTCAAAATATTCAGAAACACATCATAATATCACTTTTTATAGTAAAAGGTGTACATTTTCCATTTCGAAAGCTCTAGCACACAAAATTTTAAAATGTGAATATGGTTATTATAATAGATATTCACTCTGTACTTTGATATCCAATCTTTAACAATGTACATGTGTATGAATGGGTATCAGACAAACTTACTAAATAAATACAGACTTCAACTAGAATCATGCTGAAGCATGCATAAATTGTAAAATTGAATGTAAACAGATCTTACTTTATATCTGTATCTGTATGAATATGAAATAAATTTTCCGAAAAAAAAATTGGAAGCATGTCGAAGCATGTATAATTTAAAAAAATTCCTCACGTCATACTTTTATAAGGAAAGAAATTTTAAGACTTTGTGGCAAATGAAATAGATATGTATCTACTTTGTTAAAAATTCAAAAGAGTGAATTCGTAACTCTAATATTATAGATTTTTAATTAAAACAGCACTAAATGTCGGACTCTCGCGTCACTATCGATAGAAGCATGCTAAAGCATGCATGCTAGCAAAATATTAAACTTGTTAGAAGGTGATGAGAAAGCTATTTTCTAATCATTAATTTGTAGACAGCAATTGTATCTCGATCAACTCCACTCATGAATGAATTGTATACAAGTATGATTGATGGTTATGAGGACCTTTTCTAAGTGAGAAATGATTACATCTGAATGCGATACAACGCAGTCTACGTTAACCACAATAACGTCAAGGGGTCAAACACCAAATCTTATATAGAAACACTTGAAGTAAAAATTCTCCCAAACATAGATATTCCAATATTTCTAACACTTTATGAAAACACTGATGGTGAATTGATGATGGAGGTAAATGTGTTATTTTAGATAGATTTTCTAGAATAGTTGATTATTAAAGATGTATTTCTTTGTATATGAACTAATTTCTACGTACATACATATATTTACCTATATGTATGTATATATTAATACTTTTAAACTTATATAAATATTTTCTATTTCAAGTAGTAAAATCTGAAAAAATAGTAGTGACACATTAGAAGAAAAAATTAATAAAATAAAAAGAGAGACTGACTGACCAACTGATACGTTCACTCTGTCTGACAGATACAAAAAGCTCACTTAAATATATTAGAAATATATACGCAATACGCTAAACTTTAATAAAATGAGAAAAAAAAATCACTTCATCCAGAACATCAAATAAAAGCCATAGGCGCTCACCCGTCATAAAATAAACATATACTCGTACATTATTAATGTACTTAAACATATTATCAGTATGAAGTAACACAATTTGAAGAATAAAAAGTTTAAAATTTAATTATCCCTAACGCTGACAAAGAGGAGACAGAAATGCTGGCATACAAAGTCATATTGTATACTAGAGGACCAGTTGAGAGGTTAGACCGAAATTGTAAGAAAACGACTTCGTTTTCTGTTGTTCGCTATTCAGGAAGAAAATAAGATTGTTCATTATGAATTAGCTAATTTAAAAGTACATTTAAGTTCAGTCTCATATCCATATGATGATAATCCTAACATAAAATTTAAAAATAAACGTAATGCAATTCTATATAGTTATTATATGTATCTAAGATTCCAACAAAGGTAGTATATGAAAGAATCTCATGCGTTTCTACCTGTACCAGAGTTTAAGATAAAAGCTCCTTTTATTCAATAGCGGGGCAATTGAATAAAATTTTAATTTGAAATAGTAAGCAAAGAAATCAGCTTACTGTATTCTTATTCATGATCGTATAATAGAATATGTACCCATCAAAGGACAAGTTCGAAAAGTCTTATAAATTGAGTAATATGGAAAACAACATAATTTTTATATACGTACAAGGTTTCAAAAGTAATTCAAATGATTTCATCGCAAAAGAAGTAGCGATTATTTTCAACAATTACGAATATAATAATTTCATTATAAAACTCAATAATCAATAAAAAATAAAAAAAAGAAGCAAGCTGGCTAACAAAAAACTATCATTACATAAGCTGGACTGCTGGATCAGTTTCATTTAAAAATGTTTATAAATGTATAAAAGGCAATGCAAGATGTTCTAAAATAAATGTAAAAGGTGATAAAAAAAGCCTACGGCTGGAAAAAATTTTATATCAAAATATTTCTAAGAATGAAGATAAGCTGCATCAACTTTAATCAAATGTAAATTAAATATATGAAATTTTTCTATTATAGTTACTATTATTCTAAAGTATGTATCTTAAGGAACTCAGTTTTACTTAAAACAGAAAATCCTCACAAATTTTGAAGTAAATACAGATAAAAATTAAATCAACGTTTTTTAATTTCAAATAAAAAAAAACTATGAAGATATTTGACATCTATACATAAAAGACCCGGCGAATATTTACAACATCAACAAAAGATCGCACATGACATTCAAGCGCGGAGCCCAACACTTATTTGTATGTACATACGTACATACACACATAAAATCAATTTATAGATATGTATGTACACATAATATCAAATTTCTTATCAATACTCAAGTATTTATTAGATCTTGACAATCACACTTACATATCTACATCATAAAAATATATGAACAACTCAAACCATTCAGTCAGAGCACATGCCCAAGCTAAACGACCTT
Source organism: Tachina lurida (assembly GCA_944452675.1). Classification (NCBI taxonomy): domain Eukaryota; kingdom Metazoa; phylum Arthropoda; class Insecta; order Diptera; family Tachinidae; genus Tachina; species Tachina lurida. Next base: position 55,738,467 of record OX101755.1, on the reverse strand, counting down.
ATTATGGACAGAGAAACTATAAATTCCCATGATCGTATGAAAAGAAGTTCAGCGAAAGAAGCCGGACGTAGTTAAATAAACAAAATCTGTAATATAAACAAATTTCTCGCAGGCAGACTTTAAAGCTAGACAATTTTAAGCATGACAAAATACCCAGCAACCTTGAGTATGAAAATATACTTATGTATATGTATCAGATATATGAAAATATTTTATAGAACCAAATCTCGATATTGAATACAATTTATTTCTACGTACATAAAACTACTAGTGTGAGAAAATCATACGCACACACACACACATATACCAGATTTCATCTAAGAAAAATTCAGATTATTTCAACAACACACCACCCCTCACAAAACACGGCCAACCTTAAATTCCTACAGATATACATACAAAAATTCTCACGGTCATTCCTACAAACAACACTGACAACAACACAAATCACGATCAGCCTTAAACTCCTACGAACATGCATACAGATTCTCACGCATACATATCACTCGTACGACAACACCCTCACCTATCCTCAAATCACTAAACTCCTATAAACATATGTACATACACATAGACATATTACTACACCAACCTCACCTACCCTAAATCATGATCAGCCTTAAATTTTCACAGACATACATACACACAGACATATTACTACACCAACCTCACCTCTCTTAAATCACGATCAGCCTTAAGCTCCTACAAACATATAGACATACATACACGCAGTCGATCAACCTCAACTACACCACACCCCCTCCCAATAACAGCCTCGCTTAAATTCCCCCGGACAGACACATCCACAAATTCCCATGGATACATACTACTCGTACAACAACATCCTCACCTACCCCAAATCACTATAAGCCTTTAATTCTTACAGACTTGCAACACCTGCATACACGCAGTCGATCTACCTCAACTACACCCCGCCCCCTGTCAATCAAACCCTCACACAAATTCCAACAGACAGGTATACACTCAATCCATCTACCTCTACTACACCACGCTCTCCCGGCCAATCTCAGCCTAGCACAACAGACAGACGGACGGACAAACAGACAGACAGACAGACACATCTATAAACTCCCTCAGTTATATATTACGACAACAACCCCACCCACCCAAATCACGGTCAGCCTTAAACTCCTATATTAGCATTAGAAATAACTTTTATGTTTTTCCCGTCGGAATTATGAAAAATCATTTTCCCGTCGGCATTTGAAAAAATAATAATCATGTTTTGCCGTCGGCATTTGAAAAAATAATATTCATGCATTGCCGTAGGCATTAGGAAAAATAATCATGTATTGCCGTCTGCATTAGGAAAAATTAATTTTCACTATTTCACACCCCCCCCCATTAGTATTAGGAAAAATCATTTCATGATTTTCCCGTTGGTACTAGAAAAAATCATTTTCATGATTTTCCCGTCGGCATATACATACATACTTCACAAAAAGAAAAACCTCCAACCTATGAACCCACTTAACGTATTCCCACAAAAAACAAAATCACCCGTTCACACAATTAATGTAACCCCCAAAAAAATCACCCGTTCCCCCAAGGGTTAATGTAAACAAAAAACTCTTAATGCAAACAAAAAATTCCTAATGTAAACAAAAAAACATCAAAGCGTGCCGCCGAAAACTCAAGGTATCAAATTTCACAAATTTCCAAGAATTTTAAAATTTTAAAATTTTAATTACCCAAATTTTAAAATTTTGTACTGAAATTCTCAAATTTCAAATTTTAATTACCCAAATTTCACAATTTTAATCGGCGCCCGGAATGGCAATTCACTACTACTGTATTCGCTTGATTTTTTTTTTGTTAGATAGATTGACAATAGGAGCAGTGCAGAATGTATTTTTTCTTCTACATTTTTGTGTCTAAGATAATTAAAAACAGTTAAGAATATTAGCCAATCATAAAGCCATAATTTCTCTTTCTCTCTTAATTTGCTAAAAAAAAAATTACAACAATTTGGCTTGGCAACTCCATAAACACTCAGAAGGAAAAACCTATTTTACTTGTCCATTCTATTCTTATTTCCATCTTTCTATGTACTTAAACGATTATTGCTGAAACTAATAAAATTTGGATATTTAAATAACAAGTGGTACTGTATTATTTTTCTTTAGATGCTTAAAAATAATATATTTTTTTAATTATTAATAACTTTGATTAAAGTTAAATTCACCTACAGCACAAAGTAAGTTTTTTATTTTTGGTTTATTTTGTGTGCGTTTTGTTTTTGTTCATTGTTTTCATTATTTTTCTGTGCTTTAAATTACTGAACATACTGGAATGTTGGAATATGATGGAATGTATATATTATTAGGCTAGCATATTCGTACATACATACATATGGGGTCTTTCTCAAAGAATAGGGAATAGAAACTTTTTTTGTAACAAACGTTTTAATGGGGAGTCTAAAACTTTAGAGAAAAAGCGTTCAATGAAAAAATAAACGAATATTTTTGTTTTGGGCAAAATAATGAATCTGAAGTGAAAACACTAGGAGCAAATATCTAATTACATTTAGTTCAAAAAGTGAACAACTTTTTTTAAATAGTTTGCTTAAAATCTATTCTTATTTATGCCGATAAATGAAATTTTAAATTCGTATTTAGTAGTTAAGAAAGTGGTTTAAGAGAGTGGTTTACCTTGGAGTCTATACATATGTATATTTGAATATAGTTTTTAAATTGTGTTTTAAATTCATCAAACTTTAAATATTTTCATTCTATTCTCCACCTCTGTGCGTTAATGGTTGATTTTCAACCACTGGGCGAACACTAGTTCTAATAAATGAATTATATCCATGGAAATCAATAACTCCAACCGTACATAAAGTGCTAGCACATACAAAAGAAATAATAGAAAACAACATTCTTCCTCTGGGGGAACTAACAGAAGAAGCACAGGAAGCTAGAAATAGAGATGTTAAGCAATATCGACTTTTCAATACACGTAAATGCTCTAGAGTTGCTCAATATAATGATTTAATGCATCATTTGCTATTGTCTTCAGATCCAGTCCTACAAGGCATAAGAATGAAATGGTTGCCAAAAATAAGTATTGAAATCGAGAAGGACGATCCCGATACAATTATCAGAATTAAAACGAGAAATTTAGTTGTAAGTTTTCATACTCATACATACATATGTACATTGTACATATATCTCTTGATATATAAGTATATATATTCATACAAACAAATATCTGATATCATGGCAAAAAGTCTCTGGAATTCTCTGTCAAATTATATTAAAAACTTAAGCAATTTATATGCGTTTAAAAAGGAGCTACATAAAAAAATGTTCGTAATTTAATGTTTTAATGTTAAATTAACTACTAATTTTTTTTAAATAAATAAATAACTCAATCTATTTGTCCTTGTGGGTATATAAATATACTGTGTGTATATAAATTCTTATATTTTATTGTATTTAAGTAAAGAAAGTATTTAATAACAGCTTCAAGAGTTCATAAAAAATGTGGGTTTGTTTGAGTATCAGATAAAACACGTAAATTGTTACCTGAGGTGTTATATTTGTGTATACATTTTAAGACTCATATAATGGCAAATATTATATACCGTTGAATAGACAATTATATCTACTATTGTAATAACATAGAAAAAATTAAGAAACATTTGCAGTAAAGAAAATAAGATCAATAATTTAGACAAAAATAAAAAATGTAGAAAATTAAAATTTTTAATCAAAATTAGATTTCGAATATTTCAAAAAGTATTGAAGGTAGGAGAATAATTCTTTTTTCAGTTTGCAAAGCTAAATTTATACTATTGATAAAAATTAAAATGATTCCCAATTTATAATTTTATAATACTTTTTTCTTATTGGGAAAAATTGTGTTAGAAAAATTTTAGAATTTTTAGAAAATCTCCTCTCCTGCCTACATTTATGTGTAGGATGTCAAGAGTTTCTTACAGGTTACTTACAACAAATTTATTAATAATAAAAAACCAAAAAATTTACAAAAACGACCGTGCAATTTTTTTGCCACATCCGAAAATCGGATTTTTTGAAAAAAAAAATTGCTAGTTTTCGACCAATGCTGAATGTAGGGTGCACCAACAACAATCTCCAAAATTTATTTCACAGCCTTTCTCAATGTCTCCTTTCTCAGAAACAATCAAAGTTATTATCAAATACTTAAAATTTTTTTAAAATATTCCAAAAAAATTAAGAATACTTTTTTCACAAAATATACCAAATTTTTTCATAATTTTTTAAAATCCAAATGCAAAATTATTCCTTGCTACAATTTTTGAGATATCAAAAAAAAAATTTTTTTATATGAATTGTAATGGAGTTTTCTTTCAAAAACATTAAAACATACTGATTTTTGCCAAGTAATAAAGAAGTTATGTACTAACGAATAAAAAAAGTCAAGGCCAAAAATTAAAAAATAAACTTTTCAAGTCAAATAACTTGAAAACTGAAAGAGATAAAATAGTACTCTTAGCATGTTTTATTTTTATTTCTTAACGTAGATTGTCCCGCTGAAAAAAATTTTTGAAATCGTCCCTATTTACAAAAGTTACAAGCTCGGAAAGAATTTCGATACCCGCACTTTCCCACTTTGAGGCAGTTTGGAGCTACCCTGTCTTACAACAGGGTGCCTCGAAATATGCTTTCTAAAAATTTCAACACTTCTACTTTCCAAAACAGTTGGTTTCATCGAAATCGGTTAACTAGTTCAAAAGTTGCGGACTTTTTACCACTTTTTTTTTAATTCACGCATGCATGGGTAGGTATTAGGGTGATCGACTTTTTGCATAAACCGGTTTTCGAATAGTTCGAATATTTGAAATTATGAAAAAGCCGGTTTCGGTTTTTACAATTCAGGAAAAACCGGTCGACCGGTTTTTTTAAGTAAGAAAATTGTTATACAAAAATTTGGATTTTAAATTGCTGTATTAAAAAGAAAGAGTTAACAGTTCATTAGTAAATACTATGAAATTCGGGTAAATTCACCAAATACATAATTTTTATGAAAATAATTTATAAGGAAGATAACAAATCTTATTTGTGGGACTATTTTGAAAAGAAAACACCAAAGAGTCTACTCTGTCATTCGAAACGAAAGTACATTTAATTAACATACAAATACGAAAGAATTTTTTGTCGTTTCGGACTACATAGTAGACCCCAAATCCTGCAGTTTGCTCGTTGTGTTTTTATTTTACTCAAAGATTTTCATCTACCAAAAACTGAGCGCATGTGATGATTAATCCACTCTCGCTTTTAAAAACTACTATAATAACACTGTCAAATAATAATCAAACTGAAATCTCCTAATTTTTTCGTTTGACAATAGTACGTAAATGAATGTACCTTTTTATATATTGTTTGCTTTTTAATCCTTTTTTTTAATAATTTGTTGATTTTTTAGTTTTGTAAGTTCGATCTCGTTAAAGTGAATTTCAAATAATATGTACGTTTCAAATTAAAAAACAAATTCTAATTATTTGTTTCAAGCGGGAATTCCCGGGATCCCTGGAAATTTAAAAACCAATCCCGATTTCCCGGGAACTAAAAAAGTGTAGGAAAAGAAAAACTCTAATATGAATGTATGGACAAGGTGGATATCTACTTCTATATAAAATATGAAGCAAAATGTCAACAAAACTAAAAAACACTTCTTACAAATGGATTTTGACATCCATTGCACGCCATAAGGCCAATTTAATTCGCCTTTGCTACCACCTTACAAAATAATTTCCCTTTAATTTCATGGTTCAGTAATTGTTGACACACCCAAAAACGCCTACAACTTTTACACTGAAAAAAAAAATACTTAGGAAAATCAACAGAGAACGTTGGTCTAAGTTTTAACATAGTGTAAACTAATTTTATTGCAAAAAATTCAAATCGAGAAAAGTATTCGACTCAGCCGGTTTTTAAATTGTAAAAAAACCGGACTATTCGACATTCGAAAAATCAACATTTTGAAAAAACCGGCATCCGTATTGTGAAAAACCCGGGTTTTAAAACCGGTTGAAAACCCGAATCGATCACCCTTGTAGGTATACAGTTATGCCAGCAAGCAAGCGCATATTTAAAGATTTAGTAGCATTAAACAAGTCATTATTAAAGTCTCCAACTAGTATGATGTATTTACATATATCGTACAAAAATGTCGCTGAGTGTACGCTCTATTGTACACAGGTCACCCGTAGGAAGATAAATAACACAAATCATCAACGCGCTAGACCATTTACAATTTCAATAAAAAGACCTTCACAAGAAAAATATTCTTCACATCTATAAACAACCTTGAACCTGATACCTTCAGCAACATAAATCGCGACCCCACCTCCTCTATCTATCTATCGGTCGGTCACTTCTACATACAGTGAAACCAGGAATATTAATAGCACGATCATAAATAATGGGATTTAACCATGTCTCTGATACACAAATAATGTCTAGTGACGAATTTCTGAAGATGGATGTTAGTTAATCAAGTTTGTGAGATCTGTCAGACGGACAGAGGCTTTGAGCATTAAAGTGAGCAACTTTTAGATATCCAGAATCCTGTAAAAAAACGTTCTTAATTGAATGGTCGCTAATTATAGGGCTTAAATGCAGTTTAGCGAAGCAGCTCCAAACAAAATAAAAAGTTGAAAAATTAGAAGAAAATATTAAATAAAAAAGTTGGCGGCGACGCCTATTTTCCGAGTTATGGGGCTCTGAACTTTTTTATAGGAAACTGCGAAAAATCTCAAAAAAAAAATTTAAATAGCTTATCTGATACGAAATTAAAAATATAAGAAAAAAATAAGTAAAAATAATTAACTGCGACCCTTATTTCTTGAGTTATTGGCCTATAAATTTTTCATAGACTATTGTGATTTCTCTGCATTTCTAAATGTGATGGGGTCAATATTTGAACCAATTTAGAGCTGTGCAGAAAATCATTAACAAGCAGTGTCGTTCTGGGAAATACAATGATTAATTAATATGCGCCGTGTCGGGAAACACCATGGCGGAGAAAATCTTTAAGCCCGGCCGAAGGCCGGCAGTCCACGAAAACTTTATTATACAATAAAACTTTGCAATGCAAAAAATCTTTATTAATCTGCGCCATGTCGGGAAACACCATGGTGGAGAAAATTCTTAAGCCCGGCCGAAGGCCGGCAGTCCACGAAAATTTTATTAGACAAGAAAACTTTGCAATGCAGAAAATCTTTATTAAGCTGGGCCGTGTAGGGAAACACCATGGTGGAGAAAATTCTTAAGCCCGGCCAAAGGCCGGCAGTCCACAAAAACATTATTAGACAAGAAAATATTGCAATGCAGAAAATCTTTGTTAAGCTGCGCCGTGTCGGGAAACATCTCGGTGGAGAAAATTCTTAAGCCCGGCCAAAGGCCGGCAGTCCATAAAAACATTATTAGACAAGAAAACATTGCAATGCAGAAAATCTTTGTTAAGCTGCGCCGTGTCGGGAAACACAATGGTGAAGAAAATCCTTAAGCCCGGCCGATGGCCGGCAGTCCAGGAAACTTTATTATACAAGAAAACTTTGCAATGCAGAAAATCTTTATTAAGCTGCGCCGTGTCAGGAAACACCATGGTGAAAACTTCAGAGGCCAATAACTCGAGATATAAGGGTCGGAGCCAATTTTTCTACTTAATTTTTTTTCTTATATTTCCAATTTCCTATGAGATAACCTGTTTAAAAAAAATTTTGGAAATTTTTCGCTGTTTCCTATGAAAAAGTTTAGAGCCCCATAACTCGGAAAATAGGCTTCGCCGTCAACTTTTTTATTTAATATTTTCTTCTTATTTTTCAATTTGCTATCACATAGGCTACTTTTTATTTTGCTTGGAGCTGCTTCGCTAAACTGCATTTGTTCCAATTATTGGGCCTAATTAACATAAATGTTGTTTGTCTTAAAATATGGAATACTGTAGAAACCAAGGCACATTCACAAGGTAGTAGCGGAAATGAAGCTGAGCTATTTTTTTTTCAAATTAAAGTTCATCTGAAACTTAAAAAAAATTTTACGAAAGAGAAACTAAAAGAAAATGTAAAAAATTTCAATATGAAAAATATTTTATTAAAAAAATTCTGTGAAAAAAATCTAAATATATGAAAAAACTATTAAAAAATTGTGAAAAGTGCTAAACGTTGCAAATTTTGTTAGTGGTAGCTGCCGTGGAGAAATATTTTCAAATTTATGTGAATAATTTTTATTATTATTAGGTTTGATCCCGTACTTTTTGGGCAAAGTTCGGTAAAATGAGAACAAGCTATAATTTCTCTCAAGAATACAAAAAATTTACAAAAGTACGGGAACAAGAAAAACCAAAAATGTTTACCAAAAACCAAAGCACAAGTAAATACATACATACACACATACACACGCATGCGTTTACTTACATGTTGTGGCATATCTAGAACGTTTTGTTTCTTAATTTTACATAAAAATTGATAAAACTTAGTTCACCACTTGCTTATACACCTTTTTGATAAAAATTTTCAATGTTTTTAGTGTTTAGGACAATTTAATTTTACTTTGTTATTGGTTATTTTTCAAACAGCTGATCGTTTATCGGCTTGCCCAAACTAGCCCAAAGAAAAATTACGGGCTGTTTCGGTCAAGAAGAAGAAGAACATTACTCTCTCAAAAGCTCCCTTACTTGCCCAAACTTTGAGTACGGGAACAGTTTTCGGTAAAATTGGGATCCCGCGGGCGCCCAATATGCAGTACGGGATCAAACCTATTATGTTACCTACCATTTACAAATGAAACTAATTGCAAGAAAATAGCAATACAATCACATTTTTTCACTACCACACTCACATAGTTTTTAATTTCCACTCAGCTTTCAACGATATTTTCAAGAAAGTCATGTTTTACACTCGGCAGTTTTACTTGAAGCAAGTCTGAGTTTATAGGAGAGAAAGGAAAGAAGAAAGAAGAGGGGTACTGACTTGCCTGTACAGAAAAGTTACTTCAATTCTGTTTTGTTATTTCATTCGCTGCATTAAAACAATACGAAAATTGAACAAGAAACCGTCTGAGTGTAAACAAATGGGCAGTTTTAAAAGAGAATTGAAGAGAACTGCTTCAAGAAAAACTGCCAAGTGTAAAACATGATAAAGTAAATTTTTGATGTTTTCAGAAAGTAAAATGAAAAAAGGTTAACAGTGTTACCCACTTTAAAGATTTGTACAAATATACAGGATTATGGCAAATGTTTATTACAAATTATGCTTATTTTGTATAAATATTTAAAAAATTATAATGTTGTATCTTCAAATATACATGAACAACATAATTCATGCCTTTTTAAAACAATATTATTATTAAAATGTTAACAATAATACGTATTCCCAACTTATTTCCCTATAAATGTTTGTATGTTAATATTCTGGGTAACTCTAATTAAGTAGTAAAGAAAACAATTTTTTCCAACTTTACTTTTCGACGACATTTTTAAAATGAACTTTCACTTTCATATGAAAACGAACAAGAAATTTTCATGAAAGTAATTTTTTTCATTAAAATTTGTATTCATAATACGTATACAAAAATTTCAAGAAAGTACTTTCATGTGTAACTTACGCTACATTTACACATGAAAGTACTTTCTTGAAATTTTTGTATACGTATTATGAATAAAAATTTTAATGAAAAAAATTACTTTCATGAAAATTTCTTGTTCGTTTTCATAGGAAAGTGAAAGTTCATTTTAAAAATGTCGTCGAAACGAAAAGTTCCATTTCTATAGCTTTGTTTATTACTTAATTAGAGTTACCCAGATTATCGCATAAACACATTTATAGGGCAATAAGTTGGGAATAATTATTATTGTTAATGTTTTAATAATATTATTGTTTTAAATAAACACGAATTGTCTTCTTCATGTATATTTGAAGATAAGAAATTACAATTATTTAAATATTTATACAAAATAAGAATAATTTATAATAATCATTTGCCAAAATCCTATATATTTGTACAAATCTTTAAAGCGGGTAACACTGTCAACCTTTTTTCATTTTACTTTCTGAAAACATCAAAAATTTACTTTCTTGAAAAAAATGTAGGTTACCATTTACACATGAAACTAATTGCAAGAAAGTAGCAATACAATCACATTTTTTCACTACCACACTCACATAGTTTTTAATTTCCACTCAGCTTTCAACGATTTTTTCAAGAAAGTAAATTTTTGATGTTTTCAGAAAGTAAAATGACAAAGACGAGAACACTGTTACCCACATCAAAAATTTATACAAATATATAGGATTGTGGCAAATAATTATTATAAATTATTCTTATTTTGTATAAATATTTAAATAATTGTAATTTCGTATCTTCAAATATACATGAAGAAGACAATTCGTGCCTATTTAAAACAATAATATTATTAAAATATTAACAATAATAATTATTCCCAACTTATTGCCCTATAAATGTGTGTATGCGATAATCTGGATAACTCTAATTAAGTAATAAGCAAAGCAATAGAAATGGAACTTTTCTTTTCGACGACATTTTTTAAATGAACTTTCCCTTTCCTATGAAAATTAACAGGAAATTTTCATGAAAGTAATTTTTTTCATTAAAATTTTTATTCATAATACTACGTATACAGAAATTTCAAGAAAGTACTTTCATGTGTAAATGTAGCGTAAATGTTACTACGTTTATACGCAGGGCTTATTTGCAAATAAAACTGTAAATTGTTGCCATATTATTCTCTTTATTGCGGCTTACTAATTCAGAAAACTATTCACGATTAATGCACTATTTGCAAATAAATTGCTTAATGCTAGGAACACAACTGGGACGAACGACGAATTTTTCGGTGCGAATTTTCGTCATAAAAAATAAAACACATGTGTGCATATGAAAATGAACACAACACCGCCGTACAACGAAATTCGTCGTGCGTGACGAATTCTGAGATAGATTTATTTCTAATTTGTACGCCGACGAACGACGAAAAAACAATTTTCTCTCTCTCACTCTCTGTCTTTGTACACACAACAACCAACTTTATCAAATATAAGAGAGGAATTCGCTGCGTAAATTCGTCGTTGTTGTGCTTCACACGACGAATTTACGCAGCGAACTCTTATCGACGAATTCGTCGACGTGGACGAAATTCGTCGTTCGTCCCAATTGTGTTCCTAGCATAAGGTTGCCACGCTTACAAATGTTTGATAACAAAAACAATAAATGGACAAATATTGCAACAAAAAATATTGATAGAAGCAAATAATAACAATTAAAACAAATAATTATTTGATATTTTGTGCATTTACACTATTTTTTTTGTCAACATAAGTAAGCTTTCTATAGAAGTGCTACCAAGTTTGTGTACTTTTGCTATGCCGTATAAACAGTGAGTTAATTTATTTGCAAATAATTTTATTTGCAAACAGTGCGCGTATAAACGTACGGAGGTGTTATGTAAACCGTGCGTTTTGAAATCATGCGATTTCCAAAAACGAAAAACAGTGTTCTGTTGATCAGACGATTTAGTGTATTCGAAGATAAGTTCGTATAAAATATCTTACACATCTAAAACATTAAAACCAATTAAAAGACTGGAGTAAGTCCTTTTTAACTGAGCTTTTTCCTGGAAATTAAGCGATTTCAAGTCGCGCGATTTACAGAACACCCCTGGTAGTATGTGTAGCGTTAAACAAATTATATTTTTGAAGTTTTGGATGAACTACAACCCGTTGTTTTTTTTTCATTGTTGTATTTTTTTATTGTTTTTGTAATCCTGATATTACCTGGAAATGAATCTGCCTTGGTAGAAACTGTAAAAAAGTTAAAATTTTAAAATGATAATTTATAATAACTAGTGTTCGCCCAGTGGTTGAAAATCACTTGTCGATTTAATTGTCTCACCTAGCCGTAATACTTCAACAGTTAATGTAAATAAGCAGTCTGCTTTGTCTGTTTCGTCTTCACCACCGCATTCGTCACGCAATCCCGTTGTAAATACACATACATCTACACACACTGTCAACAAACATACACCCGCACGTACCAGTAATAGCAAGCGTAATTTTAATAAAGGCCCTGTGATTTATGGCGCCAATTTATCTAATGATTTGGATGTTGTTTCTAATAAAAAATGGATTCACATATCGTCATTCAAGCCAACCGTTACAGAGGATCAAATTTTAAATTATATTGAAAAAACTGCGAACGTCAGCAAGTCCCAAATGGCCTGTTTTAAGTTGGTTAAAAATGGTGTTGATTTATCTACATTGAAACGTGTTAATTTTAAGATTGGGATTTCTGATGGACTTTATGCCAAGATCTTAAAGCCTGAAATTTGGCCAGCTGATATCAAAGCTCGGCCTTTTGTAAATTTTCGAGATCGAACGCCGCTATCGCAGCAACACTAGCTAATGGATGTAATGGTTTAAAAATCTATTTTCAAAATCTCTCTGGTATGCGATCCAAGTCTAAGATAGTCTATGATTTTTCCTCGCGATTTTGATGTTTTCGTGTTAGTTGAAACCTGGTTGAACAGTGATTTTTCCAATGCTGAATATTTTGACCCCAATCTTTGGAATGTTTTCCGTAAAGATAGGGATCCATTCTCCACTGGCCTCTTATTAGGTGGAGGTGTTTTAGTTGCAGTGAAAACCCGATTTAAGTCCTCTCTGTGCTGTATTAATGATCTTAATGGTTTGGTGGACCAAATAATTGTATCCATATCTAATGTAAGCTGTTCTTTTCTGGTATGTGCATCTTATATTCCGCCTAATAGCTCTGATTGTTTATATGATGCTCATATTTCTAACATTTTATCTATAGGTGAGAACTTCACAGTAAATGACAGTCTTTGTGAACTTGGCGACTTCAATTTAAAAAATATCTCTTGGTCAATGTTATCTGACGGCTCATTACTAACGCCTTGCAACGTAAACCATAGTCATGAGATTAATCTTATTGATAGTTTATTTTCTCTTAATCTGCGTCAAATTAATAACTTTTCCAATCTATTAAATCGTTTTCTAGATCTTATATTTTTATCTGAATTTCTTAAATACAAAATTTATGTTCCTTTACTGTGGTTTTCTCAACCTAATATTCATCACAAACCTCTGGTTATTGAAATTGATAACATAACATTTTTCAAATATTCTCAATCGGCAATTGCTAATGACTTTAACTTTAACTTATGTAATTTTGATGTGCTTAATTCCTTGTTTGAGGTTATAAACTGGACTGATTCGTTTGATAAGTTAAATACTAATGAATGTTATGATTTATTTCTACAGAAAGTGCGTGATATCTGCTGTAATAATATTCCAACTAAGAATAAGAAGCCTTATAAACTACCATGGTACACTAGGGGTCTCAAAAATCTAAAGAATTTGCGTAATAAATTTCATAGGAAATTTATAGATATGGGTGATTCTGAGTCTGAAGCCAAGTTTTTTCACTACCGCCGTGAATTCAACTTCTTGAATAAATTTCTTTATAAACAATTTCTCTTATCTAAGGAACAGGAGATAAAAAGTAACCCTAAGTCATTCTGGTCTTACATAAAATCTAAGAAACAATCGTCTGATATTCCTTCGACAGTTCAGCTGGATGGGATAGTTTCTAACTCTTGCGAAGAGGCCGTTAATATGTTTGCATCATTTTTTAAATCTAACTTCGAACCACCTGGAGATAACATTTCTACTTCAGGGACTCATTCTAACTTAAACGTGGGATTCTTTATTTTGTCTGAGGATGATGTATCTGAAGCAATCATTCAGGCTAAGATCTCATTCAAATCTGATTTTGATGGCCTATGTACTCATTTATTGAAGAAGGCTGCCTCGTCTTTTATTCCTGCATTGACTTTTATTTTCAACTTGTCACTTAAGGAGGGTGTATTTATTAATAGATGGAAGTATGCGACGGTCACTCCTATTTTTAAGGATGGAAGGAGAGATGCCGTTAGGTGTTATAGGCCAATTTCTAAATTAACTTGTGTCTCTAAAATTTTTGAGCACATCATTCATAAGAAACTGTTCTTCCTGACAAAGAGTTGGATTTCGCCTTACCAGCATGGTTTCTATGCTGAAAGGTCTACTGTAACGAATCTGTTGCTATTTAAGGAATACTGTTTAGAGGCCCTGGTTAACGGCGCCCAAGTTGAGGTGATTTATACTGACTTTTCAAAAGCTTTTGATAAATTATCGCATTCGGTCTTATTATCTAAATTGAAGTTAATGGGGTTCCATTCTAATTTCTTAGTCTGGATTACGTCTTACTTGTCCAATAGAACTTGTTCCGTTAATATTGAAGGTTATAGTTCTGTGCCTTATCTGCAAATGTCGGGTGTACCTCAGGGTAGTATACTCGGTCCTTTATTGTTCAACCTCTTTATTAACGATATCGGTAGTTGTTTCTTGAAATCAAATTATTTATTATATGCTGATGATTTAAAATTTTTCTTAAAATTAGATTCGATTCATGATGCCCAAATTATGCAAACTGAGCTCTATAATCTTAGTGAGTGGTGTTGCCTAAATAGTTTAAGTCTGAACATTAATAAATGTGTGCATGTTTCCTTCTATAGGTCTGTTGCCCCCAGTGTTGTAGCCTTTTATATTGATGGTGTAGTGTTGAATACCTCTAATCTTAAGCTTGACTTAGGCGTTATATTTGATAACTCCTTGTCGTTTGATGCTCATGTTGAGTATTTACTTCCTAAAGCATATAAAATACTGGGTTTTCTGAAGAGAACTTGTTCTGAGTTTGCTGATCCATACACTCTGAAATATATCTATACGTCTTTTGTTAGGTCTAAACTAGAATATGCTGCTGTTATTTGGAATCCCCATGTCTCTAATCGTATTGCTCGTATAGAGAGAGTTCAACGCATTTTCGTCAAATATGCTACGCGCTCGTTACTTTATTTATCATCCGTTCCATATGAATCTAAATGCTTGTTTATTGGTCTACGTACTTTGGCGCCTCGTAGAAAAGTTCAATCTGCCTTGCTGTTATATGATATTATCAATGGTTCTATTGATTGCCCTGATTTGCTTTATGCCATACGGTTTTACATACCTCCCAGGAATATGAGGTTCGCTAAACTTTTCGATGTTCCATTTCATCGTACAGATTATTCTCGTAATGGTACCTTATCACGTACATTCTCTTTCTTGAACGAAATAAATTATAATATTCAAAAAGATTCAAAATCTTTTATCGAATTTAGCACTGAAAAATCAGAGTTTAAATTGCTTCTTTTTAGTTTATTGAAATAACTGTGATCTCAAAACTATTTAATTGTTTAATTTAATTGTAAACTTTTCAAAGTAATATTGTATATATGTATATATATGTTTATCCGTGATAGATTTTTTTTTTCTTTTTTAATACAAATTTTATAAACAACCTTAGTATTAGTTCCTTATCTTTGAATGTTATCTTAGTCTGTAAGGATTATTTGTCCATTGACTGAACTACAATAAATAAATAAAATAAAATCAACCATTAACGCACAGAGGTGGAGAATAGAATGAAAATATTTAAAGTTTGATGAATTTAAAACACAATTTAAAAACTATATTCAAATATACATATGTATAGACTCCAAGGTAAACCACTCTCTTAAACCACTTTCTTAACTACTAAATACGAATTTAAAATTTCATTTATCGGCATAAATAAGAATAGATTTTAAGCAAACTATTTAAAAAAAGTTGTTCACTTTTTGAACTAAATGTAATTAGATATTTGCTCCTAGTGTTTTCACTTCAGATTCATTATTTTGCCCAAAACAAAAATATTCGTTTATTTTTTCATTGAACGCTTTTTCTCTAAAGTTTTAGACTCCCCATTAAAACGTTTGTTACAAAAAAAGTTTCTATTCCCTATTCTTTGAGAAAGACCCCATATGTATGTATGTACGAATATGCTAGCCTAATAATATATACATTCCATCATATTCCAACATTCCATCATATTCCAACATTCCAGTATGTTCAGTAATTTAAAGCACAGAAAAATAATGAAAACAATGAACAAAAACAAAACGCACACAAAATAAACCAAAAATAAAAAACTTACTTTGTGCTGTAGGTGAATTTAACTTTAATCAAAGTTATTAATAATTAAAAAAATATATTATTTTTAAGCATCTAAAGAAAAATAATACAGTACCACTCGTTATTTAAATATCCAAATTTTATTAGTTTCAGCAATAATCGTTTAAGTACATAGAAAGATGAAAATAAGAATAGAATGGACAAATAAAATAGGTTTTTCCTTCTGAGTGTTTATGGAGTTGCCAAGCCAAATTGTTGTAATTTTTTTTTTAGCAAATTAAGAGAGAAAGAGAAATTATGGCTTTATGATTGGCTAATATTCTTAACTGTTTTTAATTATCTTAGACACAAAAATGTAGAAGAAAAAATACATTCTGCACTGCTCCTATTGTCAATCTATCTAACAAAAAAAAATCAAGCGAATACGTTGAGTTTAACTCAGTTAAAATGGTTCTTAACTTTTTTCACTTGCCTATTTATATATAGATAAAATACTAATTAATAAAATTTAATAATTTAATAACAATGAAAAAAGAATAATACCAAAACGATATTTAGGGCAATTCAACCAAATAAAAGTAATTAATTATGAGTAAATACACTACACCAAAACATTTCAAAATTAATAAGGTAGAAAAGAATTTTAGAAAAGACCTGCCTGCCTCTTTTCTTTATCAGATATGTATGTTTATTATGATTATTTTATTTTTTGTAAACAAGAACTTTATTTGATTAAACCCAATAGTTGATATAAAAACAAATTCAATAGGTAATATAGAAAAAGCATTGTAAGTTGTTGATATAAGCTACAAAAAAATATACCTTTGGATCACATAAGGTTTTGGAGAGGTAAATTAAAACAAGATAAAAATATAAAGATATACATATGTACATATAAAGCTGACAAATAAGATCAATCACCACGTAACTCGAATAATTGGGAAGAATTTAAAGTTCTTTCAGTACCATCAGTCATCTTAATTTTAGCCATAGGTCGATCCCAGTTTAGTATACGATAATTCTCCATTATTAATTCCAACGCATAATTTTTAATATAAAAATAATAAGTTTTAGAATAAAAATGGTTCATTATTACTTCAAGAATATTTCATTCTTAACACAAAATCGTAATCTTTTAATTTGAGTATGTTCAACTTATATCAAGTTTGTTGTCTTTTTCAAACAAAAAATATTACTTTTTATTACTCTTCGAAATTTCGAAATATCGAAAGAAAACAGAATAAAAATCTACAAGATTAACAATAGATATTTAATAAAACAAAAAAGAGTTTTATTTAAATAAATGGTATGACCTTGAGCCTGAAGAAAATGGTAAATATTTTTTTTTGATTTCAAAATATTTTTAATTTTTAAAATAACAGAAAACAAACTAAGTTCTATTTCATAAAGGTTACGTTTTTAAAATCAATTGTTTCTTCTTGATTTTAAAACTTTTTTTTTGGTGAATGGCTTAATTGTGTTCGACAATTGTGTCGTCTTGTCATTAGACGAAGAAAAATCGCAGTCTTTGAAAAATACACCATATAATCACAATTTTGTACTACAATTTCAGAGGCCCATAACTCGGAAACTAACACTCGCCGCCAATTTTTTTATTTAATTTTGGTTTCTTATTTTTCAATTTTCTAGAGGTGCCCTAAGCTTGATTTGTTCCAAACTCCCAAAAAATACTCGAAAACCAAAAATGTACTGCAACATTTCTTAACCTTTAAGTGCTAACATTTTCAACGAGTTTAGGACATACAAACATATTTTTATATATTTTCTAATAGTTTACCTGTGGTGTTATTACTTTATTCTTAACTTTTTGATGTGTAACCGCTGTTGTCTCACCCTGTATTTGTAATCTTGTCTTTGTAAGATCCAAAGGATATGTAACTAATTCAGCATTTGAAGCTGCTACAACAGATACAATGTATGTACAAGCAAAACTATCAGCGTAGTCATACTTTACAGGGCGCATTTGGTTACGAGTACCTGGATAGGTATCTGGAATCGGTGCGGTTGTAGCTGTGGAGGATGTTGCATCAGTAGAGGACGAAATTGTTGCAGCTGCAGCACTTGCAGTCTGCTTTTGACTTTGCATGGTTATGAAATATATTTGCACAAAAGCTTACGGTTGACGTACTTGGCGTATAACAACAAAAATAAAGCGAAAACTTGTTACTGCACTTTTGTTGATTGATGAATGAATGTACATTCAGAAGTATGTACATATATATACATATGTATACAACATATACATATGTATGTATAAAACTTAACAACGAAAAAGAAGTGTATAATGAATGTCGCATTGCTTTTCAGCAATAACTAAGAGAAAAAGTAATAAATTGTAAATGCAAAGACACAAAGTATTGAATAATAATTTGTTTACTTCTCGGATACATCACAAACCACAAAGTACCTTTAAACGAAACAGATCTGTGATATTAAGTTAAGCCGTCTTTAAAAATGTTTATTTGTTTATATGTTTTAATGTTGAGTATTGTTATTCAATATGTAAAATATGTATATATGAACCTATGTATGTAGAATTTAATTTTAAACTTTCTTTTTTGCTTTTTGTTATGATGGTATGCTTATTCCCCTACAATTTTTGTATGCTATTATATACATTTCATTTGATTTAAAGATGTATCGATCGATATTATCAAAACGTCTTCGCTTTTTTTTATTTATTCCAAAGCATAACAAATATTTTTCCAAGCAGAAATCAAGGTGTATTTAAACAGGTGGCAGCGTTACTTCAGCTGATAATTTTTTGCTCTATGTACTTTGTAGCTAACGAATGTCAAAAACTTCGTTTTGTTTTGGTTTTGGTACAATTATTTTTGTGCTTTTGACATTCTTCGGCTCTTTACACAGCTAGGGCTGCCGTATTTTTGTATAACAAATCCTTACGCAGTCACCTGTATAATTACACCATGGCAGAAATTATGCCTATAATCAGCTGATAATAGTGTTTTTCATACGGGATTTCCCGGGAAAATTTTCCCGGGATCCCGCACATTTTTCGGGAAAGAGATCCCGGGAAATTTGTGCGGCAATTTCCAGGATTTTGTCATGGCAACTTAATTTGTATTTACACATTCCTGGATGAGTCTCGTAACGAGAAGCAAGCCGACCAAAAAATTTCGGCGGCGGCTGAAAGACAAATATTTTCGACGGCGGCGGCTGAACGGCTTACCCTACGTCTCGACTAGCAATAAATATATCGACATATATTGCAGCAGTTGTCAAAATTATATTATTGCTAGTGGAGACAGCTCATTGCAGGAACTTGCAATATATGTTGCAATAATTGTCAACGCATTTTCGTTAACAATTATTGCAAGCGTGAAACGTCAAACTCGGTGTTAATTTATGTTCGACTTTTCTGTGTTACATTTGACATTTATATAATATTAGTGAAATTGGGAAAATATACATATGAATGCATAATAAAATAGGAAAATAGTCTCTTAAAAACGTGTGTAGTAAAATAATTTGTATTGTTATAAATTTATAAACATAAAAATTCGTTCGATTAAGCAGATGTTTACAAGTGAATTATTTTTGTTCTGCACCTTTCCTGTTGAGTTTTACCATATTGTGAGCTACAATTTCCCATAGCCTTAACATAAGTAAAGCAATCAGCAATATTGCTCTGTTATTCTGCCGGCGTTATTGCTATATTGCCAACATATTTATTGCTAGTCGAGAAGGGGGGTTAAGGCCGATTAGTTTAAGCATTTAAACAATTCTTTTAACCCAGGCCGTTTCTGGAAAAGTAGTAGAGTTATTGAATCACCACGTTGTGGCATTATTTATTTTATAATATGTAATTTGAATATTGCAGCAATTGATGTCCTAAATGACAAGAAAAGTAACTTCGTATATTATTTGTTTTACCATAACAACATATTCTAGACTATATATAATTGCATTTAGACTTTCCGTTTGAATTAAAAATTAGTTACTTTATTGCAACACTGCTACGGATGAACGAAACAAAAGCTTTGATCAAATAGTTATAAAAATCGCCAGAATGCTGTGACAAAAAATCTATGTAAACGTGCATGGATTTAAAGGTGCAATAAGAGGTGCCACAACCATAGCCATAGAAAACAGCCGTACGAACCAAACTAATGGGCAACACTGTATTTGATTATAGGTGTCTCGCCATAATGCCATAGCCATTACCATAGAAACCAATTGAATTTTGTTTTGGTTATGGCTATGTCACGTCTAATTTAAGCTTAAAAAGGGACTTCATAAGAGAACGTACGTGTTTTCGCAGTTACATTACCGTTCATATCACAAAACATACAGAAGTGACACGAGACGGCAGATTTTTGTGTTTTTATACCTATCTCGCTCTCCCCGGAATTTTGGCGTTGATTTTGCTTCTAGCGCAACAAAATTTTAGCTAGTTTTGTGATTATGCTTTGTGCTTTTATTCATGTGTTAATTGGTAAGTAAAAGGGTGAAAAATTTTTTAATTTTATGAATTTGTGTTTAATGTTGCATATATTTTCAGTTTATTTTCAGGAAACCATTCTTGTTGGATATATTTTCAGTTTATTTTCAGGAAACCATTCTTTGGCTCAATATTTAATGTAAGTATAATTCTCAGTTGGAAAATTACAAGAAATATTTGTATTAATTAATATTTTGCTTTCAGAAATTTGGCAAACTTTTTTCTGGGAAATTGGCAAACTTTTCTGATTTCAATCCCGAAAATGCCAAGGACTCGAATCAGGAAACACTGTTCAGTCAACACTTCTTGGTGTGTGCGTTGCAAGAACTGGGCTCTATGGTATTAGGATTAGGCACAACACCTCAAAACCTTCTGGCTGATCAAACTCTGCATGCCATTGATACGACTTGTGCTGTATTGGTGCATCCAAGTGCAGCAGCCCAAGACTGCCAAGTATAATAACACCACTTATCGATAGCTTTGTTGATGCCCTCGAGCAAATGCGGTCTCAGGTTACAGTTGCGCTTTGGCGGCAATATACCAAGGGTAAAATTGTATTTAATGCGACACGAGTCGCATGTCTCTAAATCGTACCCAAGCCGGTTGGTTGTTAATTGGATCCATAATGACTGGGATCTCTCGTTAGTGAAGGGACTATTATCCAAAATGCTGCTGTTGTAACGCCACTCTTTCCTCGTTCCAGCAAAGAATTGGAGTCAGAAAAGGCTCACGGCGACTCATTTACATGGCAAGTTACACTCGAATGCCGAGCATGGACCGGATTCCACAACGATGAATTTTGAAGTGTTCACCAATTCCAGTATACACTTGTTGCTTTGTGCATCCTCAACGGTGAGAATGAATAATTTTGATAGTTATAGTTAACACTAGCGTCAAAATTTATCACTGGAAAAAGTGTGCTGAATTGTGAACACTGAAATTGGTGAACATTTCAAAACTCATCGTTGCGGAATCTGGCCCCAGGAGCTAGTAATGCAACGTTTCTTGGTCAATTGTCCGGAACTAGTGACGGAAGATACAACAAAGCGTCTATTGACACCGATAGAAAGTGCAAAACAAATTATTGTAACCACACGTTATTAAGTAAATTAAAGATTTTGTTAAATTCGTTTTAAATAATCGATTTGTTTTTTTATTTTTGTCCCAACTTCAAATTTTGTTAATATAAAATTGGGGTTGTTTTCCCTCTATTACAAAATTTCAACACTTACCGCATTTTAAAATTATTAAACTTGACAAACAGCCCAATCATGAATATTCCCTCGGAATTTATTTCTCACGGAAAATAATTTTCTCGAGAAAACATTCCTCCAATCATAAATTCCTTGGGAACAAAAAAGAGTAATACGTGGCATCACCGCATTACGAAGCTCGTTGTTTTGCTTGTTGTTGACATTTTGTTTCTATTTTTTTTTTTGAGTGAGAGAATAAACAAAATTAATTAAATTCGTAAACTTGAAAAATATGTGAAAAAAAGCTTATAAATGATTTATTTGAGCATTATTTGTGTTTTTTTATATACAAAAACTATAAAATACAAGTTTATGTATATAAATTGTGTTTTATTTGCGTATTAACTATGTTTTTATGTAAACTCCCTTCTGTTTTGCAAGGGAAAGATTTTTAGTGAAAAAAACAAGTTCAACGGCGTTCATAATACCTACTTTTTTCCCGGGGAGTTTTTTTTATTCCCGCATTTGGTCAAAAAAAGGGAAAACACAAGTTCATAATAGGAGAAAAGGGAAAAGTGAAAAAACTCGCACGGAATTGTTGTTCATAATTGGGCTGAAAATCTACTTAATTAACAAGTTAGTTAATATCAATGATTATTTAATTTTTTATTGAAAATAACAATAATTAAAGCAAATTTGATTATACAATACAAAAATAATAGAGGGGTTTATTAATTTTTCATTTGTGTTGTGTCAAATATACATCTATAGTACATAAATGCAACAAATGTGTTTAAATAATAGTACATATAGTAAGGATAGGAATTGCTCATAATAACTACAAGTAAAACTTTTATTTATGGATTCTAATTAGCCACTGCACTGAATTTGTCGGGATAATTTGCACGAAGATTTTGAAGCATTTAAAGATTAAAGAGTTTTTATCAAAATGTTCATGTAATGGCAAGTGTTGTAGCAAAACTTGTTCCATTAAGTTACAGTTTGTAAGGCGGGCAATTGCTCCACATATATTATCGAGAGCGGCAGGTTCCTTTTCGTTGGCAATGTCCTGAGACAATGCCATCAAAATATACATATATGCTCTGCAATTGAAAAATATACATTTTAGTTATTGTGTGTAAATTTATTTAATAAAAAAAATTAACACTTACTCGAATGATTTTCCCTCGGAACAAAAAACCAATTCACCCAATAAGAAAACAGTATTTTGACGAGCAGAATGTATCGAAATAGTTTCCGGTGCAGTTTTTCCAAGCACCAAAACATTCGGGCAAAGCTCTATGTACAAAGGCCCTTTGTGAATCCAGTTTCTCATCCTTCTTAGCTTTTTGCTGCAAATATATTTAAAAACCGCAAGTGCTAATTATTATAAACTATAAATTTACATGAATTTTTGCTTACTTACCAACGTAGATGCGACAATTTACATGGAGAATTTTGCGGCCTCCATAGCCTGACCCAATAATGGCAGCAAATTACCAGCACCTTCGTATTCACTTTCGTCGTCATTGCCGCCAGCAGGCTCATCAAAATTGCAATCATTCAATTTTCACCCGGCAGAGAATTGTGTTTCAAAATATAGGAGAAACTTTCAAGTGCAGCAAGCACAAGGGAAACCTTTTTATCGTCACGCACAATTTGATACAATTTAGGAATTAGTATGGTAATGGCATTTCCAACACCTTATATATATGCGCTTGTATTCCATTCTGCTTGTACAAGGCAATGAATGTTTTGTGGCACTGATGAATGTCAACAAGGCATCGATATAAACTTTACAATCATCTTCCTGAGGATAATCAATCATTTGTAGACAATATTGTAAGACTCCCTAATATATGGAACAAATGCAACTCCGGCACGTTAAGCGAATTCCTTAATGACCAATACAGACTCCTCGTTCTCACCCAGATCACAAAACATTCTGTGCCCAGTGCCCATGTTCTGTAACTCCCGCGTCGAGAAAGTTTTCGATGGAATTGTGTGAAATGAAACAAAAATGCCATAAATTGAAACAAACAGCTGTTTTTCTCACTAAACTGTGTCTGTAACTTTTTTTGGCGAGTAAAAGCTGTCACGTAAGGAAATTATTCGACATTCTACAGAAAAAGTGTGTCTGTAAAATTTTCGTGAGAAAAGTTTCCGCTTTGTACTGTCAAATATACTCACAAATAAAAACGGGGTGAGATAGAACTTTAACGAAAAAAAACATGTTCAAAATGCAAAATGCAATGAATGATAATGCAAAAAATTTAAGAATTTTGCTCTGAAGTGATACTCGCACTGTTAAATTATTTTAACAACATACATATTTTATTTATTTTTTTCAACAATTTTGTAAACAACAATCATCAAAGTCGCACTATACATTATTTGGTATAGCCGACGATTGTATTTTCGCTGGCGTCGTTGAAAGTTTTTTACTCTTAGTGAATTATGGTCGCCGTCAAAGACATTTTTGATAAGCGTTCACCTAGTCTGCGATTTTAAGTCGGCTTTGAGTTGTATATTATGGCATTTCTAACGTTATAACGTAATCACTTTTGATGGTTTCCGACATGACTTACAGACACACTTTTTTCTCACTTTTCGAGAAACGATGGAATATTTTGTTTCACATCTTTTCGACGCAAGAAGTTCTCGCCAAAGTTACAGAACATGGGCACAGATGAAGCTTTCTGCACTATAGCCAGCATAGAGTACTAACTCTACCGATTTTCAGCCGACCGATTTTCAGCCGCAGCTAAGCCGCCGCCGGTTTATTTTCAGGTGTCTCAGCCGCCGCCGGTTCTGGCGGCTAATTTCGGCTAAAAATATCGCCGACTTCTGGCGGCTAATTTCGGCTAAAAATATCGCAGACTTTGTGATATACCACCATGCAGCAATACCAACTTTGAAAATTCCAAGTGCTACGAAGACTAAGTTGAAAAAATTGGTATCACTGTTTCATGGCATTTGCAGAATATGCCGTTATATATTCTAAGCATCATTAAAAGAAGTGTCAAAAAGATCAAAAAAAGTTTGTAAAGTGATAACAATTTGTGAAAATGTCTCAAAAGAATATAAAAAACTATTTTTCTAAAAGAGCAAATAAAAATAATTCGTCGGACAATTCCGATACGTCCGATTTGGAAGAAAGTTATGGCGGTACTTCTTCAAAAGACATTAAATATTATGAAGATTTAATTAATAAAAGTTGTGAATTTATAAAATTAGCTAAAGTCGCGACAAAAAATGCAACCATTTCTGAATGCTGGAAGTATTTTGGAGACCTTTACTTGAAGGATCGCAAAATTTTGGATAAATTTAAATTTTGCAAACTGTGCTTTGAAAATGAAAATTTTACGTTGAAAAGGTGAGTAACTTAAGATTACATTCTGTGTAAATTTCAAATATTTCCTCTTTGAAAGCTTTGCTAAATCCACATCCACATCAAATTATAACAGCCATCTGTTAAACGTTCACAATATTGATACCAAATCAACGAACTACGCGAAAAAATCTTTATTAACCCAAAACGCTTTGGAAACTTCTACAACTAGTACAAATAAGTTTCAAAATGCTCGTAGAATAGCAGAAATGTGTTGCTGGGACTTAGAGGCTTTTAAAATAGTGGAACGTCCTGGGTTCAAGAAATTTGTTCAGTTTTTGAATCCGAAAATTGAACTACCAACCGATCGTACGGTTTCAACATCAGCGTTGAGAGATATATACGATGTATATTTACATCATGTTAAAACAGTGCTCTCCAAAGCACCACATGATATTACCTTAGTTCTGGATATGTGGTCTGACAAGTACAAGCACTTGTCTTACATTAATATCAAAATTCATTTCAGCCAGGATTTTAAAATAAACGTTGCATCTCTTAAAACTGAAGTGTTTGCTCGTCCTCATACCGCAGCTGCAGTAGCGGAAAAAATTAATAGTGCTCTAGTGGAATTTAATTTAACACACAAGCGCATTTGTGCGGTTACGGATAGCGGTAGTAATATTATCGCAGCCTTAAAAATCAGAGATATTACCCGTTACGGATGCAGTGCTCACTACTTGCACAGATTTTTGATGCATGATGTTTTAAGCAATCAACGGTTTGCACATATTAATAAAATATTGGCAAAATTGAAGCAAATATTTCGAAGCTTAATGTACAGCTCCGAAGAACTGTCAAGGCTTCAAAATTTGCAGGAGCAAAATGAGATAATAACTATTATAATTGAAGCCCAAAATATTATTGAAAGCTTGCAATGCGATGACGAATTTTCAAATGGCGATAACGATTTCAATGAAATCGAAAATACATTGCACGTCAACCATCTACCAACACTTAAAAATTCAGTTCCAACGCGTTGGAACTCTCTTTTAGTTATGATAACCAGCTTTGTAAAAAATATCAAAATAATCAACATAGCTTTGCTTAAAGTAAACCAGGAACCCTTGCTAATACCTGAAATGGAGAAGAAGATAATTGAGGAATTTGGCAACTTTTTAAAAGTGTTTGAAGAAGCTACACGGTATCTGCAAGGCCAGGAATACCCGACAATTTCGTGTTGCATCTATTTTTTAGAAAATGTTTTGTGTGCATTGACAGAAGCAGAGAATAATTCAAGCTTCGATTTAACTATTGACTTATGTAACTTTGCAAAAACATTCCTCACAAACCGTTTTAAAATTTGTAAAATGCATGTTGTGGCATCTCTAATGGACCCATGCCAAAAAAATTGGCCAATATTGGAAAAATATATCAAAAAAATTCCAAGGACGGCAGTAAGTTCATATGAACTCAAAAATTATGTTGATCTTCCAACATCTAAAGAGGATTTAATTCGTGAAGAAATTGAGAAACTTAGAACAGAAGATGCAGATGTAAATCTACCATCATCTAGCCCACAATATCTTGACCTCAATAGTAAAAAACAAGTATATATATACACACACAACACAATACTTTAATAAGCTGATTGTTCCTACTGAAATAAAATTCTTCCTCTTAATAACAGAAAATTTCACAATGCAGAAAACAGATGCTCAGATTTTTATTATCTCCGCCTTCGAATGCTGTTGGTGATCAGATAGAAATGGAAATACAAAAATACTTTGCAACAAAAGTCTTCGAAATAGAAACCATGGACTGGTGGCAACAAAATAAAGAGGTAAAAGTTAAATAAATCCACTTTGAAGATTCTCTTACAAAGATTTTATTTTTCAGACATTTCCAAACATTGCGAAAGTTGCAAATATTTGCTTTGGAATACCGGCAACCTCAGCTTCATCCGAGCAGGCATTCTCATTTGCTGGAAACTGCATATACGAAAAAAGAAGCAGGCTGAATCCTTCGACAGTAAAAATGCAATTGTTTATTCACGATAACAGACACATAGTTAAACCTTTTTTTCACCAAGTTAAATTCGTAAACTTAATTTTTTTATATATTGATCGAAAATACTTATCAGTGCAGCTCACACTGAGTTTATTTGTTTACTTGGTGAAATGTTTAATACATTTTGTTAATTGTTTACAAAAAACTATAGTTAAGTATACTTAACTCAAGGCACATTCAATACAGATACTCGCATTAACTGCAACTCGGTCCTTTTCACAAAGTAATTGTCAAAAATAGTATAGATCAAGCAAAGCAAAGAACTAATTGTCAATTAAATTGTTCGTTCTAAAAGTGTAACCATAGGTCAGCTGATGAGTTATTTCTTTAATGTGTGTACCTGTTTGATATGCCTTGAACTTTATTTTAGAATACATATCGATGGCTTAATATGGAAAGGACGTATCTCAATTTTTTTCGAAATCGCGTTTTTAACGTTTTCTGGGAAATAACTTATAATTGCATCCTCCTTGAAGATCTTAGTACGTTACTGTTAAAACTCAAGGACTTATGGCCACTTAAAAAATTATTCCTGCATGTAAATGCTTTACGTTTTCTTCAGTGTTTTGCTTCTCCTATAAAATATCCAACATTTGAGATATGTCCTTTCCATATTAAGCCATCGATATGTACTTATGTATATACCGTACGCCCTCGACTTGTGCAACTTGTATATATCTACAGTACGTCCTTGACATGTGCAACCGATAATTAACACAATATCTCGCTTATTGCAACAGGCAAATTGTTAAACTAATTGGTTAGATATTTTATTTATTTTAATGTATTTAACAACAAAATTTATGAAACATTTTTCAATGTTTATTTTTATTACGCGAGTATAAAAATCTAGTACGAATTTAATAAATATATTTGTTGATGGTTAAGCATGTCTAGAATCATCCACAAATAAATTCTTTTAATTCATATTAATTTTGTCACTCGCTAAAAATAAAATATTGAAAAATATTTCATAAATTTTGTTGTTAATTTAATTTTTGGCTGTTTGGCAACCAACGGTTGCCTTAATGTAAAAAGTAAGAGAAAAACAAAATAGGAAACACTGCTGAATAATATTCGCTATTTTTTTTTTTTTTGGCAAGTTTCTTGGCCTACTATGATTGCAGTTTTGTAATTCTCAATTATGAATTGAGAGTTTTTCTATAAGCATTGAGGATTTGTTACTTTTTTGAGTTTTTGAAGTCTACTGAAGTGTTGCTTAGCTGCAACAAAATAAAACTACACATGCTAAACCATTAATGCTAAATTATTAATTTTTAATTGTTAAACTAAATTAATTTAAAATTTTTTTAATTCATTATCATGTAGTGAGCTTTTAATACAATAAAATTAACAAATCAAATAATATTATGTCCATGATCAATCACTTGTTTGTGCATACATAAATATATGTATATGTAAGTATGTATGTTTGTAGTAATATTTTAAAAAGAATTGGATGGATTAAATCACATGCAACTTTTTCGCGTATTGTAACAAACTTATTTTGCAACAGCCATCGGTGCAAAGGTGCTACTTAACTAGAGAACGTACTGTATATGTTTCTGATGACAAGTCGGCTAAAGCCGATTATTAGCCGCCGCCGGTTCATTTTGTACTCAGCCGTCGCCGCCGACTATTTTCTGTCGGCTTCGTTCTCTGATTGAAAGATGACGGAAACACTTAATGAACACTCACAACCTTTTATTTCACTTTTTTTTGCTTTAAACACATAAAAATGATTAAATTTAAATTTTATAAAACTTTTCTAATCATTTTTGCTTTTTCACATTCAGAGAAACAAGTCGATCAGCTGCAAGTCGGCTAAAAGTCGACTTTGAGCCGCCGCCGAAGATGTTTTTGATACCAAGCCGCCGCCGAAGCGACCGGCTTGCTCCGGCTCACAAATGTTAGCCGATAAAATTTTAATCGAAATATGATATAATAAAAACGAATATTAAATATACTTTCAAACGCCAAATTAATTGAAAAAACACTAAGAACGTCGGGACTGCACTTCATAAAACTGCGATAAATCTGCACACTTGGGAGCTCTGGCTATGAAGACAATGCGCTGATTTACACGGGATTAATTGTGCTGGCATAACATGCCAGTTTGATGGTGAGAGAGGCAAAGAGAGGGGTTTTGTGTTTGGCATAATTTTTCAACCAGCTACAACCCCGCACTAGCAGCACAAAACCAATACACAAACAACTTAAAAAGCTGCAAATGTTAAATGAATACGAAAAACACTAACACACACAAAGCTGTGAATACGTATACATTATTATGTCGGATGAATTAGTCTCGTGTGTTCTTAAAAAAACAAAAATTGTGCCGCATAAAAATTATGGCAATGGATTTGTTGAGTAACGCGTCGTTGGCTGTCTCCCCACGTCTGGGCTTGTAAGTAAGACGTTTTGCGTCCTTTGGCTGGGCTTTGTGATACTCTTCTCTGGGTATGTATCAGTGTTACCAAAATATATATTCAAAATTACACCTCATAGGAGCGAAAATTACCCGATTTCAAAGGAATTACACCCAATATTAAAATAAATATTTGACACATTTCAAAAATCTTGTTTAAGGTCTACTTATGATTTGGTATCAGCCCCAGTGAAATGATATATATGGAGAGCGTGTATTCAAAATACGTCAACTCAAATTCTCTCAAAATGAGTTTTGGATGGCAAAAAACACTCCTATAGAATATTCATATGTAATATAAATTTTGAATCAAAAAAATTATTTTTTCTTGTTTTGTATAATTTTTTTTTATTCTGCTATCTAAAAGTAAAATTTTTTTGGTGAAAATAAATGCTAACTCTCATGTAAAAATAAATAGTTCATTACCAGGGAAACCGCAAATATGCAATTGCATGTTTTTTCTTGTATCACGTATTAATGCGGGGTCAAGATATTTATCCGTTTCAGAACTTTTAATGAATTTTGGCATCGATTTGTTAGTGCATATTTTTGCATATTTTACCCTTTGAGGCATGTTTATGCATATATCAGTTTTACACGCATATTTTTAGCATATTTTCGAATTTTTAGAGCATAATTTACGCTTTTAGGGCATATTTTCATACTTTATAGAATTTAATTTTATTTCAACCCGCTTGGCACCACCATCCTTTAAAAAAACTCTCCATTCCGAAAAAAAAATTTTTATGAAATTTTTTTTAGCAACGCATTAAAATTTCATTTTTGAAATAAAAATTTAAGTTTTAAAGAAAATTTTTTCCTGTGCTATCTGGCTTAATATGCTTACAAATTATTTTTAATTTTCGCCATCTAAATCTCTGTTCCAATGTTCCATGTAGTGTATAATTTTTTTTTATATATAACGCAGTTTTACGGACGTTAGTTGCAATACAAATTTAGCTATGTGTGATTTAGCTGTGTGTGATTTACTCTGCCCCGAAAATACCTTGAAGGAACATTGTAAATGTATGAAAGTTCATTAAGACGGGACAGAAAAGATTTTTATTTGAAATTCTAGGTCAACAT
Source organism: Tachina lurida (assembly GCA_944452675.1). Taxonomy (NCBI): domain Eukaryota; kingdom Metazoa; phylum Arthropoda; class Insecta; order Diptera; family Tachinidae; genus Tachina; species Tachina lurida. The sequence goes on along the minus strand of OX101755.1, from coordinate 55,707,798 downwards.
TTTTTTATTTATTGCAATAAAAATTATAAATTAAAATCTTGTCTTATTTATCCAAAATACAGTTCCAAAGCCTTAATTCTGATATCGTGATCTTTTGAAATTAAAGTTAAATTCTTTTGCATCCAATAAAAATTAATTTGTTTTAGTAAACATTTTTATAGTAATTTTGTTTTAACCTGCACTTCAAACCCAGTTATTCTTTGTTAATTATGTTTCCGTTTTTTGGTTATTTATTTTTTTCTTATTTTATATGCAAATGTTGTTGATTTTTCTATTAAAAAATATATTTTCATTTACAAATAAAACAATTTATTCTATTTTTAAGAGCATATTTTTTGACTTTTAAGCGCATATTTACAAGTTTTTAGTGCATATTGAATGCGCATAAAACACTTTTTTTAGAGCATATTTGTGGTTTCCCTGTTCATTACAAATCTACCTCATATCTTATTGCTTATTATTATTGTTTTTTTGTATACCTTCTTTAAATAATAAAATAGCATCAACTATCAACTAAAACGAAAAAATCTAACAGTTTGAAATCGTCAATTTCCAAATAGTGTTCTTCTAAATTCGGATGATAAATAGAACACATACTATTAATTTTTATTTTCTAAATTTCAACTTAAGCGTACCATGTGTTTTAACATCCGAACTCACAAGAAAACGATGTGAAAGCAAGAACACACACGATTTATTATATAAAACAGGCGAATTTTAAATTACCCGTAAATTACACCTGAGAGCAATTACCCACGCGCTACACTTGCACATAAAAATTACACCCGATTCGGGTAATTACCCGCGATTTGGCAACACTGGTATGTATGTATGTATGTGTGTTCGACAACAGCTTCGACGAGTAAAGATTTTCTGCCTACCAACACTTCCGCTAGTTATAATGAAACTTGGTTAGAATCTATCGGTCTTATGTATAAGAAAAAACGGCCAAGCAGTTAGCATAAATCACATTGGAATTTAATGCTATGTTTAGACGACACCTGTTTCGTGCTCTATTCATGCTTCACACCCCAATCATGACCGAATCAACTTGCTTCGCCATACAAAATTATGAGAGCGAATCAAGTAGATTCAATACGAATCTACTTGCGAAGCACGTAAAATTGGTATCTTCTCTAACTTTTATCGCAGTAATCGCCACTTTATCTGAACTAGCTGTCAAAACAAAATAAGTATATGTGTATGTGTGTGTTTGTAAACAAATGAAAACAAGCCAAAAAAACATAGATGTGAGTTTAATATAAATAAATTTAATTAAGTTATGAATAATATAAAAAGGGAAAATAAGAAGAAAATATAGAGATGCCTTCAAAAACAAGATTTTGCTTGAATCGAATTTATGTAAGTATGTATGCATGTATACACGTGCGTATGATACGTATGAATGTGTGAATATACACAAAAAAAATGCCACGCGAACAGTGATGCCAACTTTTTCAGAGCAAAAATCACTGTGTGTTCATAAAAAAGCACTAAATGCAATATACATATTTTTTATTTATATTTTTATATTTATCTATTTATTTTCAATACAGAGAAAGCCCACATGGCTAATTATATACATATGTATTGAATGAGTAGAAATTAAAAATTTAAGTTAACTACAATTTTAAATATACTACATTTCATAGGTTTTTGTAATAATTTCAATTATATCGAGCCATATTTCGATTTTGCGTATAAGTAGAACATGAGTAGGAAAATAATTGAAGTTCATTTCGCAAGACACTGCAGTTATGGTGTATTAAAAAAAACAATTAGATTTTAGGTGTTTCATCTGAATTAATTTTTATATGAACATAGTTCAGTACGTTACATTCTGTAGCTCGTTTCTGTATTTCTCGCGTCGTAAAATTTCCCGCATGAAACAAGGGAATCGTGGAAACAGTGTAAATAGAAACACATAATGGCTTTTCTCACATAAGTGTTTCTGTATCGTTACTTTGCGAGAACTATCTGTCATTTAAACAAATTTCCAGCAATTATTGGAACGATGTGAGAAAAAGTGTTTCTGTAACAATATTTTGTGAATATTTTCTCGCAATTCTCGGATTTTAAATTGTACAAAAACATGTGAATTTTTGAATTTGTGTGTGAAAATATGAAAAATAAACTAGTTGAAAAGATATGCAACGAATTGTTGAACTAAAATTATTATTAACGATTCGATATGATTATATTTATTTAGAATTCTTTTTTGGAATTTTCTATAATAGAGACAGTTGCTAGAAAAAACTTATTTCAAGCATTTTACATTCACTTTATATTCATGTTCATTATTCAATTTTATTTTTCTTGAAAATTATTATTTTTTTGTTATTGAAATAAAATTTTGTGACTTTTGTTTTCATTTGACACTCGATTACTGGAAATATTCCAGTAAAAACAGATTCAGTGTTGTCTGTTTTCACATTCAAATACAGAAACACTTTTTTTCAGAAATCGAGAAACGATGGAATTTTGTGTTTCACACTTCATGTGAGAAATTTTACGATGCGAGAATTACAGAAACGAGTTACTGAACAACATAAGCCTTTTCCTTTTAGACCGTATTTTATATGAATGAAACAATTTGATTTATAAAATCATTATTGTATTTTTAACTTACTTTTAAAAAAGTTATAAGTGCTAAAAGTTATTTCTACTTCAACATTTGAACATGGTAATGTTAATAGTCTTAGAGAAAATATTGGCAGTATTAGAAATGGATTATGATTATTTGAATTTCTATAATTATAAACTTCAATCCAAAATTAATCAGTTCTGAGAAAATTTGTCCATTTATGTATCCTTAAATGTCTGATACTTCGTTCTATTTCTTCAATTTCGCCATCCCAGCAAAAATTACCGCTTCCCAGAAGAATTTTTGTAAGCCAGCTAGAAGCAATGCATTCAGTTTCCAAAAAGCCATTCATGTTTTGCTTTACTAATTCATTTTACAGAAGTGTAGTTTTTATGTATTCAGATGAAAAAGTTACTGGGTTACATTTTTTTTACTTTTGTCCACTTTGTTAAAGAGCCTTACGTTAGTACTTTTCAGAAGCATTTTTGAAGGCTTTCGTTATCAAGAAAGCAATACATTGCTTCCCTCAGTGGTTAGTAATTAGATTATTGTTGTAATTAAGTTATTTTATAACTGTAATTTCTAGAAATATATTCTTTTTTCTCACTATGAAAGATAACGTTTTTCTTCCTTCGTATTTCACCCAGCTGAATTAACATTCTGCAAAGGAAACTTTGCATGTCTAAAAGGGGTGAAAGCAGATAGTTTTTGAAAAGTGAAAATTTCTTATTTGGTGTTTCTTATAAACCACCACACTTTCACAAATTAATATTTAGTAGATATGTAAAACGCACTAAAATCAAAGGTGAAAAGCACCAATTTAGTGCCTTTTTTTAAGCAACAATTTGAAAAATTCCGCACTATTATAAATTGAAAAACTCTAAATCTAGTACGAAAAGCACTAAATTGGCACGCTGCACACGAAGCACGAATGCATAGTCTAAACAGCATGATTCATAAACATGATTCAGAGAGCGAAGCAAGTGATTCAACTCGTCGTCTAAACATAGCATAATAGTGGGTGAAAACAACATTATGCGCCGATTTTTAATGCCATTTTGTGTGGAGGAACTCTTTAGCACCTAGTTCAATGTCGTCACTTATGGTAACTTCATGTCAGTTTTTTCTTATACATAAGCCGTATTTATTCATCTAAGCAGTTGTTCTACATACACAGAGATGAAAATCCTTGAGCAATCCGGCTATACAGAAAACTTACTGAGCGGAGCCGATATTTGGTAATAATATATATACCAAATAGATAAGTACAATAATAATATATGTATGTATATGTATTGACATATGTCCATACCTAGAGGAGAGAGTTCTTAAGATCGGACGAAGGCCCGTTTAACAAAAAATATACATATGTACTTCTACTCTACGAAGTCGCCGTTGCGCATACATGTGTACTTACATATCTATGTATGTATGCACAGAAAAGAAAATTATTGCACTCGTCCAAAGGCCGGCTAGATAGAACACTTTTCTGGGTCTGTTGGTATTTTTGAAAGACCTAGAGATAATGACAATCACCCAAATGAATATGAATAATGACCGAAATAAATGGGATGTTGGTCATTTTCCATTTGGGTGATTCTTCACAAAATTGTGCATGACTTGTGTTTTTTTTTTGGTCTTTATTTATCATAAATAAAAACCAATGAGTAATTATGTGTAATTTTTATACTTAACAAAAATTGTTTTGTTAAGTTTCTTTTTTTTAGGGCCTAATTTTGTAAAACAGAACGAAACGTTTCAAGCAGAAATTTTTGGTTTGTTTTTAATTTTGAATTTTGTAAAACATTTGAAAACGAAAATTCTATGTTACGTAAAATAAATGTATTTTATAAAACAGTTGCAAACGTTTTCAAACGAATTAAATGTCATATGTAAACGTTTATTAAATTGTATTCGTTTTAAAAGTTTTACTACATTATTGCATTAGTTTTGCTGCAATAATGAGTAAATTAGTATCGATGTAGGTCAAAGATAAGCAAAAGGCCGCCCGTGGGTACTTTGTTATGATATGTTTTACACGCACATTCGTACAAGCATGCATTTTACCTCTTTTTTTAAATATCCCAGTAAAAAAAGACACTCCAAAAAAGGCATGAAAATGTAGAGTTTGCGATCTGGAGTAGTGCAAATTTTGATCCGATCTAATGATTTTTACATAGGGTTGTCATTGCAAGAAGTTCTCTTTTTCGATGCCTGGTCACCGAATTGGAAGCGATTTTAAGAAAAATTTCCTTTTTTGTGTTCTATGATAATATTTTCAGCTAGAAAAAATGGTTAATAGTTACCTATTTTAATAATTAGTTTCCTTTTATAGGAATTGAAACGCGAAACAGTATTTTCATGTAAATTTAAGCAAATAACTTCAAAATTTTAGACCAAAATTAGTTCATAAGTTTCTTCAAAAAAATAGATTTTTTTTTAAATTCTGGTGAGTAATTTCTAAAACTATAGATGAATTACAAGGTTTTGTATGACTAAAATAAACTTCTACTTGGTTTTCTACTAACTATCGGCAAATTAAAGATATCGATTTTTTGGAAGCAATGAAAATGTAGTTCCTTTAGAATGACTTCCAATTTTTTTTACTGGGTATGTATGCATTTGCCTGACTTTGATCTAGGTGCACGATAGAGCTCCAGGCCAGCTCGGCCTATGGACGTAGTGCCTATATTTACACATATATTCGCTTTGAGACCCTCATAACTACTTTGTTCCTGTCAATGGTAAAATGATAAAATTTAATGCGAAGTTTGAAAGTGTGTAATGAAAGTTTCCTGATAAATGGAGATGCAAAAAGTGCATTTCTTAATACATACTCACTGAAACTGACCACTGATACAGTCATCAAATTGATGAAGCGCTTGAGCTACATCATTAAATACAGAGCTAATATAGCTAATATGGCTTAGGTCAGTTACGAACAAGAAAACTTCGAAAGCATCGTTTGTTAAACCAGGGAGACTGGACCGTAGTCATAAAATTTAACGCGATGTTATACTATTATGTATCTCTCTTTAACCCATTATATTATTTAGCTCTGCCCTTTTAAACTGGCTCAGTGATCATTAATAGAAATATAACAGACTAGAAATCTTTAATTTGCACTGTTTTATTAAAGAAAACAAAAAGTAGTTACATCTTCACAAAAATATAAATGTAAAGAAATGCCAAGTTCCTATTAAAAATTTTGGCCATCAAAAGTAGTGAGATAAATTTAAATGTTATTGTTTGACACAATACTTATCACAATATTACATGCATACATATATGTGTATTGATTTATAATCGTTATGCAAGCCATACACCTTGCGACTGTTGGTACAACACGTTGGATTAACAAGTTGTGTGTTTTGCCCACAAACTTTACAACAACGTGCACAACATTAGAGCACAACTTCATTTCTTAATTTTTTTTTGGAGTAAACATACATCGGGTGTTATGTCGCATATTGTAATGGACGGTTTTTTTTTGTGACAAAATAAGAAGAAGAACGTAAAAAAGGACAGAAAAAAAGAATTTGGTTAAAGGAGTGATTTATATAAAAAAACGTATTCTAATAACAAACTTTTGGAAATAATAAAAGAAAGTGAGCCAATGGACTATAAAAATTACACGTGGGTGTCAAACGAAGTATTCAATGACCTTTTGTCAAAAGTGCCGATGCATATAAAAAAGCAATTCTTCCGCGCAAACTCTTATACAATTATATAAAATCACTTCTTTCTGTTCAATTCTCCATTTTATACGCAAATTTGAATTCGAGCGCGATGTTTTTCATATGACCACAACGAAAATAAGAACAAAATGAAATGAAGTTGTACAACAAACTCCTAAATTTTACAACCTGTCCATACAACTAGCCAAAAAATCAAATCTTTTTAATCTTTCGTACAACCGATACACAACTTCATACGACGACCCCACACACTTTACAATCTTATACACAACTTGCTCATGTTGTACCAACAGTCGCAAGGTCTGTGGCTTGCTTTAGGTTGTCATGTTATTTCTATGCAATCTGCATACTTGGCAATATTTTTACCTTTATAATACAGAAGATAATAGCGGATATCTCTTTATTTCTTTATGTGCGAAAAATGTTGTGAAGTAAGCAGGTTGCCTAGAAATGATATGAGACCTTGTCGATTGCAGTTGAGATTTTGGAACGGAACTTGACTGAATCCATGTGTATGATGAAAAACATATCCATATACATACATACCGTCATGTGAGAACTTAAGTGTCCAATACGCCATTATAAACTATTGGATATTGGACACTTAAGTTCTCACATGACGATATGTACATTAACATTTCACTCCAGCATTGAACTATTGAACGTTTCAAAGTTTCACAAACATCCAATAAGTATTTATGGGCACTTAACTAACGCCGCTGATTTAGAATTTCTTCTTTCGTTGGTGCATATTCCATAATTTAATTAAATTTGACTTTGAAAATATTTTTATATTCAGCTTTTTATAATGAATAATATATTTTTCAATTATAATATTTTGACAAGAAACGAAAACAACGTAGTGTTTTACAAAATTTTAAATATTTTTGTTTTCGCTCCAACCAGAAACGAAAACAAAAATTCGTTTAGATTTACAAAATTTGGCCATTAATTTATTTTTGGGTGCCACTTGTTGCAGGTTAGAATTAGAACAGAGTTTCATTTTTTAAAGCACAATTTACACATTTAAACGATTTTTTATTCTTATTTGACGATGAATGTGTGAAATTGTTGATGTGGCAATATGGATATTTGACAACGGGTATACGGCTTACGTTAGAAACGTAAAACCAGGCGAACGACAAGTCGAATGTTATTAAGGCGCTGATTCGTACGAAAGTGAGTGACTGCTTATCTTTCGCCTAAGTTTTCTTTCGACATTCTGGAACTGGCTGTTACTTTAAATAAATAAGAAATATACAGGGTGTTTTTTTAGAGGTATAGAACTTCGAATTGAAATAAAACACAAGAAAATCGTTTTAATGTCCTTCAATTTGGCTTTATTGGAAGGATAATTTTATGCCATTAATGTTTAAATATGATTTCGGGCATGTGGCCGCCGCGGCTGGCTCGAATAAAGCCAATTCTACAGGTCCAATTTTCAACCACTTTTTCGAGCATATGGGGCCGTATGTTGGCAATAACGCCACGAAAGTTGGCTTCCAAGTCCCCTAACGTTTCTGGTTTGTTGGCGTAGACGAGCGACTTCACATATCCCCAAAGAAAATAATCCAATGGTGTCAAATCACACGATCTTGGTGGCCAATTGACAGGTCCATTCCGCGAAATTATGCGCTCATCGAATGTTTCCTTCAATAAATCGATTGTGACATGCGCTGTGTGGCATGTAGCGCCGTCTTGTTGGAACCACAACTCATCCACATTCATGCCATCCAATTCGGGAACAAAATAGTCGGTTATCATGGCTCTATACCGGTCTCCATATCGAATCGATTCATTCGTTTCCTCTTTAACACTTTGCTCTACAGCGGCAATTGTTTCTTCGGTGCGCACTGTTCGACGTCTCTGCGGATGCGTATTATCACATAGAGTAAACGTATTGCGAAAACGATCCATGGTTAACCGAATTAATTGCTCTGATGGACGAGTATGTCGACCATAAAATGGACGGAGCTTGCGGTAAACTTCGCGAACTGAACCATTATTTTCGAAATAAATTTGCACTATTTGCAAGCGTTGTTCTTTTGTCAACCTGTTCATCACAGAATATGAACCAGAAGACCCACCAGTGAGTGATGAAAAATCGCGATAACAGCTGATTGGTGTGAATTTTTAATTTTTACTAAGTTGTTGCAAGTGAGAGAAAAAATTGTTTTCTACATGTATAAAAAGCAAAAGCTATATATTGCATTTGCAAACATATGTTCTTAAAAAAGTAGAAAATAAAATTGTTCAAAAGTGAAAAATTTCAAGTAAAAATTAAATTTTTGTTGAAAATAGATGTGTTTTTGATATAATAAGTTGTGTAATTGATGGTCAGTGGGCTTCCTCAACTACTGACTGTAAATTGTTGCCCAAATAATGTAACAAACTTTCGTAATTACAAAGTTTTTACAAAAAAAAGTGGATAAGGGCATTGTGATACTTTCCCTAAATTTGGAAATATGGGTATGTAGCCACAAAGTTACTACCGATGATGGAGACTCATCTAAAGCAAACGGCTTTGTGCACTTCGGAAGATGTAGAAAATGAAACAATTGCTAAAGTTGTGCATGTTGTTTATACATATATGGAGAAAGGATACGTTTGCAAGTTCCTTCCCCATAAGAAAATCGGCATTTGCTCAACGAAAATAAGTTTGGAAAGCTCATCTGGACTCACAATATGTGCATCACATGGGCGTTAAGCGACCCATGCAACAATTTGGCCAAGTATTCTAATACAATGCAACTGGAAGTTTCTGTGTGTCTAACATGGGGCCCGGCCAACTTTTTTTGGATCCGCAAGTGCCTACGCAAATGCGTATATCACTTTCACTGTGCTGTGCATGGACGCTTGTGATATAACTGGCCAGCAAAATATTCCAGTACCTTATATTACTTTTGCCGGACCACCTTTAACAGCTGGTGCTACTCAAGAGCGTGCTACCAAATAAAAATGCACGCGTGCTTCCACGCCTAATGTACCCGGCCCCATTTTTCGATCTGTAAGTGCCTACATATATGTGTAATACTCTACCCTGGGCTGCCAACTATTCCAGCACCTTATATTACTTTGGCCGGGCCACCTCTAACGCTGCTCAACAGCGTGCTACCAAAAAAGGTGTACGCAAACAGTTCAAAAGGTTCCAGCAAGTCATCTTGTGTCGTAAATACATCAAAACGGTAAGTTTTATTTGAATAATATTTCAGTATTTGAAACATTAATTGTTCTCACCGTTTATTCCAGAAAATCATTAGTCCTCTTTGTTACTATACTGGTCGAACGTTTATACCCAGACAGACATTTGCATCCATTTTTGGCTAGTAAGATCAATGGTATGTTGCTTGAAGTAATAGCTAGCCAAGAAACTATTGACAAAACATAATCAGCATGAGCTCCACGAAAATGAAGCTCGTCTGGACTCACAATATGTGCATCAGAAGTGCGGTATACGGTCCATGTTGTTGGGAGTTTCTTTGTGCTTTACATGGGGCCCGGCCAATTTTTTTTTGGATCCGCAAGTGTATACACAAATACGTATAACACCACGCTGACCTGCACATGTGCAGATATGATATAACTGGCCAGCAAACTATTCCAGCACCTTATATTGCTTTGGCAAAGCCACCTGTAAAATCTGGTGATATGCATCAAAACGGTAAGTTTCATTTGAACAGTAATTATTACATCCATTGAATAAATAAATAATTCAGTATTTGATTTATTAATTGTTATTGCTTATTCCAGATAATCAAAATCATAAGGGTCAATTGAAATCAGAAGTACACGCTATAAATTTGAGAATCTTTTTCGAGGTCAAGGTATTTTTTACTTTAATATACATGAATGTACATTTATTAATTAACTTTTTTTCTTACAGATGCACACATCATTAAAGAAAGTTACATCGCAAAATTGAATCATGTCCTTTTGAGTCAGTTTTTAGAAAGAAAGGGGATATTTATAAAATAGTTATAATCATAAATAATGTCAAAAAGTTTAAATTAATTTTATATTGAAAATTTTTAATATTTTTTCTGAATCTTAGTACCTTATACCTATCCGAATTGCTTACTAATTTCTTAAGAGTGGAACAGTCGTGGAATCGTGTTATTAAACATATTTTAGACTCAAAGTAATAACTTTTTTATAAAAATTAACGATTTTTTTAACTTTTGTATTAACTTGAAATAATATTCAGTACAGAAATATGTTATTTTAATAGGCGATCCAATTCAAAAAAGGTCTTCGTTTCTTGAGCGTATACTCACCTCAATTTGTAGTAATAAAATCTTAAAAAAATAAGTTATATGTTCAATTTTGGAATTGTTTTCTTATTTTTATTTTTACATTTTAATATAATAATAAAAACAATAATTTTTAATCATTTGAAACTGTTACAAAAAAAACTGCACTACACACACTGTAAACAAAAACAAAATTGGAATGTTTACTAATGTAATTAACCAAATTTTTTTAAATATCTTGAAATTAAAATAATTTTACTTATGTCACCAAAGTCTAAAGTTGTTTTCCTTGGAAACATTCAAGTTTAGTCCTTAGGGGTCGAATGGATTTTATAGCAGCGATATTTCGTTTTGTTTCTTCCAGGTTTTCTTGCCGTTCACATATGTAAATAAAATAAAAATTAAAAAAGAGCATTATTAAAATTGTATATTTAGTTTTACAAAAATTATCTTTTTTGGAAAAAGTAAAAGGCCTTTTTATTTATAGAACTAAGGTTATATATACATATATAAGACAAAAGTTGAATGTCTTTTATAAAGTATTTTGTAGCCCGTAAAAGTTCTTTTAATTTAATGAAAATTACTTTCTTTTTTGTCTCAAGTATTTGTAAAGATGGATACAAAATTAACACTATTGCGTTCCAATTGATTGGAAAACTTATTTTTCTAGCGACTCACAAACTGGTGCTATTGTACATTGGACCAGACTATCATCGTCCTTTCCAATGTACAAAATTCCACGTTGTCAATTCACTTTATAGGCACACATTAGTCTTATTTCTGTCAAGTACTTAAAAAAATAACATAAAGCGAACATATTTGGATTCCAATTGATCCGAACACTTCACTTTTTTGCGGCTTGTTAACCTGTGTCATTGTACATAGGACAATAATATGATTGTCCTTTCCAATGTACAAGATTCCACACAAACACTTCACTTATATGTACACATTAGTCATAAAAACTAGTTATTTGTGAACAACTTTTGAATCCAATTGTTCCAAGCACTTCTTTCTTAAACGGTTTGTTAACCAAAGTATTTGTACATTGGAAAAGAACATCATTGCTCCTTCCAATGTGCAAAATTCCACACAAACAACGCACTTTACGTAGACACAATTCACTTATTTTTGTTAAGAACTTGTGAAAAACAAAAAGAACTTGGAACACTTGGAATCCAAAAGATCTGGACACTACATTTTTATATGTCTTGTTAACCCTTGCTATTGTGCATTGGACAGGAACATCATTGTCCCTTCCAATGCACAAGATTCCACACATACACTTCACTTTATCTGTCCACATTAGCCATATAAACTTGTTTGCGTAAGGCACTTGGAAAAAGCGAACAAAATTGGATTCCAATTGATCCAAAGACTTCATTTCATGTCGGTATATTAACCAAAGTTTTTGTGCATTGGACAAGACAAACATCGTCTTTTCCAATGTACAAAATTTCACACTTTCCATTCACTTTGCATAGTCACATTAGTCCTGTAGTTTACATTACTTAGCTCTTTCTAAAAGTAATACAAAGCGAGCTTATTTTAGATCGTATTGATCGGAACACATCTTCTCTTCACTACATGTTAAGCAAAGCAATTGTACATTGGAAGGGACAAGAACACCATTGTCCCTTCCAATGTACACAATTCCACACTTAAATGTCACTTTAAAAAATTCACTTTTACAAAGGTTTTTATATAAATTACTTACTTAGTTGGCTCTGTCGGGAACAAATTCAGCTTCTATCCTGTAGGTCAACCCATAGTACATCTGCGGCTCCTGGAAATTAAGTATATATTGTTAAAATCTATTATAAATAAGTAAAAGAAACAATAAATATATACTTACATTTTTACTTTTGCTGTGTGATGCTCCCAGTAATCCATGTTTTTTTCACCATCACTTTTGTTTTGTTCACTTTTCTCTCTGTTGGTAATATGTGGACAAGATAATCTACCAATTTTTGTCCACATATTACCAACTTTGGCAAGGATTTTGGCGCAAAATCATTTTTTATCCAATTTGCGCCAATTCCTGCCAAGAAAATTTATATTTTGTAAATAACTAAATGACATTTTACTAAGATGGTGCGATAGAGAAAGGCATAGAAATTAGTCATATTTGCTATCTCTACCGCAAGAACTTAGTAAAGCGAATTCTCTTCAATTCGCCGGTGTCGCCTCTAGTTAGTACTCTATGCCAAGGCGAATTCACATAAGGTGGTCTTAATTCACCAGCTGACATAGCTTCTCTGTTGTCAAATCAACCAAAACGTTAGGAAATATTTTGACAACAGGAAATTTTACACTAACAAATATACAAGGCGAATACGCAGAGTTGCAAATTAAGACCACCTTGTGTCAATTCGCCTTGCTCTATGCTGTTCATGATGAAATGGCAAACCAAACTAAATATTAATCACTTGACAGCTGACAAAATGGCCGCCAGTTAAAAAAGTGATGCCAACTTAAAGTTCTATACCTCAATAAAAAACACCCAATATTAGATGTGTGCTATTAATTTATATACGTTTCAATAGAAGACAAAATTAGGTATCAGAATTATAAGATATTTTTTTAATTACTTGATTTCGAAAGTTATAGCCCAGCAATCTTTTTATAAAAAAAAAGTTTTCGTCTTATAAAATCAAAACTATTAAATGTGCGCTATTTACACATATACCAATCAATAGAAAATCAATGTACCTTTCAGAAAAAGTGACTGTCATATTCATATTTACTTTAGTTCCGAAGCTTTTTATTAGCAAAAAAAAAGTTTGCTTCATAAAATCAAAACCGTTAACTGTGCGCAATTGAAACCCAAATAATCGATAAGGAATTAAAATACCTTTAATAACTGATAACTGTCATATTCAGATTTACTTTTGCTCAGAAGTTATAGCCCAGCAAACTTTTTATTGTCAAGAAAACGTTTGCCTTATAAAACCAAAACGGTTGATTGTGCGCTATTGACATATATTTCAATCGATGGAAATATATACTTCAGTTTCGAAGTTATAGCCAAGCAAACTTTTACGCGCCGAAAAAAATTTTTACCTATAAAACCAAAACGGTTATTTGTGCATTATTAACACATATTTCAATCAACAAGGAATTTAAATACCTTTGATAACTTATAACTGTCATATCCAGCTTTACTTTTGTTCTGAAGTTATAGCCCAGCAAACTTTAGTGCTGAAAAAATGTTGCCTTATTAAACCAAAACGGTTGACTATGCGCTATTGACAGATATTTCAATCGTTGGGAAATAGAAATGCTTTTAAAAACTAATAACTGTCATATCCAGCTTTACTTTTGTTCTGAAGTTATAGCCCAGCAAACTTTTTATTGGCAAAAAAACGTTTGCCTTATAAAACCAAAACGGTTGATTATGCGCTATTGACACATAACTCAATCGATAAAGAATTTAAATACCTTTGATAACTAAGAACTGTCATATCCAGATTTACTTTTGTTCTAAAGTTATAGCCCAGCAAACTTTTGTGGTCGTTAAAAATAGACAAAAGCATTCGTCTTATTAAAACAAAACTGTTGGTTGTGCACTATTTAGAAATATAACAATCGATAAGGACAAAAAGCCTTTTCAGAATTGGTGACTGCATTTTTCTGAATTACTTTAGTTCAGAAGTTATAGTCCATCAAACTTTTACAAATTTGAATAATTTTTGTGATAATACATTAAGTGTGCTAGTGACAACCTCATGGTAATTTGCCTAGTAAAATATGTAAACCAACTGTGGAAAAAATACTGATTTTGCAAATCAATAAAAATAGGTAATTTTTACTTTTATTTAACAAAAAAAAGTATTAAGTTTTATGCTATCGTATGAGTAGAATCAGATTTAATAGATGTCATTATTTTTATTTGATTAACTATGGAGAAAAAGACTCTCGAAAATTACTAAAAAAATTGTTCTTGCATAAAAAATTAAAAGTATTGATTTTGCCTATTTAAACCATACACCTATTGATAGGAAATCAAAATACCTTTTTAAATTTGTGACTCTAATATTCTGAATTTTATTGCCTATAAAATAGTAAGTATTGTATGGCAGATATAAAAATATATGTATATCCTTCGATAGAAAATATAAATACCTTTCAGAATTAATGAATGTGATTTTCTGAATTACTTTATTTCAGAAGTTATATCATAGAAAACTCGTCGAAAGCACAAAAATAAGGACAAACGTTTTCTACTTATAAAATAGAAACTCCTTATATTAACGTGTTGCAACATATAGCAATCGATAGAAAACAAAACTACTTTTTTAAGTTGGTGACTGTAATTTTCTGAATTTGTGAAATTCAGAAGTTATAACACATCAAACTGACAACTTGGTAAATATTTTCCAATTTGCAGACTTTATATAAAATGCCAATAATTGTGTTATGCTTCTTATAATGCAGGTATTAGATGTAGATAGTAGCGATAAAAGAGTTTTATTTTGCAGCACAAATAAGAGCTACCACTACGAATTGGAACTAAAAATTATATGAAAGGTCTTGGTGTCACACCAGCATCTACTCGTAATCACTCTTTGTGGCGCGCTGCTAGAAAGCTTAAAACTCCCGTTGAGTATATACCACCTCTGTGCACATCTACCGGAGGTTGGGCAAGAAGCGATACTGAAAAAGGTAACATATTTCCTGAGCATTTAAAATAAGTATTTAATTGATTTAACGAAAGAATATACAGGGCATCCTCTGTAGTTAGCGGTGTGATTACCTCCACAATTGCTGCATTTTTTTCTGCTTGATCTTTTGGCTTAGTACCACAGAATATTATGCTTAGTACAGCTAGCAGTACCATGCAATTCGCCGCAGATAACACAAATTGTAGGTAAATTGCAGTATGTTTTTGTGTGGCCATATTTTTGGCAATGATGGCACTGTACGGGACCTGAACGCTTACGTGGCTCTTCAACTGTGATTTTTCGGTATAAGAGGTATTTTAGACTATAAATTGGGTGCGTCTCGTTTTTTTTAACTGTATATCATTCGGCTCCAGTTCAACACGAAATAGAGGCTGGGGAATCTTCTCTCTATTGATTATATTTGTAAAATTTTTTACCTTAAATCCTTGGATGATAAGTGCACATTTTACTTCTTCGGGCCTAACATATGAGTCTATGCCCCTTAAATACTATCTCTAGGCCTTTAGCACGCTTAAGCTGGTAAGTGTAAAAATTTGTTTTATTTTTTTCAAACTCACTAACAATTTTTCGGAAATCTTTGTCATCATATATTTGGATTTTATTTTCATCAATTTTACCTCGTTTAATTGGAATGATGTGAAAAGTATTTTCGCCAATGGTTGACAGTAGTTTTTTTAGAAGCGCGTCAGAATTTTTTTCTCTCAGATAAAGACTTTTGCGATGATGCAGCGGGCTTGTCGTTTTTGTCTTGCAATAATGAAAAACGATTTTGACGATTGACAGAAGATGTGCTGTTATCCCTAGACATCTTTTGGGTAGATCCAATTGTAGTAGAATTTGGGCTTCGCCCGCGCTTTAAAACAGCTATATATCTGTCCATTCCTACTTGTACCTTTGGTTTTGAACTACTGTTATCTGTATTGATAACTTGGTTAAGTGATGAACGCGAGCCCGAAGCGGATGATATCGCTGACTTAAATGAAGAAGTACTAGGCAATTGTAATGGTAACGATTACTAGTTGGCATTGGACAAAGCGAAGTTGATCGCTGACGGAAAAGTGACTTCTTTGTTACGAAAAGGCTATCATTTGATTTTTTATTTTTAATGTTTTCATTAAGAGTTTCAGAACTCACAGTAAAATAGGCATTCCTGCCGTTAGAACTCACATATAGAGTATTCGCCAAGGATACTTTGTTTGTGTTTGCTTGCGGTTGTTTTGTTTTTGTTGTCTCTTGGTATGTAAAAATATTAGTAAAGCCAGTAAGCTTATTTATCAAGGTGAATATTTATTACGAATATTTTTATTGTATGATTTTTGATTTTGTTTTTTTTTTATTTTTATTTTTGTTTCGTATGTATGTAAAAAAAAATCCGCTATGACGTTTGTTCACTATAAACAATATAAGTGTTACGGTGGGCACCCAAGTAGAGATAATTTGTGAACAGTTTCAAGAAGTTTTTCAACCCGCTTTAGGAACAATAAAAAATTTTCAAGCAACAATTCAACTCAAGCAAAACGCACAACTAAAATTTTACCGCAGTAGAACAATTCCGTTCGCTCAAATGCCACAGTTTAAAAAAGAAATAAATCGTCTGGTTGAACAAAAAATAATTAAACAAATACAGCCGTATTCATAAAATTTTTAAACAGCATTTCATAAGTTGTTTAAGTAATATTTGCTAAAATTGTATTTATAATAGATTTTTAGCTTAAAAAACGTTTTTTAAACCTTGCGCAAATCAGCAAATTTTAAAATTGACAACCCCCATGTTTAAACCAATTTTAAGATGTTGTTATTTTAATTTAGCTTTGCTTGTATGTTTGTATGTATGTATGTACTTACATACATATGTATATGTCAGTGTTGTTTAGAAAAACAATTTAATTATTTTATAGAAACTTTTGCCAGAATATCAAATGGACTCCAAAAGAATATTTAAAAGAAAAGGAGCTTCACTTTCCATTCCCAGTCATTTACTACGTTTATACGCAGGGCTTATTTGCAAATAAAACTGTAAATTGTTGCCATATTATTCTTTTTATTGCGACTTACTAATACCGTGTTCAGACATACCCCTTAATTGCGCAATTAGATCATTCTTTGCAATTAAGACCTTAATTGACAACAATTTACCATACAATAAGTCAATTAATAAATTGAGCAATTACTAGTTAATTGTATCACTAATTGCGTAAAACTCGAAATGCAACCCTGGTCATAAATGTTTTTATTAAGAACTGTGTTCAGTGAGCAGAAAAATTTCCTATAATGGCGAGCCAAATGTCAAAAAATATACATACATATAAACAAAACAAATATACATACATACATACATGTAAAGAAAACAAACTGAACAATATGAACTCCAATAAATAAATAAATAAATAAATACACAAAAAATAAATGGCTGGTGAAAAAGTTTTTCTAAATTCATAGATAAATTTATTAACAAATATCTTTTATAAATAGGAAAAAAAATTTAGAGGAAGAGGCTCACGTGGACTGAGGCCAGTGAAGCTGCTCTATTGGAGTTGTGGCCATGTCGAATAGAGGAGCTTCGTGGCCAAAGAGAAAACGGTCACGTATATAATGAGAAAGCGAATAAGCTGCAGAAGTTGGCCTTTCCATACAGCCCGCGCGATGTGCACGTTAAGTTAAAAAATTAGTGCAAGGGGAAATAGCTGCTGCTTTCGTAAACTTTGTAAAATTGAAAAGTTTTTATTTTCCTTTTTTTTAAGCACTGATAATTTTTAATCAAAAATCGATCGCATTGACTCCAAGAGCTCCATATTTCTGTTATATGCAAGTAAAATTTCTTTTAAACCAAAATTTACATCCAATTTGAAAATTTACAAACACAAATATTCACAAAACAAATAAAAACAATGTTTTTCCAGCTGTCAAATGATAATTGAGTCAGCTAAATTAAGTATGTGTGAACAGCAAATTTAATTGCGCAATTAAAATTAAATTGACTCAATTAAAAATGCATTTAATTCAGAAAACTAATTTGCAAATAAAATGCTTTAGGTTGCCACGCTTACAAATGTTTGATAACAAAAACAATAAATGGACAAATATTGCAACAAAAAACATTGATAGAAGTAAATAATAACAATTAAAACAAATAATTATTTGATATTTTATGCATTTACACTATTTTTTTTGTCAACATAAGTAAGCTTTCTATAGAAGTGCTACCAAGTTTGTGTACTTTTGCTATGCCGTATAAACAGTGAGTTAATTTATTTGAAAATAATTTTATTTGCAAATAGTGCGCGTATAAACGTAGTAATTATGTTCTAACTTTATGTGTTAACAAAAATAATAATTGTAGAAAATTAACTAGTGATGTATAAACACTCAAAACAAATAAAATAAAACTCGTTATTCTAGTGCTTCTTAATTTGCAATAAAAAAGTTCATATAAAAAGCACTTTTTAGTAAGATTCGTTGTGAACTGTTTATTTTTTATTAAATACAAGTTGAGACTCATTTTTTATTAGAAAAAATTTCTCTGAAAACGAACAAACAAACAAATATAAACACGAGTACTTTGTGAATTAATAATCGTTGTTGTGCAGAACTAAGATGCAAGTGACAAATAAAGAATACAGAGTTGCCACGATATTTATAGAAAATCAAGTTAATTGATTTTTAGTTAAAATACTGATTAAGAATACCAATATTTAAAAAACGTTATTTAGCCTTAAAATATTTTTTAACTAATAAGCTTTTTAAACCTCAATCTACTTTTTTTATTAATACGGCTGATAAAATTTAGCAACTGGGCTTCTCCTATCGTTTTAGCGAAGAAACCAGATAACTCAATACGCGTGTGTGGCAATTTCAAATTAGCAGTTAACACACAAATAGATATCGAGCACTATCCACTGCCAACCAGAGAGCAGCTGTTTCATGTCATACGCCACGGAAAATATTTTTCCAAAATCGATTTAAAAGATGAATATCTTCAAATTGAACTAGACGACGACTCAAAAAAATTAGTAGTCATCAATAACCCACTTGGGTTATTCCAGTACCAGCGTCTGGCATACGGTATTGGAAGCGCTCCAGCAAAGACTATAAATATATAAAGATGTTCCACGTAGAACATTAAATGAAAACTAAAATTTTTTGTGTTTATAGATGCTGTGGGGGAAGTAACAAGGGAAAAATAAATTGTTTGTTATTTGAACGAAACCACAAAGAGAGCACAAAATTTTTGAGCATTCACACTTATATAAATATGTATGTAGTAATGTTGTATGGCATACAATGTATGCACACACATAATTGAAGCTTATAGAGAAATTTAGTTGTGTGTGTGTTATATTTCTTGTTTAAAGCGCAGTCAAGTAGGAGCAAAAATATGAAATAACTAAAAGAAGTTTCTTGTTTTGATACATTCATGTGCAAATAAATCATGAAAATCAAATGCGACCGATTGTGTTATTGTAGGGTAAAAATACGTGTTTTATTGTTGTAAAATTAAAAATAAGTTGATTCGCACCGAACTATAATTATTTTATTTAGAAATTTCAATTCAGTTCTCGTGGTACCTTCATAGCGAACAGTCGAATAACGGAATTTCACTTACTTACCAAACAAACAAAAATTATATATACAAAAAAAAAATAGTAGTACATATTATTCGTAATAGGTACATACATACTGTCTTTAATAAATAAGCTTTCTGCTTTGCTAATATTTTTTACATAGTAAAAATAACAAAAACAAAAAAACCGCAAAAAAAACTTAAACAAGTGATATTGAGGAATACCTCAAAGTCAAACAAACAATCATAAATAACAAAAACAAAAAATACCGAAAATAAAAAAAAAACATAAACGAATAACCCTTGAGGAATTCTTTGTATGAATTCCTCAAATACAGAAAAAGTTGAAGTGAGTTCTAACGGCAGAAATGCTTATTTTACTGTGAGTTCTGAAACTCTGAATGAAAAAAATATAAAAAATAAATCTGATGAAAATCTTTTGTTAACGGCAACGCCAATTTTTCGTCAGCGATCAACTTCGCTTTGTCCAATGCCAAATAGTAATGATGCATTAACATTACAGTTGCCCAGTACTTCTTCATTTAAGTCAGTAATATCATCCCCTTCAGGCTCGTGTTTATCACTTAACAAAGTTATCACTACAGATAACAGCGGCTCGAAACTCAAGGTACAAGTTGGAATGGACAGATACATTACAATTTTAAAGCGCGGGCGAAGCCCGAATTCTTCAAAAATCTCATCTGCTCCAAAAGTGTCTAGGGATAACAGCGCAGCCTCAACTAATCGCCAAAACCGCTTTAAAATTTTTCAAGATGACAACGACAAACCCGAGGTATCCTCGAACAAAACATCCAAGCCGCCACCAATCTATTTGAGACAAAAAAATTCAAATACCCTTATTAAAAAATTAATTTCGGTCATTGGTGAGAATAAATTTCACATTGTTCCAATAAAACGTGGCAACATCGATGAAACTAAAATCCAAATTTATGACGAAAAAGATTTCCGCAAAATGGTTACTGAATTTGAAAAAAGTAAAACAAGCTTCTACACATACCAGCTTAAGAGCGCTAAAGGCATGCAGATCGTATTGAAGGGCATAGATTCTTATGTTGTCCCCGAAGAAATAAAAGATGCACTCGTCCTCCAGGGGTTCAAGGTAAAAAATGTGTCCAATATAATAAATAGAGAAAAGATTCCCCAACCCCTATTTCGTGTTGAACTAGAACCTAATGATATAAAATTGAAAAAAAATGAGACGCATCCAATTTATAATTTAAAATACCTCTTGTACCGAAAAATCACAGTTGAAGAGCCACATAAGCGTTCAGGTCCTGTACAGTGCCATAATTGCCAAGAATATGGCCATACAAAAACATACTGCAATTTACCCTCTGTTTGTGTTGTGTGCGGCGAATTACACGGCACCGCTAGCTGCAACAAACCAAAAGATCAAAGTGATAAAAAATGCAGTAATTGTGGAGGTAATCACACCGCTAACTACAGAGGTTGTCGTGTGTACTCTTTGGTAAAGAAGACTATGGTGCAAAAACCTAAATTAGCTCCAGCACAATCAGCAAACGTTTACTCTGCCACTTTTCAGCAAATGAGCCAACCAGTTACTTCCCGTGTATCGTATGCAGATGCTGCTAAGGCTAGTTCTATTCCGACACAAAATGTTTCACCGCAAAATAATTCTACAAATACAAACTCAAACTTTAATTATAATCGCCTTGAAGCCACTATTGAAAATCTTGTGCAAACTATAAACAATTTTACAACAAATATGACTACCATGATGCAAGAAATGTTGCGAATGCAGAATACTCTGCTTCAAGCAATACTTAATAAGCCATGAACACGTTAACAATATGTTTCTGGAACGCAAACGGCATTCGCCAACATAAAAATGAACTTGAGCACTTCCTCACGGAAAAAAATATTGATATAATGTTAGTATCTGAGACTCATTTGACTTCGAGAAGTCTTTTTAAAATTTATGGCTACACTATATATGATACAAAGGACCCTAGAGGAAGGGCTTGCGGTGGATCAGCAATTCTAATAAAGTCAAGACTCAAGCACTATGTTCTTGATAACATTTGTGAAGAATACCTACAAGCAACAAATATTGGCATTGAAAGTTTTTGTTCAAATTTCGTTATATCATCAATTTACTCCCCTGGAGACTACAATGCGAAACATACGTTCTGGGGTTCGCGCCTTGTTACACCCAGAGGTCGAGCATTGTTCAACACTATTTCAAAAATGGGCTTGGATGTCATTTCGAGTGGGGAGCCCACTTATTGGCCTACTGACATACAAAAAATTCCGGACGTTATAGATTTTGGCGTCATAAAAAATATCTCTAGGGATTTAATTCAAGTTCAAGCTTCTCTTGATCTCTCGTCCGATCACTCCCCGACGATCCTCACAATTTGTAGCCCATTAAGAAGTAACTTACCTGACCCATATGTGAAGATGATCAATCGTGTAAATTGGCTGGGGTTCAAAAAATATCTCAGCAGTCATTGTACGGAAAACATTACGCTTAGAACACCCGATGATATTGAATCGAACATTGCCAATCTCAGCGAGAATATTAAACAGGCTGCTGAACATGCCACTATCTCCCATCCGCAGATTGGGTTTAATAAAATTTATTCTACAGACATTGAACGTCTCGTACGTGAAAAAAGAAGGGCTAGAAGGGAATGGCAACAGCACAGATCACCACAAAATAAAATCAGATATAAAGAGTGCACTAAACGACTCCAAGAGTTGCTTGCATCTGAAAAAATTGCATCTCTTAAAAATTATCTGGAGGGTCTTGATGTTACACCGGCGTCTAATTACTCCTTGTGGCGCGCTGCCAGAAAGCTTAAAACACCCGTTGAATATAAGCCACCTCTACGCACATCTACCGGAGGTTGGGCAAGAAGCGATACTGAAAAAGGTAAAATATTTGCTGAGCACTTAAAATCCGTTTTTACGCCAAATATATGTACTGGTGTTGCTGATTTGCCGAATATAGTCGCTCTACCCCCTCAACACATAAAGTTTAAGACGCGTGATTTACAAAAATTAATTGCCGAACTCAACCCGAAGAAAGCTCCGGGTATTGATGGAATTAGTAATCAGATGCTGATGAACTTGCCTCGTATTGCAATGAGAATCCTGTTATTCATATTTAATGCTATTTTACGACTGGAGTATTATCCACACAACTGGAAACTTGCCAAGGTTAAAATGATTCCAAAGCCGGGCAAAGATATAACAAAGGCTGAGTCATATAGGCCAATAAGTCTACTATCTACAATGTCAAAGCTTTTCGAAAAACTGCTCAAAACAAAATTGTCCCCAATTCTAATTAGTAGTGGGTGCATACCAGACAATCAATTTGGTTTTAGAAGTCAGCATAGCACCATTGAACAAACTCACAGATTAGTTCAATTTATAAGAAGAACTTTTGAGGGAAAAAAGTATTGTTCTGCGCTGTTTATTGACGTTTCCCAGGCATTTGATAAAGTGTGGCATGAAGGCCTTATTTTAAAATTGAAGACTTACTTACCAATAAACATTTTAAATCTTTTGGAAAGTTACATTATTTCCCGTAAGTTCACTGTTGCGGAAGGAGACTTTACAAGTAGGCCTGAAACAATTTCATCTGGTGTGCCACAGGGGAGTATACTGGGACCAGTTTTATATTTAATTTATACTTGTGATATGCCTGTGAGCAGTAGTATCCATACTTCCACATTTGCCGACGATACAGCCTGCCTTAGTATGCATGAAAACCCTGATGAGGCATCCCGCAAACTCCAGGAACACATTAGCCAGATGGAGCTTTGGTTAAACTTATGGAGAATCAAGGTAAATGAACAAAAGTGTGTTCAAGTAACATTTACTTTACGAAGAGATACTTGTTCCCCCATTCGGATTAACAATCAAGTTGTTTCTCAACATTCACATGTGAAATATCTTGGTATACACCTTGATCGACGACTTACATGGAAACACCACATTGATTCTAAGTTAACTCAAATGAAACTTAAACTAACTCAGGTACATTGGCTGATTGGTCGAAATTCAACACTTAGCCTAGACTGTAAACTTTTAATATACAAGTCGCTTTTAAAGCCAATATGGTGCTACGGAATTCAACTATGGGGCACTGCTTCAGCTTCAAATGTAGAGAAAATTCAACGCAGGCAAAATAAAATTTTACGCATGATAACATCGGCTCCATGGTACATCAAAAATTCAAATATACATCGTGATTTGAATATGCCACTAGTGACTGAAGAAATTGCAAAATACGCTGGCAAATATTTAACAAAACTCGAGTCACATCCTAATCCGCTTGCCCGTAATATTTTGAACTTTACTGGACACATCCGCCTAAAAAAGAGGGACACAATGGCTCTTATTCACAGCACTCCAGATGGGACTTCTTGAAAATACTTTTATTTTTTTTTTCCTTTTGATTATCACTACTTACATATGTATTATATATAACTACTACTAAGCTTATGTCCGACATTGGTCGGGCCTAATTATATTTTTTAGATTTAAGATTTGAATACTTATTGTTAGTTCATATAAAAAAAAAAAAAAAAAGAAATTTCAATTATATGTATATCAATTATATATTTCAATTACAGTGGAATCTCTCTTGAGCGGACACTGAAGGGACCATTGAAATGTGTCCGTACAAGGGAACTGTCCGGTCAAGAGAAAACTAAACATTTAAATGGAGCGCTGCTGGGACCTGTCAAAAGTGTCCGTCTACAGGGGGTGTCCGCCTATAGGAAGTGTCCGTTAAGGGAGATTCCACTGTATTATCTGTTTCTTTATCATAATTTTTAGCGTGAACAAACATTTCTGAAGGATATGACAAAACTTGTGCTGGTTTAATTATATCCACACGACATTTAGCGCAAGTAATTCGTTGAGCTACATATATAACCAACAAAATATCGGCTTGATGTTAACTCTATTGGAACATTATTAGAGTTAAAACAATCTGCATCTTCATTAAAATAATCTTCATTTTCATCGAATATGTTTGTTACATTAACGTCAGGTGTGCGACTACTTTCTGCTGTACTTCGACTTCTTTGAGTATCTTCTAAAATTGTTTGGAACTCAATAGGTAAAAATATCGCATCGTCGTTTGCACAATTTGAAGAGGTACTAAATTGCGTTATTTTAAGAGATAGCAGTTTAGCTACTGCGACATTTAATTCATAGACCGAAGGATTTTTGCAGTGTCCGCAAACAATTCACGATAACGATAAAATAGCTCTCGTAGTTTCAATTAGGCCATCAATTGAAAATATTTTATTTCCTGCGTATTCAACCTGTTTCATATAGGTAATTAGCTCTTCGAGTAATTACCAAGTTGTGCTTTTCGGCTTCAGGCCACGCTTCAGGGGCTTTGCATCGTTAAAATACATGCTGTTTAAGCAATCAAAATAGCTATCGAGTTTTTTTTATAAAAGAGCACGTAGAAGTGGCTATTGTTGCGGAACTTCGTGTAAACTGGCGATTTTCATTTACAGATTGGATTGCATCAGCAACTGAATTGCTTAAAGTTTGGACAGCTAGGCCAACACGCATCTTCTGAAAATTATTTGGGTTTATGTGCACCGTTGTTAATTTTGTCATTTTGGTTACTTTTCCATACTCCAACTCGAATATTTCTCTAACAACGTCGAATCGCGCTACGCCATGCAGTGTTTTAAAATCGGCTTTGATGAAAGCATTTGTTATGGATTTGAAAATATGGGGTACGTCGTACATCAGGTAAATTTTTGCATTTTTATAAATAAAATAAGGTTTTTCACAAGATCCGCCTAGCATATCATAGCATTTTCTATTATTGGGTCCTTGATCACACGTAAGCCCACGCACATTTAGTCCCATTTCTCTTAAAATGTCAAAGTTTGACTCCACAAGTTTTTTTAGTACATCACCTTTTATTGAACTGGAAGTAACAAAATAGTTTAAAACGAACTTCCAACTTTTTACAACTCCTCTTATCATAAAAACGCAAACTTGGGACCCCATTTGATTCACTCGTTCATATCCTAATCGACAACTCCATCTATAACATCTGCACATTTATTATAAGTAAATTTTTTTCTTATAGATACTTCATCAAAAATTAAAATGCATTCTTTTTCAAAAGGTTGCATCTTTTTCACAGTTTCTGTGAGCGCATTGTATATACATGAATTGTTACCTGGCTGCAAATTTTTAATGCTACTCCATCCACTAAAGGATGAAGGACTCTGAAGGTTCAATTTCAATATATTTCTTAAGAACAAGTATGTGGAGGTTGATCTTTAAAATATACTTTGAGAAAACCTTATCTCATGCTCTTCCCAACGCGCATTTGTCCCTCTATTTATCTTTAGGAGCATTTTGCAAAATGTTTTTCGTTTGGACTTATATTTAAATTAAATAAGTAAATTTATATTCGGTGCAAATCCATGTATTTGCAAAAGTACAACAATAAAATACATATTTTTGCCCTATAAATAGACAATCGGTAACATTAAATTTTATGTAGCTTATGTCCATACACTTATGCATATGTGCGAAAACACAAGTTCTTTTTGTTTGTGTAAATTTTTTCTTTGCTTTAAATTAAATACACACATCCATTCATACTTACGCATGCAAAGGCACACACACATGCATGCGTATGCAGATGAATAGCGAAGACTTGAGAATAATAAGTGCTCTGAGAAAATAAATTACTCTCTTTGAAACAAATGGATTTAGTAGTAAATCCACCAGCAAATTAAGCACTGGCAGTACAATGTATGGACGTAGAACATCTTATATATTTATAGTCTTTGGCTCCAGCAATATTTCAAAAGTATATTGAGCAATTGGAAACTACTTAGACGACGTCATTATTTCAGCACCCACAGTACAACAACATTTAGAGCGGTTAAAGACTATACCAAAGACTACAAATATATAAAGATGTTCTACGTCCATACATTGTACTGCCAGTGCTTAATTTGCTGGTGGATTTACTACTAAATCCATTTGTTTCAAAGAGAGTAATGTATTTTCTCAGAGCACTTATTATTCTCATGTCTTCGCTATTCATCTGCATACGCATGCATGTGTGTGTGCCTTTGCATGCGTAAGTATGAATGGATGTGTGTATTTAATTTAAAGCAAAGAAAAAATTTACACAAACAAAAAGAACTTGTGTTTTCGCACATATGCATATGTGTATGGACATAAGCTACATAAAATTTAATGTTACCGATTGTCTATTTATATGGCAAAAATATGTATTTTATTGTTGTACTTTTGCAAATACATGGATTCGCACCGAATATAAATTTAGCGTTATTTGAATTTAATATATTTAGCGTTTACGTTGGAAAATATTTATTTAACTTTATTTCAGTATCGCTTTCGTTGTGAGTTACAAGTGCTTGAAAATATAATCCAGTGTGAAATTAAAAAAGTTTGAATAGTAATATAAATAAATAATATCATAATGAGTGAACTAATTGAAATTACTTCCATAGTAAAACAAAAGAAGTTATCGCTTAAAGCAGGCAATAAGTGTTGTTTGCCTCATTGTGGCAGATCCAAAAGAAATTTTTAAAAATCTTTCGTTTCCCATATTGCAATGACATACTTTTTAAAGCGTGGATAGAAAAGTGCAACTGTGGCGAAAGCTTTTTGGAAAAATCGCGGACATTATATATGTATATGTGAAAGACACTTTTCGTCGGAAAATATAGGAAAGAAATACTTGAAGCGCGACGCAGTACCAACCTTAAATTTGACTGATGACTCGGGTATAGAAAAGTGTTTATTAAGTGAGGATGTTGCCTTACCCTTGTTTACATGTCCGCCTCTTCAGCGCAAACGATCGGAATCACCATCGTTTTGCACAAATTGTTATAAAAGTTGTAGAAATGAAGAGTTTTATAGAAAGAAATATTTTACAATGTTTAAAAAACTTAAGACTGTTTCGCAAGATAAACTTAAATTAAAGAAAAAATCCGAAAGTTTAAAAAGAAGGATAAAAACGTTAGAAAGCAAAATAATGATGAAGAAATCTATTGAAGCCGAAGTTGATAATTTAAATATAAATCCAAATAATTTAAATAAAATCCAGTTCAATAAAAGGTGATGTACTAAAAAAACTTGTAGAGTCAAACTTGAACATTTTAAGAGAAATTGGACTAAATGTGCGTGGGCTTACGTGTGATCAAGGACCCAATAATAGAAAATGTTATGATATGCTAGGCGGATCTTGTGAAAAACCTTGGGTACGTTCGTAAATGCTGCAAATTTATCTGCTGCGTGATTATCTGCTGCACATGCTTTGCAACTGCTCAACATCTGTGCTCAGTTGACATTTTTGAACAAACTGCAAAAAATTTTAAAATTGGCAAGTAATTTTATTTAAGAAAATAGTGACAATTTTCTTTTAAATTATAGTAAGCAAAAAATTTAAAAGAAAATCAAAGCGACAATTTCTTATGAGAACAGCATTGGCCTTAAAAAGAATACAACTAAAACAAAATAACTCCTTTGAGTTTATCAATCTCCTTTTTTGGTAAGATTCAAAACATGTAATTTAAACATCAAAATACATAGATATATTCAACTT
Source organism: Tachina lurida (assembly GCA_944452675.1). Classification (NCBI taxonomy): domain Eukaryota; kingdom Metazoa; phylum Arthropoda; class Insecta; order Diptera; family Tachinidae; genus Tachina; species Tachina lurida. The sequence goes on along the minus strand of OX101755.1, from coordinate 55,679,400 downwards.
ATTGTTTCACTGCAAGTTCTTGCATCTTAAAATAATTTACTGCGCCATTTGCACAGATTTGCGGCAGCTATGCCGATTAAATGCATTAAAAAACGTTTGACTCTAAACAGTGCAGCCAACTTATGCATTTTTGAACGTTAGATGTTCGTGATGCTGCACTGTAAATGCTTTTACGAACGTACCCCTTATTTTATTTATAAAATTGCAAAGATTTACCTGATGTACGACGTGCCCCATATTTTCAAATCCATAAGAAATGCTTTCATCAAAGCAGATTTTAAAACACCGCATGGCGTAGCGCGATTCGACGTTGTTAGAGAAATATTCGAGTTGGAGTATGGAAAAGTAACCAAAATGACAAAATTAACAACGGTGCACATAAACCCAAATAATTTTCAGAAGATGCGTGTTGGCCTAGCTGTTCAAACTTTGAGAAATTCAGTTGCTGCTGCAATCCAATCTGTAAATGAAAATCGCCAGTTTACACGAAGTTCCGCAGCAATAGCCACTTCAACGTGCTCTTTTATAAAAAAAAACTCGATAGCTATTTTGATTGCTTAAACAGCATGTATTTTAACGATGCAAAACCCCTGAAGCGTGGACTGAAGCCGAAAAGCACAACTTGGCAATTACTCGAAGAGCTAATTACCTATATGAAACAGGTTGAATACGCAGGAAATAAAATATTTTCAATCGATGGCCTAATTCAAACTACGAGAGCTATTCTATCGTTATCGTCAGAATTGTTTGCGGAAAACTCAAATTTGATATGCATTTTAACGAGCCATTTTAATCAAGATCCATTGGAAAACTTGTTTTCATATATACGTGCCAAGGGCGGACACTGCAAAAATCCTTCGGTCTATGAATTAAATGTCGCAGTAGCTAAACTGCTATCTCTTAAAATAACGCAATTTAGTACCTCTTCAAATTGTGCAAACGACGATGCGATATTTTTACCTATTGAGTTCCAAACAATTTTAGAAGATACTCAAAGAAGTGAAAGTACAGCAGAAAGTAGTCGCACACCTGACGTTAATGTAACAAACATATTCGATGAAAATGAAGACTATTTTAATGAAGATGCAGATTGTTTTAACTCTAATAATGTTCCAATAGAGTTAACATCAAGCCGATATTTTGTTGGTTATATAGCTCAACGAATTACTTGCGCTAAATGTCGTGTGGATATAATTAAACCAGCACAAGTTTTGTCATATCCTTCAGAAATGTTTGTTCACGCTAAAAATTATGATGAAGAAACAGATTTTGGAAGTTTGTGTGCTCCATCAGACTTATTTTTTGCAGTGTGTAAGATTCACATAAAAGTTTTCGAAAATGTTTTTACTAATTCTAAGGAAATAAAAAACATAAAATAAACTATTGTTGAGCAATGCGTAAATTGTACCAAAAATACAATATATTCCTTTTGGTTTGACGAGAGCTACGTATGCTTTAAGCACAGGATGGAGATGCTTAATTTATTAGTTCTTACACTGCTACGAAAACATTCGTCGTGGGAAACATATAAATTCAAATCAACAAGCACTGAAAAACTCAAAATTTTAAAGCAATAAAGAAAACCTATTCTTTTGTAAACAAAAATAAATAATCATGGTTTGCAAACTTATGTAAGTAAGCTCACGTTTTATTTATTTTATACATATTTTTATTTTATACATAGTATATATATATATATATATATATATATATATATATATATATATATATATATACATATATATATATATATATATATATATATATATATATATATATATATATATATATATATATATATATATATATATATATATATATATAAATATATATATGTATGTATATATATATATAATTGAAATTTCTAAATAAAATAATTATATATTCTTATGAATTGAATAGGCTAAAGTTCGTAACGCTTTTTAAGCCAAATTACATGTGATAATTATTAATGAACAAATAACATCAAAGTTAGTTGTAAATATTTTGACAACAACACATAGTTGAACGGAACAGCCAGCCGTTTTCGAAGGCCACTAAACCTTCCTCATCAGCGTTCTTCTGTGTTTTGGTCCACTGTGTGTGGTGTCAGTTGATGTAGATGTCTGCCTTATATACGTAACTTTATTGCAAATGGAATATGTGAATTGGTTTGATTCCTTGCATTTCAATTTGCTAATGTGTTTCGCAATGTATACGCAAGTTACCATCTATATATATATACCATCTTCTATATATATTACCATCTTCTATATATATTACAACAGTCTTACCATTGTCGTTTTGTTCCTTACTAACTATACACATGTTTGTTAATTTGCTTATTTTTGTTCTACTTAAGACAAACTTTTTTGGTTTGTTACTATTAAGTATATTTTTATTTAATTTTTGCCACAAGCCAATGGCTATTAATTAGTTAATTTAATTATTATTTTTCGAACTGTATTTGTTTCTATATTCTTATGAATTGAATAGGCTAAAGTTCGTAACGCTTTTTAAGCCAAATTACATGTGATAATTATTAATGAACAAATAACATCAAAGTTAGTTGTAAATATTTTGACAACAACACATAGTTGAACGGAACAGCCAGCCGTTTTCGAAGGCCACTAAACCTTCCTCATCAGCGTTCTTCTGTGTTTTGGTCCACTGTGTGTGGTGTCAGTTGATGTAGATGTCTGCCTTATATACGTAACTTTATTGCAAATGGAATATGTGAATTGGTTTGATTCATTGCATTTCAATTTGCTAATGTGTTTCGCAATGTATACGCAAGTTACCATCTATATATATATACCATCTTAATAGTCATTGGCTTGTGGCAAAAATTAAATAAAAATATACTTAATAGTAACAAACCAAAAAAGTTTGTCTTAAGTAGAACAAAAATAAGCAAATTAACAAACATGTGTATAGTTAGTAAGGAACAAAACGACAATGGTAAGACTGTTGTAATATATATAGAAGATGGTAATATATATAGAAGATGGTATATATATATAGATGGTAACTTGCGTATACATTGCGAAACACATTAGCAAATTGAAATGCAATGAATCAAACCAATTCACATATTCCATTTGCAATAAAGTTACGTATATAAGGCAGACATCTACATCAACTGACACCACACACAGTGGACCAAAACACAGAAGAACGCTGATGAGGAAGGTTTAGTGGCCTTCGAAAACGGCTGGCTGTTCCGTTCAACTATGTGTTGTTGTCAAAATATTTACAACTAACTTTGATGTTATTTGTTCATTAATAATTATCACATGTAATTTGGCTTAAAAAGCGTTACGAACTTTAGCTTATTCAATTCATAAGAATATAGAAACAAATACAGTTCGAAAAATAATAATTAAATTAACAAAATAATTATAGTTCGGTGCGAATCAACTTATTTTTTTTTTTTTTTTTTTTTTTTAAAAAGAGAAGTAACACTCAGGCAATTAATGCCTACTACTATTACTAGGTGTTACCTTCTTTAGGAAAGGGATAGTGAGAGAGAAGACAGGTGGTGAAGGAAGAGATAGAGGAAAGCTTCATTCTTTTACAACTCTGCTTTTTCGCACGTTTTGAATAATGCAGTGTTGCAGCGCCTCTCTGATGTTAAATGAGGCGTATTAATTTTTTGAAGCTGTGTCTTGTAGCCATTTTATTAATTATTTTACTTCGCCAATGATTTTGCTACACAACGAAGGAGGGCGCTCTGATGTTACATTAGGATTAGTATCTGCTGAAGTCGGTATAGTTCAGTGACCAGTGACTATGCCTTCATCACTTGAACTTTCCTACAACAACTGACACAAAGGGACACTAATGCACATCAGAAAAATGCGTGGTGTTGTTATTTAATGACTGTCGGATACAGGGATTGAACCCAGGACCTTCGGTTTTGTAGTCAACGTGCTAACTACTTCAGCCAACGCCACCCTCATTATTTTTAATTTTACAACAATAAAACACGTATTTTTACCCTACAATAACACAATCGGTCGCATTTGATTTCCGTGATTTATTTGCACATGAATGTATCAAAACAAGAAACTTCTTTTAGTTATTTCATATTTTTGCTCCTACTTGACTGCGCTTTAACAAGAAATATAACACACACAACTAAATTTCACTATAAGCTTCAATTATGTGTGTGCATACATTGTATGCCATACAACATTACTACATACATATTTATATGTGTGCATGCTCAAAAATTTTGTGCTCTCTTTGTGGTTTCGTTCAAATAACAATATTTTTTTCCTTTGTTACTTCCCCCACAGCATCTATAAACGCAAACAATTTTAGTTTTCATTTAATGTTCTACGTGGAACAGCTTTATATATTTATAGTCTTTGACTATACTTCAAATTTTGCAGGTAAATGGAATTAAATGTAAAAAAGAAAAATGTGAATTTCTACAGGAAAGTATTACTTACCTGGGCCGCCAAATCAGTGGCAAGGGTATACTTCCTGATGAGTCTGGAGTTGCTGCCGTTAAGAATTTAAAACAACCTAAGAACATAAAAGAGGTAGAGGTATTTATGGGCAAAGTAAACTATTACCATAATTTTGTGCCAAATTTCTCTCAAATTGCTGCCCCTATAAATATGTTACGTCGTAAAAACACACCCTTTATTTTGGAAAAAAACCCCAACAACAAGCGTTTAAGCAACTTAAAGCTTTTATAGTACACGCAGCACAACTGTGCCACTTTCAAGAAAGTTTACCAATCACACTTGGTACTGATGCATCTCCGTTCGGGATAGGCGCCGTGATTTCCCATATTTATCCTAACGGAACAGAAAGGCCTATAGCATTTGCATCAAAAACTTTAAATAAACATCCGGTGCGCTACAGTCAAATCGAGAAAGATGGACTTGCAATCGTTTTTGGTGTTAAACGGTTCCATCAGTATCTCTACGGACACAAGTTTACACTTATCACCGACCACGAACCGCTTGTTAGCATTTTCAACCCAAATAAGCATTTGCCATGCATAACAGCACACCGTCTACAACGCTGGGCGATAACTCTTATGGCCTATCAATTCGATATTACATACCGCAAAACAGCCGACCATGGCAATGCCGAGCTCTATCCCGACTTCCATTGGAAAATGATGAACGATTCGACAAAGAAGACTCGAGTTTTGAAATATCTTTTGAAGACTTTCCAGTTAACATGGAACTAATACGTAAGCATGCTGAAAAAGACAAAATATTGCGCAAAGTTCGTCATTTTATTCAAAAGGTATGGCCAAATAAATTAGTTACTGACGACAGACAGATACAACCTTTTTTCAACAGAAAAAACAATTTCACAATTTAATTTGAAATTTATTTGCTGGTGGTTCAGCGATGTCTATATGCATTTCATTGTTGCTGTAACAAATCGTCAGTAGACTTCAACCACACATTTTGAACAGTCACAAACCTCTTATCTTATGTACAGACTTTCAAAAACTATTTGAGAATTCACAAATAATAATATTTTTGAAAATCACAAAAGAAAAATAAGCATAGTAGGCTTAGTAACTTATACAAAACCCAGCAAATAATTTATATTCGATATGAATCCATTCTATTTTTCTACACCTTTATACAATTAGAAATCCTTTGGATAACAATAAAAGTAATTATAAGGCAAAATGAAAAATAAAATCTAAATTTAACATTTAAGAAATTTATTACTGACGATTTGTTACAGCAACAATGAAATGCATATAGACATCGCTGAACCACCAGCAAATAAATTTCAAATTAAAATAAACTTGACAATATGTCGAATAATAAATTTCTTAAATGTTAAATTTAGATTTTATTTTTTATTTTGCCTTATAATTACTTTTATTGTTATCCAAAGGATTTCTAATTGTATAAAGGTGTAGAAAAATAGAATGGATTCATATCGAATATAAATTATTTGCTGGGTTTTGTATAAGTTACTAAGCCTACTATGCTTATTTTTCTTTTGTGATTTTCAAAAATATTATTATTTGTGAATTCTCAAATAGTTTTTGAAAGTCTGTACATAAGATAAGAGGTTTGTGACTGTTCAAAATGTGTGGTTGAAGTCTACTGACGATTTGTTACAGCAACAATGAAATGCATATAGACATCGCTGAACCACCAGCAAATAAATTTCAAATTAAAATAAACTTGACAATATGTCGAATAATAAATTTCTTAAATGTTAAATTTAGATTTTATTTTTCATTTTGCCTTATAATTACTTTTATTGTTATCCAAAGGATTTCTAATTGTATAAAGGTGTAGAAAAATAGAATGGATTCATATCGAATATAAATTATTTGCTGGGTTTTGTATAAGTTACTAAGCCTACTATGCTTATTTTTCTTTTGTGATTTTCAAAAATATTATTATTTGTGAATTCTCAAATAGTTTTTGAAAGTCTGTACATAAGATAAGAGGTTTGTGACTGTTCAAAATGTGTGGTTGAAGTCTACTGACGATTTGTTACAGCAACAATGAAATGCATATAGACATCGCTGAACCACCAGCAAATAAATTTCAAATTAAAATAAACTTGACAATATGTCGAATAATAAATTTCTTAAATGTTAAATTTAGATTTTATTTTTCATTTTGCCTTATAATTACTTTTATTGTTATCCAAAGGATTTCTAATTGTATAAAGGTGTAGAAAAATAGAGTAGATTCATATCGAATATAAATTATTTGCTGGGTTTTGTATAAGTTTCTAAAGGCAGAATTACCCGACTGTAAATGTAGAACTGTAAATGTAAATGTGTCAGCTGATCGAATCTGTTGCATGAAAAGCTATGCAAATGCTTACCTGACTGAAATGTCACGTAAATGTAATGTCTGAACCTGCAGAAAATAGAATTTCATGACGACGTTACGTGACATTTGTAGACAGTGATGGGATGTATGTATATTGAATGAGAGTGTGGCACAATAGCCCTAGTTTGGTACTTTTGTTTCTTTTGATAATTTAAGCTTTTGAGTTGCTAAATTTGTATACGTACATGACATATTTAATAAATTTAGTTTTCTAATAAAGTTTTTTTCTTTTTAAAATCTAACCAAAGACTGCCAATCGTATTTGTTTATTTTTTTGTTAATATACATATACATATATGTATGAATATGTAACATACATATAGTACATTTGTGCGAACTAACAGCATAAAACGCACAAAAACTATTTTTATTTAATAATACCAATAAAAATTATAATATGTGCGTTTAATCATAACAATTCTAATGTTAATAAAAATATAAATATTTTTATAATTATAATACGATGTAATGTATTTATGTATACATATGAAGCTAAAATTGTAATTTCACTAAATATCAAAGTCATAACATTGTTTGTAAGTATAAAATAATGATTTGATACCATTTAAATAATTTTCGTACTTTTTCCAAACAATCAAAAATAATGTGAAGACATTGAACTCCCATCAATGTTTCGAAACAGCTGTTGCCCATTTTATTTGAATTTGTTATACTGATAAACACCCAGCAAACAAAAAGTAGTATATATGTGTTCTTGTTCAAAAATATACATATGTAAATGTATATTGTTTGTGATTAAAATTAATTATTATTAGTAGGTAGGGACATTAATAGGAAAAGGATAAAACGATAAAGTGGATATATAATATTGTTTTTATATGATTGAGGTGCTACTGAAACCATAGGCATTCCTGGAAACTACGGAGTCAAGCACTTCGTCTTTCCGATGAAATTGCTCAAAATCTGTTTGCTACTTGTAGTTATATGCAAATATTACGGTTAGAGGCTTAAGCGTTACAGCTGCTATTAAAATTATTACAATTGAGTTATTTTACATAAAATAATAATTTTTAAAACCTGTAGGCACATTTTCATTATAAAAGATGTCTTATTTCAAAAACTCCATTACTTTTTTCCAACAGTATAAAACTTGCCATCAAAAGAAAGTAAATTATAATAGCTTCAGCGAAATTATTAAAGAAATCTTGGATTAATTGAAACATTACCATTTTATATATTATTAACTTATAAGCAGTAATGCATACATACAATCCATATACATTTCAATCAATATGAATTCCATGAATTTAAATATTATATGTACTTTCAAGTTTGACTTCACATAACTCGCAATTCAAAATCAAAAGTGCAGGCTTGCCATTTTAGCACTTTTAGTGCTAGATTTAGCACTTTTTTTCTTCGTTTAGCACTAAAGATTTTGAAAATTATGCTAAGTGCTAGTTTAGCACTTTCTGAAAACTATTTGGCATTTTTTGCACTTTTTTATTTCATTAAATTTATAAATTTTCCACAGATAATTCCTTAAGACAAATTGCGAGCCAATTAATATTATATGTTTATCAAAATTATTTATCTTCATTAAGTGTTTAGTATGACAGAAATCATATAACTGAACCGCTGTGAGATACACATATGGGTACATATATATTAAAGTACACCATTTGAAATACTAAATTAACAAAACTTGTTCTAAGTTTTATACTTTTTAAGAGCTTATAGTGTTAATTAGGTTATTGAGCTTGAAGAAAGCTTTAACTAAGCGCTCACTTTAGGTTAAGCTAAGGTCAAATTTCTCACAATTTACGCAAAATTATCGATATTATTGTCGGTTTTACCTTTACTATTGAATGACTGTTACAAATCTTTCAAAAAAATGGCGAAATTTTTCTCACTAAAATACTTAACATAATAATTCGTATATACATAATTTTGCCAACACATTACACAATATAATTCTACTTTCTTGGTTATGAAAAAATGTATTGTGCCGCCTATGAATATGATATACACGTTAGCGATAATATAGAATACAATAAATTCATAATTTTATTGCAACTGTATGGGCCGCTTAAGAAATAAGAGAAACTAAAAATGTTAAATGATTTTAGCACTTTGTTGTGTGTGCTGTAGAACATTATAGCACTTTTATTTCTGCAATCTAGCACTTTTCCTCTTACATCTTATGGCAACACTGCAAAAGAGAGTGTTTGCTGGGCACAAAGCAATAAGCATGTATGGATGTGTGCACAAGGAAGTTTTTTTGTTTGTGTCGAAAACACATGACACGTTTTTAAGCATTCTATAAGCGTTCAAACATTTACATTTACATTACATTTACATTTACATTACATCTACGATTTCTACAGTCGGCTAACGAGGCCTTAAGCCTACTATGCTTATTTTTCTTTTGTGATTTTCAAAAATATTATTTGTGAATTCTCAAATAGTTTTTGAAAGTCTGTACATAAGATAAGAGGTTTGTGACTGTTCAAAATGTGTGGTTGAAGTCTACTGACGATTTGTTACAGCAACAATGAAATGCATATAGACATCGCTGAACCACCAGCAAATAAATTTCAAATTAAAATAAACTTGACAATATGTCGAATAATAAATTTCTTAAATGTTAAATTTAGATTTTATTTTTCATTTTGCCTTATAATTACTTTTATTGTTATCCAAAGGATTTCTAATTGTATAAAGGTGTAGAAAAATAGAATGGATTCATATCGAATATAAATTATTTGCTGGGTTTTGTATAAGTTTCTAAGCCTACTATGCTTATTTTTCTTTTGTGATTTTTAATAATATTATTATTTGTGAATTCTCAAATAGTTTTTGAAAGTCTGTACATAAGATAAGAGGTTTGTGACTGTTCAAAATGTGTGGTTGAAGTCTACTGACGATTTGTTACAGCAACAATGAAATGCATATAGACATCGCTGAACCACCAGCAAATAAATTTCAAATTAAAATAAACTTGACAATATGTTGAATAATAAATTTCTTAAATTTCACAATTTATTACAATGTTCTTTGTTTACAAGCAGCGTACTTCCGCGTCGTTTTTCCCAGCAGTTTAAAAGATAGAATATTACAACTTTTGCATGATGGAAATTGGGGTACTGTGCGGATGAAACAGCTAGCTCGCCAGTACGTGTGGTGGCACAACATTGACGCATTAAACAGCTAGCATCTGCTCGCGATATTTGTAAAATAGAAAATCAAGCTCCTGTAAGGCAACGGTTCTCAAATGGGTGTCCGCGGACCCCTGGGGGTCCGTATGAAAATTCCAAGGGGTCCGCGAAGAGCTAAACAAATATTGTTATGATTCCTCAAAAGTTAATATTAATAAGATTTAGTAATATGGCTTTTGTATAATAGATGTAAAACGTATATTTCGCATTGCTGTAGGCCATGCTACTATTAAAATTTCTGAAGGGCTCCCCGAAGAAAGAGCTAGTGAGAACCTCTGCTGTAAGGGAATACCAGAGTTGGCCAAAACCAACTAAACCATGGGAACGAGGACACATAGAGTTTGCTTGGCCTATATTCAATTCGATGTGGATTATCTGTGTTGATGCATTTTCCCAATTCCCTTATTTCTCAGCCATGATGAACACTACAACAGAGCATACAATTTGTACACTTGGCAATATTTTCTATTGGGGTCATTCCAAACATACTTGTCAGTGATAATGGATAGCAAAAGAAGCCGTTTTGAAGTTTTTATCAACGTATCGTTTTATGCCGAACATTGAAGGTAAATCTCCAGCTGAACTGATGCGTGGTAGACCTGTTCGCACAATTTGGGCACAATTAGTCGAGCCTTCAAAACAAGTACAAGAAAGTACGCCCCAACCAGCGAAATTCCAGAAAAATGATCAAGTGTTTATAAGGAATTATACAAGAGGGAAAAAATTGGTTCCTGCCACCATACAAAATCGTGTTGGTAAAGTCACATACGTTGTTAAATGCGGAAAGGGGATACAAAAGCGGCATCTTAATTAAATAAAAGCTCGCAAAAAAAAAGCCCACAACAAACAACAACATCAGCTACAACATTCTGTTGCCCTGACTTGAATAGTGAGGAGCTACAAGTACCTAGCAGCACAGAGGAATCTTAATCATCATCAACTCAAAGGGACGAATCCGGTGAGATTGTAGCACCCCAAGCCGAAACCAGTCGTGACTCCAACTCTATCAACTTCGGAGAAGCTCTAGACTCCGTCAAGAAACCCGTCGAAGTAGTTTTTATTATTATTAATTTTTATCAAAAAGAAAAAATCCTAACATTTTAAATTAAAGTTGTATCTATTAAGTTTTGAAGGTGGAGTGATGAAGTATATTCAAAACATTTTATATTATGTTAAATGTAGTCAAACGCACCTACCTCCTCTCTTAAATACATTTGTACATACTTATACAACGATGTTAAATGTTAAAAGCAAATTATAAACCTATGTGAATAAAATGGATTCAGTCTTGTGTTAAACTTAATGAGTGTACGTGCTTTTACTCGGAACATTTCAGAAGGTTCAACTAGTAAAGTCTGCGAATTGAAAAATATTTACGAAGTTGTAAGTTTGATGTGTTATAACTTCTGAATTCCACAAATTCGGAAAATGACAGTCACCAATTTAAAAAAGTAGTTTTGTTTTCTATCGATTGCTATATGTTGCAACACGATAATATAAGTAGTTTCTATTTTATAGTAGAAAACTTTTGTCCTTATTTTTGTGCTTTCGACGAGTTTTCTAGGATATAACTTCTGAAATAAAGTAATTCAGAAAATCACAGTCATTAATTCTGAAAGGTATTTTTATTATCTATCGAAGGATATACATATAATTTTATATCTGCCGTACAATACTTACTATTTTATAAACTCATGTTAAATTTTCATGATATAAAATTTTTTATTTGGGCATAACTTCTGAACTAAAGTAATTCAGAATATTAGTGTAACAAATTTAAAAGGTATTTTGATTCCCTATCGATTGGTATGTGGTTTAATTGGCCACAATCAATATTTTTCATTTTGTATGCAAGAACAAATTTGTTTTGAGTAATTTTTGAGTCTTTTTCTCCATAGTTAATCAAATAAAAATAATGACATCTATTAAATCTCATTCTACTCATACGACAGCATAAAACTTAATACTTTTTTTGTTAAATAAATGTAAAAATTACCTATTTTTATTGATTTGCAAAATCAGTATTTTTTCCACAGTTTGTTTACCTATTTTTATTGATTTGCAAAATCAGTATTTTTTCCACAGTTTGTTTACATATTTTACTAGGCAAATTACCACGAGGTTATTATGTTGTTGCATCGATTGCTCGTGTGCTACCACTTGTTTTACTTACATTGATGTCTCACATTACTGCCATGTGACGATTTACACTACTGCCAGATTTGTCGGCCTCGCTGGCATGGTGGCGTTCAGCTCCGGCTGAGCTCGCCGTTTTGGGGAGTGTTATTTCCGACAGCATCAGACACTGGGCAACAACCAATAAACCATGCCAGCTATACTCGGTGGGATGTAATACCAAGAAAAAAAAATTTCAATAAATATATATTTTTGGAGCCCGAAAGCGGAAGAGAAAAAAACTATTGAATCAAAAAAAAAACTCATTCCCGCATATACTTACAAATTTTGTCTCAATAGAAATAACATTGAGTTAGCTGGTTTTAATTTGCTAACTGGGGCAAATCCCTCCCTCTGAAATCTTACGATTTCACCTTGATAACTTCGCCTGTTGGTTTTCAGTTATCCACAATCCTTTATGGTGGTCACTTACCTCTTCATCCTAGCCGGAAAATTAGTCTTAGCCCATCATTGAAACAAAACGAGCCATCTATTCCAAATTCAACATACAAAATAACATATTTTAGATTTTTTTGTTTATTTTACTCCTACTGGAATAACAGTACGTGATTCTAATTATAAAAAAATTCTTTTCTTTTCTTATTTTATAAAAGAAATTATTATAAGATTTGAAAGACACGTAGGTTATAAATTATTGTGAAAGAAAAGTGATATACAAATTTTCAAATAAGGTAATTTCGATCTTCAGACCTAACTTAACTAGTACCCTCCAGAAACCTTTTTTTTTTTTTTTTTGTATGTATAATTTTTATTTATTGTATCTTCATATATGAACTAACAATAAGTATTCAAATCTTAAATCTAAAAAATATAATTAGGCCCGACCAATGTCGGACATAAGCTTAGTAGTAGTTATATATAATACATATGTAAGTAGTGATAATCAAAAGGAAAAAAATAAAAGTATTTTCAAGAAGTCCCATCTGGAGTGCTGTGAATAAGAGCCATTGTGTCCCTCTTTTTTAGGCGGATGTGTCCAGTAAAGTTCAAAATATTACGGGCAAGCGGATTAGGATGTGACTCGAGTTTTGTTAAATATTTGCCAGCGTATTTTGCAATTTCTTCAGTCACTAGTGGCATATTCAAATCACGATGTATATTTGAATTTTTGATGTACCATGGAGCCGATGTTATCATGCGTAAAATTTTATTTTGCCTGCGTTGAATTTTCTCTACATTTGAAGCTGAAGCAGTGCCCCATAGTTGAATTCCGTAGCACCATATTGGCTTTAAAAGCGACTTGTATATTAAAAGTTTACAGTCTAGGCTAAGTGTTGAATTTCGACCAATCAGCCAATGTACCTGAGTTAGTTTAATTTTCATTTGAGTTAACTTAGAATCAATGTGGTGTTTCCATGTAAGTCGTCGATCAAGGTGTATACCAAGATATTTCACATGTGAATGTTGAGAAACAACTTGATTGTTAATCCGAATGGGGGAACAAGTATCTCTTCGTAAAGTAAATGTTACTTGAACACACTTTTGTTCATTTACCTTGATTCTCCATAAGTTTAACCAAAGCTCCATCTGGCTAATGTGTTCCTGGAGTTTGCGGGATGCCTCATCAGGGTTTTCATGCATACTAAGGCAGGCTGTATCGTCGGCAAATGTGGAAGTATGGATACTACTGCTCACAGGCATATCACAAGTATAAATTAAATATAAAACTGGTCCCAGTATACTCCCCTGTGGCACACCAGATGAAATTGTTTCAGGCCTACTTGTAAAGTCTCCTTCCGCAACAGTGAACTTACGGGAAATAATGTAACTTTCCAAAAGATTTAAAATGTTTATTGGTAAGTAAGTCTTCAATTTTAAAATAAGGCCTTCATGCCACACTTTATCAAATGCCTGGGAAACGTCAATAAACAGCGCAGAACAATACTTTTTTCCCTCAAAAGTTCTTCTTATAAATTGAACTAATCTGTGAGTTTGTTCAATGGTGCTATGCTGACTTCTAAAACCAAATTGATGGTCTGGTATGCACCCACTACTAATTAGAATTGGGGACAATTTTGTTTTGAGCAGTTTTTCGAAAAGCTTTGACATTGTAGATAGTAGACTTATTGGCCTATATGACTCAGCCTTTGTTATATCTTTGCCCAGCTTTGGAATCATTTTAACCTTGGCAAGTTTCCAGTTGTGTGGATAATACTCCAGTCGTAAAATAGCATTAAATATGAATAACAGGATTCTCATTGCAATACGAGGCAAGTTCATCAGCATCTGATTACTAATTCCATCAATACCCGGAGCTTTCTTCGGGTTGAGTTCGGCAATTAATTTTTGTAAATCACGCGTCTTAAACTATATGTGTTGAGGGGGTAGAGCGACTATATTCGGCAAATCAGCAACACCAGTACATATATTTGGCGTAAAAACGGAGTTTAAGTGCTCAGCAAATATTTTACCTTTTTCAGTATCGCTTCTTGCCCAACCTCCGGTAGATGTGCGTAGAGGTGGCTTATACTCAACGGGTGTTTTAAGCTTTCTGGCATCGCGCCACAAGGAGTAATTAGACGCCGGTGTAACATCAAGACCCTCCAGATAATTTTTAAGAGATGCAATTTTTTCAGATGCAAGCAACTCTTGGAGTCGTTTAGTGCACTCTTTAAATCTGATTTTATTTTGTGGTGATCTGTGCTGTTGCCATTCCCTTCTAGCCCTTCTTTTTTCACGTACGAGACGTTCAATGTCTGTAGAATAAATTTTATTAAACCTAATCTGCGGATGGGAGATAGTGGCATGTTCAGCAGCCTGTTTAATATTCTCGCTGAGATTGGCAATGACTGCTGAGATATTTTTTGAACCCCAGCCAATTTACACGATTGATCATCTTCACATATGGGTCAGGTAAGTTACTTCTTAATGGGCTACAAATTGTGATGATCGTCGGGGAGTGATCGGACGAGAGATCAAGAGAAGCTTGAACTTGAATTAAATCTCTAGAGATATTTTTTATGACGCCAAAATCTATAACATCCGGAATTTTTTGTATGTCAGTAGGCCACTCGAAATGACATCCAAGCCCATTTTTGAAATAGTGTTGAACAATGCTCGACCTCTGGGTGTAACAAGGCGCGAACCCCAGAACGTATGTTTCGCATTGTAGTCTCCAGCTGCTACAAAACAAGGTCCAAGAGATTTGTAGAAATCCTCATATTGATTCTCAGTGATTGAAAATCTGGGAGGGGAGTAAATTGATGATATAACGAAATTTGAACAAAAACTTTCAATGCCAATATTTGTTGCTTGTAGGTATTCTTCACAAATGTTATCAAGAACATAGTGCTTGAGTCTTGACTTTATTAGAATTGCTGATCCACCGCAAGCCCTTCCTCTAGGGTCCTTTGTATCATATATAGTGTAGCCATAAATTTTAAAAAGACTTCTCGAAGTCAAATGAGTCTCAGATACTAACATTATATCAATATTTTTTTCCGTGAGGAAGTGCTCAAGTTCATTTTTATGTTGGCGAATGCCGTTTGCGTTCCAGAAACATATTGTTAACGTGTTCATGGCTTATTAAGTATTGCTTGAAGCAGAGTATTCTGCATTCGCAACATTTCTTGCATCATGGTAGTCATATTTGTTGTAAAATTGTTTATAGTTTGCACAAGATTTTCAATAGTGGCTTCAAGGCGATTATAATTAAAGTTTGAGTTTGTATTTGTAGAATTATTTTGCGGTGAAACATTTTGTGTCGGAATAGAACTAGCCTTAGCAGCATCTGCATATGATACACGGGAAGTAACTGGTTGGCTCATTTGCTGAAAAGTGGCAGAGTAAACGTTTGCTGATTGAGCTGGAGCTAATTTAGGTTTTTGCACCATAGTCTTCTTTACAAAAGAGTACACACGACAACCTCTGTAGTTAGCGGTGTGATTACCTCCACAATTACTGCATTTTTTATCACTTTGATTTTGGTTTGTTGCAGCTAGCGGTGCCGTGTAATTCGCCGCACACAACACAAACAGAGGGTAAATTGCAGTATGTTTTTGTATGGCCATATTCTTGGCAATTATGGCACTGTACAGGACCTGAACGCTTATGTGGCTCTTCAACTGTGATTTTTCGGTACAAGAGGTATTTTAAATTATAAATTGGATGCGTCTCATTTTTTTTCAATTTTATATCATTAGGTTCTAGTTCAACACGAAATAGGGGTTGGGGAATCTTTTCTCTATTTATTATATTGGACACATTTTTTACCTTGAACCCCTGGAGGACGAGTGCATCTTTTATTTCTTCGGCGGCAACATAAGAATCTATGCCCTTCAATACTATCTGCATGCCTTTAGCGCTCTTAAGCTGGTATGTGTAGAAGCTTGTTTTACTTTTTTCAAATTCAGCAACCATTTTGCGGAAATCAGTTTCGTCATAGATTTGAATTTTCGTTTCATCGATATTGCCACGTTTTATTGGAACAATGTGAAATTTATTCTCACCAATGACCGAAATTAATTTTTTAATAAGGGCATTTGAATTTTTTTGTCTCAAATAGATTGGTGGCGGCTTGGATGTTTTGTTCGAGGATACCTCGGGTTTGTCGTTGTCATCTTGAAAAATTTTAAAGCGGTTTTGGCGATTAGTTGAGGCTGCGCTGTTATCCCTAGACACTTTTGGAGCAGATGAGATTTTTGAAGAATTCGGGCTTCGCACGCTCTTTAAAATTGTAATGTATCTGTCCATTCCAACTTGTACCTTGAGTTTCGAGCCGCTGTTATCTGTAGTGATAACTTTGTTAAGTGATAAACACGAGCCTGAAGGGGATGATATTACTGACTTATATGAAGAAGTACTGGGCAACTGTAATGTTAATGCATCATTACTATTTGGCATTGGACAAAGCGAAGTTGATCGCTGACGAAAAATTGGCGTTGCCGTTAACAAAAGATTTTCATCAGATTTATTTTTTATATTTTTTTCATTCAGAGTTTCAGAACTCACAGTAAAATAAGCATTTCTGCCGTTACAACTCACTTCAAGTTTTTCTGTATTTGAGGAATTCATACAAAGAATTCCTCAAGGGTTATTCGTTTATGTTTTTTTTTATTTTCGGTATTTTTTGTTTTTGTTATTTATGATTGTTTGTTTGACTTTGAGGTATTCCTCAATATCACTTGTTTAAGTTTTTTTTGCGGTTATTTTGTTTTTGTTATTTTTACTATGTAAAAAATATTAGCAAAGCAGAAAGCTTATTTATTAAAGACAGTATGTATGTACCTATTACGAATAATATGTACTACTAATATTTTTTTTTGTATATGTAATTTTTGTTTGTTTGGTAAGTAAGTAAAATTCCGCTATTCGACTGTTCGCTATGAAGGTACCACGAGAAACCTTGATTTCTTCCTACCCATAACCTGCCGTCCGTTCGTGGCGTGTCTAAAGTCCTAGTATTCGTCAATAGTCGTTCAAAATGAGTTGTTTTTCATATGTAGTATATACATATATGTAAGTGTCTGTTTGGTCCAGAAAAAAACTCTATTGTTTAGCGGGTAATCACCCTCGTATCAGGTCAAAATCAAAATCCTAGGGTGAGCTCAACCTACTCTCTGATATGTGTCTGACAAATAAATGCAAATTTACATATATATTTACTACAACCGGTATATGTTTTTTTTTTAGTTAGCTAAGAAAAACAAATAATCATATGTATATACGTAATATAAAGTTTTGTCCGTCTCAGTCGTTCTTGTATAATGTCCAGTGTCTTATGGCAGGGTACCTGGCGTCACCAGAAATGGTGACGTGTTCCTTCTATTCGTGGGGGGGGGGGTTGTTGTTGGCGTAATTCCTTCGTTGGAGATAGATGTTTTAGGGCTGGAGATACGGGTGAGTGCTGGTAGGGCTTCCTTATGTATCCTTCGTTCTGGATTCCGGTTTGCGTTTTAGTTTGTTGTTGGCGTTGTAGCTCTCTTCGGTGAAGATTTAGGTTTTACGTTGAGTTTGGCCTAATGATTTGCGGCGTTTAGTTTTTAGCTCTATACTTAAAAGAACCGGCTTTTAAAAATGTGCTTTTTAACTCTTTCCTTTTTTTTCTTCTTTTTCAGTTATGTGTTTTTGGTTTAACTTTTAAAATTTATAATTTATATTCTTTAGTACTTTGTACTATTATAAATGTTTTAATTTACTATACTATATAGTTTATTTTCGTTGCATCAGTTCCTTTTGTACTTTTACTTTATTTTAATTATTTAATAACTTTTATTCACTTTGCTTGTTTTATTTGTACTTTCAAAAATTGCTCTTCACATTTTTGGTAGTTTATGTGCTACCCATCAGAAAACTTTTCACCGAATGCCTCAAAAAATGTCTATCCCTTCCTTGTCATCTGTCGGCTCACGCCATCTTTTTCTTTTTTACCTTTCTCGTATTTTCTATCAGAAAAAAAGATGGCTGTGTCCCGCCAGATTTCTTGGTTCCATCAGTCTGTCTTTCTTTTGCGACTTGCACTCATTGCAGCGGGACAGAAGCAACCGGTGGTCATTTATTAATTTTCTTTTTTTTTTTTTTGTGCATATTTTTTTTTTGTTTTCTTATATTTTCTTTACACCCTTCTTTTCTAGGTGCTGCCTAGTTAACAGTGCTGCCACCAGTATTGTCTTGATACTACCGGGTGTACACGACACAAACCCGACCATTATATGGAAATTCGCTATCATACCTGTTAGTCTATTCGCATTCTAATCGTCTAGTTTTCTATCCCTGTCGCATTCAGTTTTTACATCGAACCTGCCCTGCCTCCATGATTCATCAATGATCGGCCTACGATCGATGGGGATCAAATTAATCGTGCTACTTACAAATGTAATTAACTTATACCACGCTTATACGCGCAGCCTATTTGCAAATAAAACTGTAAATTTTTCCCATATTTATGGTTTTATTGTGACTTACTGAATCAGAAAACTATTCACGATTAATGCGCTATTTGCAAATAAAGTGTTTGAGGTTGCCACACTTACAAATGTTTGCCAATAAAAAAACAACAAATTGATAAATATTGCACAAAAAAATATTGAGAAAATAATGACAATAAAAACAAATTATTATTTGTTATTTTATACCTTTACATAACTTTTTTGTCCTTGTAAAAATAATCAATATTTCTATAGAAGTTCTTCCAAGTTTTTATACATTTATAATGCCGTTTAAACAGTGAGTTAATTTATTTGCAAACATTTTCACCCGCAAATAGTGCGCGCACAAACGAAGCATTAGAAAATAAGTTTGGTTACTGGCAAATCAATTGTGGAGTAAAACAGATTCAAATATCAGCTGCCCTGCGTGATACGGGGTAGAAAACTGATGATGCAAAAAACAAGTCTAAATAAAACATCTATTCCCTTCGGTACATGTTATTATAAGACATACGATTATTCGGTTTCCTTATAGTGGACTTACGAGTAAAAAAAATTGACTTCTATAAGTAGATTGAATCCGGAGAATTGCACACAAAATAAAAACAAATGTAGTGTTATGAAATGTATCTGGTAGTATTGAAACTAACTTTAATTAGTCTACGATAGGGAAATGCTATTTAACAGAGCGTAAGTTCGTTTTCCTTAATTACGGAAATAAAAAAATTACCTTATATATATAAGCTATTAGGCCTTAATCTCTTGACAGCGAGAGAGGATAAAAAGAAATATACACCTGCGAAGAGTAATGGTTAAGAGTATCGGTTCCTTCTACTCAAATTGGCAAACAGATTTGCGTTGATCATACAAAAACTTAATTGGGTTTTAAAACAAAAAAAAAAAATATAATACTAATAATCTATACGTGATTGAGATTGTACTTAAGGGACTTAAGCTTTTGTTCGAAAACGTTGGGACTAAGACAACCAAGGATGTTATCACCTATGGTTTTAAATCCTTGGCGTGAAATACCCCCTACGATTTTCCTTGGAGATTTTCCACCTCGTATAGGCTGTTTCCTATGGGGCGTACTACGCGGCATTTTAAGAATTTAGGCGCCAGTTTGGCATTAAAGTTAATTTTGAAATCGCTTTGTTGGAAATTGCGACGATAGATTTCTTGTCCCGGTATAAACTTTACTGGTTGACAACGCGTGTTGTACGACTTTTCTCCACGTAAATATGCCTTATGCAGATTTTCCCTAATTTTGTGTCTGATTAACGCCATTTTGTCTGATTTCTGTAATATGTTTAGCTCAGGATCGTCCAGACATTGTAACTTTCTTGCCAATTTATAAACGTTGCCATGGGGAATCATGTTCATCCCAAAAAGCGCAAAATATGGTGTGACACCTATAGAAGTTTGTACCGATGAACGTATTGAAAATTCTACCTCGGTGAGATATTTATCCCATTCAGTATGGTCGTCTTTCAAATATGAACGTATCGCCGCTAAAATAGTCTGGTTTACACGCTCTGATGCGTTAGTCTGTGGTGCGTGTATAGCCATACGTACATGCCGAACTCCAAAATTAGTTAGCAGATCTTGAAATTCTTTGCTGGTAAATTGTTTACCATTATCCGATACAATTGTTTCGGGCGTCCCGAATTTGTGAAATACTTCGCCGATTAAGAATTTGACAACGTTTCTAGTGCTAGCTTTTGGCATGGCTTTTAGTAATACAAATTTTGTTAAATGATCGAGTACTATGAAAATATAACTGTTCCCATTTTTAGAACGCGGATACGGACCCAAGAAATCAATAAAGATTCTCTGAAATGGGCGTTTGGATACAAATTCAGCTCCCATGGGAGGCCTTAAAGTGGGGTTGGCTGGTTTGGTTTCCCTACAGACTTGGCAATTTGCGATATACGATCGCACTTGAGCATTCAAGTTGGGCCAATAAAAATATTCTTTTATACGAGAAATGGTTTTACCAACCCCTCCGTGTGCAACTTGAGGTGGATTGTGGCATTTCTGTATAATGCTCGCAGTTAGTTCGGTCGGAACCCAAAGTTTCCAGGAAAAATCCTCACTAAGGGGAATACCATTGTAAGGCAACACTCTTTTGTATGCTATATTATCCATAACCTTGACGTCGGGTAGTCTTTCGGCGTTTTCTTTAATTCCAGCTATCAACTCTAAATAGTCCTTACTTTTGAAAAATTCTGATTCCAAATCAATTAAATGAGTTAAATTTTCCGTTATCTCCCCCATATCATACCGTGACAACGTATCCGGCACTAAGTTTTTCGATCCAGGCCTGTGCTCAATGTTAAACGAAAATGCTTGTAAGTGGAGGCTCCATCGCGCTAGCCTGCCATTCAGGTCCTTATGTCCCATTAGCCATTTTATACTACTATGGTCGGTAATCACGGTAAATGGCATCAGCTCAACATAAGGTCTAAATTTTCGGATGGCTAGCACAACGGCCAAGCACTCTTTCTCTGTCACGGAATAATTTCTTTGCGCAGACGTCATTTTATGCGAGAAAAACGCTATAGGACGTTCACTATCAGAGTCATCTTTTTGGAAAAGTACTGCCCCCACTCCTATGTCCGACGCATTGCACTGGACATAAAAGTGCCTATTGAAGTCCGGGTGCGTCAAGACAGGACTAGTAGTGAGCGCAGTCTTCAACCTATCAAATGCCTGTTTAGCGTCGTCGGGAAAAGTAAAAGTTTTTGACTTTTTAAGGGTGTTGAAAATTGGTGCTGAAATAGTTGCAAAGTCGGGGATGAAACGCCTGTACCAACCCGCGGCCCCCATGAAACTCCGAACCTGTCTAGCTTTTTTAGGACAATCATAATTTCTTATTGTACTAATCTTTTCGGGATCTGGCCTCAAATTACCGTTCCCCACGATATATCCCAAATAGCGAAGCTCCCGGAAACAAAATCGAGACTTTGACACGTTTATAGTCAAACCGGCCCGTTCTAAACAATCCGACACCCGCTCTAACAACTCCAGGTGTGTGTGGAAATCTGGCGCGACTACCAAAAGATCGTCCAAGTAGACAAAGACTCTATCACGAAGCGCCGCGGGGATCACCTTATCCATTAAACGGCACAACCTTTAGGCAGCGTTACACAGCCCAAAAGGCATTACCATAAAATGGTAAAGTGGTCGCCCAGGTACCGTAAATGCAGTCTTTTCCCTACTTGAAGTCTCCAATGGAATCTGCCAGAAGGCATCTTTCAAATCTACACTTGAGATGAAATAGGTATCCCGCAACCGACTGAGCAGACCCTCGATATGCGGGAGGGGATAGGCATCCTTGATAGTGAGGGCATTGAGCTTACGGGCGTCCAGGCACAACCGATTATTCTCACCCTTGCGGACGAGAGTAACCGGATGACTCCATGGACTCTCGCTTTGCTCAATGACTCCCATATCAAGCATCCTATCCAGCTCAGCATACATCAATTTCTGCACAGCCGGAGAGACTGGATAATGCCTATCTTTCACTGGAGTTGCATTGCCAGTGTCGATTATGTGTAGTTCCAGACTGGTCCGACCGAGACCCTTCTTGGTGTAGCACGGAAAACCCGCTACAACCTTATCCAAGCGTCTCTGCTGGTCCTGTGTTAAAATGTGATTACTAACTAGATCTCTTCCCACTTCACTATCAGGGCACAGCTCTACCCCATTCGTAGTAATGCTACAGATACTTGCCAACAAATTAAATTTTTTCATGAAATCAACTCCTAGAAACAATGCCTTATTCAAAGACGGGACTAAATAAAACGTGACTTCGTCAGTGATGCCATTAAAAGTGATATTACTTTTAACTCGGCCTGCTATACCGTGTGGACTGCCATCAGCAGTTCTAATCTTTTCCTAAACAGGTGATGGTAGCGCCACTGTCTAATAAACCTAAAATGTCGCATCCGTTTATACTTAAATTCATAGAAATTCGCGGGTCATTCCCTACATATAGTGAAGCGGCATTTATCTCCTTTCTTAACAATTTTCTCCTCTTATATCTTTCCCTTGCTTTCTTGATACGACTAGACGCGCTTCCAAAAATACGTTGTTTTGCCTCATTGTACTCTTTAACTCTCTGGTGCAATGGTTTAATTACTCGATCCTTAATTTTTCTACTATTGGTTGCTGTTTGTTGGTATTTTTTAAAATTTTAATAGACTTTATAGGTGTGTTTCGTAAATCAGGGATATTGGACGGGTTTACACTGGAGTAGAACAAGTTTCCCCCGTCTGGGACTTGTTCAATAGCCTGTTTTCCTGACATTTAGGGCATTTGGGCGTTACGACATTGTCGCGCCCGCACTTAAAAAAAATATTCTACGGTTAGGCGAGGGACAGTCCATAAAACCGTGACCTTGCTGCTTGCAGTTCCAGCACACATACCGCTCTGGGCCAGTTATGGCTTCTACATTCAGGTTTGAAAGAGGCAATTCTTCTTGATTGAAATCAATTTCATGTACTCTTGGTGGCACAAATTGGCGTGACTGGAATTGCAGCCGCTGACTAGCCACCAAGTTCTCAGCTCGCTTTGCTTGTTGGCAAAAATCATTTAGGCCATCTATTCTCACAGCGAATAATAATTGGGTCAATGATGGCTTCAGATTGGCTTTCATTATCTCTACGAGGTCTCTCTCGGAGTATGGACTACGCTGTTGATTTCTTAGTTTAAGCACTGATTCTAGATATTCTTCAAAAGACTCATTAGGACCTTGGCGACGATCCATAATTTTCTTTTGCAGCTGAAATTCACTGTCGTAGCGTCTATACTGGTTCAAAAATGCTCCCACTAGAGTTTCATATGTTAGGACTGGATTTAATTTTCGAATATTCCAATACCAGTTCAATTTCGACGAAGGTCTTCAAAGGCTAAGTTATGATCTTGTCGCATAATTTCCACACGGAAAATGAAGTCTTCTGCGCTCATACCTTTGGACGAACCATCGAACTTTATCCCCCACTTTGACAAGTCCATGTCACGCTGATTTGGACGTGCATATAAAGTCGTACCTACGGGAACATTGCCGGAGGCTTGTTGTGAAAAATGTTCATGCGAGTGTGACTGCCCATGCGGCATTTCCGAAGGCTGAAAACGTTCGTGTGCCTGGATTGGTGATGGTGTATTGAAAGTATTAACATTCATCAACGTTGGTAAATTATTTGCACTAACTACATTTGGTCTTGTTGTGGGTGGCTGCGAATGGCTAAAAACTGATCCCTGGCTGTTCCTTATTTGATGCGACTGTACTGTCTCCCTTCCGTTCTCTAATACGGCCGCTGGAGTATTACCCCTACCGACTGCGCGGAAGTGTTCCCCTACCACTAAAAGTACTGCTTGCGCCAATTCCTGCCGTAAAGTATCTTGTGTTTGTTGCAATTGGCGAGCCAATTCCTCACGAATTAAATTAGCTAAATTGTTCGTGGAGTTCCCTCCATTAGCCGTTTGCGCCACTTGCGACAATGCCCTGCTGGCACGTACTTCTTGTTCTATATTTCGAGCAGTGATGCTACTAAAATGTGGTGATTGTACTGAACTGTCTGAGCTATTTAATTGCCCTGAAAAACTAGCGTTGCCTTGCGCCAAAGTCAAAAATTGTTGCACTGCTGGCGTAATTTGTTCAGCATTTGTGCAGGAGGCTGTAGTATAAATTGGCTGATTAGCTATTGGGACCGATGTTGGATTTTCGGCGGCGGTAGTTATGGAATTTTGGTCATCCATCTCCAAAACGTTATCAATATTTATACCTTCGGCCAATAATCTACTTCGCGCCAGACGAGTTAAAACCATCCCCTTTTATCAGGTGAATTGAAAACAAAATTACCAATCTTACGGTATAACTAAAAATCTCCTAAAAGGATTATTTACAAAGACCATATAATCTTTGATACTAGGGTAAGGAATAATCGAATCAAAAAAAAGACGTGTGTATCTATTCAATATTGTGTAAGGACATAGGCAAACTGATATTTCTTCAGAAATTAGGTCTGTAAGTGTAAAGTAAGTGCGTGATTTTGACATTTGCGTGCGCAAGGTTTCTATTTTGTTCGAATTAGTTGAACCGTATTTTGTACTAAAATACTTACGTGATCTTTTGAGCTATCGTTCGAATCAACGTTTGTATAGAAGTGCAGTAGATGAACCGAAATCAGTTTTCTTTCTGATACAACGCGAACGAACTCTTCTTATCGACATTGGTGAACAGGCTGTAAGTTTTTTTTATAAAATATGATGAACAATGAATAAAATGTGATGTTTATTTTTTAAATTAACAATATTAAAAAAAGCTTGGTATTATTTTTATATTCTGAAATTTAAAAAAAACTAATCTCAAGTTAAAGCAAATAAAATTCACAGATTGTTTCCTATAGTATTTCTAATATTTTGGGCAACGGCCAAATACTGGGGAGAGGCTAAGGATATTACATCATCGTCTTGAACGCTGAGAGTTTCTACATTTTCTTCATCGTAAACTTCCATATTGCATTTGAAATAAATGCAAACGTTATGCAATGCACAGCAAACTTTTGTTATTTTAGCTGCCTTTTCTGGAGCATAGTATAATTCTCTAGCTCCAAGAAGGCATCGCCATCTGTTTTTCAGGACACCATTTGTACGCTCAATAACGTTACGATTGGAATGAATTTCGTTGAATTTTATTTCAACAGACCCATCTTGCGGACATCTGTGAGGGGTTATAAGCCATGGTTCTAATGAATAACCTGCGTCTCCTAGTAAAAAAATATATATCTATTAATATTTCAATATTATTTTTTTAATAACAATATTTTTATAATATTTGTTATTTGGTGATTGTAGAAGTGATAATTACACTATTGTGTTGAACGGTGTTTCCATTGAATTTGTTGATAAAATTAGATGCCTGGGCCTCATTATTGATGTAAAGTTGAATTTTGAAAGTCACATTAATTCGGTAGTATCGAAGGTTAACTTTTTATTGCGCCGGTTATACAGTTTGGACTTAGTATTACCTTTTTACATTAAGAAGCAGATTGTACATGCAACGATTATGCCATTGTTATTATATACTTTAGAAGTGTATTCTGGAACATATGGGTATGTGCTCAGAAAAGTTAAATTAACATTAAATAGAGTTATTAGATATCTCTATTCTCTTAGATTGCGACAACATGTATCACCTTATGTGCGAAAATTCTTAGGATTGTGTTTTGCTGATTTTCTTAAGTATAGAAACCTACTACACTTTTACAAAGTTATTAAATTACAAGTGCCTTTGTACCTAACAGAGTTCTTCGAGTTTGGTAGGTCGCATAGAAATAGACAATTGAGGATTCCTAGGCTAACAACCTTATTAGAGCGATCATTTTACGTAAGAGTAGCAAGGGATTATAACGAATTGCCGGTTGTTTTAAGGGCATTTAGCTGTTCTGTTAACACTTACAAGAGGAAACTATTTCAGGAGATACGACTGAGTAGCTCTTCCTTGTAGTGTTTCACTACGTTGAGTATCAGGTCTCAATATTAGTAAACTTATAGTTGTTTAATATTCTGTTGAATTTTAAATTTCTTATTATTTATAATGTTATCTATAATATTCGATACTAAATATTTTTAAATTTATTTTTTTTATATAGATTTTAATATTGTTACAAATTATTTATTACATAATATTGTTATTTTTTTATTTTTTACATACATATTACACTTTAGTGATAATTGATGTAGATCTTTGTAGTAGTATAAGTGAAACCGATTGTGGCCATTAGGCTAGGTTTTTCTATTTTGGATGAATAAATGAAAATGAAAAAATGAAATATTTAAAACCTTACCCAGGAGCCAATAATTGCTACCGTTTCTGAGGTATTCTTGCTCAAGATGAGCTCTTAACTCACTGGTGTTCCAAGTAAAAGAGTCGTGACACACTCCAGGATGAGAGGCATCTACGTACTGAATCCTCAGCTCATGGTCACAGACCTGTAATTTTTTATTGTTTTAAACTTTGGGTTAAAATATTTTTGACAAAATTCATTTACCAGCATTACATTCAAGCTGTAGTACCCCTTCCTGTTATAGTATAGGGGGTTATTATTAGACGGAGCAACAATTCGGACATGCGTTCCATCAACGCATCCTATAACGCTTGGAATACCATGCTTTATATAAAAATTTAACGCAATTTTACACTTTTCATCCTCTGTTTTGCAAAAAGTTATCCACCTTTGACATAGATGCTCCTCAAATATATTTATAATTTCTGTCAAAATTTTACTGAAGGTGCTTTGTGCCACAGACACATCTGAGTCCTTCCCCACACCCGATTGGTACCCCCTTCGGCCATGAAGCGAAGCGTGGCACTTAACTTTACGAGTGGGGAAACTGCAACTGACTCTCTCTTTAGTGGAATATTTGCTCTTAACATATCCAAAAGGTAAATAAAGGCTGGTTTATTTACCCTGTAAAATTTTTTCAAATCTAAAAAACATTTTTTTATTCAACTATAGTACTTTGTAAGGAATCTACTTACAAAGTTTGCGGTGGCTCAAGTGGGTTGGTGGCATCACGTAATATTTTTCTTGCTAACCTCTGTTCATTCTTGTCCAGCACTTCACTTTCATCGTTTTCTTCTTCAGCTATCATTATACCTGCCACACTAAACATTATTTTTTCTCTAACCTCTTTTTTCACTCCAAACACTTTTACTTTTACAATTTATAAAATTAAATTGGTAAATTTGCAAAACATTTTTTGTAAACATTAGATAAAAGAAGTAAAACAGCCGACTTCGAATGTTTCGAATTATCTCTCCCTTCCCAGACTGTTCAGAATTGCAGGATTTTATTTTTGGGAAAAACTTATTCTCTGGGAATTCATTTCCCTGGGAGTTTTAAGAATTGGGCTAATAGTGGTTATTTTGGCGAAATATAAAAGAGCACACGTGTGACATTATATTGTTTCGGTAGTCCTAGGGGTCCTATACGTGACCCAATTGGTCACATTTCTAAAAAAATTTTGGAAATCGGAAAAAATTATTTTTGAAATTTGCTTTTCAGTGACATTTCTTGAGAAGATTAGTGATAATTTTGGCGAAATATAGAAGAGCACACGTGACAATATATAGTTTAGCTAGTCCTAGGGGTCCGATACGTGACCCAATTGGTCACATTTCTAAATTTATTTTGGAAATAGCAAAAAAAATAATTTTTTAAATTTCCTTTTCAGTGACATTTCTTGAGAAGATTAGTGGTCACTTTGGCGAAATATAGAAGAGTACACGTGTGACATTATATAGTTTCTATATTTATTTTGGAAATCAAAAAAAAATTATTTTTTGAAATTTGCTTTTTAGTGACATTTCTTGAGAAGATTAGTGGTCATTTTGGCGAAATATAGAAGAGCACACGTGTGACATTATATAGTTTATGTAGTCCTAGGGGTCCTGTACGTGACTCTAGAGGTCACAGTTTTAAAATAATTTTGGAAATCGGAAAAAAACTATTTTTGAAACTTGCTTTTCAGTGATATTTCTTGAGAAGATTAGTGGTCATTTTGGCGAAATATAGAAGAGCACACGTGTGACATTATATAGTTTAGGTAGTCCTAGCGGTTCTATACGTGACCCAATTAGCTTTTTTGAGGATTGTTTGCTGTAAAAATAGAAACGAGTGTAAAAATTATTAACATGCAAAATGTGTAGATTTCCACACTAACACTGAGGTACTACACTCAGTGCGTTGCCATTTTTTTTAATTGCTGGCTTCCCCAATAGGCCTAGACCATTAATCACTTAGTTAAATATATATATATATATATATATATATATATAATTATAATTTGTGTATATAAAAATCATATATGTATAAATGAAATATGCCACGCTTATATTATGAGCCATCATATCAAGAGTGCTTTGAAAAGAAGTGCGATTTTTTGTTCATCACTCGTAGACATACATAGTTTGTTTTGTAAACAATAACTTTAATAAAGTTTTCTAATTATTAATATAAAAAACGTATTTTTGGAGATATGGATATGTTACAGTAAAAAAAATTTTTATGGCTTTTGGAATTTTTGAACACTCTTTATTTTAAAATATGGTTAGTACAAATTTTACATTCAATGAAACTATCGTTATATATTTGTTTCAAACAACTTTCGCAAACATGATAATTGTACCTGGAGCATTTATTATTTTTTCTTTTAATAATTAACATAAAAAACGTGTTTTTTGAGATATGGATATGTTACAGTAAAAAAAATTTTTATGCCTTTTGACATTTTTGAACACACTTCCTTATCTTAAAATATGCTTAGTACAAATTTTAGATTCAATGAAAATATCGTTATATATTTATTTCAAGCAACTTTCGCAAACATGATAATTGTACCTGGAGCATTTATTATTTTTTCTTTTATAACAACCGCAATGACAACAAAATTTCGATCCCTTGTCGGCATATTTATGGAGCATTTTTTTTTATTTCTTCTCTTAACACATTGGGTGAAGATAAGCTCGTCATTGGTTTTCCTTGTATGAAGCACATAATTTACATGATTACGAAAACACCCCAGGTAACAAGGTCTTTTTGCTTTGATCTGTGTGATATTTCTGTAAATTGCCAAATTTCACTTTTGAAGACATTTGCAGAGAATTCATAGTAATAAGTTTTGCTATTATAATCGTTAAATGCATCGATAAAAATGAAACGTGGCCAACTGGGTCACGTATAGGACCCCTAGGACTACCTAAACTATATAATGTCACACGTGTGCTCTTCTATATTTCGCCAAAATGACCACTAATCTTCTCAAGAAATGTCACTGAAAAGCAAATTTCAAAAATATTTTTTTTCCTATTTCCAAAATTATTTTAGAAACATGAGCAATTGGGTCACGTATAGGACGTATAAATTTAGAAAATTTACCAATTGGGTCACGTATAGGACCCCTAGGACTACCTAAAATATATGATGTCACACGTGTGCTCTTCTATATTTCCCCAAAATGACCACTAATCTTCTCAAGAAATGTCACTAAAAATCAAATTTCAAAAAAATTATTTATTTGCGGTTTCCAAAATAAATTAAAAAATGTGACCAATTGGGTGACGTATAGGACCCTTAGGACTACCTAAGCTATATAATGTCACACGTGTGCTCGTTTATATTTCGCCAAAATGACCACTAATCTTCTCAAGAAATGTCACTGAAAAGCAAATTTCAAAAATAATTTTTTCCGATTTCCAAAATTATTTTAGAAACATGCCCAATTGGGTCACGTATAGGACTACAGCGTCTGAGGCATGGAAACGTCTAGAAGAAACCTATAAACCAAGTGGATCAGCTCGCAAGGTAACTCTATATAAAAAATTATTGTCATTGAATATGAGCGCTGGCACTAGTATGCCTGAGTACCTAAATTCGTTTACTTATATTGTGGAGAAATTATCAGAGGTCAACATTGAAATAAAAGATGAGCTGTTGGTAATTATTTTACTGTCCAGTTTGCTAAAATCTTATGAAAATTTTGTGATTGCCATGGAGACAAGAGAATAATTGCCATCGCTTAAAGTTTTGCGGGTGAAGCTGTTAGAGGAGGGGGAACGCAGGTGTGAAGAAAAAACAACCGATGAAAATAACGGACCGTTAGCATTTTTTGCACATGAAAATAAGCGTTACAACAACAAAGGCAACAGCAACAGCAACAACAACAACAATAAAAATTTCAATAGGCAATACAAGAATAAAAGCAAATTTAACGGAAATTCTTTTAAGTGTGGTGTGCACGGTCATGTAGCAGCAAAATGTACAGTAAAAACAAGTGAAGGAAAGAAAGAACGAAGTTATGCGTTGATGATGCTTGCAGCGACAGAGGCGAAAATTATCAATAAACACACATTCGTCTTAGACAGTGGCGCAAGAGCACACATGTGTTGTGACAGAACAATATTTACAAAGTTTGCGAAGCACGAAGAAATTATACAACTAGCTGGTGACAACTATATTCAAGCTGAGGGTGTTGGAGAAATGAAGTTAAATTTTAACGACTGCGAATATGTTTTTAATGATGTTCTTTATGTACCAACAATGAATGGAAATTTTTTGTCTGTTGACAAAATAACACAGAGAGGATTTGATGTAAAATTCGACAAGAATGTAGCAAGTAGTTTTAGCAGACATTTGAAAGAAAACATAAGCTGTATGTTATCGAACGTTCTGTACAGAACAAATGTTTTTCTGCGGTGCTGTGGCATAACAGGTATGGACACCTAAATTATAAAAGTTTATCTGAAGTTAAGAAGATGGTAAGTGGTATAGAAAAAGAAAATTTTGATGATCAACAAAAATGTGTTACATGTATGAAGGCCAACATTTGTACACAATCATATCCACAGGCATCAGAAAGTAGAGCTAAATATATTTTAGACTTGATACACACGGATCTCTGTGGTCCTTTTGAAAAACAATCTGTAGCAGGCTCTAAATATGTCTTAACATTTACGGATGATAAGTCAAGAATGGTATTTGCTTATTTTTTGAAAACAAAAGACCAAGCGTTTGATAAATTTATTTTATTCAAGAACATGATAGAACGACAAAGGGAGCGTAAAATAAAAAAGATAAGAAGTGATAATGGCGGTGAGTTTGTCAATAAGAAATTTGATAAATATTTAGAAGACAACGGTATCGAAAGACAGCTTACTGTACCATATAGTCCAGCCCAAAATGGTGTGTCCGAACGTATGAACAGGACTTTGGTCGAAATGGCCAGGATCATGCTAATGTATTCTAACATGAGTGAGTTTTTGTGGGCAGAGGCAATTGAAACAGCTGTATATATTCGAAACCGGTCACCAACAAGAGCTTTAGTGGGTGTAACCCCTTATGAGGTTTGATATGGTAAGGTGCCTTCAGTAAAGCATTTTAAAGCTTTTGGTTGCCAAGCGGTAGCTCTAGACAAGACTCATCATAGCAAGTTTAAGGCAAAAGGTAAAGAGTATCGTATGATTGGCTATTCATTAACATCCAAGGCGTATAGACTTTATAACCCTGTTACACATGAAGTAATCGAAAGGCGAGATGTTTTGTTTCACGAAGAAGACTTGATGAAAAGGAACAATAATTATGTATCATTTGATTTAATTGACGAAGTGTGTTCTGAAGAGCCAAGAAATGAAAATAGTACTATTCATCAAGAAGCAAAGGACGAAAGTCAAAGTGAAGAATATGATAGCGCGGACGATATGGAAGACTTACAGTATTTTTCCGGTTATGAAGCAATTATAGGATGTGGTAGACCAAGAATTGAGCGTGGTAGACGTAAGCAAACAAAACGTGGACTTTAACAGAATTGCCAAATGAACAGAAAGCGGTAGGCTGTAAATGGGTGTTTGCAGTAAAGTGTGGTATAGACGGTAAGATTGAAAAATATAAAGCCCGTCTTGTAGCCAAGGGGTGTAGTCAACAATATGGAGTAAATTATTGTGAAACATTTTCTCCCGTGTGTCGCTTTGCAACTATAAGATGCTATTAGCAATTGCTGTAGAAAAGAAAATGTATATCCATCAATTAGACGTCTGCCCTGCATACCTGAACAGTGAATTGACTGATAACGTATACATGATGCAGCCAGAGGGTTATGTTGATAAATCCCGTCCGAGTGCGGTATTAAAGCTTACCAAAGCTATATATGGTTTGAAACAGTCTGGAAGGGAGTGGAACTCCAAAATTGATTCCGTTTTGAGGGAGATTGGTTTTAAGAAATCTGACCATGAACCTTGTTTATACTTCGTGCATAAAAAAGGTAAATTATGTATAATTGTTATTTACGTTGGTGACATCATTATAGGATGTGAGTCGAAAGCCGATATGTTACATATTAAGGACATAATAATAAACAAATTTGAATGTGTGGATTCAGGCCAACTTAAGCTATTTTTGGGTACGAGAATTTCTCGTGAATGTGAAATTGGGGCTATTGCTATTGATCAATCATAATATATAAAACAATTATTGGCTCAGTATGGTATGAGTGACTGTAGACCTGATATAACACCATTGGATCCTGGAATTAAATTAAATTGTATAGATGAAAATTGTCCGAAAGTTGATCCCAAAACTTACCAATCGTTGATCGGGTCTCTCATATATCTTGCACTAGTGACAAGACCAGACATTTTATATGCAGTAAATAAATTGGCGCAGCATAATATAAATCCACACAACGAACACTTGGCCGGTGTTAAACACGTTTTTCGTTGTTTAGCGAACACTTGTGAAATGAAATTGGAATACAAGACTACTGGCATTCCGCTTAATGGTTACGTGGATGCAGACTGGGGAGGAGATATGTCAGATCGTAAACCACATACAGGTTTTGTATTTTATCTTGGCGGTTGTGCGTTTTCCTGGGAGTCGAAAAAACAGCATTCGATCGCATTGAGTAGTACAAAAGCAGAGTATATGGCATTGTCAACTGCGACTAAAGAGGCTATGTACCTAAGAAAACTTTTACGTGAAATTGGATGTTTAAAAAATTATGCTTCTACTATAATATACGGTGATAACCTTAGTGCAAAACAACTTGCAAAGAACCCTGTGTATCATTCGAGATCTAAACATATAGACATAAGATACCATTTCGTACGAGAGGTAGTGAAAAGTAATGAAATCCAGTTGAAGTATGTTTCTACCGATAACATGGTGGCTGATGTCCTAACAAAATGCTTATTAAAAGGAAAGCACACTAAATTTGTAAAAATGTTGGCCCTTTATTGACTAAATTATTTTTTTGTAAAGGCACAAATTTGGATTGTGGAAGGGTGTTGAAATTATTACACGATGGCAAACCTAATTTGTGTTTATTCTATTCTTCTAACATTAGTCGTTTGTTACTTTACATTTTGTTTCTTACTTCTTAATAAACCACTGAACTGAAAAAACGTTTTTATTTGTTCGTGTTCTTATTTATTGGAAAAACAAAACCAAGTAAATATAATAAACCTACATGCTCTTCTATATTTCGCCAAAATGACCACTAATCTTCTCAAGAAATATCACTAAAAAGCAAATTTCAAAAAATAATTATTTTGCGATTTCCAAAATAAATTTAGAAATATGACCAATTGAGTGACGTATAGGAACCTGAGGACT
Source organism: Tachina lurida (assembly GCA_944452675.1). Lineage (NCBI taxonomy): Eukaryota > Metazoa > Arthropoda > Insecta > Diptera > Tachinidae > Tachina > Tachina lurida. The sequence goes on along the minus strand of OX101755.1, from coordinate 55,645,162 downwards.
ACCTAAACTTTATAAAGTCACACGTGTGCTCATCTATATTTCGCCAAAATGACCACTAATCTTCTCAAGAAATGTGACTGAAAAGCAAATTTCAAATATAATTTTTTTCCGATTTCTAAAATTATTTTAGAAATGTGACCAATTGGGTCACGTATCGGACCCCTAGGACTACCTAAACTATATAATTTCGCACGTGTGCTCTTCTATATTTCGCCAAAATGACCACTAATCTTCTCAAGAAATGTCACTGAAAAGCAAATTTCTAATATAATTTTTTTCCGATTTCTAAAATTATTTTAGAAACGTGAACAATTGGGTGACGTATAGGACCCTTACGACTACCTAAACTATATAATGTCACACGTGTGCTCTTCTATATTTTGCCAAAATGACCACTAATCTTCTCAAGAAATGTCACTGAAAAGCAAATTTCAAATATAATTTTTTTCCGATTTCTAAAATTATTTTAGAAATGTGACCAAATGGGTCACGTAAAGTACCCTTGGGACTACCTTAGCTATATAATGTCGCACGTGAGCTCTTCTATATTTCGCCAAAATGACCACTAATCTTCTCAGGAAATGTCACTGAAAAGCAAATTTCAAATATCATTTTTTTCCGATTTCTAAAATTATTTTAGAAATGTGACCAATTGGGTCACGTATCGGACCCCTAGGACTTCTTAAACTATATAATGTCGCACGTGTGCTCTTCTATATTTCGCCAAAATGACCACTAATCTTCTCAAGAAATGTCACTGAAAAGCAAATTTCAAATATAATTTTTTTCCGATTTCTAAAATTATTTTAGAAATGTGACCAATTGGGTCACGTATAGGACCCCTAGGACTTCTTAAACTATATAATGTCGCACGTGTGCTCTTCTATATTTCGCCAAAATGACCACTAATCTTCTCAAGAAATGTCACTAAATTTGTAAAAATGTTGCCCCTTTATTGACTAAATTATTTTTTTGTAAAGGCACAAATTTGGATTGTGGAAGGGTGTTGAAATTATTACACGATGGCAACCCTAATTTGTGTTTATTCTATTCTTCTAACATTAGTCGCTTGTTACTTTACATTTTGTTTCTTACTTCTTAATAAACCACTGAACTGAAAAAACGTTTTTATTTGTTCGTGTTCTTATTTATTGGAAAAACAAAACCAAGTAAATATAATAAACCTACATGCTCTTCTATATTTCGCCAAAATGACCACTAATCTTCTCAAGAAATATCACTAAAAGGCAAATTTCAAAAAATAATGTTTTTGCGATTTCCAAAATAAATTTAGAAATGTGACCAATTGAGTGACGTATAGGAACCTTCGGACTACCTAAACTTTATAATGTCACACGTGTGCTCATCTATATTTCGCCAAAATGACCACTAATCTTCTCAAGAAATGTGACTGAAAAACAAATTTCAAATATAATTTTTTTTTGATTTCTAAAATTATTTTAGAAATGTGACCAATTGGGTCACGTATCCGACCCATAGGACTACCTAAACTATATAATGTCGCACGTGTGCTCTTCTATATTTCGCCAAAATGACCACTAATCTTCTCAAGAAATGTCACTGAAAAGCAAATTTCTAATATAATTTTTTTCCGATTTCTAAAATTATTTTAGAAACATGACCAATTGGGTCACGTATAGGACGTATAAATTTAGAAAATTTACCAATTGGGTCACGTATAGGACCCCTAGAACTACCTAAAATATATGATGTCACACGTGTGCTCTTCTATATTTCCCCAAAATGACCACTAATCTTCTCAAGAAATGTCACTAAAAAGCAAATTTCAAAAAAATTATTTATTTGCTGTTTCCAAAATAAATTAAAAAATGTGACCAATTGGGTGACGTATGGGACCCTTAGGACTACCTAAGCTATATAATGTCACACGTGTGCTCGTTTATATTTCGCCAAAATGACCACTAATCTTCTCAAGAAATGTCACTGAAAAGCAAATTTCAAAAATAATTTTTTTCCGATTTCCAAAATTATTTTAGAAACATGCCCAATTGGGTCACGTATAGGACTACAGCGTCTGAGGCATGGAAACGTCTAGAAGAAACCTATAAACCAAGTGGATCAGCTCGCAAGGTAACTCTATATAAAAAATTATTGTCATTGAATATGAGCGCTGGCACTAGTATGCCTGAGTACCTAAATTCGTTTACTTATATTGTGGAGAAATTATCAGAGGTCAACATTGAAATAAAAGATGAGCTGTTGGTAATTATTTTACTGTCCAGTTTGCCAAAATCTTATGAAAATTTTGTGATTGCCATGGAGACAAGAGACGAATTGCCATCGCTTAAAGTTTTGCGGGTGAAGCTGTTAGAGGAGGGGGAACGCAGGTGTGAAGAAAAAACAACCGATGAAAATAACGGACCGTTAGCATTTTTTGCACATGAAAATAAGCGTTACAACAACAAAGGCAACAGCAACAACAACAACAATAAAAATTTCAATAGGCAATACAAGAATAAAAGCAAATTTAACGGAAATTCTTTTAAGTGTGGTGTGCACGGTCATGTAGCAGCAAAATGTACAGTAAAAACAAGTGAAGGAAAGAAAGAACGAAGTTATGCGTTGATGATGCTTGCAGCGACAGAGGCGAAAATGATCAATAAACACACATTCGTCTTAGACAGTGGCGCAAGAGCACACATGTGTTGTGACAGAACAATATTTACAAAGTTTGCGAAGCACTAAGAAATTATACAACTAGCTGGTGACAACTATATTCAAGCTGAGTGTGTTGGAGAAATCAAGTTAAATTTTAACGACTACGAATATGTTTTTCATGATGTTCTTTATGTACCAACAATGAATGGAAATTTTTTGTCTGTTGACAAAATAACACAGAGAGGATTTGATGTAAAATTCGACAAGAATCTAGCAAGTATTTTTAGCAGGCGGAATGTTATATTAACATTTGAAAGAAAACATAAGCTGTATGTTATCGAACGTTCTGTACAGAACAAATGTTTTTCTGCGGTGCTGTGGCAAAACAGGTATGGACACCTGAATTATAAAAGTTTATCTGAAGTTAAGAAGATGGTAAGTGGTATAGAAAAAGAAAATTTTGATGATCAACAAAAATGTGTTACATGTATGAAGGCCAAAATTTGTACACAATCATATCCACAGGCATCAGAAAGTAGAGCTAAACATATTTTAGACTTGATACATACGGATCTCTGTGGTCCTTTTGAAAAACAATCTGTAGCAGGCTCTAAATATTTTTTAACATTTACGGATGATAAGTCAAGAATGGTATTTGTTTATTTTTTTAAAACAAAAGACCAAGCGTTTGATAAATTTGTTTTATTCAAGAACATGATAGTTCATATATGAAGATACAATAAATAAAAATCATGTATTAAAAAAAAAGACAACGACAAACGGAGCGTAAAATAACAAAGATAAGAAGTGATAATGGCGGTGAGTTTGTCAATAAGTAATTTGATAAATATTTAGAAGACAACGGTATCTAAACACAGCTTACTTTACTATATAGTCCAGCCCAAAATGGTGTGTCCGAACGTATGAACAGGACTTTGGTCGAAATGGCCAGGAGCATGCTAATGTATTCTAACATGAGTGAGTTTTTGTGGGCAGAGGCAATTGCAACAGCTGTATATATTCGAAACCGGTCACCAACAAGAGCTTTAGTGGGTGTAACCCCTTATGCGGTTTGGTATGGTAAGGTGCCTTCAGTAAAACATTTTAAAACTTTTGGTTGCCAAGCGGTAGCTCTCGACAAGACTCATCATAGCAAGTTTAAAGCAAAAGGTAAAGAGTATCGTATGATTGGCTATTCATTAACGTCCAAGGCGTATAGACTTTATAACCCTGTTACACATGAAGTAATCGAAAGGCGAGATGTTTTGTTTGATGAAGAAGACTTGATGAAAAGGAACAATAATTATGTATCATTTGATTTAATTGACGAAGTGTGTTCTGAAGAGCCAAGAAATGAAAATAGTACTATTCATCAAGAAGCAAAGGACGAAAGTCAAAGTGAAGAATATGATACCGCGGACGATATGAAAGACTTACAGTATTTTTCCGGTTATGAAGCAACTATAGGATGTGGTAGATCAAGAATTGAGCGTGGTAGACGTGGCCGCCCGAAGAAAATTTATAATGTGCTCAACAACTTAAATAGTTCTAGTGATTTGGTATTGCCACAAACCATTTCTGAAGCGTTGAACAGTAATGGATCCAAGTATTGGCTTGATGCTATGGACAAAGAGTATAATGCATTAATAAGCAAACAAAACGTGGACTTTAACAGAATTGCCAAATGAACAGAAAGCGGTAGGCTGTAAATGGGTGTTTGCAGTAAAGCGTGGTATAGACGGTAAGATTGAAAAATATAAAGCCCGTCTTGTAGCCAAGGGGTGTAGTCAACAATATGGAGTAAATTATTGTGAAACATTTTCTCCCGTGTGTCGCTTTGCAACTATAAGAATGCTATTAGCAATTGCTGCAGAAAAGAAAATGTATATCCATCAATTAGACGTCTGCCCTGCATATCTGAACAGTGAATTGACTGATAACGTATACATGATGCAGCCAGAGGGTTATGTTGATAAATCCCGTCCGAGTGCGGTATTAAAGCTTACCAAAGCTATATATGGTTTGAAACAGTCTGGAAGGGAGTGGAACTCCAAAATTGATTCCGTTTTGAGGGAGATTGGTTTTAAGAAATCTGACCATGAACCTTGTTTATACTTCGTGCATAAAAAAGGTAAATTATGTATAATTGTTATTTACGTTGGTGACATACATATTAAGTACATAATAATAAACAAATTTGAATGTGTGGATTCAGGCCAACTTAAACTATTTTTGGGTACGAGAATTTCTCGTGAATGTGAAATTGGGGCTATTGCTATTGATCAATCATAATATATAAAACAATTATTGGCTCAGTATGGTATGAGTGACTGTAGACCTGATATAACACCATTGGATCCTGGAATTAAATTAAATTGTATAGATGAAAATTGTCCGAAAGTTGATCCCAAAACTTACCAATCGTTGATCGGGTCCCTCATATATCTTGCACTAGTGACAAGACCAGACATTTTATATGCAGTAAATAAATTGGCGCAGCATAATATAAATCCACACAACGAACACTTGGCCGGTGTTAAACACGTTTTTCGTTGTTTAGCGAACACTTGTGAAATGAAATTGGAATACAAGACTACTGGCATTCCGCTTAATGGTTACGTGGATGCAGACTGGGGAGGAGATATGTCAGATCGTAAACCACATACAGGTTTTGTATTTTATCTTGGCGGTTGTGCGTTTTCCTGGGAGTCGAAAAAACAGCATTCGATCGCATTGAGTAGTACAAAAGCAGAGTATATGGCATTGTCAACTGCGACTAAAGAGGCTATGTACCTAAGAAAACTTTTACGTGAAATTGGATGTTTAAAAAATTATGCTTCTACTATAATATACGGTGATAACCTTAGTGCAAAACAACTTGCAAAGAACCCTGTGTATCATTCGAGATCTAAACATATAGACATAAGATACCATTTCGTACGAGAGGTAGTGAAAAGTAATGAAATCCAGTTGAAGTATGTTTCTACCGATAACATGGTGGCTGATGTCCTAACAAAATGCTTATTAAAAGGAAAGCACACTAAATTTGTAAAAATGTTGGCCCTTTATTGACTAAATTATTTTTTTGTAAAGGCACAAATTTGGATTGTGGAAGGGTGTTGAAATTATTACACGATGGCAAACCTAATTTGTGTTTATTCTATTCTTCTAACATTAGTCGTTTGTTACTTTACATTTTGTTTCTTACTTCTTAATAAACCACTGAACTGAAAAAACGTTTTTATTTGTTCGTGTTCTTATTTATTGGAAAAACAAAACCAAGTAAATATAATAAACCTACATGCTCTTCTATATTTCGCCAAAATGACCACTAATCTTCTCAAGAAATATCACTAAAAAGCAAATTTCAAAAAATAATTATTTTGCGATTTCCAAAATAAATTTAGAAATATGACCAATTGAGTGACGTATAGGAACCTGAGGACTACCTAAACTTTATAAAGTCACACGTGTGCTCATCTATATTTCGCCAAAATGACCACTAATCTTCTCAAGAAATGTGACTGAAAAGCAAATTTCAAATATAATTTTTTTCCGATTTCTAAAATTATTTTAGAAATGTGACCAATTGGGTCACGTATCGGACCCCTAGGACTACCTAAACTATATAATTTCGCACGTGTGCTCTTCTATATTTCGCCAAAATGACCACTAATCTTCTCAAGAAATGTCACTGAAAAGCAAATTTCTAATATAATTTTTTTCCGATTTCTAAAATTATTTTAGAAACGTGAACAATTGGGTGACGTATAGGACCCTTACGACTACCTAAACTATATAATGTCACACGTGTGCTCTTCTATATTTTGCCAAAATGACCACTAATCTTCTCAAGAAATGTCACTGAAAAGCAAATTTCAAATATAATTTTTTTCCGATTTCTAAAATTATTTTAGAAATGTGACCAAATGGGTCACGTAAAGTACCCTTGGGACTACCTTAGCTATATAATGTCGCACGTGAGCTCTTCTATATTTCGCCAAAATGACCACTAATCTTCTCAGGAAATGTCACTGAAAAGCAAATTTCAAATATCATTTTTTTCCGATTTCTAAAATTATTTTAGAAATGTGACCAATTGGGTCACGTATCGGACCCCTAGGACTTCTTAAACTATATAATGTCGCACGTGTGCTCTTCTATATTTCGCCAAAATGACCACTAATCTTCTCAAGAAATGTCACTGAAAAGCAAATTTCAAATATAATTTTTTTCCGATTTCTAAAATTATTTTAGAAATGTGACCAATTGGGTCACGTATAGGACCCCTAGGACTTCTTAAACTATATAATGTCGCACGTGTGCTCTTCTATATTTCGCCAAAATGACCACTAATCTTCTCAAGAAATGTCACTAAATTTGTAAAAATGTTGCCCCTTTATTGACTAAATTATTTTTTTGTAAAGGCACAAATTTGGATTGTGGAAGGGTGTTGAAATTATTACACGATGGCAACCCTAATTTGTGTTTATTCTATTCTTCTAACATTAGTCGTTTGTTACTTTACATTTTGTTTCTTACTTCTTAATAAACCACTGAATTGAAAAGACGCTTTTATTTGTTCGTGTTCTTATTTATTGGAAAAACAAAACCAAGTAAATATAATAAACCTACATGCTCTTCTATATTTCGCCAAAATGACCACTAATCTTCTCAAGAAATGTCACTAAAAAGCAAATCTCAAAAAATAATTTTTTTGCGATTTCCAAAATTATTTTAGAAACGTGACCAATTGGGTCACGTACAGGACCCCTAGGACTACCTAAACTATATATTGCCACACGTGTGCTCTGTTGAAATTATTACACGATGGTAACCCTAATTTGTGTTTATTCTATTCTTCTAACATTAGTCGTTTGTTACTTTACATTTTGTTTCTTACTTCTTAATAAACCACTGAATTGAAAAGACGCTTTTATTTGTTCGTGTTCTTATTTATTGGAAAAACAAAACCAAGTAAATATAATAAACCTACAGGTTATGGGCCCAGGACCCAAGTGATTTTTTGGTTTTGTATAATTGAAAACGTAAGTGGTTAAGAACTAGAACAAAGGACTACATGAGTACGTTGTACCAAATAGAAAAACTTGATAACAGCAACTATAGGCCCAACTATAATGTGCTTAACCAAACTTAAGCTAGTCTCAAAATTCAACGAAATGCATGTCAAATGCTTAAGTAAATTACTGAAGACTTTTAGGTGGCTATATTGTACTTATTGAGCTTAAAAACTTTCTAGACTTAGTTGCAAACATTTGCACTTTTGGAAAACTATTTTCGTTTTTATTTCTTTAAAATGTAATATTTTTGACGAAATCTCATTTAATTTGTAAAAGTTATAAATATATTACCATAAACAAGTAAATCCATGTTTATCGTTTATTAATTTATAAAGTAAACGAAAACTAAAATAAAAAAGTACTAAAAAAAGCAACAGTGATTGCATGTTTTAATTGTAAACAATTATATGTATCTATTATGTATGTTTATTGGAAAATTGTTATAATTGTGTTGCAAAAATGGATAAAAAATTTAAATTTCTGAAGACAGTGTAATTTTAAATTGTCCACAAAATTAATTTCGTCCTCCATTATGTTTGAAACCAAATAACCAAATAAAAATGTACAACAGAAACGAACAGATGTCATTTGCTTAAGGAAAAGCGAAATTGACCGCACTTTCCTTAAGCAAATGACACTTGACGAAACTTGACAAAAAGTGTCTTAAGTACATTATAGTTGTATACATTTGATTGTGTGTATTCGCACATTTGCTTAAGTTACATTAAGCACATTATAGTTAGGCCTTATGACTGTTGGAACGTCCAAATGAAAAGTGTTCTCATACATTCTGGAGTATGGAATGTTGTCAGTGGCGAATACGAAAAGAAAGCTGGTGATGTAAATTGGGATACTACCAATGATAAGGCACTAGCCAGAATATTGTTAAGCGTAAAGTCATCCCAGTTAAACTACATACATAAGAAACCTTACTACAGCGTCTGAGGCATGGAAACGTCTAGAAGAAACCTATAAACCAAGTGGATCAGCTCGCAAGGTAACTCTATATAAAAAATTATTGTCATTGAATATGAACGCTGGCACTAGTATGCCTGAGTACCTAAATTCGTTTACTTATATTGTGGAGAAATTATCAGAGGTCAACATTGAAATAAAAGATGAGCTGTTGGTAATTATTTACTGTCCAGTTTGCCAAAATCTTATGAAAATTTTGTGATTGCCATGGAGACAAGAGACGAATTGCCATCGCTTAAAGTTTTGCGGGTGAAGCTGTTGGAGGAGGGGGAACGCAGGTGTGAAGAAAAAACAACCGATGAAAATAACGGACCGTTAGCATTTTTTGCACATGAAAATAAGCGTTACAACAACAAAGGCAACAGCAGCAACAACAACATCAATAAAAATTTCAATAGGCAATACAAGAATAAAAGCAAATTTAACGGAAATTCTTTTAAGTATGGTGTGCACGGTCATGTAGCAGCAAAATGTACAGTAAAAACAAGTGAAGGAAAGAAAGCACAAAGTTATGCGTTGATGATGCTTGCTGCGACAGAGGCAAAAATGATCAATACACACACATTCGTTTTAGACAGTGGCGCAACAGCACACATGTGTTGTGGCAGAACAATATTTACAAAGTTTGCGAAGCACGAAGAAATTATACAACTAGCTGGTGACAACTATATTCAAGCTGAGGGTGTTGGAGAAATCAAGTTAAATTTTAACGACTGCGAATATGTAATAGAACAAGTAAGAGTGCTATATTCGGCTGTGCCGAATCTTATATACCCTTTACCAACGTACGTACATATATAGTATACAGACACATACATACATATTTGTTTTGTGAAAAAATTTATAATTTTTTTAAAGTTTCCATCTTTGGAGCTGTAATTTTCTTTCAGAAGCATAAAATATATTCAATTTATAAAGAAAAAGAAAAAAATTTTTAGACCTATTTAATTTTACATAACACAAAAAGTGTGAGTTTTCCAACCCTGGAGTCATAATTTTGGATTTTTTTGATTATTGATACCAATCTAGTTCTTTAAAAAATACATAAAATATGTTAAGTGAAAAAAGCAAAAACGAAATAAGAAAAACTTAAGGTCAGATTTTGTAAATTCAAACGATTTTTTCGTTTTGAAATTTGTATGGAAAAAATATTTTTTGAAAAGAATTTTCGTTTCTTTCATACAAATTTGAAACGTTTAGAAACAAATTTTTTTACAAAATCTGCTTATTAGTTTCATTTAATTCCTTTAATATTAAAAACTTCAGTAAAGTGCGACTTTGAATCGCGCACGAAAGGTAGGCTTTTTTCAAGTTTTTTTTTTCAGTTTAAACGATTTTTTCAGTTTTGTCGCTTTTTTCTCGTTTTGGCGGCTTTTTTCTGTTTTTGAGGTTTTTTTATATTGGTGATTTTTTTCTGTTATTGGGATTTTCTTCATTTTGTAGATTTTTCTCATTTTGACGATTTTTTTTTTCATTTTTGCGATTTTTTTCTGTTTTTGGGTTTTTTTTATTTAGGAGTTTTTTTTTCATTTTGGCGACTTTTTTCTGTTTTTTGGGGTTTTTTTCGTTTTGGCGATTTTTTTCATTTTGGCGATTTTTTTTCATTTTGGCGATTTTCTTTCATTTTGGCGATTTTTTTTTATTTAAGCAATTTTTCCGGTTTTTAGCGATTTATTTTAGTCCTAGAAATTTTTTTTAATATGGCGATTTTTTTCTGTTTTTGGGTTTTTTTTTCATTATGGCATTTTTTCCTGCTTTGGGGTTTTTTTATTTAGGCGATTTTTTTCTCTTTTTTGAGGTTTTTTCATTTTGGCGATTTTTTTTCATTTTGTCGTTTTTTTCCTGTTTTGGGGTTTTTTTTCATTTTGGCGATTTTTTCATGTTCTTTTGGGGTATTTTTTGTTTTTCGCGATTTTTTTTCGGTTTGGCGATTTTATATATAATTCCTTGATTTTTTAGTTTTACCGTTTTTGAAAATTTCAAGAGTTTTGCTCTTGCGGTTTCCAAGATACAGCAAGTTGTCAAAATTGCATTAACTGATGGAACACCCTTTAATTTAAATTTTTTGAAATTTTAGTGTTAATTTTTGTAGTCTGTATAAAAATACACTAACCTTACAAATTTCAAGTGTATATACATATAATTGTATGTATATTACATGGGATTTTAGAATTTTTCGTTGTACGTTTTGGAACACCCTTTAATTTTCAATTCTCATGTATTTGTTGTTGTAGCGGCCAAAGGTCTACACACTGTGTCCAAATTTCAGGTCTGTAGCTCTTACGGTTCTCGAGAAAATACTAATATAGTTTTAGACATAGTTAATTTTACATAACACAAAAAGTTAAAGTTTTCCAACCCTGGAAACGTCTTTTTAATTTCTTTTATATTTTTTTTAATTTAAAATACCAATTTTAGTCGTACTGAAGTGTAAAATAATGCCCTAATTCAGTAAGAAGATTTAGGACAGTTTTGTTTGAAAATGCTTCTGAGTTCTTGTCTTTGTAGTCTCTAAATTATTTTCTTCAAAAATGGTTGTTGTCTTTGACAATGAAAAATATAAATATTATTGCCATGTTTTTAAAACATAAAAATTCAATTAAATTATTATACAATAGTTTGAAAACTATATGAAAAATATGTGTTGGATATAATGTTTAGAACAAAATCATAAAGCAAATACACGAACCTTCTAGCATAGACAATAAATTATATTTGTTTTAAAGAATCAAAACTGCTTCTTTTTTTCGACCATAGACAAGACGATACATTCGTCGAACAGAATTAGGGCATAAATTTATTTATTAAAAAAAAAAATAAAAATTTGTTTTCGGTAGTTACTTTTATATGGCAAAATATAGTTTACGTTTTCCAGCTCTGCAATCGTCTGCCCGATTTTGCTGAATTTCAATACCAATCTAAGTTGGACCATTTCTGATACATCAGTCCAAGAACGAAGTCTCTAGCTTTTCTGGGAGCTTCGGAAAACCGATTTCACGTACACCGGACGGACGGACAGACGGACATCGCTTATTCGTCATCGCTATTCATAAGGACCCAGAATATATATATTTTTTTGGTCGCAAATTAAAATTATGGAAATTACACACGGAATGACAAACCTATATATACCCTTTTCCATTTTTTGTAAGGGGTATAAAAAGAAACTCAATAAATATTGCATTAAATACAAATAAAAACTTATAAAAATAAATACATAATTAAATTTCAGTGTTTTTAGTTCCAAGATTCTCAATGCAAGTAGCCTGCAACATCACTGTTGGCCGTGTACTGTTTGATGCTTGTACATCCATGGAACAAGTCCTAAGGGTAGTTTTTCCGCTGCCGGTATGAGACGAGACCCATGGTTTTCCCGGACTGCACGGTACCCCTTTTGTTGTGTCTGAGGAAAATTGTGTTAAGATCTGCCATCAATTGGATGTTCATTGGATTGTAGGGTTTTTGGCCATACACAATTTGACAGGCGGGCAGCCTTTTATGCATTTGTTGCTCCTAAAAAATTAAAACAATTTAAATTAAAAAATTAAAAAGGTAAAATTATAATTGTTTTACTCACATAGGAAATTTTCTGTTTTCCCAAAAAGGTTCTACGTCCTATACAACATCTGATAAATTTTCCAACACGCTTTAAAATCAGTGATGCCATCTTTTTTTTTGGTCTAGAAGCACATACAAATTTAAAAAAGCACTAAAAGGCGTAATTTTGAGATCCAGAAAGCGTAAAAAGCATTAACGTGAAAAACGAGTGAAGATTCAAACGAGTGAAATTTAATAATGTTTAGTATTTTCTAAGCTAGTCTATATTTCAGCAATAGTATCATCTTTAATAAAGTATATCAGACGAAAAAGGTATGCTTTATACTGGAAAAATAGATACACCAAGTTTTTATTAAAGTAATTTTAAGAAATACACAAATTTCTTAAAAGCACTACTTAGTGCTTTTCCTTAGTTTGGCCATGGTGTAATTATACAGGTGACTGCGTAAGGATTTGTTATACAAAAATACGGCAACCATAGCTGTGTAAAGAACCGAAGAATGTCAAAAGCACAAAAATAATTGTACCAAAACAAAATCGAAGTTTTTGATATTCTTCAGCTACAAAGCACATAGAGCAAAAACTGATTAGCTGAAGTAGCCTGCCACCTGTTTAAATACACCTTGAGTTTGGCACTAACGCTCAAAATTTGGAGTTTTGAGTCCTCAAAAAGCACTAAAAATATTGCCAAAAGCACCAAGTTGGCATCGCTGTTTAAAATGTTGCCAGACGTGCATTAAGAACGAATGAAAATTGAAACAATTTTTCACCATGCAGCTTTGTATTTGGTTAAAAATTGACTAGGTAGCACTGACACCAAGTTAACTTTCTTTTTAAATATTTTACATTTTATAATTTTTTCTGGGCCTTTGACTTTTTCCAGAAAGTCTCCCGGGAAATGACAGTTCCCATTATATATGTCTATTTATATCCTAAAGCTACAGAAGGTGAAGTTATGTGCGCACGAGGCTTCGTTATTAAATTAGTAGCTAAACACTAAAGACGCTTTTTGGTTTGTTTTTCAATAAAAGGTTTTTTGTTAATCTTATAACTTTTTCCCGAAAATCTCCTGGAAATGATTGATTGCTACCTGCAATCGATAGCAGACGCATATTTTTGTCTGCTATCGATTGCAGGTAGCGTCATATGAGCACGCAATCTAATTTATGAATTATGATAAGAAACTCAATCTGTATTTTTTCAAATACAAAAAGAATTTTGTTGGTCTATAACTTTTTTCAGAAAGTCTCCCAAGATATAAACCTTATAACAATCGACGCGTATTGTAATAAGCTATCTATTGAAGGTAGCGCCATGTGCGCACAAAGTCTAGCTTACGAGATATAAGCCAAAAAACATTTGCAAAAGTATCTAATTAACACATCGGATATATACAACATGACAAAAATTTCAACAATGAGAGTCAAATAATCTGATACTAGAGGTCTTTCGCTAATTAGTCCTTTTTTAATTTTTAATTTAGTAAAAAATAACTTTAAAAATATTGTATAAAAAACCATAATTTTTTTCACTATTTGTTTACATTTAGCAGGTACCAAAAAGTTTGCCAAATGGAAAAAACGTGCTTCGCTAAAAAGTTGATCAGTGCTGCCCAGTTGTTCCACACTGTAAAATAATTTCTAATTTTTAATTTTTTATGTGCTTATAACTTTTTCCAGAAAGTCTCCCGGGAAAAAATAGAACCCATTATCCATGCGTATTTTTATCCTTAATCGATAAACAATAGCAATATATAGGTACGAGGTCTAGTTCATAAGTAATTAGTGAAAAAATAAAGATGGGTTTTTGGAATGTTTTTAATAAAAAAAAATGTCTCCCGGAATAAGAAAAACCCATTATAGACGCGTATTTTTGTCCTTAAATTATTGAAGATAGTGCGATATGCGCACGAGATCTAGATTTTTAGATATGAGCAAAAATCTAAATATGCTTTTTGTTGCAAATTTGTCATAAAAAAATTTGCTAGGACAATAACTTTTTCCAGAAAGTCTACCGGAATAACAAAGAACTCATTTTAGACGCGCATTTTGGTCCTTAATTTAATTTTTTATTAAAAAAAATTTGCTAATCCAATAACTTTTTCCAGAAAGTCTGCCAGAAAGTCATTGAACCTTTAATCGACGCGTATTTTAGTTTGCTATCGATCGCAGGTAAAGTCATATGCGCACGCGATCTAGTTTATGAGTTACGAGCAAAAAACTAAAACTTTGTTTTTTTAAGTGCAAAAATAAGTTTTTTGCTATATAACTTTTTTCAGAAAGTCTCCCAAGATATAAGCCTTATAACAACCGATGCGCATTGTAATGAGCTTTTGATTGAAGGCAGCGCCGTATTCGAACGAAGTCTAGTTTTCGAGTTATAAGTGAAAAAGTGTTGCAAAAGTGTCTAATGAAAACATCAGATATATTCAATATCAGTAAAATGTCAACAATGACAGTTAAATAATCTGATACTAGAGGCTCTTCGCTATTAATTTCTGTATTTAGATATATAATTTATTAAAAAATGACTTAGAAAATAATGCAATTAAATTTGCAATATTTTGTCATTATTTGCTTACATTTTTCAACAATGTTGTCAAAACTGAAAAATGTTGCCGTTTCCCCCAGTTACTTTTCTTCACTTGTGTAATTTTTGCAGCTTGTAAACAAAGTTTGACAATTATCTGCAATGTATACAGTAACAAACTGGGCTTGTGCATGTACCTGTTATAATTGTATCATGGTTTGGAATCATATTTGAACTTTATATATTTATTTGTTGATGAAATAAATATTATTTTGTGATCCACACAAGCACTTATTTCTGCTTGTCTCTTTTTGACAGTAGTGACAATTGAAATGTAGAAACCATAAAACCAACTATTCTTATGTTTTCACTCAACATAATTTGACAGTGTTATAAAACCCCAAAACTGATTTTTGTACTCCTTTGTGCAAACATTTTGAGTCACTTGTTATGTAGAAACAGGCTATAAATGTTGTATGGACACACTTTTTTTATTTACTTTAATTCTCTATAAGTTCAACCATATTTCAAGCAGGGTAATGTTTTCTTGGAGATTGCGCGATTTCTCTTCAGGGTTTTTGTGCATACTCATGCAGGCTGTATCATCGGCAAATGTAGAAGTGTGGATGTTATTGCTCAATGGCATATCACAAGTATATATTAAATACAAAACTGACCCCAGAATATCACCCTGTGGCACACCGGAAGATATAGATTCGGTCCAGATCGTGAACTCTCCTTCCACAACAGTGAACTTCCTATCAATAATATAACTTTCCAAAAGCTTTTGTATGTTTATTGGTATGTATGTCTTCAATTTTAAAACTAGGCCTTCGTGCCATACTTTATCAAATTCCTGAGAAACATCAATAAAGAGAGGAGAACAATACTTCTTTTCCTCAAATTTTCTTCTAACAACTTCGACCAATCTATGCGTTTGTTCAATGGTGCTATGCTGATTTCTAAAACCAAATTGATGGTCCGGGATGCACCCATTATCAATAAAAATTTTGGACAATTTAGTCATCAGCAGCTTTTCGAAAAGCTTTGAAATTGTTGAAAGTAAGCTTATAGGCCTATATGACTCAGCCTTGGTAAGATCTTTGCCTGGCTTTGGAATCATTTTAATCTTGGGAAGTTTCCAGTTATGCGGAAAATACTGCATTCGTAAAATGGCATTAAAAATATATAGCAAGATTCTTATTGCAATATGAGGCAAATTCATCAGCATCTTGTTACTAATGCCATCAATACCTGGAGCTTTTTTCGGGTCGAGTTCAGCAATTATTTTTTGTAGTTCACGCATCTTAAACCTTAAGGGACGAGGGGGTAGAGAGACTACACTCGGTAAATCGGCAGCACCTGTACATGAATTGGGAGTGAATACAGATTTTAAATGCTCAGAAAATAAGTTACCTTTCTCACTATCGCTTCTTGCCCAGCCTCCGGTCGAGGTACGCAGTAATGCTTTCAGATCAATAGCCTGTTTAATATTTTCGTTAAGATTAATATAAGATATTTTCGTTATTAATATATGTATTTGAAGGAAAAAAATATAACAGCTATCAACTGACAAAAATAAAAATTAGTAGACAAATTTTATTTTCAAAATAAGTTCTATTGAATATATGTCTCCAAATATTTTGTAGTTGAAAAAAAGAGAATAAATTTCCGTTGAAAGCTATTCACAATAGTGATTTTGTAGTTGATGGTTGATAAATTATGGCTGATACCTCTTTTCAACCGCAAACATTTCGTAATACCGATTTATCAACTTTGTTATAAAAATGTCTCTTATCAACCACACGTTGCTGTTCATAATAAGCCTGATTGATTGTGCTGAATTACTCATTTTAATAAAAAAAATATACGTTCCACAGAGATCGTTTAGGAAATATATATTTTTTCATACTGATTTTCATAGAGTTGATTATGCTTTTACTCAACCAATAAATCAATGAAATTATTTAATCAGAAAATAGTAAAACTATTTAATAGTTTTTGTGAAAATTTTCATATTTCGTTGTCGCATACTATTTTTAAAACACAATTAAAAAAACTATTTTAGGAATAACTTTTTACTTTATACTGCTAGACAGTAAGGATTATTATTGTATCCAATGACTTAAATAAATAAATAAATATATAAACAATATTCGTGTATAGTATATTTGCTAAAGAAATTATTATTTAATAAATTTTTCATCAAACGAGTTTTAATATGCTTAAAATATTTTGTATGATCTTTTTTGATCAGAATTAACCTTACTATCAAAATTGTTATCGGTATCATAAATAAGTTACATTTGTTTTTTTATAATTCATAATTGTTATTTTATTTTTATACCCTTTACCAAAAAAATGTTAAAAGGGTATATATAGGTTTGTCATTCCGTTTGTAATTTCTATAATATCAATAAGCGACCCATATAATCTATATATTCTGGATCCATATGCATAGGGAAGACGAATAAGCTATGTCCGTCTGTCCGTCTGTCTGTACGGGAAATCGGTTTTCCGAAGCTCCCAAAAAAGCTAGATACTTCGTTCTTGGATTGGTGTGACAGAAATTTCCCAAAAGAGATTGGTATTGAAATTCAGCAAAATTGGTATTTTAAATTAAAAAAATTAAAAAAAAAGTAAGAGTGCTATATTCGGCAGGTGGCAGCGATACTTCAGCTAATAATTTTTTGCTCTATGTGCTCTGTAGCTGAAGAATGTCAAAAACTTCGCTTTTGTTTTGGTTTTGGTACCATTATTTTTGTGCTTTTGACATTCTTCATTTCTTTACACAGCTATGGTTGCCTTATTTTTGTATAACAAATCCTTACGCAGTCACCTGTATAATTACACCATGCATAGAATGTTAACTATAAAATTTGGTTCTTATGACTATGTTACGAGAATACAAAATTAACACCGAGTCACAAAAGTTAATATAGAACTCAGTCATAACAAAAGTTTTGACTGACTTAAGACTTTTTCTATGAATAGGCATGTTAATGTATTGGTATTGTATTTTTATAGAGTGTGCTAATAAAAAGTTAACCATAACTTTGCTTTTTGCACGGAATTTTTTTATTATTCTTTTCTATAATAAATCTCCTTATTAAGAATTCTTTCAAAACTATATTGCTTATATTTAAAGTCCAGTGTTCGGAAATTGTATATAATAAGAAACTAAATTTAATTTGTTGTTGTTTTAATTCATGCTTACAAAAAGTGGTTCTTAGTAGAGTGCTATATTCAGCCGTATCTTATGTACCCTTCACCGACGTCGTATGAAGTAAATGCATAAATAAATACAAACATTACATATGGATGTATATTGGTAATTGTTTTGTAAAAGAAAAATAGTTTATTTATTATTTGGTATATTGAAATTTTGCGCTAACCAACTTGATTCAAATATATTAGTAATAGTTGAATATTTTATTCGCATTTATTTTTCTATTTTTAAAATAATAATAATGAAAAGAATTTAATTAGAAATGACTTAAACAGAGATCAGCCCTTTCTGACAGCAATTTATTCACCCACATATAAAAAACTTGAAAACACATTATACCACCCAAATTACCGAAAGTATTTATTTTATTCGCTATACCGGCAGTTTCTGATAGACTGTTTATAAAAATTCACATGTGTGTAAAAATTGCACGGCCATGCGATTTGCATTTTCATCCAAAAAATTTCCTATCTTCATTATAAACACTTTTGGCACCATAACTTTTAAATGCGGCGTTTTTGCGGAAAATTTTTGTATAACCATTTTTTTTAAGAAAAAATAGTACATCTTAGTATGTACATAATTCTGCCCGCACTAGGACCTATCATGAAGCAATAATAGGATAAAACTAAGTTTTTTGGAAAATATTTTTTCAACGGCTCTAGCTAAAAATTCGATAGCGCTAATTATAATTACGATGGCCATTCGTTCTGTATTATATAGAACAGTACTGTATTTGAGAGTCCTGTTCTGCATAAATTATTCATTAGGAAAAAACGTTAAAATGTTCTGTATTTTATTTACTGTTCAATATTTGTTCCGTCTTTTCATGACTAAGACTGCAGTAAAAATATTAACGCAGTTTCTGCAACAATTGATTTTAAAAGTCGCCAAAATCAGTTTAATGTAGTTTGATATAAATTTGATAATAAATTTGGTTTTATTTAATAGTTTTTTTAAACAATCTTATAAAAATGTAGCAGAAAATCACCAAAAGCAGAAATTAAATCGCCAAAAATTGTTTTTTTTTTAATTTTTCTCATCCAAATTCCAAATACATTAATTACTCTAATTAATATAAGAAAAATATCAAAACCAAATTGTTTTAATTTCTTGCAGACGATTTTTGGTAGCATCTATTTTTTATATTACTCCTACAACAAACTATTTTCTTGAATTACACACAATTTGGTGTTCAATTTTGTTAAAATATAAACAAACCAACAAATTTTATTTATCGCCAGAAAAATTGTTATGTCGCCAAAACAAAAATATGGACGCGCGAGTTACATACCCATCCCCTAAACTAATAGTATTGGCTGGTCAAGTGTAGGGAACCTAATAGTTCCAATTGCATTTTTATATTCCGTTCCCACATTTTGCCAGACAGCATCGTCAGCATTTATGTTTACCTTGCTTATTTAATTCTAAGTAATATAAATATACTTTAAGTTTATATAAATAAAAATTTTTATGTCAGTCTTAAGATTCACTTAAATAAAAAACCACATAATTGGCGCAGTCGGTGAAACAAAATACTGGATAAATTAATTAATTTCATTTAAGCCGAAATTTAAAATATTTAATGGAAAATATAACCATTATTATATATTTTAACCGCTAAAATAAAATAAAAACTGATTACAAATAAACTGCCTGACAAAACTAACAAAACTAAACTCTGTGCAAATAGTTACCATAACAACAACAAAAACGAATTATTAAAAAAAAAAAATTTTTTTAAATAAATCCTGAAACTTTGAAAAGCAATATTTGAAATTCTAATATATTGAAATAAAATTATTATCTTACAAAATACATTATACATAAAAAAAACAAGATTATTTAACACGTTATTATTCGTATTTATGACTGGCATATATTTTTGTCTGAGTTAAGTCTGATTTCAAGTGAAAATTTTATATTGGGTTTATAACAATAATTAAAATGAAATAATAATGAGTAGATTCGATGCAAACAGGGATCTACAGCAAGCTGACAAAATGGAAGGAAAGATAGCCGAATTAGAAGCGGTTCTGCGGCAGCAAGAACAAAAAATCCTTCAACAGCAATAACAGTTGCAAGAACAACAGCTGCAAATGCAACAGCAAGAACAACAGCAACAACTAGTACAGGCTCAAAAAGAACAACATCTTCAACAATTACAACAACTAAATTTACAAGAACAGCAATTGCAGGAGCAAGGGCTACAAATGCAACAACAACAAATACACCAACAACAGCAGTTACAGGAACAACAGTTGCAGGGACATCAACAACAGGCTCAACAACATAATTACCTTTTTATGAAGCCGAAAGACATTATTCAGCAATTTCGCCAAATAAGACCATTGAGTAGGAACCGCAACATTAATGGATTCATAAAGTCTGTGGAGATGATAATAGGTCTCTGCGAGAACAACGAAGCTTTAATAAAATTCGGAGTCCAAATAATCATAAACGAGAAGATCACTGCAGACTTCAGCATACACATAAGACAACTTGGAGAACTTTCATGGGAGCAGTTGAAAAGCAAATTGAAAGCCCAGGCTAGACCGAGTTCATCATACGCCGAAATATTTAATGGTTGTCGTTATATTAAGGTAAACAATTTAGGAGAACTATTTGATTTCTTTGAAAAAGCCAAGAATCAGATAAGCCAAATTTATGAATTAGATGATAACAGATCTACGCTATATAGTTCTGAAAATGTTGATAGGGATTTAGTAAATATCCTAATAGAGAAAATAGACGGACCACTCAGGGTTCATTTAGACGAAAATTTGACCTTAAATGACATAATTAGTAGGTATACGAGACTTAGATTACTTGACGATAGTAGAGCTATCGACAGTAGACACAAACGCTACATCAATTTTAGCAAAAATAACTATGGAAATCAAACGAATGGACACCAAACACGAAAATATTATTCAAATAATTACAATAATAACTCACAAAATACTAACAGAAATCCAAATCAACAAACTCGACAAAATCACAATCATTTAAACACAGGACACACAGGCAGGACTTACCAAACCAGACAGAATAATCAATTTTATAACCATAACAATAATAAACCTAGTTCATCACAAACACGTTTGTCTCACATGAGTGTTGATACTAACGTGAATTCACAGAATTCTCGTGGCTCTAAATGTATGGAGGTCGATACCTTACATGAAGCCACATTTACAAATAACAGGCAACCCTATTTTAGTCAGAAAAATTTAGGAAATCAGTGTTACCAAAATACGAATGTAAGAAATTTCCCTAATTCTAACCATACTAGGAACCTTTACCATAAAAACCAAGCACCAGGAGCTAGGGAAATCGATGATTTTCAACATGATGTAAATTTTATAACAGAGGCCCAAGTTCAGAATTGCCCATAGTAAAACTTACTATTGCGGAGTGTAATGTAATAAGTTGTTGAATAAAAAAACATTTAATTTATTTTTATTGAATTTAATTTATTTGATTTTATAAATGAATCTTTTTTATTTAATAAAATATAAAGATTATTTCCTGAGCTCAGCTAGGAGCTCCAGGAATGTTGTTAATAATTGAATTTAAAATAAAAATACATTGTCTTATATACTAGTTATGAGAATAAAGATTAACCTATCTTAACCTAAGAGGGAAAAGAAAAGGTATATGCTTAATAAGCAAATTGTTCCTTTTAGTTTCCCACGGTAGGCGTGCGGCGTGTGTCTCATAAGAAATTTGGAAAACATGGATTTTGTTTTGTTTATATTTATTATATAAACAGATGTGGTTATTAATTATGATTCATTCAAGTGCATTATGCTGCAGCCTTTGATCAGACTGGCGAGTGTCAAATATCATTTGTACAAAATACATATTTACGTTGCAGTCTGTCAAATGCATTTATATAACAATTCATGCAGCGGTATTTGCCCGATTGCATGCGTGTCAAATGTCCAGTGCACAAAAATAATTTCAATGCCATTGGATGTTATGTATATTGCGGTCAAATTGACTTTAAATGTTTACTACGCAATGTTAGTCATAGTGGGAGTTAGAACACGCTACACCTCCACCTTTTATAAGAATGTTCATATAACGTTAGTTTTATGGACATTCTTTTACATTTAATTTGTAACATTTTGTTAATTTATTAATATTATTGTTATTAGTATTTACTGCGCAGTAAGATATTAATTTATTAAGTAATGTATAATTTAAGTCTATTTTTATGTACTATTTGTTGCTTATTGGTTTTCTTATCAAGTATTGTTATATCATTTCTTATATCTATGTTTTGAATTTCGTATGGTCCTTTATAGTTTGGATCTACTTTGTGACCTGATTCATTTTTAAGTAAAACTAAATCTCCTATATTTAAATTGTAATCCTTAACATTCTTATTGTAATTTTCTTTTTGTCTAATTTTATTCTTATCTAGTAATTGTTGGGCCCTCTTATAAGCTACTTCTAACCTAAAGTTTGCTTCCTTAGCGTAATTATCTATATTATATAATGGAGTTATTCTATCTACTTCCGTAAATTGCTTGAAGGTATTGGGTAGTTTTGCAAACACCAATTCATAAGGACAATAATTATGTACAGTTGATGGCGTCGTATTGAAACAATACGTGAAATATCTTAGCCATTCGTCCCAATCGTTTTTGTCTACTGATATGTAGGAACGTACATATTTGTTAAAAGTTCTATGACTTCTTTCAATTGTACCTAAGGTTTGGTGATGGTGTGCAGTGGAAGTTAGTTTTTCAATTTTGAGGAGATTGCATAACTCTGCTAATATAGAATTTTTATATTCTGTACCCATGTCCGAGATGAACGTCTTCATTGGACCATAGGTAAGTATAAAATTTTCAAACATTGCTTTGGCAATTGTTTTTGCGGCTTTGTCAGGTATTGGTATGGTTATTAAATATTTAGTTAAATCACATATTATTGTGATTGCATATTCATTTCCGTAAATTGATTTTGGAAATGGACCTATTGTATCTACATACACCGTGTCAAATGGTTTTGTTGGTGTTTCTGTAATGGTCATTGGACTTTTCAAATGTTTGGTTGTTTTCGATGTTTGACATTTATGACATGATTTTACATATTTAGATATGTCTTTGGACATATTTTTCCAATAGTAATATCTTTTTATTTTTTCTAATGTTCTATATATTCCGCAATGTCCTCCTTCTATGGGATCATCGTGATATTTCAGCATAATTTCAAGAATTGCCTTGGCATTCTTATTATTGATTTGGGTCACCTCATTTAGTAGCGCTACTTTAATTTTATTTAATATTTTATTGCCCATAAGTTTAAATTCATTAATAGAGATAAATTCGAAAATTTTCTCACTAGGTGCCACTTGTAAACTATATATATTGTGTTTACCGGCCACTTTTTCGAGCCTAGAGAAAAATTGTCCTAAGTCAAAATTCTCGTTAGTAAACAAATCATTAATATGTATTTATGTTACTATAGATTTTCCACGTTTGATATAACATCTTGCGGGGGAAATCTTTAGTTTATAATATTTTCTGACGTCAGAGTTTGTTAAAGGTACATATATACTGGGCTTATCATTATTTTTATTTTTATCAAATTCATGCTGTTTATTTAGTGTGTTACTATTCTTGTCTTTTGTATTGGTCATCGATCTAGTCGTGACTTTTAATATAGAACAAATTTTATTATTCATGTCTTTTAGGTCATTTATTGTAATTCGCGATAGAGCGTCAGCAACATAGTTATTTTTCCCCTAAGGTATTCTACTGTAAAGTCATATTCTTCTAAATCTAGTCTAATTCTTGTTAACTTGGAGTTTGGGGTTTTCATTGAAAATAAATAAGAAAGTGGTCTATGATCAGTGCGGACAAGAAAATGTTTTCCATATATATATGGTCTGAAGTGGGTAATTGCCCAATGAATTGCGGTCAATTCTTGTTCAATTGTTGATTTATTACTTTCTCCTTTTGTGAATGTTTTGGATGCATAGGCAATAGGTAAATGTTTATCTTCGTGTTGTTGTGTTAAAACAGCACCACAAGCGTGTTTACTTGCATCTGTTGTTATACAAAATTCTTTGGCGAAATCAGGATACTGTAGTAAGGTTGGACTCATTAATGCCTTTTTGAGATATTTAAATGCATAATCACAATCTTTCGTCCATTCAAAGGGTGTATTTTTCTTGGATAATTTTGTTAAATGTCTGGAGTATTCAGAAAAATTTTTAATAAATCTTCGATAGTAGTTACAAAATGCTACGAATCTTTTTGCACTATCTGCGTCTGTTGGTGTTGGATAACTTTCAATTATTGCATATTTACTATCGTCTGGTAATATTCCTTTATCTGTACATTTGTGACCAAGGTAGGTTACTTCTCTCATGAAGAATGAACATTTTTCAGGATGTAATTTAAGATTGTACTTTCGACATAGATCGAAAACGTTTTTCAAATTCGAAAGCATGTGCTTTTCGGAGCATCCCAGTATGACTAAGTCATCCATATATAGAAAGGCTTGGTCTGGTTTTAAACCACTGAAAGCAAGTGTCATCATTCGTTGAAAGGAATTGGGTGCTATCTTTAAACCATAAGGTAATCTAGTAAATCTGTATGAACCATTGTTGGTTGAAAAAGCTGTTAAGTCTCTAGAGTTTTTCTCTAAACTGATCTGGTGAAATCCTGACATTAAGTCTAAACAGGAAAAATATTTTGCTATACCTAGTTGGTCTAATATATCATCAATTCTAGGTAGTGGGAATTTATCTGCAATTAATTTTTTATTTATTTGTCTGTAATCTATGACAAGTCTCCATCTTTTCTGGTAAGAGTTTGGAAGTGACTTTTTTGGTACCAACAAGACTGGACTGTTGTATTCAGAATAGGAAGGTTCAATAATCTTATCGTCTATTAATTTTTTCACTTGTTTGTCAATTTCTTCTTTATGTGTATGTGGTATACGATAATTTTTAATATATACTGGTTCCTTATCTTTTACTTTTAATTTTTGCTCATAAAAATTATTAGTTGTTATTGTTTCTGATTCCAAACCGAAAATATCACTATATGTTGAACATATATAATATTTCTGATTTTCTTTTTGAATTTTTGCATAAATTTTCTTTGATAATTTCATAATCAGAGATGTTTTCGGTTTTTATGCTACTTTGTTTGATTTTAGTAATGGTGTTATTAGTGTTTAGAATACGAATAAAAGCTTTGTCAGATTTAACTAATGTATTTGGTATAAAAACACCTGGTTCAATTTCTTGATTTGGAATTAATAATTCATTATTTGAATTGGTAAAATTTACTTGACGTATTACTTCACATCTTGGAGGTATATTAATTTCAGTGCAGTTATTCGTAATCGGTATATCTATTGTATGTGGTATATTAAATGGTCTAAAGATAAGGTAATCATTATCTTGGTTGAAATCCAATATACAGTTATATTTTTTGATAAAATCCATGCCAATGATTCCATCGCATGGTATTGGAAAATTATTATCTACTACTTGGAAGTAATGTGGTATTAAAAAGTTTTTAAATTTTAAATCACAAAATGTATTTCCAATCGATTTGATGTTACCCTGTCCTATTCCACTTAAAGTTGTTGTTTTATTAGTGTTAATTTCGTTTAGTTTAAAGAATTTTGATTTTATTAATGAAATGTCTGCTCCTGTGTCTACTAAGAGTGTGAGTGAATTGTTAGTATTGCCTAATTGAATATGTATAAAGAAGCTCAAGTTTAGATTTAGATGGTAAATTTTTACTGATTTGATCCTAGGGGAATTTCGGAGTTTTCCGAATTGTTTTCATTTGATTCTGTTGCTCTCACGTAGTTATTGTTCCTACGGTTATTATTAAATCTTTGTCGGTTTCTATAATAATTGTTATTATTATTATTGTTATTATTATAGTTGTTGTTATTATTTCTACGTGGGTAATTATTTCTTCCACGTGATCGTGTGTTATTACTACGGTAACTGTTTCCAGATTTGTACTTTTGTCCATAGTACAAAATAGTATTTTGTTGACCTGTGGCGTCTGTACAACTATTGACAAATTTACTTATAGCATCATTCATGCTATTGAATTGACCTGCCTCCATGATAAGCTTGACTTTATCAATGGTGCAGTTTTTAGTTAATGGAATATTTTGTGGCCAAGTCGCATGACAGTCCATCTGAAATGTATGCGGTTTCTAATGCCTTAGTTAAATTTTCTATTTCACTGCAATAAACGTTAGCAGTTTTATTGTTTTGCCTTATATTTAGAATTTTTGCTGTTAATACTTCCACAGACTCTCCCTTCACGCTACTTTTTAGTTTGTTTATTATATCTGATATAGTTGATTCATTGCTGATTAGATTTCTTGCAGTTCCCTTTAATTTTGTTTTTATTAGTGATACTGCCACCGCTTCGTGAGTTCTTTTTATTGAATCTATTAGGGACAGGGAGTCAATAAAGGATCGTAAATTTTCTGATTTTCCATTAAATAATCAGCTTTGATGCTGTGTTCAAAAAGTCCACTACAGTTTGAGTTATTGTGGATTCAGTTATAGGCATAAAAATATTAAAAGTTACACTTTCGTGTATTGAATTTGGTAGTTCGATTTGTATCGATTTTTTATCAGCTAATTTTGAAATTCTGCTTGTTAAATCAAGGAAAAATGCGTCTGCTGCTCTTTGGTGAGCTACTGTAAGTCTATTGTAATAAACATTAAATAAAACTCTTATCTCTTCTAATTTTGTAAGAATTTTTTGGATATGATGAACAATTGTTTCACTTTTAATTGGTCTATCAATATTGATACATTTATATGACCGTCCTAAATCTTCTTTTGTAATTCGTGCCTTATTCAAAATATCTTTCCATTCCATTAGTGAAAATCCCAAAAAAAAAAGTTGTTATAACTTATTAAAGTTATATTTTGTCTAGGTCATTTGCTCTGCTAGAATATTTTTTCTTTAAAATTCTGTGGTGTATCTTATAAATTTTCAAAACAAAGTTAAAAATCGATAATACACAAATAATAATTAGAATTATTTCAATTAATTTTAAATCAATTTTTTCTGGTATTACTTCTACCTCATTTATTACATTTGCATTTGGGTTTTCTAATTTCGATTCAGTTTTACCCATGTTTACGAATTTATATATTTTACGAAATTATTGGTGCATACTATTTTATTTTCTATACGTTCTGACCACCTGATTGCGCGAACTGTCATTTCTTCTACACGAGTATTATTTAATACATCGTCCTCAGTTGGGACACCTGGCATTCCTATTATTGTCCAAATCTGTGCTAAAATTTCTATTCTTTGTTGTATTGGTAGTTCTTCTTCTTCATAAATTGCCTTTATTTTGGACTTATTTTCCCTTTCCATCATAAAGGACCATATAAGATATTATATTAAGTTTAATAAATTTTATTTATATATGTATATATATTTTTATATTAAAATCCCAAAAAAAAAAAATTTTCCTCGAGCGGTTAACGCTTACAGGCCTTACGATTGCGGATTAGACGCAATGCGTTTTATTATATATATATTTTTTTTTTGTTACTTAAGATAAAAAAAAATTTTTGTTGGTGCTTCTTACACTTTTTTTTTCAATTTCTCCAAAGCTTCCTCTAGTAGATCAATTTTGTTCCACATCTCAGTGGAGGCTTCCCAGGATGGTGGTGGTTGACTGTTGATGAGCCTTAACAGTATCGCTTTTTCCCTTTTAAGTCTTTGCGTTACTCCGCCTCTTCTTTTTGGTTTTTGTATTATTGGTATTGATGTTAACTGCTGTTCCTTTTTTTGTTGTCTTCTTTTATTGTAATCCGCTATGGTTATAGCTTTAGGTCCTGGTTGATTTTGTAAATCATGGGGTGTCATTTTTTCATATAATTGGTGAGTCTTTTACTTGTTGTATCAGTTGCTGCGGTGGATGGAACTGATGACAATATTTCCAGTGACTTTTTGGCTAGACACTCTTCCGACGGAAACTTGGCTGTCCGTCGGGTCTCAATTTTGGTGCTCTCTTAAGGCACTCCAAAAAAAATTGCTGATGAATTTTTAAACTTTTTAAATTTGTTAAACTTTTTAAACTGTTTAAACTGGCAGGATCGCCATGTAATAAGTTGTTGAATAAAAAAACATTTAATTTATTTTTATTGAATTTAATTTATTTGATTTTATAAATGAAATCTTTTTTATTTAATAAAATATAAAGATTATTTCCTGAGCTCAGCTAGGAGCTCCAGGAATGTTGTTAATAATTGAATTTAAAATAAAAATACATTGTCTTATATACTAGTTATGAGAATAAAGATTAACCTATCTTAACCTAAGAGGGAAAAGAAAAGGTATATGCTTAATAAGCAAATTGTTCCTTTTAGTTTCCCACGGTAGGCGTGCGGCGTGGTCTCATAAGAAATTTGGAAAACATGGATTTTGTATTGTTTATATTTATTATATAAACAGATGTGGTTATTAATTTTGATTCATTCAAGTGCATTATGCTGCAGCCTTTGATCAGACTGGCGAGTGTCAAATATCATTTGTACAAAATACATATTTACGTTGCAGTCTGTCAAATGCATTTATCTAACACTTCATGCAGCGGTATTTGCCCGATTGCATGTGTGTCAAATGTCCAGTGCACAAAAATAATTTCAATGCTATTGGATGTTATGTATATTGCGGTCAAGTTGACTTTAAATGTTTACTACGCAATGTTAGTCGTAGTGGTAGTTAGAACACGCTACACCTCCACCTTTTATAAGAATGTTCATATAACGTTAGTTTTATGGACATTCTTTTACATTTAATTTGTAACATTTTGTTAATTTATTAATATTATTGTTATTAGTATTTACTGCGCAGTAAGATATTAATTTATTAGGTAATGTATAATATAAGTCTATTTTTATGTACTATTTGTTGCTTATTGGTTTTCTTATCAAGTATTGTTATATCATTTCTTATATCTATGTTTTGAATTTCGTATGGTCCTTTATAGTTTGGATCTACTTTGTGACCTGATTCATTTTTAAGTAAAACTAAATCTCCTATATTTAAATTGTAATCCTTAACATTCTTATTGTAATTTTCTTTTTGTCTAATTTTATTCTTATCTAGTAATTGTTGGGCCCTCTTATAAGCTACTTCTAACCTAAAGTTTGCTTCCTTAGCGTAATTATCTATATTATATAATGGAGTTATTCTATCTACTTCCGTAAATTGCTTGAAGGTATTGGGTAGTTTTGCAAACACCAATTCATAAGGACAATAATTATGTACAGTTGATGGCGTCGTATTGAAACAATACGTGAAATATCTTAGCCATTCGTCCCAATCGTTTTTGTCTACTGATATGTAGGAACGTACATATTCGTTAAAAGTTCTATGACTTCTTTCAATTGTACCTAAGGTTTGGTGATGGTGTGCAGTGGAAGTTAGTTTTTCAATTTTGAGGAGATTGCATAACTCTGCTAATATAGAATTTTTATATTCTGTACCCATGTCCGAGATGAACGTCTTCATTGGACCATAGGTAAGTATAAAATTTTCAAACATTGCTTTGGCAATTGTTTTTGCGGCTTTGTCAGGTATTGGTATGATTATTAAATATTTAGTTAAATCACATATTATTGTGATTGCATATTCATTTCCGTAAATTGATTTTGGAAATGGACCTATTGTATCTACATACACCGTGTCAAATGGTTTTGTTGGTGTTTCTGTAATGGTCATTAGACTTTTCAAATGTTTGGTTGTTTTCGATGTTTGACATTTATGACATGATTTTACATATTTAGATATGTCTTTGGACATATTTTTCCAATAGTAATATCTTTTTATTTTTTCTAATGTTCTATATATTCCGCAATGTCCTCCTTCTATAGGATCATCGTGATATTTCAGCATAATTTCAAGAATTTCTTATTATTGATTTGGGTCACCTCATTTAGTAGCGCTACTTTAATTTTATTTAATATTTTATTGCCCATAAGTTTAAATTCATTAATAGAGATAAATTCGAAAATTTTCTCACTAGGTGCCACTTGTAAATTATATATATTGTGTTTACCGGCCACTTTTTCGAGCCTAGAGAAAAATTGTCCTAAGTCAAAATTCTCGTTAGTAAACAAATCATTAATATGTATTTATGTTACTATAGATTTTCCACGTTTGATATAACATCTTGCGGGGGAAATCTTTAGTTTATAATATTTTCTGACGTCAGAGTTTGTTAAAGGTACATATGTACTGGGCTTATCATTATTTTTATTTTTATCAAATTCATGCTGTTTATTTAGTGTGTTACTATTCTTGTCTTTTGTATTGGTCATCGATCTAGTCGTGACTTTTAATATAGAACAAATTTTATTATTCATGTCTTTTAGGTCATTTATTGTAATTCGCGATAGAGCGTCAGCAACATAGTTATCTTTTCCCCTAAGGTATTCTACTGTAAAGTCATATTCTTCTAAATCTAGTCTAATTCTTGTTAACTTGGAGTTTGGGGTTTTCATTGAAAATAAATAAGAAAGTGGTCTATGATCAGTGCGGACAAGAAAATGTTTTCCATATATATATGGTCTGAAGTGGGTAATTGCCCAATGAATTGCGGTCAATTCTTGTTCAATTGTTGATTTATTACTTTCTCCTTTTGTGAATGTTTTGGATGCATAGGCAATAGGTAAATGTTTATCTTCGTGTTGTTGTGTTAAAACAGCACCACAAGCGTGTTTACTTGCATCTGTTGTTATACAAAATTCTTTGGCGAAATCAGGATACTGTAGTAAGGTTGGACTCATTAATGCCTTTTTGAGATATTTAAATGCATAATCACAATCTTTCGTCCATTCAAAGGGTGTATTTTTCTTGGATAATTTTGTTAAATGTCTGGAGTATTCAGAAAAATTTTTAATAAATCTTCGATAGTAGTTACAAAATGCTACGAATCTTTTTGCACTATCTGCGTCTGTTGGTGTTGGATAACTTTCAATTATTGCATATTTACTATGGTCTGGTAATATTCCTTTATCTGTACATTTGTGACCAAGGTAGGTTGCTTCTCTCATGAAGAATGAACATTTTTCAGGATGTAATTTAAGATTGTACTTTCGACATAGATCGAAAACGTTTTTCAAATTCGAAAGCATGTGCTTTTCGGAGCATCCCAGTATGACTAAGTCATCCATATATAGAAAGGCTTGGTCTGGTTTTAAACCACTGAAAGCAAGTGTCATCATTCGTTGAAAGGAATTGGGTGCTATCTTTAAACCATAAGGTAATCTAGTAAATCTGTATGAACCATTGTTGGTTGAAAAAGCTGTTAAGTCTCTAGAGTTTTTCTCTAAACTGATCTGGTGAAATCCTGACATTAAGTCTAAACAGGAAAAATATTTTGCTATACCTAGTTGGTCTAATATATCATCAATTCTAGGTAGTGGGAATTTATCTGCAATTAATTTTTTACTTATTTGTCTGTAATCTATGACAAGTCTCCATCTTTTCTGGTAAGAGTTTGGAAGTGACTTTTTTGGTACCAACAAGACTGGACTGTTGTATTCAGAATAGGAAGGTTCAATAATCTTATCGTCTATTAATTTTTTCACTTGTTTGTCAATTTCTTCTTTATGTGTATGTGGTATACGATAATTTTTAATATATACTGGTTCCTTATCTTTTACTTTTAATTTTTGCTCATAAAAATTATTAGTTGTTATTGTTTCTGATTCCAAACCGAAAATATCACTATATGTTGAACATAGTTTTGTTAATGTTGTTTTAAATTGTTGTGGAAAATGTTTTTGTAAAATTTTTAATATTTCTGATTTTCTTTTTGAATTTTTGCATAAATTTTCTTTGATAATTTCATAATCAGAGATGTTTTCGGTTTTTATGCTACTTTGTTTGATTTTAGTAATGGTGTTATTAGTGTTTAGAATACGAATAAAAGCTTTGTCAGATTTAACTAATGTATTTGGTATAAAAACACCTGGTTCAATTTCTTGATTTGGAATTAATAATTCATTATTTGAATTGGTAAAATTTACTTGACGTATTACTTCACATCTTGGAGGTATATTAATTTCATTGCAGTTATTCGTAATCGGTATATCTATTGTATGTGGTATATTAAATGGTCTAAGGATAAAGTAATCATTATCTTGGTTGAAATCCAATATACAGTTATATTTTTTGATAAAATCCATGCCAATGATTCCATCGCATGGTATTGGAAAATTATTATCTACTACTTGGAAGTAATGTGGTATTAAAAAGTTTTTAAATTTTAAATCACAAAATGTATTTCCAATCGATTTGATGTTACCCTGTCCTATTCTACTTAAAGTTGTTGTTTTATTAGTGTTAATTTCGTTTAATTTAAAGAATTTTGATTTTATTAATGAAATGTCTGCTCCTGTGTCTACTAAGAGTGTGAGTGAATTGTTAGTATTGCCTAATTGAATATGTATAAAGAAGCTCAAGTTTAGATTTAGATGGTAAATTTTTACTGATTTGATCCTAGGGGAATTTCGGAGTTTTCCGAATTGTTTTCATTTGATTCTGTTGCTCTCACGTAGTTATTGTTCCTACGGTTAATATTAAATCTTTGTCGGTTTCTATAATAAATGTTATTATTATTATTGTTATTATTATAGCTGTTGTTATTATTTCTACGTGGGTAATTATTTCTTCCACGTGATCGTGTGTTATTACTACGGTAACTGTTTCCAGATTTGTACTTTTGTCCATACTACAAAATAGTATTTTGTTGACCTGTGGCGTCTGTACAACTATTGACAAATTTACTTATAGCATCATTCATGCTATTGAATTGACCTGCCTCCATGATAAGCTTGACTTTATCAATGGTGCAGTTTTTAGTTAATGCCTTTACGGCAGTTTGTGGCCAAGTCGCATGACAGTCCATCTGAAATGTATGCGGTTTCTAATGCCTTAGTTAAATTTTCTATTTCACTGCAATAAACGTTAGCAGTTTTATTGTTTTGCTTTATATTTAGAATTTTTGCTGTTAATACTTCCACAGACTCTCCCTTCACGCTACTTTTTAGTTTGTTTATTATATCTGATATAGTTGATTCATTGCTGATTAGATTTCTTGCAGTTCCCTTTAATTTTGTTTTTATTAGTGATACTGCCACCGCTTCGTGAGCTCTTTTTATTGAATCTATTAGGGACAGGGAGTCAATAAAGGATCGTAAATAAACTACCTGACAAAAATAACAAAACTAAACTCTGTGCAAATAGTTACCATAACAACAACAAAAACGAATTATTAAAAAAAATTTTTTTTTAAATAAATCCTGAAACTTTGAAAAGCAATATTTGAAATTCTAATATATTGAAATAAAATTATTATCTTACAAAATACATTATACATAAAAAAAACAAGATTATTTAACACGTTATTATTCGTATTTATGACTGGCATATATTTTTGTCTGAGTTAAGTCTGATTTCAAGTGAAAATTTTAGATTGGGTTTATAACAATAATTAAAGTGAAAGAATAATGAGTAGATTCGATGCAAACAGGGATCTACAGCAAGCTGACAAAATGGAAGGGAAGATAGCCGAATTAGAAGCGGTTCTGCGGCAGCAAGAACAAAAAATCCTTGAACAGCAATAACAGTTGCAAGAACAACAGCTGCAAATGCAACAGCAAGAACAACAGCAACAACTAGTACAGGCTCAAAAAGAACAACATCTTCAACAATTACAACAACTAAATTTACAACAACAGCAATTGCAGGAGCAAGGGCTACAAATGCAACAACAACAAATACACCAACAACAGCAGTTACAGGAACAACAGTTGCAGGGACATCAACAACAGGCTCAACAACATAATTACCTTTTTATGAAGCCGAAAGACATTATTCAGCAATTTCGCCAAATAAGACCATTGAGTAGGAACCGCAACATTAATGGATTCATAAAGTCTGTGGAGATGATAATAGGTCTCTGCGAGAACAACGAAGCTTTAATAAAATTCGGAGTCCAAATAATCATAAACGAGAAGATCACTGCAGACTTCAGCACACACATAAGACAACTTGGAGAACTTTCATGGGAGCAGTTGAAAAGCAAATTGAAAGCCCAGGCTAGACCGAGTTCATCATACGCCGAAATATTTAATGGTTGTCGTTATATTAAGGTAAACAATTTAGGAGAACTATTTGATTTCTTTGAAAAAGCCAAGAATCAGATAAGCCAAATTTATGAATTAGATGATAACAGATCTACGCTATATAGTTCTGAAAATGTTGATAGGGATTTAGTAAATATCCTAATAGAGAAAATAGACGGACCACTCAGGGTTCATTTAGACGAAAATTTGACCTTAAATGACATAATTAGTAGGTATACGAGACTTAGATTACTTGACGATAGTAGAGCTATCGACAGTAGACACAAACGCTACATCAATTTTAGCAAAAATAACTATGGAAATCAAACGAATGGACACCAAACACGAAATTATTATTCAAATAATTACAATAATAACTCACAAAATACTAACAGAAATCCAAATCAACAAACTCGACAAAATCACAATCATTTAAAAACACAGACACACAGGCAGGAATTACCAAACCAGACAGAATAATAAATTTTATAACCATAACAATAATAAACCTAGTTCATCACAAACACGTTTGTCTCACATGAGTGTTGATACTAACGTGAATTCACAGAATTCTCGTGGCTCTAAATGTATGGAGGTCGGTACCTTACATGAAGCCACATTTACAAATAACAGGCAACCCTATTTTAGTCAGAAAAATTTAGGAAATTAGTGTTACCAAAATACGAATGTAAGAAATTTCCCTAATTCTAACCATACTAGTAACCTTTACCATAAAAACCAAGCACCAGGAGCTAGGGAAATCGACGATTTTCAACATGATGTAAATTTTATAACAGAGGCCCAAGTTCGGAATTGCCCATAGTAA
This sequence comes from Tachina lurida, assembly GCA_944452675.1. NCBI lineage: Eukaryota > Metazoa > Arthropoda > Insecta > Diptera > Tachinidae > Tachina > Tachina lurida. The sequence continues at coordinate 55,610,153 of OX101755.1, read as the reverse complement.
AACTTACTATTGCGGAGTGTAAAATTGATTGTTTAATTGATACTGGATCTACAGTTAGCATAGTTTGCCCTGAAGCATTACCAAACTTTAAAATTAAATATTTAGAAAACAAGTTATATTTTAAAACTTTAAACGGAATTACAGAAATGGACAGACAAATTTTGACCCCATATTCAGACGAATTTTTGGTCAGAGGTAAACTTGCTTGGATGGCTTATGATTTGAAAGGAAAGAGATATAATGCTATAATTGGACAGGATGTCTTAAAAAAACTGGGAATAAAGATTGATTTTGAAAAAGGCTTTATAGAGGTTAATAACAAAAGAACGTTTTTTAACATATATCCTTTTTATGTACAGAATGTTTGCAGCGTTCAAGCAGAACCAGCTCAAATTTATGATCTTGTGGGTCATTCAAACTTAAATAGAGAGGAAAATAAAGAAATTTTAAAACTACTGAATCGATACAACAAACTTTTTTATAGGGAAGGTGATAATCTGACTTTCACTCATCAAATTATGCACGAAATAGTAACAAAAACAGACAGACCAATATATACTAGGATTTACAGATATCCAAAAGTGCATGAACAGGAGATCGAACGTCAAATAAAGGACATGTTAAAACAGGGAATAATAATCGAAAGTTCTTCTCCTTATAACAACCCACTTTGGATTGTACCAAAAAAGTAAGATAATTCCGGGAACAAAAAGTGGCGCATTGTTATCGACTATAGGAGTCTGAGTGATAACACCATAGCAGACAAGTACCCAATTCCTAATATTGAATCGATATTGGACAAGTTGGGGAAAGCCCAATATTTCTCTACCTTAGATTTGGCTAAAGGATTTCATCAAATCTTAGTGAAGCCAGAACAGACAAAAAACTGCCTTCTCAACACCTTTTGGACATTATGAATTTGTCAGGATGCCATTCGGCTTAAAGAATGCTCCAGCCACGTTTCAAAGGCTGATGAATTCAGTGTTAAGAGATTACATTAATAGAATTTGCGTAGTGTATTTGGACGATATATTGGTATTTAGTACATCGCTACAAGAACATATAGACAATTTGAATAAGATCTTCTCTACTATCGAAAAAGCAGGTCTCAAGATGCAAATAAACAAATGTGTTTTTTTGGCAAAAGAAACTTCTTATTTGGGTCACATACTGACTTCAGGGGGATTAAAACCCAACAGAAATAAAATTGACGCCATTGTTAACTTAAAATTACCTAAAAGTAAAAAACAAATAAAATCATTCTTAGGGCTTACTGGGTATTATAGGAAATTCATAAAAGATTATGCAAAAGTTGCATACCCAATGATTTGCTATTTAAAAAAAATAAAGTGGTAAATATTTTCGACCCTAGTTATATACATTCATTTAATAAACTTAAACAATTGATTACGGAACACACTATATTAAGGTTCCCAGACTTTGACAAACGATTTAAACTTACTACTGATGCTAGCAATTATGCTTTGGGTGCAGTTCTCTCCCAAGAGGGACATCCCATCAGTTTCGCCTCAAGAACGTTAAACGATCATGAGAAAAATTATTCGACCATAGAAAAGGAACTCCTTGCAGTTATTTGGGGTGTAAAATACTTCAAACCATATTTGTATGGTAGAGAATTCGATCTACAGACTGATCACCAGCCACTTAAGTAGTTGCAAGTAAAAAATTCTGCAAAGGATATTAATCCAAGACTACAGAGATGGCTTATCCAATTGGGTGAGTACGACGGTCGGATTGAGTACATAAAAGGCAAAGAGAATAAAATAGCCGATTTTTGAGTCGTATCGATGTGAACCTTAATGAAATAAAAAATATAGAAGATCACAATGACTGCAATGATTCAACAGCTGCGACAATACATTCTCAACAAGAAGACCTTAATGACCATATTCCTACATTAGACACAGTGGTTAACCGTTTTAAGACCCAAATAATTTTGACAGAAAGAAAAGAAACAAATGTTAAAACAATCTTTGGTAATAAAAGAATTTATATAGATGGAAACGATATTGAGCAAGAAGACATATCGAACATTCTTAGGAGAGAAATAAATAAAGGAAAAATAGGAATATATTCACAGTTGCGTGATCATGATTATAATAAGGTTCAACTGAAGTTGATAGAAGAATTTCCCGACAGAAACAAATTTAAATTTGTGAAATGTTCTTACTTTGCTAGAGATATTGAGGATGAAGACGAACTAAATAAACAGATATCGTTGTTTCATAAATTCGAAAGCGGACACTCAGGTATTATTGCTACCTTTGAGACCATCAAGTATAAGATATATAATCCAAATTTAAAATTGTCCATACATAAAATAATAAATAACTGTCATGTCTGTTCGTCGGCGAAGTACGACAGAAACCCAATAAAAAATAAATTCAAATTAACTGAAACCCCTTTCACAACAAATGAAATTATTCATGTCGATACCTATGTAAATAGCAAACACTCATTTGTAATTTTTATCGACAAATTCTCGAAACATGTAGTTTCTTTCCATCTGTTTGACAGAAACAGTCAAACACTAGTTGGGAAAATTCGGGCATTTTTAGCCATTAAAGGCAATGTTACTAAATTTGTGCTAGACAATGAATTTAACAACGTGAATGTAAGAAATTTCCTTGACCAAGAAGGAATTCAGTACCATTTCACAAAACCGAATAGCCATACCGGTAATTCGGATATTGAAAGATTCAATAATACAATAACAGAAAAAATCAGAGTCCTTAATTTGGAAGAAAAACTTCCAATAAATAGCCAAATCCTTAAAGCAATAAAATTATATAATAGTACTTACCATAGCACAATAAAATGCAGTCCCTTGCACGTACAAAACAAACTAATCGATCATAACATAATAAGGGAAAGATTAAAAAACGCTAAAACAAAAATAATTCAAAAACGGAATGAATCTCGTGAGAATTATGTAGAAAATAGGGAAGAAGGATTCATAAAAAATTATAAAAGCTTACGACATAAAGAACAACCAAAGTTTATTAAAAGACCTTTGGAAAACGTCCATACTGACAATATTAAAAGACCTTTTAAATTTTCGGTTGAAGATAGCAATATGGACAGGACAGGTCCTAATAGTGGTGACGATGATATAGATTTTGAATATTTATCCAAACGTTTAGAAAATATTAAGAAAAAAAATTTTTCAATCTTAAAACCTACAGATCTCGACAGTCATAATAGTGATGCTAACTCTCACAATCGGAACGAAGGGTACACTACAAATTAGCCAACTACCAGACAATAATGGTATCATGGATATAAAGATGAATGATGTGGAAATAGTCAATACCACTAACACAGTTATACATATTGTAAATGGTATAGAAATATTAGAAACTCTTAGAATTTTGGAGGAAAATATTAAAACAGTAGATTTAAGTAATCGCCAAATTCTTTTACAAAAAGTGCAAAGTATACATGAAAAAATTCTAACGATAAAACCAAAACAACAGAGGGGAAAGAGAGGTTTAATAAATATCTTTGGCACAGCACAAAAGTGGCTTTTCGGAACAATGGACGACGAGGACAGGACAGAAATTATGGAACATATCGCTACAATCGAAGAAAATAATAGAAACATAATAAATACAGTAAACAACCAGATAATCATTAATGACTCATTTAATAAATCACTCAATAATTTAAAAAATTCAATAGAGGAGGATAGGAATAACATAAAATCCGCTTTTGAACAGGTTAATAAGAATAATAATGAAATAGTAAAACGATACTTATACTTAGACCAATTCTCTAAATTAAATTTATTAGAAGAAGAAATAGAAAAAATTCAGGACAATATTGCATCTGCAAAAAACAATTTTATTCACCCTAGTATATTTACAAAAACAGAAATCGAAACCTTTAATATTGATTTTTATAAACTATAACTGCTTAAAATCGGAGTGATGACTTTCAAGGACAGTTCTTTAATAATAGCTATACAAATTCCTGATAAATTCATAATTACACAATTAAGACTACTTACCGCAGTGCCAAATGCAAATAATATCGAAATTGATGAACCTAATGAAAATATTATCGAAATAAATAATGTTATTTTGCACTATAAGGAAAATGTTATGTTAAGGCATCTCCCAAAAAGCAACCATTGTTCGATTAAAGCTAATTGTAAGTATATATTTAATAACAAAACGGAAACAATAGAACTAGACGAAGAAACTATTTTATTAAAAAATGCTAAAAAAATTAAGCTAACATAAACTTGTGACAATAGAAATTTAATATTATCTGGAAATTACTTAATAAACATAAATAACTGTAGTATTACGATTAATAATCAAAGCTTTGAGAACAAAAAACACATAATACACGAAAAATTCTTTTTCCCACCAACACAAATTATAAACGTAACTACACCAAGGCTTGAGTTTGAAAACATTGTTTTGGAACATGTAAAAAATATTAATGAAATAAATGAACTAAAAGTCCATAAAAATATCTCCTATGGAATAAATATAGTATTTGTACTTGTAATTGTAATTATATTAATTGTCATAATAAAAGGTAGAAAGAATGTTACAGTTAACAGAATAAAAATTAAAAATAAATTAGAAACGGAAGATCTTGAACTAAAAAGAATAAAAGAAAAGTATGGCTTAACATAAATAAAAAAAAAATATATAATAAAAAAAAAAAAGAAAGAAGGGACATATAAAACCCAGGAGTGTTTTAAAACAAAGGGATGAGGAGTTACATACCCATCCCCTAAACTAATAGTATTGGCTGGTCAAGTGTAGGGAACCTAATAGTTCCAATTACATTTTTAAATTCCGTTCCCACATTTTTCCAGACAGCATCGTCAGCATTTATGTTTACCTTGCTTATTTAATTCTAAGTAATATAAATATACTTTAAGTTTATATAAATAAAAATTTTTATGTCAGTCTTAAGATTCACTTAAATAAAAAACCACACAATTCGCGTGTCTGCTGACTGCATTTCTAAGTTGTCCGTGAGAGTATCAATTGTGTTAGGGGAATACTACGGTACTCTGTCATGTCAAATAGTAGCAAAAGAAGTACGATCGCATCAACTTTCCCATCACTGTTGTGGACACATAACTACATTTTGTATATTTCACCAAATTATTTTGATAAAACCTGGTCTATTTATTTCTTCAGTGTGAAGCATACCCTTTTCGGCTGGTATATTTTATTAAATAGAGAATAGCTTACAAATATTAAATATTATTAAAGGGCCACTCAGACTATTATACTTTGTATTAATACATGTCAAAAATTCAAATAATACGTGCAAGTGCGATATTGTGAATGCAAAATATCATAACGAATGGTAAATAATACGATAAAAATTTGACATCCCATAATACTTGACCATTTTTTGAAAATTTTCTAAACGATAATACTTTTCATCTGATCAGGGTTGCATTATTACAAAATCCAAACTAACAAGCCGTCTGTTTCGACGCCGATACCATGCCGTCGTTTATGTTATATGTCTTTGTATTAAAACGGATATAAATATTGAATGTGCTTATCGTATTGAATAATTTTTCGTGTAAGACATGTCTGAAAGTTAACGAAACTATCGTATTTTCTTTTTATTTATCTTATTTAAATCAACTACTTTAACCGCCGTCTATTTTCAGAGGCCGGCACGACCACAGCGTACATGAAACTGCTTTACCGCCGGAAGTCAAAGATTAATGTAGGCATGTTAATCCTCAACAGCTGTTTGCTTTATACTTGTGTTTTTAATGTAATATGAGGTGTGATGGTGTGAATATAAAATGTCAATTTACGTTAGATTTTTTGATAGTCGAAACAAATGTGTTTAGATTTTTTTTTCGTAAAGTGTGATGAAAGTCTTTATACATGTATAATAGTCTGAGTGGCCCTTAAACGTTATTAAACACCACTCGTTTCGATATTCACTCGTTTTTCACGTTAATACTTTTTAAGCTTTTTAGATCCAAAATTACGCTTTTTAGTGCTTTTTTAAACTTTTGATGTGCTTTTAGAGCCAAAAAAAATTAGGATCACTGACATACAGGGTGTGTTCGTAAATGCATCACTGCTCTGCATCATATGAGCAAACATTTATTTAAAATACCATACAAGTTCTGTGATAATCTGTTTTAGTAGTAATCATGTTTGTACACCATATTGGACATTTATTTGTGCGTTATCTACTTCAGTTGAACAGTTTAGAGCATTTAATTTTCCATTTGCAGCGCAGTGATGCATTTACGAACAGACCCACACATACCTGCTTACTGTGTTGTTAGATTTGACGATTTTACGTCATTTTGACAATTTTTTATAAGAAATTTCCCAAAATGACGATTGACGATTTTGTTTCAAATATTCCTCATATTTTGACGATTTGTTGAAATAAGTATTTAGTAACATAAATATGCCAACAAGTCCTTGCGGAAAAAATTTTATTTTAATTACAGCATCAGTTATTTTAAATATGGACTCTGAAATTCTTCCTTTACTAAAAAGTTTTTCCAAACTTTGTATCTTAAGTCCCAGTTCACACTAGTCAAGTCTTATTGCTAAACTTATCACCTTTTCTTCTTTGAACTTTCATCGGCGTTCACACAATGCAGGTCTTATTTTTCAGCTCATATTTTTTATGCATACTTTTGTGTATGCATGTGTGATTTTTTAACATTACGAAGGAGAAAGCAAAACGTATTGACAGTTCATGAAGGTGAGTAATCGTTTCTCTTCCCGTCGTATCTCCCTACAAACTAAACAGCTTAGCAATAAGACTTGTATAGTGTAAAATAGGACTAAAGAAAAATATTAAGGAAATGAAATAAGAGAACTTAAATTATTTAACTTTCAAGATAACGACTTATATCTATATAAGTATATTTTGGAAAAAAAGTTAAATCGAACCAATTAATAAACAATAAATCAACTTATGTGAGTTTGTTATTTACTTCTTTTACATTGCCAAACTCATCAGCTAGTGTTGAAAAAATATTAAGTAATATTTATCTCACTCAAGCCAAAATCTAAAATTTACTGGAAACAGAAACCCTTGAAATCATTGTGTTTCCGAAAGATTATTTGGAGTGTAACTCTTCGGAATGTTACAATACACTTTGATTTCTATACTAAACAAATTATTTTCTCATAATTTGTTCGATCTACTCGTATATTGGAATATGCATAATTTATTTGGAGTCCTAATGCTAAGGTACACATTTGTCGCCTAAAAAAGTTTAAATTATGTAAGTTTCTAAAGTTTGTATTTTCTTCTTTGCATTTTTCAACTCCTTTAACCTCTTACGATCATAGATGTATATGGATTTCAATGAAATCCTTAGAAATCCGAAGGAGAATCTCTGCTCTGCTATTTCTTCATGGAACTGTCAATAGTACTACATATTCAGGTTTATTATGAACAGCAACCATCAACTGGTTGAAAAGTGGAATAATTTTTCAACTTTGGTTGAAATAGGTATTACGGAAACCCGTTGATAAAGTTGTGAATAATTATGTAGATATTCGCTATTGTGAATATGCATTTGAAGGAAAAAAATATAACAGCTATCAACTGACAAAAATAAAAATTAGTAGACAAATTTTATTTTCAAAATAAGTTCGATTGAATATTTGTCTCTTAATATTTTGTAGTTGAAAAAAAGAGAATAAATTTCCGTTGATAGCTATTCACAATAGTCCCCACCTGGATAACTATCTTGTCGTGATGTGTTGGCTTAAGTGCAAGCTGTGGTTACTGTCCTTGCTTCAGGGACCACTGTGATTGCCTGAATTAAGGGCAGTAACTATAAAGGCATGCATACTAAAGGTTGTCCGGTTACAACAAGTGTCTGGTACATAGTTATGCCTTCTGTCGTATAGTACTAGAACACAGAAACACTTTTTAAGGTCAAGGTGGTAGGGGGCTGTGCCGATGATCTGAATGGCTAGTTTAGTGGATAAACAAAATTAGTCGCTAGCAGTAACCCTCCTCCAATGCCCATGGCACGGGTTGGTTGTAGACAATTTGCCTAGTCCGCGCACGCCGTCACTGCGCGGATGGTCCTCTTATTTACTGGCTTACTCGTGGGAATCAAAATAGACAGTTCAATTAAAAAAATTCTTAAGGACGATGACGTAGACTTCACGGACGATACGTCGGGGGGAGACGAGTTGCTGACTCTCGTGCATGAAAATTTGCTCACGCAGGAGAGTCAGTTACTCAAAGAAATGGAGGAGGTTGATGAACTCAATGCTCCATCGGGTAACTCAGCTGCAGGGGTCAGTGAGAAGCTGGGGGATCTGTCACTGGGGTCGGACGACGAGAGGGAAATCACACTGATTTCAACTAGCCGTCCGACTTCAGGGGCGGACCTCTTGGACTCTGGACCTAAGCAGATGAGTGGCTCAGTGGGTATGGAGGGGCATTCATCTTCCTCAAACAAAGTTGTCCGACAGGACGCCTTGCCAGGATATATGGGTAAGGACGGTCGGACAAAATTGGAAAAAGCCAAAAGCGGTACTAGGAAATCTCTGGACTTTCTGGATAAGATGGCCAAGAGAGATCCGAAACTGTACACGGCAAAGGAGAGACATCTGGTCAGGAAGCACAAGCAGGACGTTAAGAAGTTCGAAAGAATTTATGGCCCTGTTAGTGTTCTCCTGGGCAGATCATCTCCTTTGGAGAAGGATGTGAGTGTGGATGGAGTCCAGGCTACAACTCGCAAGGGTGTAGAGGCTGTATCGCCGGGCACATCCAGCTCCAAAAACAAAATAAAAAACAAGGAGTCTGGCAGTGCCTTGTTTGCCAAGACCATCAGGTCCTCGATGGCTAAGGCTGACTAGGCACAGCCAGGTAGTAAGGGGAGGGCTGTCAAACCAGCTGTCTCTCTCAGGGACCCCCGACAGGAGTCATCGAAGAGAGTCAGATCTGGCGATGTCATACCCTCCACGTCAAAGAAAGTGAAGAAGTCGACGAGACAGGAAGGTGACCTTCGGGTGGCTGTATAGGAATGATCCGGATAGGAGGATTAATCCTGAACTGTGGCAGCTGGTGGAAGGTAGGCTCATCGATGAAATCGGCCTAGCAGGGGTAGAAAAAGAGGAGGAATCACAATTCCATGGCGCGGACTGGGAGAGGGGTGTCAAGCTTGTTAACTGCGGCAATAGGAAATCATTTGATTTCCTTAAAACCGTCGTTGACAGGTGTGGCAACCTTCGCCCGGAGGCGAAACTGGAGGTAATTTTAGCCTCAGATCTGCCACTCCGGGCAGTGGTGACAGCGTGGTTTCCACCACACGTTAGATCGATGGAAACCATTTTGTCGGTACTGGAGGCTCAGAACTCGCCTCTCAGGACAACCCAATGGAAGCCCTTGGCTTCAATGGATTGCAAAGAGAACGCGAATAAAGATCTTTGGTTTGCCGTGGATCAGGAGTCTCTAAAGAGACTACAGTTGTTGGGGGGTGTTGTGGGGTTCAACTTGGGGACTGTCAGACTTAGATTTACTAAATCAGATGGTCTCAAGAAGGCTACGGATGGTGCAGATAAACCTGCACCACAGTGAGGCAGCCTCGGCCGAGCTAGTAGTGCACCTCAACAAGTCGCGAGTAGACGTGGCTCTTATCCAAGAACCCTGGATTAATAAAAATAGGGTTTGCGGCTTAGGAGTCACAGGCTACACATTATATGTCCCTGTCACAGAGGATAAGGTAAGAACTTGCATTTTAGCAAGGGATGGGCAAGGATTAACTTTATTTAATTCTTTCAGTAAAGGAGACCTTACGGTCGTTAATGGAGGAGCCAGGGGTAAGCAGGGGATTGTGCTTGCATCGGTCTATATGCCCTATGATGCTGTTGATCCACTGGGGGCAGGTGTGCGGGAGCTGACCGAGTATGCAAGATCGAGAAGGCTTGCATTGGTACTCGGCTCTGACGCTAATGCGCACCATAGTCAGTGGGGGAGCCGCAACATTAACAAAAGAGGTGAGTTGGTGTTTGATTTTATAACTTCTAGCAATATGTTTATTTGCAACAAGGGTAACATACCCACGTTCAGGAATAGGGATAGGGCAGAGGTTATAGACATAACACTAACTAACAGAGATAGGAACCTAGTAGAGGACTGGATGGTAGATAAGGACTGTACGTTTTCGGACCACAGTAGGATATCATTCAGTCTAAATTTTTCAGGGGAAAGGCGTGAGCCATATAGGAATCCAAGAAGGACTGACTGGGATACCTATAGGGCCACTGTTGATATTAGGGCAAGGGAAGCTCCGCAGGGTGTGGATACACAAAGAGGAGTGGAAGAGGAGGTGGAATATTTCACTAATACTTGTAGGGATTGTTTTGAACAGTCATGTCCAGTGGTTTTCCCGGGTAAAAGAAAGCAGCCTTCGTGATGGACCAAGGATCTAAAACATCTGAGGTCCTCGGTTAGAAAATTGTTTAATAGGGCGAAGCTCACAGGAAGGAGTGAGGACTGGGACAATCATAAGGTATTGTATAATAAGTACAAGGGTGATCTCAAAAGGGCGAAGAGGGCCTCATGGAGGAAATACTGTGAGGAGATTGATTCCGTTAATGAGTTATCGAGGTTTCGGCGAGTATTGTCAAAGGACCCTAGGGCTCCTGGGAATATTCAAAGATTGGATGGCACATGGACGGAATCCAGCTCTGAGACACTTTATGTTTTGATGGACACTCACTTTCCTGGCTGTAGGGAAGTAGGGGAAGAGACAATGACGGAGGTTAACTTTAACTACTGGTCGGAACCGGGATTAGAAGGAGCAGTGGACGAAATAGTGACGTTGGAAAAAGCAATATGGGCAATAAATACATTTAAACCGTATAAATCACCGGGCCCAGATGGTAGAGAACGCCTGAGGAGATTAGTGACAAGATGATCGTAAAAGATAAGTAAGAATAGTTAAACATACATAGGTAGAGTGATATAACTTCGTGCTAACCTAAATAGAAAATGGAAAAACAGAAAATGAATAGTGATACTTACAAATGTGTTTGCCAAAGGCAAATCAATAATTGTATACACAATCAATTCTCATATTCCATTTCATAGAAATTTAAGTTTAATAGCTGATGTTAATAATAATCTCTACCCCAGTAGATAGACATGGGTGCTGATGAAGTGCGTGGCTGCACAGAAAAATATCGGTATTTCCCCCAGCTAATAGTGTCTAGTTTAATTTTTCTTCTATTCTTTAGATACTCACATTAATTAATAAAAATATTTCATTCATAAGAATTGAAATTACTGAACTCAAGCCTGATTAAGAAATTATTTCTGATTAAAAATTCACTATAGTTCAATTAAATCTAATAATGTCTCATTTAATTCATCATGGGCACGTGACAAAAATATGTTCACTTGACGATCACTGTTCACTTGGCCAGAACTGCTTCAGAATGCTGGAAAGCTAAGTCAACTGTAGAAAGCAAAAACAAAGTAACATAAAGCCACTACAATAATACTTATATGTATGTACCGATGGTGCATCGAATAAGTAAAAATAATTAATGTGATGATCGTAAAAGATAAGTAAGAATAGTTAAACATACATAGGTAGAGTGATATAACTTCGTGCTAACCTAAATAGAAAATGGAAAAACAGAAAATGAATAGTGATACTTACAAATGTGTTTGCCAAAGGCAAATCAATAATTGTATACACAATCAATTCTCATATTCCATTTCATAGAAATTTAAGTTTAATAGCTGATGTTAATAATAATCTCTACCCCAGTAGATAGACATGGGTGCTGATGAAGTGCGTGGCTGCACAGAAAAATATCGGTATTTCCCCCAGCTAATAGTGTCTAGTTTAATTTTTCTTCTATTCTTTAGATACTCACATTAATTAATAAAAATATTTCATTCATAAGAATTGAAATTACTGAACTCAAGCCTGATTAAGAAATTATTTCTGATTAAAAATAATTTTTTACTTTATACTGCTAGTCAGTAAGGATTATTATTGTATCAAATGACTTAAATAAATAAATAAATATATAAACAATATTCGTGTATAGTATATTTGCTAAAGAAATTATTATTTAATAAATTGTTCATCAAACGAGTTATTAATATGCTTAAAATATTATGTATGATCTTTTTTGATCAGAATTAACCTTACTATCAAAATTGTTATCGGTATCATAAATAAGTTGCATTTGATTTTTTATAATTCATAATTGTTATTCTATTTTTTAAATACATACTTATACGTATTATTCCGTTAGCATAATTTGCGAACGTACTAAGTCCATTTTTACTTTTGCAGAAAGAATGAACACTTTCTTGCTTATAATAGTTTTCTTAGCATACATATGTATGTATGTATAGGTAGCACGAAATAAATTTATAAATGACATGTGTACATATGTATACTATTTTTGAGTTTATTATTTTTGTATTTAAATTTTCATAGGTTAATATACATACATAGTACATATATTTTAAACTTTTGTGTTTTATGTAGACTTACATTCCTATTCACAGAAAGTATTGTGACTGAAAAATAGTCATAGCTTTAACATTGTGACTAAAGACTAACCCCCGCATTCATAAAAAAATAAAATGAATTTAAAATTCGTCCTAGGAAAATTTTTTATGAAAAATTTGAAATAAAATACATTTCAAATTCGTTTCAAATTTTATGAATATGGTGGTAAAATTTCCGATTCTCAAAACAAAATTCTATCAACATACATTTTTAAAATAAAGACTAGGAATGTAGACAATCATAGAAATTGTGACAGGCATTTTAAAATAATAATATCAAAAAAGAAACTAATTTGGAAATGGTAAAAGGAATGGATGTAGTATGTGTGAGCACCTAAATCAAGTTATGAAAAGAAAAAGGAGAAAATAAGGGAGAAGAGTTCACATTTAGTTTTATAGTTAGACTGCCAAAAGCATCATGTCGGGCATCGCAAATGGCTAATGGAGTCCGCAACCATTTGCAATAGAAAGAAAAGTGACAGAACAAAATTTGTAAATATTCCATTTCTATTGCACTACCGCAAAATACTTTGATATGCCTGAGCATGGACATCGCATTTCCAATTTATTGGATAACATTCCAAATTTATTTTTGTTTTTCTATTTAGGTTGAATTTCAGAATTCATAAAAGTTTTAAACAGCTGATGTGTGAATAAAGGGAAAAAAGTTAAGCGCATTCTACATATTTTTTGAATTGCACCCTACAATCGGAATATCTCGAGATCACTTAATAATATTGGAATAATTTTTTCAGGCAAAGTAAAAAGACTCACATTTTTTTTTTTTTTTTTTACACACATATATTTATTTATTGTATCTTCAAAATATGAACTAACAATAAGTATTCAAATCTTAAATCTATATATAATTATTAGGCCCGACCAGTATCGGACATAAACTTAGTGATAGTAATTAATAATACATAAATTTCGTATTAAGCACAATAAATATTTTCAAGAAGTATCATTTGGGGTGCTGACTATTAGAGCCCTTGTGTCCCTCTTTTTTAAGCGGATATGTCCAGTAAAGTTCAAGATATTACGAGCAAGCGGATTAGGATGTGACTCGAGTTTTGTTAAATATTTGCGATTTCTTCAGTCACTAGTGGCATATTTAAATCACGATGTATATTTGAATTTTTGATGTACCATGGAGCCGATGGTATTAACCGTAAAATTTTGTTTTGTTGTCGTTGGATTCTATCCATATTTGAAGCTGAAGCAGTGCCCCATAGCTGAATTCCGTAGCACCATATTGGCTTCAAAAGCGACTTGTATATCAAAAGTTTGCAATCTAGACTGAGTGTTGAATTTCTGCCAATCAACCAATGTATTTGAGTTAACTTAAGTTTCATTTGAATTAGTTTAGCGTCAATATAATGTTGCCATGTAAGCCTTCGATCAAGGTGTATGCCAAGGTATTTCACTTGAGAATGTTGAGGAATATTCTGATTATTGATTCGAATGGGGGAATAGGTATCTTTTCTTAGGGTAAACGTTATATGAACACACTTTTGTTCATTTACTTTAATTCTCCATAAGTTCAACCATCTTTCAAGCTGGGTAATGTGTGCTTGGAGATTGCGGGATGCCTCATCAGGGTTTTTGTGCATACTCATACAGGCTGTATCATCGGCAAATGTAGAAGTGTGGATGTTATTGCTCACAGGCATATCACAGGTATATATTAAATACAAGACTGGCCCCAAAATACTACCCTGTGGCACACCAGAAGATATAGATTCGGGCACACTCATGAAGTCTCCTTCCACAACAGTAAACTTCCTATCAACAATATAATTTTCCAAAAGTTTTTCTATATTTATTGGCAAATGTGTCTTCAATTTTAAAAATAGGCCTTCGTGTCATACTTTGTCAAATGCCTGAGAAACATCAATAAAAAGGGCAGAACAATACTTCTTTTCTTCAAAAGTTCTCCTTATAACTTGAACCAATCTATGCGTTTGCTCAATAGTGCTATGCTGACTTCTAAAGCCAAATTGATGTTCCGGGATGCACCCATTATCGGCTAAAATTGTGGACAATTTAGTCATGAGCAGCTTTTCGAAAAGTTTTGAAACTGTTGATAGTAAGCTCATAGGCCTATATGACTCAGCCTTGGTAAGATCTTTGCCCGGCTTCGGAATCATTTTAATCTTGGCAAGTTTCCAGTTATGTGGAAAATACTGCATTCGTAAAATGGCATTAAAAATAAATAGCAGGATTCTTATTGCAATATGAGGCAACTTCATCAGCATCTTGTTGCTAATTCCATCCATACCTGGAGCTTTCTTCGGATTAAGTTCAGCAATTAGTTTATGTACATCGCACATCTTAAACTTTGTGGGTCGCGAGGGTAGAGCAACTACACTCGGCAAATCAGCAACACCAGTACATGTGTTTGGGGTAAATACGTAGTTTAAATGATTTGCAAATATGTTAGCTTTTTCAGTATCACTTCTTGCCCAACCTCCTGTAGATGTGCGCAGAGGTGGTTTAAACTCAACGGAGGTTTTCAGCTTTCTAGCAGCGCACCACAAAGAGTAATTAGATGCTGGAGTGACATCAAGACCTTCCAGATAATTTTTAAGAGATGCCGTTTTTTTAATTGCAAGTAACTCTTGGAGTCATTTGGTGCACTCTTTAAATCTGATTTTAAGTTGTGGTGATCTGTGCTGTTGCCATTCCCTCTGTAGAATAAATTTTATTAAATCCAGTCTGCGGATAGGAGGTAGTAGCATGTTCAGCAGCCTGTGCAATCATTTCGTTAAGATTGGCGATGTTAGCTTCAATATCCTCGGGTGTTCTTAGCGTAATGTTTTCCGTGCAATGACTACTAAGATATTTTTTGAATCGCAGCCAATTTACACGATTGATCATCTTCACATACGAGTGAGGTAAATCACTTCTCTGTGGGCTACAGATTGTAACGATCGTGGGAGAGTGATCGGACGAGAGATCTAAAGAAGCTTCAATTTTAATTAAATCCCTAGAGATATTTTTCATAACGCCAAAATCTACTACATCCGGAATTTTATTTATGTCAGTTGGCCAGTAAGTAGGCTCCCCACTCGAAATGACGTCCAAGCCCATTTTTGAAATTGTGTTGAACAATGCTTGACCTCTGGGTGTAATATGACGCGAACCCCAGAACGTATGTTTAGCATTATAGTCGCCAGCTGCCACGACACAAGGGCCAAGAGATCTATATAAATCCTCGTATTGATTCTCAGTAATTCCGAATCTGGGAGGGGAGTAAATTGATGATATCACAAAATTTGTGCAAAAATTTTCAACACAAATAAATATTCGTTGCTTGTAGATGTTCCTCACAAATGTTGTCAATAATATAATGTTTGAATCTAGACTTTATAAGCATTGCTGATCCACCGCACGCTCTTCCTCTCGGGTCCTTTGAATCATATAAGGTGTAGCCAGAAATTTTAAAAAGGCTTCTCGAAGTCAAATGAGTCTCTGAGACCAACATTATATCAATGTTTTTTCCGTAAGGAAGTGCTCAAGTTCATTTTTATGTTGGCGAATGCCGTTTGCGTTCCAGAAACATATTTTTAACGTGTTCATGGTTTGTTAACTAAAGCTTGAAGCAATGTATTCTGCATTCGCAGCATTTCTTGCATCATGCTAGTCATATTTGTTGTAAAACTATTAATAGTTAGCACCAGATTCTCAATAGTAGCTTCAAGGCGACTAAAGTTAAAGCTTGAGTTTGCATTCGTTGAATTATTTGGCGGTGGAACATTTTATATGGGAATAGAACTAGTCTTAGCAGCATCGGCATACGATACACGTGAACTAACTGCAGTACCGTGCAATTCACCGCAGATAACACAAACTGTAGGTAAATTGCAGTAAGTTTTTGTATGACTATATTCTTGGCAATTGTGGCACTGTACGGGACCTGAACGCTTATGTGGCTCTTCAACTGTAATTTTTCGGTATAAAAGGTATTTTAGGCTATAAATTGGATGTGTGTCGTTTTTTTTCAACTGTATATCATTTGGCTCCAGTTCAACACGAAATAGAGGCTGGGGGATCTTCTCTCTATTGATTATATTAGTAACACTTTTTACTTTAGATCCTTGTATGATGAGTGCATCTTTTATTTCGTCGGGATTAACATAAGCATCAATGCCCTTCAATACGATCTGCATACCTTTAGCACTTTTAAGCTGATAAGTATAAAAATTAGTTTTATTTTTTTCGAAATCAGTAATGATTTTGCGGAAATCTTTTTCTTCGTATATTTGAATTTTTGTTTCATCAATTTTACCACGTTTTATTGGAATAACGTGAAATGCGTTCTCACAAACTGCCGAGACTAATTTTTTAATAAGGGCGTTCGAATTTTTTTCTCTCAGGTATATTGGTGGTGGCTTGGAAGTTTTTTTGGATGAAACAGCGGGTTGGTCGTTATTTGCTTGCAATATTGAAAAACGATTTTGACGGTTAACTGCTGCGACGTTGTTATCCCTGGATATCTTGGGAACCGATGAAATTTTTGATGAATTTGGGCTTCACCCGCGCTTTAAAATTGTGATATATCTGTCCATTCCGACTTGGACCTTGGGTTTTGGGCTACTCTTATCTTCAGTGACAACTTGTTTAAGTGATGACCCCGAGCCCGAAGTGGGTGATATCGCTGAGTTAAATGTAGGCAATAATGTCAACGATTCACTAGTTGGCATTGGACAAAGCGAAGTTGATCGCTGACGAAACTGTGGTTTTGCCGTTAGAAAAAGTCTGTTATCAGATTTTTGATTTTTATTAAGAGCTTCAGAACTCACAGCAAGTCTATTATCAGATTTTTTATTTTTATAGTTATCATTATGAGCATCAAAACTCACAGTAAAATAGGCATTTCTGCCGTTAGAACTCACTTCACTATTTTTTTCCTTTGAGGTACTCATATAGAGTATTCCTCAAGGGCACTTTGTTTGCTTTTTTTGTTTACGGTTTTTTTTTGTTTTTGTTGTTTCTATATGTAAAAAATATTTGCAAAGCAAATAAAGCTTATTTATTAAAGTCAATATGTACTACGAATATTTTTTGTATTTTTTTTTTGTTTAGTTGGTATGTAAGAAAAATTCCGCTATTACGTCTGTTCACTATGCAGGTACAATGAGAACTAAAAGACTCACATGAAAGCTAAAAATGCCAACATAAGAAAAGAAAATTATTTTTTTATATATATTTTTTAAGGTACAAAACAAAATTTTTCCAAAATTTTGACTTTTTTCAGAAAATTTTCGCGCATGTTCGCATTTATGAAAATGCTGTTAAAAATTTAAGTTTTACATGTTGCCAACTATCCTAACAATTTCAAAATATACCGTCACAACTTTTTATAAGCGCATAAGCACAAAAAAATTTTTGAAATTGGCAATTTTCGGACACTGCTGAGTGTAGGGTGCATACCCAAAATACAAAATAATTGGCTCTTAGCATATTCTGAATAGATTGTTTTTAGCGCTATGTGGTTTAAAAGTGCATTTGTTAAACAAAGTTTTTCACAAAATTGAAAATAATGAAGATACTTTTTCTTAAAAAAACGTGCCTTTTTCAGAAAAATTTTAAAACTTTGAATTCTTTGCCTTTTCCCGTTTTCACGACTGCAGATATTAATAAGTTTTTTACTGATTTTTATTTAGAATTTGGTCAGAAATTTAATGCTGTCTTTTAGTTTAAAATCCAACAATTGACTAAAAAGTTGTAGGTGAAATACTAAAAAAAGTCAAGGCAAAAAAAAATTTTTTTTGTTAAAAGTCAAATATCTTATGAGAGATACGAAAACACATCTGAGAACATTATTTATTAAAAATGTTGAGCTTAGATCAAAACGCTTTATCTCATAAAAATCGGATAATTTTTCTAAAAGTTACAAGCCTCAGAATTCTTTTTGAGTCCCATGTTGTCAACTTAGGCCCACTGTAACTCCTGTCCAGTTTAAGCCAGACGGCTGCGAAGACATTTGTTATAAAGCCTGAGTCCTCCTCTACAGATGTTCGAAGTTTCATATAAATCCAATCAGTAGTTTAGAAGTTCCAGATTTATTACCATTTATTTTGCAAAAGTCCCCACTGTGTGACGTTTTGTTAATGTCTTCTTTTTCACTTTGAATCTGTGTACGAGGGCGGTTCGGAAACTTCTTAGCCTATCAATGAAAGAGAATAGTTAGTTTTTCAAAAATATTTTTATTTTTCAATATAATCTCCTGAAACTTCAATACACTTAGTCCAACGCTTTTGTAGCTATTCTATCCCTTGATTAAAACAGTTTTCCTCAAGGTATTCAAAATAGTGGTTTACAACTGTAATTGCATCTTCATTTGAGGTAAAACGCTTGCCAGCAAGGAATTTTTTTAGATTTGGGAACAGGTAAAAGTCACTGGGAGCCAAATCAGGAGAATAAGGTGGGTGGTCAAGCAACTCGTACTTTAATTCGTTAATTTTAGCCATTGTTAAAACACTCTTGTGCGCTGGTGCGTTGTCTTGATGAAAAATTATTTTTTTGTGTTGTAAGCAAGGACGTTTTTCTCGAATTTGTACATTTAATTGATCCAAAAGGTTGCAATAGTACTCTGAATTTATTGTTTTACCCTTTTGCAGATAGTCAATCAATAAAATACCTTTGAAGTCCCAAAAAACCGTTGCCATAACCTTACCAGCCGATTGAATTGTTTTTGCCTTCTTTGGGGCACTTCCTCCAGCTTCAGTCCATTGTTTGGATTGTTCTTTTGTCTCTGGAGTATAGTGGTGGATCCATGTCTCATCAACAGTTATGAAACGACGCTTAAAATCGATTTTATTTCGCTTAAAACGATCCAAACAAGCTTGAGAAATGTTCATTCTTATGCGTTTTTGGTCGACTGTTAACAAATGCGGCACCCATCTTGCAGAAAGCTTTTTCATCTGTAGTTCTTCATGCAAAATTAAATGGACTCGATCATTTGAGATGCCCATGATATTAGCTATTTCACGCACTTTTATTCGTCGATCATTTAATACCATATCATGCACTTTGGCTACAATTTCTGTTGTTGTTGCTGTTTTTGGACGTCCACTACGTGGTTCATCTTCAATGCTTGTACGACCACGTTTAAATTCAGCAACCCAATTTTTTACTGTTGCAAATGAAGGAGCACTTTCACCTAACACATTCACCATATCATTATGAATTTCTTGTCCCAATAAACCTTTTTTATGTAAATATTTAATGACGCCACGCATTTCTAATTTTTCCATTGTTAAAAAATCGCGGATGCGTCTTTTGTGAACACCTGTTTCTATATGAAGGAGTTGCCAGATCGAAACAAAATTTAACATGTGTTCATAGCAGAGATGGAAGTTTCCAAAACACTTAACTTTTTTGTTTATACCGCGCTTTTTGTGCTAGGCTAAGAAGTTTCCGAACCGCCCTCGTATTTAAAAAAATTTTCACAATTTAATAAAAATCGTGTGCAATTTAAATTAAAATTAATTAAAAAATGTGTGACAATTGTAACAAATTTTGCTATATTTGTGGCTTATTTACTGATATCAGTCACCGGCGTTATTTTAAAAACAATATTGGAGTGGTAGAAGTGTACAATAAAGTATTTAATCGTTTTTTTTATACTAGTCGCTGGTACGAGCCAGAATTTGTTTGTCAATATTTCTGTAATACATAAAAAAGAAAATTCAACCTTCGTTTGCTTTGCCCTTTTCTACGCCTATGATTTGGCATCATCAGCCATATCATAAACCAAATGATTGCTACTTTTGTCAAACCGATGTTTTAGGTCACTGTTTTAAAACGCTCAAAAACATTAACGGCCCTTTTCACAATGTACAATTAAAAGTTAACAGGGACTTTAACGGCAAGTTTTGTATGAAAAACTGTCAGTTAAAGTTCACGTTAACTCTTAACCATACATTGTGAAAAGGGACGTAAGTATGAAAATGTTGCAACTGTTATAAAACCGATACCTGCAAGTAATGATCTACCGACAACGAGCAAATCTGTCGATGTAACAGAAAAAGATTTTGAACAAGAAGAGTTCCTTCCATCCACACATTTTTTATTTAATTTTAATTTAAATTGAACACGATTTTTATTAAATTGTGAAAATTTTTTTAAATACACAGATTCAAAGTGAAAAAGAAGACATTAACAAAACGTCATATTAAAAGAAAAACTATAATTTTTGTTGTGTTTACGCTAACTGATTTGTAATTTTAAGGAAAGTGCATAAAAAGAACACGAAAAAGACAATATTTTTGAATGACTAAAACTCTCATTACAATTTTTTTTTTGTGTTTAGCATAACATTGATTTGTAACTTAATAGAAGGTGCATAAAAACAACACCAAAAACATTGTGCAGGCATTTTGTTTTCATGAAAAGTTAAATAACTCAGTCAATTGCTTATCTATTTTTAATCCCAAATATGCATTGTAATCGTAAATAAATGTACTTTTGGAATAAATCCAATAGTATTATAGTTTCTTAATAAAATTGTGTATAAAAACGTCACCAAAGTTGAAAAATTTTTGAAAAATCTACAAAATTTGTGTTTGCTGGACAATAACACCAAAATTTCTCAAGTTTTCTTAACGAAACTATATATCATTCGAAAGATCTCAAGATCAAAAGTTTCTTCTTTCCAAATCTAGTAAGAAATTGAAAATCGGATCATTATCAAAAAAGTTACAGGCTTATAAGTGCGCAAAGGTAAAAAAACCGGTTTTTAACCGTAAATCCGGATTTTGGAGGTGTCCGGCATATTTCACTATTGGATTCTTCTTTAACTCGACAAGCCCTACAAGAAAAATAATATCCGAACCCAGGTTTTTTGGACTGTCGCACCTTGTTATTTAACTTTCAAGATAACGACTTATATCTATATAAGTATATTTTGGAAAAAAGTTAAATCGAACCAATTAATAAACAATAAATCAACTTATGTGAGTTTGTTATTTACTTCTTTTACTTTGCCAAACTCATCAGCTAGTGTTGAAAAAATATTAAGTAATATTTATCTCACTCAAGCCAAGATCTAAAATTTACTGGAAACAGAAACCCTTGAAATCATTGTGTTTCCGAAAGATTATTTGGAGTGTAACTCTTCGGAATGTTACAATACACTTTGATTTCTATACTAAACAAATTATTTTCTCATAATTTGTTCGATCTTCTCGTATATTGGAATATGCATAATTTATTTGGAGTCCTAATGCTAAGGTACACATTTGTCGCCTAAAAAAGTTTAAATTATGTAAGTTTCTAAAGTTTGTATTTTCTTCTTTGCATTTTTCAACTCCTTTAACCTCTTACGATCATAGATGAATATGGATTTCAATGAAATCTTTAGAAATCCGAAGGAGAATCTCTGCTCTGCTATTTCTTCATGGAACTGTCAATAGTACTACATATTCAGGTTTATTATGAACAGCAACCATCAACTGGTTGAAAAGTGGAATAATTTTTCAACTTTGGTTGAAATAGGTATTACGGAAACCCGTTGATAAAGTTGTGAATAATTATGTAGATATTCGCTATTGTGAATATGCATTTGAAGGAAAAAAATATAACAGCTATCAACTGGCAAAAATAAAAATTAGTAGACAAACTTTATTTTCAAAATAAGTTCGATTGAATATTTGTCTCTTAATATTTTGTAGTTGAAAAAAAGAGAATAAATTTCCGTTGATAGCTATTCACAATAGTGATTTTGTAGTTGATGGTTGATAGATTATGGTTGATACCTCTTTTCATCCGCAAATATTTCGTAATACCGATAATCAACTTTGTTGCAAAATTTCTCTTATCAACCACACGTTGCTGTTCATAATAAGCCTGATTGATTGTGCTGAGTTATTCATTTTAATAAAAAAATATACGTTCCTCAGTGATCGTTTAGGAAATATATTTTTTTTCATACTGATTTTCATAGAGTTGATTATGCTTTTACTCAACCAATAAATCAATGAAATTATTTAATCAGAAAATAATAAAATTATTTAATAGTTATTGTGAAAATTTTTATAAATCGCTGTCGAATACTATTTTTAAAACACAATTAAATAAACTATTTTAGGAATAATTTTTTACTGTATACTGCTAGCCAGTAAGGATTATTATTGTATCAAATGACTTAAATAAATGAATAAATAAATATATAAACAATATTCGTGTATAGTATATTTGCTAAAGAAATTATTATTGAATAAATTTTTCATCAAACGAGTTATTAATATGCTTAAAATATTTTGTATGATCTTTTTTGATCAGAATTAACCTTACTATCAAAATTGTTATCGGTATCATAAATAAGTTACATTTGATTTTTTATAATTCATAATTGTTATTCTATTTTTTATATACATACTTATACGTATTATTCCGTTAGCATAATTTGCGAACGTACTAAGTCCATTTTTACTTTTGCAGAAAGAATGAACACTTTCTTGCTTATAATAGTTTTCTTAGTATACATATGTATGTATAGGTAGCACGAAATAAATTTATAAATGACATGTGTACATATGTATACTATTTTTGAGTTTATTATTTTTGTATTTAAATTTTCATAGGTTAATATACATACATACATAGTACATATATTTTAAACTTTTGTGTTTTATGTAGACTTACATTCCTATTCACAGAAAGTATTGTGACTGAAAAATAGTCATAACTTTAACATTGTGACTAAAGACTAACCCCCGCATTCATAAAAAAATAAAATGAATTTAAAATTCGTTTTAGGAAAATTTCTTATGAAAAATTTTAAATAAAATACATTTCAAATTCGTTTCAAATTTTATGAATATGGTGGTAAAATTTCCGATTCTCAAAACAAAATTCTATCAACATACATTTTTAAAATAAAGACTAGGAATGTAGACAATCATAGAAATTGTGACAGGCATTTTAAAGTAATAATATCAAAAAAGAAATTAATTTGGAAATGGTAAAAGGCACCTAAATCAAGTTATGAAAAGAAAAAGGAGAAAATAAGGGAGAAGAGTTCATATTTAGTTTTATAGTTAGACTGCCAAAAGCATCATGTCGGGCATCGCGAATGGCTAATGGAGTCCGCAACCATTTGCAATAGAAAGAAAAGAGACAGAACAAAATTTGTAAATATTCCATTTCTATTGCACTACCGCAAAATACTTTGATATGCCTGAGCATGGACATCGCACGCATACACAACAACAAAGAAGTTGATGAATTTTTCACAGTTGCTCTGCAGGCGTCATGTTCATGACATGTCGAAGTCGATGGCTAGTGGAGACGAAGGGATAGCTATTTGATGCCTTCAGTTTCACTACATACTACACTCTCAGATTTCACCCTTCAATATTATATATTTAGATTGTTTTTATTAACTTTTTTATTTTATTTATTTTTATTCAATATTCAACTGTCATAATTTTTATTTAAAATTTGGTTTTTTATGACTACGTTACGAGAATACAAAATTAAGACCGAGTCACAAGAGTTAATATAGAACTCAGTCATAACAAAAGTTGTGACTGACTTAAGACTTTTTCTGTGAATAGGCATGTTAATGTATTGGTATTGTATTTTTATAGAGTGTGCTAATAAAAAGTTAACTATAACTTTGCTTTTTGCACGGAATTTTTTTTATTATTCTTTTCGATAATAAATTTCCTTATTAAGAATTCTTTCAAAACTATATTCCTTATATTTAAGGTCCAGTGTTCGGAAATTGTATATAATAAGAAACTAAATTTAATTTGTTGTTGTGTTTAATTCATGCTTACAAAAAGTGGTTCTTATTTAGTTTATTTTTAAAATTTATCTAATTAAAATCTTAATTGTTTTTTTTAATTTGGCTTAAGTTATAAGTTGAGGTACGAATTTCACAATAATGTCAGCATAATGGTAGATACAGCCAACGGGCTAAGAGTTCGGGAAGCTGTACTATTGCCGGCTAGAATTTCTGCTCTTTTACGCATCCGCTCCTGTACAAAAAAAGTTAACAAAAATAAAATCATATGTTTGTTATAATTTAATATTACAATTTAGAGGAAAAAGTGCATATGCAGATATGTTCCACGCTCTTAGGCGGCAACGTGGCAATGCAAAATTAATTCGCCGTTTATACTGCAAAATTCTCAATTTGCAATATTTTTATTTGCGAATAAGTCGTCTGTGTAAACGTGGTAACAGGCATGCATGTGTGTATGTATGTACGTACGTATGTACAATGTACATTAGAGTGGCATTGGAATATATGAGAGAAATTCAACTTCGAATTTTCCTAAAGTTCCGGGTAGTTTTTAGTGACACTTGAAGTAAAACTTATATGCTGAAAATTTGAGCTGAATCGAACAACTACACATGGTGGCATGTCACAACGTCCAAGGACATAATGTCCATGGACGTTATGACAAGGACAATGTGTCGTAGTGCCCATGCACATTATATCACTTTTGAAATTGTCACTACTATTTTTATTGCATATTTTATGTACATAAAACGTGATTTTAAATGCATGAAAATACTTTCCCTAGTTATGAGCAAAAATGAACTTAGCATAATTTGTCAAGTTTAAAAAACCTCCCTTTTAAATACATGATTTAGTTTGCAATTAAGTACCCAAAAAAATTTAAATGAAATTTTTAAATGTAAAAATTTAAATGAAATTTTTTCCGAACTAAAACATGCTATATGTACTTAGATGGCCATTGTAGGTGAGAAAGGACCACCAGATAGATGGTAAGTCTACTAAGAGGACAATCTTAAGTATTCTAAGTGACTTTTAACTATGATCTACAATAAATGTATAAAGTTCAAATAAACTAAAAAAATTATATTGCAATAGTATAATAATGATTACAAAAAATCTCAAGATTCTATCTCATAACATTCCCTAGATATCATCAATAAACTTTGAAGGGCTGTTTTTGCATCACAACATAGTATACAACAAAGTCGCTTTCTCTGTCCCTATTATATCCCTATGTATGCTTAAATCTTCAAAACTACGCAACGGATTTTGTTGCGGTTTTTTAATAGATAGATTGATTAAAGAGGAAGGTTTATATGTATAATAATATCTTATAAATGGTGGAGAAATACTGTTATTTTTGAGGTTTCTAATGTGATGTCGTAAATAATTAAATTTTTTCCGCTTACATTGCAAACACAGGCTGAACTCTACGAGATTTATCAAAATAATGTGCTAAGTATTGTACACATTGAAAAGTTCTACAGAAACTCCGCTATGGCACATGTCTATCTTTTATGGATATCCCACAATAACATTTTTAACCGACTTCAATAAAGAAGGAGGTTATCAATTCATGTGTATTTTTTTAATTCTTTTTAATGTTCGTACACGCCTAACTCGGTCATTTTTAAACCAATTTTCGAAATTCTTTTTTTGTTTGAAAGGGTTTGCCTGCAGTTAGGTCCGATAATTTTTTTTTAATCTGCAGGGAAAATTTCCTACCCTATTCCATAACTCTGCTATTTGTGAATCCATTTAAAAATTTTTTTGGTTTGAAAGAATTTTGCTTAAAGTTAGAACAAATTTCGTTGGGATATTTTGAGCCCCCACCAAAAAAAATTTATTGATGATTACATAACTTCTCTATTTATGGACTGATTTTTAAAATTCTTTTCTTAATCTTTTCGATTGACTCTTAGTATTGAAGTCAGTTTTTTTGCCAGAACTATTTTGTCATTTACTTTTTACGACAAATAATGGCTAATTTTCGAAGTGATTTTAACCAGTACATTAATCCTTATCTAATTAAATACCTTAAATACATTGTTGATTTCATATAGAATGTTACTGCATATTGTAAAAGGCCCTACATCCTTTGCACAGCTAAGCTTTAAAAAAAAGGTGAGATCTATCGGAAAAATTGCGTTAACAGTTGCATTATATGGCATTGCCGCTACTCTTTCCGAAGGAGGCCGAACCGCACACTCTACATTCAAACTCCCGCTGAAAATCGCCACCGAAGACAATAACAGCGTCTGTAGTATTTCTAAACAGAGAAATACAGGAAAATTGATGCGTGACTGCTCATTAATAGTCTGGGACGAAGCTACCATGTCAAACAAGACGTCTGTGAAAGCACTGGATAGACAATGCGCGTTTTGCGCAACAAAAAATCACCTCTGGGTGGATGTACAATCCTGTTCTCCGGAGATTTCCGTCAAATTCTACCAGTTGTGACTCGAGGAACACGTGCTGACGAAGTAAATGCATCCTTAAAAAGATCCAACCTTTCGCGACATGTCAATAAATTAGAGCTTAAAACTAATATGAGGGTTTCGTCATCTTCGCGTGAGAACAGGCTATATCCAGAAATGCTGCTAAAAGTTTGCAATGGAGAGTTAACACAAAGTGAGGGAAGGATTAACCTAGAAAACCTTTGTGTTTTGATAGACAACATCCAAGAGTTAATCAACAATGTCTAAATTGACATTGATAACATAAGTTATAAGACAATATCTTGGTTTAAAGAATGAGAGATTCTGTCACCAAGTAACGAACAAGTACATAAGGTAAATAAATTGATTCGTTCAAAGATTGATGCGCCGTCGAAAATATACTACTCGGTTAATACTGTTCTCGATTTCGAAGAAGCTGTTCATTTTCCTACAGAATTTCTAAACTCTTTGAACCCGTCTGGACTCCCCCCTCACAAAATGGTGTTGAAAGTAGGTTGTCCTGTTATTTTATTAAGAAACGTGAATCCACATAAAGTTTGCAATGGCACGCGTTTGCTGGTAAAATCACTGAAAACTTTCATAATAGAGTGCACAATACTCACAGGATGTGTTACCGGAGAATATGTATTGATTCCCCGAATCGCTCTGATAGCATCGGATTTACCCTTTAAATTTAAACGTTTACAGTTTCCGGTAAATACATCTTTTGCAATGACCATTAATAAATCGCAGGGTCAAACCTTCAACGTTGCAGGCTTAGATTTTAGCGTTGACTGCTTTTCAAATGGACAACTGTATGTCGCTCTTTCAAGAGTAACTTCTAGAGAAAAGATGTTTGTATTGTCTAATGACAAGAAAGCTGTTAACGTTGTATATAAAGACATTCTGTAATATGTTGTTAATTGTCGTAAAAATAAATTAAATAGGTAAAAATGTAAAAAGTAAATAAGTAAAAATGTAGTGTATGAATTTAGAATTTATTGCGGGTCACGGGCAGTAATGAATAAATCAACACTACTGGATCGATTTTAATCATTTTTTCATTGAATGACATAGGCTATATATTTTATATCCGTGCGAAGCCGGAGCACAGTGCTTTGTCTCATAGGCAAAATTAAAATAAAATAAAGTGCTTAGAATATTTAAGTAATATACATTTTTGTAAAGCTAACAAAGTACCTTAAATAAATTCGTAAATAGAATTTATCATCTCGTCTTTTTGTTAACAGTAGAGGGCGCTAAAGTCAGAAAATGTTTGAGGTAAAACTGTTAAACGGAAAAACGATTTTTACTGTGTTACAAAAAAAAATTTTAAAATTTAATTTTTTATTGTACTGCTTTGAAACTTAACAGTTTTGTTTATAACTATAGGTACAAAAAAACAAAAATAATTTTGTGTAAATATTTAATATAGAAAAGTTGTTTGTGCCATCGAAAACTTTTGCGATTTTTTATTTGGAATTCCCAAAATGCAAAAGTTTGATGGAGTGAAATTTTTTTTTTAAGACTAGGTAAATTTTTATTTGTGATTTTAGTACATTTTAAAGGGCTTAAATAGAATATGTAAGCAAGTTTTAGATTTTTAACCCGGAAATGTAAAAATGATATGAATTTTTCAAGATATATTTCCTAAGTTTCAGAAAAAGTTGGAAAGACCTAAGTTTATGGTACTGCCAAAATTAAAAAAAATAAGTTTATGCAATTTTTTTGTTTTATTACTATAAAAAATGAATCAAATTTTGATGTAGTGTATAATTTTTATTAAATAGTGACAAAAATTTAAAGATTTTTATTTTTTTTTGACGGAAACCCTAAAGTTTTGCAAACTTTGAAAAAATTAAAAAAATATATAAATAAAAAGTAGGCGATTTTTTATTTTTGATTTATATAGTTTGTTAACAAATCTAACCACCAGTAAAAAAATTTAAGATTTTTAAACGGAAATTTAAAATTTTGTATTTAAAATTTTTAAACGCACTAATAATCCCAAATTATTATTTTACTTATTAAGTAAAATATTTTTTATTAAAAATACATTGAAATTGATTATTGAGGGGTTTAGCTGGATCCTATGCGCATTTAACTTCAATTTTGTATTTTTTTAAAACATCTATATTTTTTAGTTTTAAAAAGACCAACAATATCTTAATATATATAAAAATCAAAAACACGTTTATTTGTTAGGGGTGAACTCTTCAATGCCCCAACAGATTTTCGCCTTCCACCCCACAAAATATTTGTAAAAGATCGGCGCGTGTTTTTATATGTATTCTACTCCGGTAAATGCTACGCCCCTTTCAGAAATAGTGATTCGTCCGACAGATGGCGCAATTTTTAGTTTTTTTGTGTTTTTGAACCATAACTCAAGAACTACTGCACCGATTTTGACCAAACTTCATATACATGCTCTATAGGGCGCGAGTAGTGTTTCTGTGTAGTTTGAAGTTCGTCCGACAGATGGCCCAATATTTAGTTTGTTTTGTGTTTTTCCACCGTAACTCAAGAACTACTGCACCGATTTCGACCAAACTTTATATACATGCTCTATGGGGCGTTTCTGTGTAGTTTGAAGTTCGTCCGGCAGATTTTTTTTTTTTTTTTTTTTTAATACATATTTTTATTTATTGTATCTTCAAATATGAACTAACAATAAGTATTCAAATCTTAAATCTAAAATATAATTATTAGGCCCGACCACTGTCGGACATAAATTTAGAGATAGTTATAAATAATACATAAGTAGTGATAATCAAAAGGAAAAAATATAAAAACTAAAAGTATTTTCAGGAAGACCCATCTGGAGTGCTGTGAATAAGAGCACTTGTATCCCTCTTTTTAAGGCGGACGTGTCCAGTAAAGTTCAAAATATTACGAGCAAGCGGATTAGGATGTGACTCGAGTTTTGTTAAATATTTGCCTGCATATTTTGCAATTTCTTCAACCACTAGTGGCATATTCAAATCACGATGTATATTTGAGTTTTTTATATACCATGGAGCCGATGTTATTAATCGCAAAATTTTATTTTGCCTTCGTTGGATTCTCTCGACATTGGAAGCTGAAGCAGTGCCCCATAGTTGAATTCCGTAGCACCATATGGGTTTCAAAATAGACTTGTATATCAAAAGTTTGCAATCTAGACTGAGGGTTGAATTTCTACCAATCAGCCAATGTACCTGAGTAAATTTTAGTTTCATTTGGGTTAACTTAGAGTCAATATGGTGTTTCCAAGTAAGCCGTCGATCAAGGTGTATACCAAGATATTTCACATGAGTATGTTGAGGGACAACTTGATTGTTAATCCGAATGGGTAAACACGTATCTCTTCGTAATGTATATGTTACTTGAACACACTTTTGTTCGTTTACCTTAATTCTCCATAAGTTTAACCATAGTTCCAGCTGGGTAATGTGTTCTTGAAGATATCGGGATGCCTCGTAAGGATTTTCATGCATACTAAGGCAGGCTGTATCATCAGCAAATGTGGAAGTGTGGATATTGCTGCTCAGAGGCATATCACAAGTATAAATCAAATACAAAACTGGCCCCAGTATACTCCCCTGTGGCACACCGGATGAGATAGTTTCAGGCATGCTCATAAAGTCTCCTTCCACAACAGTGAACTTCCGGGCAGTAATGTAACTTTTCAAAAGACTTACAACGTTTATTGGCAGGTATGTTTTTAATTTTAAAATTAGGCCTTCATGCCACACTTTATCAAATGCCTGAGAAACGTCGATAAACAGCGCAGAACAATACTTATTTTCTTCAAATGTTCTTCTTATAAATTGGACCAATCTATGAGTTTGTTCAATGGTGCTATGCTGACTTCTAAAACCAAATTGATGGTCCGGTATGCACCCACTATTAACTAGAATTGGGGACAATTTTGTCATGAGCAGTTTTCGAAAAGCTTTGACATTGTTGATAGGAGACTTATTGGCCTGTATGACTCAGCCTTGGTAAGGTCTTTGCCCGGCTTTGGAATCATTTTAACTTTGGCAAGCTTCCAGCTATTTGGATAATACTGCAGTCGTAAAATGGCGTTAAAAATAAATAACAGTATTCTAATTGCAATACGAAGCAACTTTATTAGCATCTGGTTACTAATTCCATCAAAACCCGGAGCTTTCTTTGGGTTGAGTTCAGAAATTAGTTTTTGCACATCACGCGTCTTAAACTTTATTTGTTGAGGGGGTAGAGCGACTACATTTGGCAAATCAATTACACCAGTACATGTGTTTGGGGTAAATACGTATTTTAAATGGGCAGCAAATATGTTACCTTTTTCAGTATCGCTTCTTGCCCAACCTCCGGTAGATGTGCGCAGAGGTGGTTTAAACTCAACGGGTGTTTTAAGCTTTCTAGCAGCACGCCATAAAGAGTAATCAGATGCTGGTGTGACATCAAGATTTTCCAGATAGTTTTTAAGAGATGCACTTTTTTCATGTGCAAGCAGCTCTTGGAGTCGTTTGGTGCACTCTTTAAATCTAATTTTATTCTGGGGTGATCTGTGCTGTTGCCATTCCCTTCTAGCTCTTCTTTTTTCACATACGAGACGTTCAATATCTGGAGAATATAGTCTATTAAACCCAGTCTGCGGATAGGAGGTAGTGGCATGTTTAGCAGCCTGCTTAATATTTTTGTTAAGATTGGCAATGTTAGATTCAACATCATCAGGTGTTCTTAGTGTAATGTTTTCCGTGCAATGACTACTAAGATATTTTTTGAATCGCAGCCAATTTACACGATTTATCAAATTGGCATATGGGTGAGGTAAATCACTTCTTAATGGGCTACAAATTGTAACGATCGTGGGAGAGTGATCGGACGAGAGATCTAGAGAAGCTTCAATTTGAATTAAATCCCTAGAGATATTTTTCATAACGCCAAAGTCTATTACATCCGGAATTTTATGTATGTCAGTAGGCCAATAAGTGGGCTCCCCACTTGAAATGACATCCAAGCCCATTTTGGAAATTGTATTGAACAACGCTCGACCTCTGGGTGTAATAAGACGCGAACCCCAGAACGTGTGTGTAGCATTATAGTCGCCAGCTGCTACGAAACAAGGACCCAGAGATTTGTAAAAATCCTCGTATTGATGCTCAGTAATTGCGAATCTAGGAGGAGAGTAAATTGATGATATGACAAAATTATTGGAAAAATTTTCAATACAAATATTCGTTGCTTGTAAATGTTCTTCACAAATGTTATCAATAATATAATGCTTGAGTCTTGACTTTATTAAAATTGCTGATCCACCGCATGCTCTTCCTCTCGGGTCCTTTGAATAATATAAGGTGTAGCCATAAATTTTAAAAAGGCTTCTCGAAGTCAAATGAGTCTCAGAGACCAACATTATATCAATATTTTTTTCCGTGAGGAAGTGCTCAAGTTCATTTTTATGTTGGCGAATGCCGTTTGCGTTCCAGAAACATATTTTTAACGTGTTCATGGTTTGTTAACTAAAGCTTGAAGCAGAGTATTCTGCATTCGCAACATTTCTTGCATCATGCTAGTCATATTTGTTGTAAAATTGTTTATAGTTTGCACAAGATTTTCAATAGTGGCTTCAAGGCGATTATAATTAAAGTTTGAGTGTGTATTTGTAGAATTATTTTGCGGTGAAACATTTTGTGTCGGAATAGAACTAGCCTTAGCAGCATCTGCATACGATACACGGGAAGTAACTGGTTGGCTCATTTGCTGAAAAGTGGCAGAGTAAACGTTTGCTGATTGAGCTGGAGCTAATTTAGGTTTTTGCACCATAGTCTTCTTTACCAAAGAGTACACACGACAACCTCTGTAGTTAGCAGTGTGATTTTCTCCACAATTACTGCATTTTTTGTTACTTTGATCTTTCGGTTTATTGCAACTAGCAGTGCCGTGCAACTCGCCGCACACGACACAAACAGTAGGTAATTTGCAGTAAGTTTTAGTATGGCCATATTCTTGACAATTATGGCACTGTACGGGTCCTGAACGCTTGTGTGGTTGTTCAACGGTTATTTTTCGATATAAGAGATATCTTAAATTATATATTGGATGGGTCTCACTCTTTTTCAATTTTATATCATTTGGCTCAAGTTCAACGCGAAATAGAGGTTGAGGGATCTTTTCCCTATTTATTATGTTCGATACATTTTTTACTTTAAAGCCCTGGAGGACGAGAGCATCTTTTACTTATTCGGGAGCAACATAGGAATCTATGCCCTTCAACACAATCTGCATACCTTTAGCACTCTTGAGCTGATATGTGTAGAAATTTGTTTTACTTTTTTCAAGTTCAGAAACCATTGTGCGAAAATCTTTTTCTTCATAAATTTGAATTTTCGTTTCATCAATATTACCACGTTTTATTGGAACAATGTGAAATTTATTCTCACCAATGACCGAAATTAATTTTTTAATTAGAGCGTTTGAGTTTTTTTCTCTTAAATAGATTGGTGGCGGCTTGGAGGTTTTATTCGCAGATTCAGCGGGTTTTTCATTATCATCTTGCAATATTTTAAAACGGTTTTGCCGATTAGTAGAGGATGCGCTGTTATCCCTGGACATCTTTGGAACAGATGCAATTTTAGTAGAATTTGGGCTGCGCCCGCGCTTTAAAATTGTAATGTATCTGTCCATTCCGACTTGGACCTTGGGCTTTGGGGTGCTCTTATCTTCAGTGACAACTTGTTTAAGTGATGACAACGAGCCCGAAGCGGATGATATCGCTGAGTTAAATTTAGAAGTACTAGGCAATAATGTAAACGATTCACTAGATGGCATTGGACAAAGCGAAGTTGATCGCTGACGAAACTGTGGTTTTGCCGTTAGAGAAAGTCTATTATCAGATTTTTGGTTTTTATTAAGAGCTTCAGAACTCACAGCAAGTCTATTATCAGATTTTTTATTTTTATTGTTATCATTATGAGCATCAAAACTCACAGTAAAATAGGCATTTCTGCCGTTAGAACTCACTTCACTATTTTTTTCCTTTGGGGTACTCATAAAGAGTATTCCTCAAGGGTACTTTGTATGTTTTTTTGTTTACGGTTCTTTTTTGATTTTGTTATTTCTATATGTAAAAAAATATTAGCAAAGCAAAAAAAAAGCTTATTTATCAAAGTTATTATGTACTACGAATATTTTTTGTATGATTTTTTTTTTTGTTTTGTTTGTATGTAAGAAAAATTCCGCTATTACGTCTGTTCACTATGAAGGTACAACGAGAATCGTCCGGCAGATGGCGCAATATTATTCTAATAATATTATTCTAATTTTTGCAAGCTGTGCAATTTTATAGACTGTAGGTCTGTTTGAGAACTTTTCGAGTAAAAAATATCAAGTAACTTTTACTGGGAGAGTAAGAATGATTTTAGTCTCTCAGTAAAAAATATCACAAAAAGTAAACTAACGACATCCAGTTAAAAGTATCAAGTAATCAACATTTGTTTGTAAACAGCTGATTCATGTTTTCTTTTTGCTTTTCGATTCATTATTTTTCCCTATGTTTCAACTCATTTACTCATTACGGGGATTGACAGAAGTCTTATTGATAATTTTGGCATAATGTTAAGAGTTTTATCTTGCGGAATCCTGGTTAATGTGACAACGTTTAAGGAGCTGCTAAATATTACTAGAAACTCATATTTAATATAGTATGGCTGGTATTATATGCCAAGTACTGTTCATAAGGTTTTAGTGCATGGGTGCGATTTTCTGGAATACTTCAACTTGCCAATAGGTAATAAAATATTAAAAAACGTTTTGCACATTTTTTAAAACTATTTTTATTCTAGGGTGTTTGTCCGAAGAAGCCTAGAAGCCAGTCATAAAAATATAAGGAATTTGATTATCCCATACAAGAAAAACGACGAGAGAAAATACAAATAGAGATTTAATGGCTAATTTGTTATTAATGTTGGATCCGGAACTATCGTCACTTAGGTCTACAAAACACATTAAAAAAAATGATGATTTCAAAGAAATTGAGAAATACATTTTGAAAGAAAACATCATAAATTACAATTAAAATTAATTATCTTATTTGTTGAGCAAATCTAGAAACAAATTTATTTATGACCCTTTTTAAAGAGAATATTAAATTATTTGCATTTTGATCACAAATGTAGCAAAAATTTAGTTTATGAGAAAAAGGATATATGGCAGATGGTCATGTCCTTGTATCGAATGAAGCGAAATTACCCAGACAGCCCAAAAATATAGTTTTATAAGTTGTTATAAGTTTTCAGTGCATTCTGATCACTAATGTAGCAAAAATTTATTAATATCCAAAACTATTGCATTTATTATTTGAAAAGTTTTCCACTGTGCATGACAAGTACAATATTTATCACCAGTTTTTAAAAATTGACCCCAATACATATTTATCAAAGTTTTAATTTAACTGAATCTCTTTTTATATATGCATATATATATATATATATATATATATATATATATATATATATATATATATATATATATATATATATATGTATGTATATGTATGCATACACGTATACTTAACCGCAACTGATAAGAAGTTATTGAAATATCTAAAAACGTCTTATACTATCAATTATTGAATATAAAGAATCAGTTTGAAAGTTCGTCTTACGGTGAAAAGTTGAAAGCAAAAAAAAAAAAAAAAAAAATGAGGGCAAGCTTAAGAAAATTGTTTCAAAGTTCTAATATTACATACTTACCTTTAAAGAATATGGAAGAAAATACTATATATGAAATCAACAAGATAGATCGAGTAGATACAAAATATGGTGAAAGTATAAGATGTGATCTAAATAACGAATATTACATTTATTTACCTAAACGATTTCTGATTATTACTAAAAATCAGATGGATTATCTAAACACAACTCCACACATTTTAAAGAAAGTTAAAGAAGTGAAGGGGTCATATACTCTAATCCTTAAAAAGAAGAAGCAATTTGTATTCTACAACAACTTGTATAACAGTACTGAAGAAGACGATGATGATGATGATGATGATGAAATAGAAAACACATTTTAAACAATCCACGAAACAGAAACCTTTTAAAATTAAAATCATATATATTTATGTATATATATATATACATATATATATATATATATTAACAAAACTCTGCATACATTAAAATTTCTTTCACATTTGATTAAATAGAAACTTTATAAAAAAAAACGGAAAAACCGCAACAGAAACTTTTTAAAATTTTCTCATACATTTTAATTAAATAACAACTTTATAAAATTGAAAACCCGCAACGGAAACTTTTTAAAATTAAATTCTCACAACATTAAAATTTTAACCACATTTTTCCTGCTTAGAAACAAAATTACATTTCAGAATTTTGTATAAAAACCCTCTCTAGTTCTACTTTAATTACTATTCAAGTAATGGAAGCACACCTAAAAACAATATTTAAAAAAAGTCAAAATAAAACCATTCTCCCTGTAAAAGAGATGGTTTTTAACCATAACTATAAAATTACGAAGATGGAGCGTGTACAAACACGCTTTGGGTCAAAAATTCGTTGTCTGGTGGAAGCGAATAAATATATATACCTACCAAGCATATTCAATAACACCATAGATGATGCTACTATTGCGGAATTTGACCGCAATACCTACTACCTTTTAAAAGAAAGAAAAGGTAGCGAAGATAGCAGCAGCAGCAATAAATATTATGAACTAACTATAAATGCAGCTGCAACAGGTAATTTTTGGTAAATAGTTTTTTTATTTATTTTATTATTATTAAATCTAAATATTATTTTTTTGTTATCGTTCTAGCTCAAGATACACTAAAGAAACAAGATGCACTAAATAACTAAAAGTATAATTACACCAATTTTTTTACCATTTTTTTTATTATATTGTAAAATTTTTAAACAAATTAATAAATAAAATATATAAGTACATAAATAGTATTGCTTTGGGTTTTTTTATTTCTTATCAACTTTGTTGTGTATGGTTAGGGTCTTGTATTCAAATAATTTCAAATTGTTGTGTATGGTTAGAGTCTTGTATTCAAATAATTTCAAATTCAAACAAATTTAATCAACTGTTTCAAACACACACACACACACACACACATTCATACATATCAACGAAACGAATGAAAAAAACCATAACAGAATTTTTAACAACAGAACAACAATACAATAGGGTGGCACTTATGTATATCATCGTTGTTAGTTTTCTCATACAAAATTAGTATACAAATCCTAACCAACACCTTAAATACTAGCAAAAAAATCACAGACTTTCGTAAACCGCCCTAATGTAGTTTAATTCATATTGTATTAACCCTCTAACTTCAACAAAAATAACATCCACCACGACTTCACTTTAAGCAAAACCGATCACGCTGCCGCCTCATAGCACAAAATATGATAGAGTCGAATTTAACCCCAACGACCGTTAAAGGGTTAAGGTATGCACATTTATAAACTAACATACACACACACACACACATACATATATTTTCAAAAACATACATACATACACACACGCACCCCCTCCACAACAAAATCAAAACCCTACAATCGTCACACCATCTTTGCGGTTTGACACCCTACCTAAAGAACATCGGTAATGGTCGATTTTCACACAACATACCCCTACTCCATACAACACAATGTAGCAAACCAATCAACTAACTTAAATGCCGGCTGTAGCGTAGGCATGATCCCAATTTTGTATGAGGATCATGGTCGCGAAACCCCACAAACAACCTACTTAGGGTGTTTGTCCGAAGAAGCCTAGAAGCCAGTCATAAAAATATAAGGAATTTGCGATTATCCCATACAAGAAAAACGACGAGAGAAAATACAAATAGAGATTTAATGGCTCATTTGTTATTAATGTCGGATCCGGAACTATCGTCACTTAGGTCTACAAAACACATTAAAAAAATGATGATTTCAAAGAAATTGAGAAATACATTTTGAAAGAAAACATCATAAATTACAATTAAAATTAATTATCTTATTTGTTGAGCAAATCTAGAAACAAATTTATTTATGACCCTTTTTAAAGAGAATATTAAATTATTTGCATTTTGATCACAAATGTAGCAAAAATTTAGTTTATGAGAAAAAGGATATATGGCAGATGGTCATGTCCTTGTATCGAATGAAGCGAAATTACCCAGACAGCCCAAAAATATAGTTTTATAAGTTGTTATAAGTTTTCAGTGCATTCTGATCACTAATGTAGCAAAAATTTAATTTATGAGCAAAAGGATATATGGGAGATGGTCAAGTCCTTGTATCGAATGAAGCGAAATTTCCCAGAGAGCCCAAAAATATAGTTTTATAAGTTGTTATAAGTTTTCAGTGCATTCTGATCACTAATGTAGTTACAATTTAGTTTTTGAGAAAAATTATATATGGGAGGTAGTCATGTCCTTGCACCGATTTTTCCGAAACTTCGAATTTTTCTTAATTAACATATTTTGAACCAGCACACCAAATTTCATTTTTCTGCGATAAATTCTCTAATTTTGCCGATTCACTATATGGGGACAAAGCACTGTGCGGAGCGGGCCGCTAGTATAAAATAATGTATAAAACAACAATACAATTTAAATAGCATCCACCAAACACCAAAGTCATAGCACACTGGAATGTTTACAGAACGTTTTAAAATTAATGGAAAACTTACAAAATGAAATTATTAGATAATATTTTGATATCACATTATTATAATTAATCATATTTTTGTAATTTTATTTGATAAAATAAAAAAAATTTTACTATTTGTAATGTACACACATATAATGAATTGAATTATACTACTATTGTAATTATTTCATAATACTGTGACTCGCGCACAAAGGGTTCCATACATTCGGTTTTGAACATTTTTGAATGTGGCTTTTTTGATTTTTTGAAGT
The DNA here is from genome assembly GCA_944452675.1 of Tachina lurida. Classification (NCBI taxonomy): domain Eukaryota; kingdom Metazoa; phylum Arthropoda; class Insecta; order Diptera; family Tachinidae; genus Tachina; species Tachina lurida. The sequence continues at coordinate 55,571,494 of OX101755.1, read as the reverse complement.
TTTTTTTTCAGTTTTGTCGCTTTTTTCTCGTTTTGGCAATTTTTTTCCCGTTTTTGGGGCTTTCTTTCATGTTTGGGATTTTTTTCATTTTGGCGATTTTTTTTCATTTTGGCGATTTTTTTCTGTTTTTGGGTTGATTTTTATTTTGGTAATTTTTTCATTTTGCCGATTTTTTTTCATTTTGGTGATTTTTTCTGTTTTTGGGGTTTTTCATTTTGGCGTTTTTTTTCTTATTTTGGTGATTTTCTTTCATTTTGGCGATTTTATTTTCATTTTAGCATCTTTTTTCAGTTTTTCGCGATTTATTTTAGTTTTAGACATTTTTTTTTTAATTTGGTGCTTTTTTCGATTTGGCGATTTTTTTTTGTTTTTTGCGATTTTTTTCGTTTTGGCGATTTTATGATATTTTGAATTTTTAGTTTTACCGTTTTTGAAAATTTCAAGAGTTTTGCTTTTACGTTTCCAAGATACAGCAAGTTGTCAAAATTGCATAGTCAAAATGGCATTAACTGATGGAGCACCCTTTAATTTAAATTTTTTGAAACTTTAGTGTTAATTTTTGTAGTCTGTATAAAAATACACTGACCTTACAAATTTAAAGTGTATATATGTACATACAATTGTATGTATATTACATGGGATTTTAACATTTTTCGTTGCTCGTTTTGGAATACCCTTTACTTTTCAATTCTCATGTATTTGTTGTTGTAGCGGCCAAAGGTCTACACACTGCGTCCAAATTTCAGCTATGTAGCTCTTACGGTTCTCGAGAAAATACCCTGTGACGTAGTTAATTTTACACAACACAAAAAGTGAAAGTATTTCTGGAAACGTCTTTTTAATTTTTTTAATTCAAAATACCAATTTTAGTCGTACTGAAGTTTAAAATAAGTTTATTAAAAAAAATAAAAATTTGTTTTCCGTAGTTACTTTTATATGGCAAAATAAAGTTTAAGTTTTCCAGCTCTGCAATCGACTGCTCGATTTTGCTGAATTTCAATACCAATCTCTTTTGGAAAAGTTCTGACACACCAGAGTAGTAGTGAACTGTATGTCTGGGGGCAATTAAACTTTTGAAATTTGGGTAATTAAAATTGTAAAATTTTAAAATTCTTGGAAATTTGTGAAATTTGATACCTACGAGGGTGGTTCAATAAGTCTGTCCAAGTTTTTGTTTACATAAGGAGTTTTTTTGTTTACATAAGGAATTTTGTTTGTTTACTACATACGACGGTGGTTCAATAAGTCCGGTTTTTATGACCGTGGGAATTTGTATGTATGTATGTTTGTAGGGGGGGTTGGTGGATTAAGGGGTTTCATAAGATTAAGATTTCATAAGTAAAATATTAATAGTTTTACGACAAATATGACAAGAATGGTGCAAGAAATGCTTCGAATGCAGAATACACTGATTCAGGCATTAGTTAAGAAGCTATGAACACGATAAAATATGTTTCTGGAACGCAAACAGCATTCGCCAACATAAAAATGAACTTGAGCACGTCCTCACGGAAAAACATTTTGATATAATGTTGATCTCAGAGACTCATTTGACTTCGAGAAGCCTTTTTAAAATTTCTGGGTACACCTTATATGATTCAAAAGACCCGAGAGGAAGAGCATGCGGTGGATCAGCAATTCTAATAAAGTCAAGACTCAAACATTATATTATTGACAACATTTGTGAGGAACATCTACAAGCAACGAATATTTCTGTTGAAAATTTTTGCACAAATCTTGTGATATCATCAATTTACTCCCCTCCCAGATTCGCAATTACTGAGAATCAATACGAGAATTTCTATAAATCTCTTGGCCCTTGTTATTAGGATATTGAAGCTTACATCGCCAACCTTAACGAAATGATTACACAGGCTGCTGAACATGCTACTACCTCCCATCCGTAGACTGGATTTAATAAAATTTATTCTACCGATATTGAAAGTGTCGTGTGTGAAAAAAGAAGAGCCAGAAGGGAATGGCAACAGCACAGATCACCACAACTTAAAATCAGATTTAAAGAGTTCACTAAACGTATCCAAGAGCTACTTGCAATTGAAAAAACTGCATCTCTTAAAAATTATCTGGAAGGTCTTGATGTCACACCAGCATCTAATTACTCTTTGTGGCACGCTGCTAGAAATCTTAAAATCGCCGTTGAGTTTAAACCACCTATGCGCACATCTACCGGAGGTTGGGCAAGAAGCGATACTGAAAAAGGTAAAACATTTGGTGAGCATTTAAAATCCGTATTTACCCCAAACACATGTACTGGTGTTGCTGATTTGCCGAGTGTAGTTGCTCTACCCCCGCGATCCATAAAGTTTAAGATGCGCGATGTACAAAAATAAATTGCTGAACTTAATCCGAAGATTAAGTATTGATGGAATTAGTAACTTGCCTCATATTGCAATAAGAATCCTGATATTTATTTATTTTTATTTTTTTTTATATATATATTTATTTATTGTATCTTCAAAAATGAACTAACAATAAGTAATCAAATTTTAAATCTAAATATAATTATTAGGCCCGACCAGTATCGGACATAAACTTAGTGATAGTTATAAATAATACATAAGTAGTGATAATCAAAAAAGAAAAAAAGAAGTATTAAGCAGTCCCATCTTGAGTGTTGAGTATAAGAGCCCTTGTGTCCCTCTTGTTTAAGCGGATGTGTCCAGTAGGATGTGACTCGAGTTTTGTTAAATATTTGCCTGCGTATTTTTCAATTTCTTCAGTCACTAGTGGCATATTTAAATCACGATGAATATTTGAATTTTTAATGTACCATGGAGCAGATGTTATCAAACGTAAAATTTTGTTTTGCCTTCGTTGGATTTTCTCAATATTTGAACAATACTTCTTTTCTTCAAAAGTCTTCCTTACAATTTGAACCAATCTATGCGTTTGCTCAATAGTGCTATGCCTACTTCTAAAGCCAAATTGATGGTCGGGGATGCACCCAGTATCAGCTAAAATTGTGGACAATTTAGTCATGAGCAGCTTTTCGAAAAGCTTTGAAATTGTTGAAAGTAAGCTTATAGGCCTATATGACTCAGCCTTGGTAAGATCTTTGCCTGGCTTTGGAATCATTTTAATCTTGGCAAGTTTCCAGTTATGTGGAAAATACTGCATTCGTAAAATGGCATTAAAAATAAATAGCAAAATTCTTATTGCAATATGAGGCAAGTTCATCAGCATCTTGTTACTAATGCCATCAATACCTGGAGCTTTCTTCGGGTCGAGTTCAGCAACTATTTTTTGTAGTTCACGCATCTTAAACCTTAAGGGACGAGGGGGTAGAGAGACTACACTCGGTAAATCGGCAGCACCCGTACATGAATTGGGAGTGAATACAGATTTTAAATGCTCAGAAAATAAGTTACCTTTCTCACTATCGCTTCTTGCCCAGCCTCCAGTTGAAGTACGCAATGGTGATTTGAGATCAACGGGTCTTTTAAGATTTCTAGTAGCGCGCCATAAAGACTAATTAGATGTTGACGTTACATCAAGACCTTCTAAATACTTTTCCAGTAATGCAGTCTTTTCCGACGATAGCAGCTCTTTGAGTCGTTTAGTACATTCTTTAAGTCTGATTTTATTTAGGGGTGATCGGTGTTGTTGCCATTCTCTTCTAGCTCTCCTTTTTTCACATACAAGACGTTCAATTTCCGTAGATTAAATTCTATTAAAGCCAGTCTGCGGATAGGAAGTAGTGGCATGTTCAGCAGCCTGTTTAATATATTCGTTAAGATTGGCAATATTAAATTAATATCATCAGGTGATCTTAGCTGAATGTTTTCTACGCAGTGACTACTAATATATTTTTTGAATCCTAGCCAGTTGACCCTGTTAATCGTTTTCACATATGAGTTAGTTAAATCACTCCTTAGTGGGTTGAAAATTGTAGCTATTGTGGGAGAGTGATCGGAGGACAGATCTACAGAGCCCTCTACGTGAATTAAGTCCCTATGGATATTTTTCGTGACGCCAAAATCTATAAAATCTGGAATTTTTCTTACGTCAGTAGGCCAGTAAGTAGGCTCCCCACTCGAAATGACATCTAAGCCCATTTTTGAAATTGTATTAAACAACGCTCTACCTCTAGGTGTAACAAGACGCGAGCCCCAGTACGTATGTTTTGCATTGTAGTCACCAGCTGCCACGAAACAAGATCCAAGCGATTTGTAGAACTTCTCATACTGATCTTCGGTAACTGAAAATCTGGGAGGTGAGTAAATTGATGATATCACGAAATTCGCACAAAAATTTTCTACGAAAATATTCGTAGCTTGCATATATTCTTCACTGACGTTCTCAAGGATATAGTGCTTGAGTCTTGACTTAATTAGAATTGCTGATCCACCGCATGCTCTCCCTCTCGGGTCCTTTGAATCATATAGAGTGTAACCATTTATTTTAAAGCAGCTCCTCGAAGTCAAGTGAGTCTCAGAGACCAACATTATATCAATATTTTTTCCGTGAGGAAGTGCTCAAGTTCATTTTTATGTTGGCGAATGCCGTTTGCGTTCCAGAAACATAGTTTTAACGTGTTCATGGTTTGTTGACTAATGCTTGAAGCAGAGTATTCTGCATTCTCAGCATTTCTTGCATCATGCTAGTCATATTTGTTGTAAAGTTGTTTATAGTTAGCACCAGATTCTCAATAGTAGCTTCAAGACGACTAAAGTTAAAGCTAGAGTTTGCATTCGTTGAATTACTTGGCGGTGGAACATTTTGTGTGGGAATAGAACTAGTCTTAGCAGCATCGGCATACGATATACGTGAATTAACTAGTTGGCTAGTTTGAGGCAGAGTGGCGGAGTAAGCATTTGCTGATTGAACTGGAGCTAATTTAGATTTTTGACCCATAGCCTGTTTAACGAAAGAATATCCTCTGTAATTAGCGGTGTGATTTTCTCCACAATTACTGCATTTTTTTTCTGCTTGTACTTTTGGCTTGGTACAGTTAGCAGTACCATGCAATTCACCGCAGATAACACAAACTGTAGGTAATTTGCAGTAGGTTTTTGTGTGGCCATATTCTTGGCAATTATGGCACTGTACGGGACCTGAACGCTTACGTGGCTCTTCAACTGTGATTTTTCGGTGTAAAAGGTATTTTAGACTATAAATTGGGTGCGTCTCATTTTTCTTTAACTGTATATCATTCGGCTCCAGTTCAACACGAAATAGAGGCTGGGGAATCTTCTCTCTATTGATTATATTGGTAACAATTTTTACTTTAAATCCTTGTTCGATAAGTGCACATTTTACTTCTTCAGGCTCAACATATGAATCTATGCCCTTTAGTACTATTTGTAGGCCTTTAGCACTCTTAAGTTGATATGTATAAAAATTTGTTTTATTTTTTTCAAACTCACTAACAATTTTTCGGAAATCTTTTTCATCATATATTTGGATTTTAGTTTCATCAATATTACCTCGTTTAATTGGAATGATGTGAAAAGTATTTTCACCAATGGTCGACAGTAGATTTTTTAGAAGCGTGTTTGAATTTTTTTCTCTCAGATAAATAGGTGGTGGCTTAAAAGACTTTTGCGATGATGCAGCGGGCTTGTCGTTTTTGTCTTGCAATAATGAAAAACGATTTTGACGATTGATAGAAGATGTACTGTTATCCCTAGACATCTTTGGGGCGGATCCAATTTTAGTAGAATTTGGGCTTCGCCCGCGCTTTAAAATGGTTATATATCTGTCCATTCCTACTTGTACCTTTGGTTTTGTACTACTGTTGTCTTCAGTTACAAATTGTTTAATTGTTGACCACGAGCCCGAAGCGGATGATATCGCTGAGTTAAATGTAGAAGTACTAGGCAATAATGTCAACGATTCACTAGTTGGCATTGGACAAAGCGAAGTTGATCGCTGACGAAACTGTGGTTTTGCCGTTAGTAAAAGTCTATTATCAGATTTTTGATTTTTATTAAGAGCTTCAGAACTCACAGCAAGTCTATTATCAGATTTTTTATTTTTATTGTTATCATTATGAGCATCAAAACTCACAGTAAAATAGGCATTTCTGCCGTTAGAACTCACTTCACTATTTTTTTCCTCTGGGGTACTCATAAACAGTATTCCTCAAGGGTATGTTTGTATGTGTTTTTGTTTACGGTTTTTTTTTTGTTTTTGTTATTTCAATATGTAAAAATATTATCAAAGCAAAAAAATGCTTATTTATCAAAGTTAATATGTACTACGAATATTTTTTGTATGCTTTTTTTTTGTTTAGTTTGTATATAAGAAAAATTCCGCTATTACTTAAGTTAACTCAAATACATTGGTTAATTGACAGAAATTCAACACTCAGTCTAGACTGCAAACTTTTGATATACAAGTCGCTTTTGAAACCAATATGGTGCTACGGAATTCAGCTATGGGGCACTGCTTCAGCTTCGCCCCGTCGCACATTGGTTCCTTTTTTGGGTTTGCGTAGCTAAAATCTGTAACTTTTGATATAGAATACATTTTTGAGTTTTGTAGAAAACCGATTGCAGACAAGAAATCAAGGATTACTACGACATATCAACATTGAAAATCGCACAGTGGGATATATTGTAAAAAAATTTCCAAAGTTGATTTTTTTTTGGTTTTCCAAGAAAACAGAAATGTAAATTTTTTTGTTTTTATGTTGTTTTTATGTTTTTTTTGAGTTGTTTTGATGGAATTGTTCATAATGCGAAAATAAATTTAATTTTTTTCGTCTTGCAAATATTAGCTTTTTTGAGATTTTTTTTGAGATTAAAGTTTAAAAATAATTTTTTTTTATTTCCAAGTAATACTTGTTTTATTTTTTACATAAAAAATAAAAATTACCTATAACAGATTTATAAATTTATTAGCATTATAATTCAACAAATTTCGTTTATTTATAATTTTTTACTTCAACATTTTAATCTCCAGAGTCGTCTGTAACACTATGCAAATATTCCGAATTTTCTAAGAGCTTTATAGCATCATCATCCAGTGTTTTGACATATTTGCTATAATTATTCCTTAAGGATGTTATACATGGATCTGAAGATTGTAGCAGGTAATTAAAAACATCTTCATTGGTAGAATATCTCGAGCATTTTCTAGAGTGAAATCGTCGTGTTTCTTTGTAGCATTTATTTCTTGATTCCTGTGCATCCTCTGAAAGAACCCCAATGGGAATCATCCCAAAATGTTTTATAATTTCCTTTCCATGAATGAGAAGTTTATGTATAGAAGAGGGAATATAATACCATTTATATTTATTAATAAACAGCTTTGCTGTATCCAACGCATATTCTCCAAAGTTTTCAACATCAACTTTTTGTGAACACGATATTGTTTGTAAAATTATATGAAACCTTTGAAATTAAATACTTAAAAAAATTATAAATAAATTCAGTAAAGTGCGACTTTGACTCGCGCACGAAGGGTTCCGTACGTTGGGCTTTGAGCATTTTTTAATAGTGTTTTTTTACGTTTTTTTGATTATTTTTCGCTTTTTTCTCGTTTTGGCGATTTTTTAAATTTTGGCGATTTTTTTCATTTTGGCGATTTTTTTCAATTTGGCGATTTTTTTCATTTTGGCAATTTTTTTCATTTTGGCGATTTTTTTAATTTTGGCGATTTTTTCATTTTGGCGATTTTTTTTTCATTTTGGCGATTTTTTTATTCTGGCGATTTTTCCGGTTTTCCGCGATTTATTTTCGATTTAGAAATTTTTTTTTTAATTTGGTGCTTTATTTTGTTTTGGCGATTTTTTTTTGATTTTGGCGATTTTTTTTTAGGTTTGGCGATTTTATAATTTTGAGATTTTTTTGTTTTACCGTTTTTGAAAATTTCAAGAAGTTTGCTCTTACGGTTTCCAAGATACAGCAAGTTATCAAAATTACATAGGCGAAATTACATTAACTGATGGTACACCCTTTAATTAAAATTTTTTAAATTTTAGTGTTAATTGTTGTAGTCTGTATAAAAATACACTAACTTTACAAATTTCAAGTGCATATACATACAATTGTATGTATATTACATGGGATTTTAACATTTTTCGTTGCTCGTTTTGACACACCCTTTAATTTCCAACTCTCATGTATTTGTTGTTGTAGCGGCCAAGGGTCTACACACTCTGTCCAAATTTCAGGTCCGTAGCTCTTACGGTTCTCGAGAAAATACCCTGTGACGGACAGACGGACAGCGTAGCGAAAACAATAGGGTTCCATTTTCACCTTTGGTGTACGGAACCCTAAAAACAACCACATTGGCGCTGTAATTTTCTCTGACATACTCTCATTTGACTAACAACAAAAACTGAACAAAATAACTCGCCTTAAGTGCATTCGCACCTAAAACATAAGGAACAATTGATTAATAACCACATAGCACAAATATAAAGCATGGCTTAGCAGATAAGACTCTGCTGATTCAAGAGGTTGCGGGTTCGAATCCCACCAAAGGCATTTTTTTTATATTATTTACACAATAATTCTTTTTGATATTATTTGACATTTAAACCAAAAAATAAAAAACAAATTTTGTTTAATTTTATTGGAAAAACTTAAAAAAATGCATATTCCGATATGTAGTAGTTAAAGTATTTTGTAAATATTTTGCAGGCTAGCAGGTATTAGCAGCTAAAATTTTTAGGACGAATAAGTGAAACATATAGCAATATGCCTGTGCTAATATCTAAGTGGAGGGGAGTGACGGCAAAATAGTAGGTCCACCTTAAAATCTAATTCTGAAAATTTAAAGATAGATCGAAAAATTGGTTGAAATTTTTTTTATTACATCACATTGCTAAAAAATTAACACAGTTTTATTTGCAATAAAATCACCTTTTTAAAAATATATAATATGTAAGTATGACTCTTATACTTTTAAAGTTATAGGTCTTCAAAACTTTAGTTGTTATAAGTCAACTTTTTTGATTACACATATGTATATAGCTACTTTATGCAAGGATATTTCCTAAAGAAAAATCAAATCTATTGATGAACGTAGTAAAATATGTAAATTTGGACATATTTTTATTGAAAAAACAGAAAAAACATTACGTCTCAAACACTTCAAATTATGAATTTATCTACGCTCTTACACTAGCAGGAACCATTGTGCGTCGTTGGATAGAATCCAACGACGGCAAAATAAAATTTTACGGTTAATAACATCGGCTCCATGGTACATCAAAAATTCAAATATACATCGTGACTTAAATATGCCTTACTACAGCGTCTGAGGCATGGAAACGTCTAGAAGAAATCTATAAACCAAGTGAACCAGCTCGCAAGGTAACTCCATATAAAAAATTATTGTCATTGAATATGAACGCTGGCACTAGTATGCCTGAGTACTTAAATTCGTTTACTTATATTGTGAAGAAATTATCAGAGGTCGACATTGAAATAAAAGATAAGCTGTTGGTAATTATTTTACTGTCCAGTTTGCCAAAATCTTATGAAAATTTTGTGATTGCCATGGAGACAAGAGACGAATTGCCATCGCTTAAAGTTTTGCGGGTGAAGCTGTTAGAGGAGGGGGAACGCAGGTTTGAAGAAAAAACAACCGATGAAAATAACGGACCGTTATCATTTTTTGCACATGAAAATAAGCGTTACAACAACAAAGGCAACAGCAGCAACAACAACATCAATAAAAATTTCAATAGGCAATACAAGAATAAAAGCAAATTTAACGGAAATTCTTTTAAGTGTGGTGTGCACGGTCATGTAGCAGCAAAATGTACAGTAAAAACAAGTGAAGGAAAGAAAGAACGAAGTTATGCGTTGATGATGCTTGCAGCGACAGAGGCGAAAATGTTCAATAAACACACATTCGTCTTAGACAGTGGCGCAAGAGCACACATGTGCTGTGACAGAACAATATTTACAAAGTTTGCGAAGCACGAAGAAATTATACAACTAGCTGGTGACAACTATATTCAAGCTGAGGGTGTTGGAGAAATCAAGTTAAATTTTAACGACTGCGAATATGTTTTAATGATGTTCTTTATGTACCAACAATGAATGGAAATTTTTTGTCTGTTGACAAAATAACACAGAGAGGATTTGATGTAAAATTCGACAAGAATCTAGCAAGTATTTTTAGCAGGCGGAATGTTATATTAACATTTGAAAGAAAACATAAGCTGTATGTTATCGAACGTTCTGTATAGAACAAATGTTTTTCTGCGGTGCTGTGGCATAACAGGTATGGACACCTGAATTATAAAAGTTTATCTGAAGTTAAGAAGATGGTAAGTGGTATAGCAAAAGAAAATTTTGATGATCAACAAAAATGTGTTACATGTATGAAGGCCAAAATTTGTACACAATCATATCCACAGGCATCAGAAAGTAGAGCTAAACATATTTTAGACTTAATACACACGGATCTCTGTGGTCTTTTGAAAAACAATCTGTAGCAGGTTTTGAATATTTTTTAACATTTATGGTTGATAAGTCAAGAATGGTATTTGTTTATTTTTTGAAAACAAAAGACCAAGCGTTTGATAAATTTATTTTATTCAAGAACATGATAGAACGATAAACGGAGCGTAAAATAAAAAAGATAAGAAGTGATAATGGCGGTGAATTTGTCAATAAGAAATTTGATAAATATTTAGAGGACAACGGTATCGAAAGACAGCTTACTCTACCATATAGTCCAGCCCAAAATGGTGTGTCCGAACGTATTAACAGGACTTTGGTCGAAATGGCCAGGATCATGCTAATGTATTCTAACATGAGTGAGTTTTTGTGGGCAGAGGCAATTGCAACAGCTGTATACATTCGAAATCGGTCACCAACAAGAGCTTTAGTGGGTGTAACCCCTTATGAGGTTTGATATGGTAAGGTGCCTTCAGTAAAACATTTTGAAACTTTTGATTGCCAAGCGGTAGCTCTCGACAAGACTCATCATAGAAAGTTTAAGGCAAAAGGTAAAGAGTATCGTATGATTGGCTATTCATTAACGTCCAAGGCGTATAGACTTTATAACCCTGTTACACATGAAGTAATCGAAAGGCGAGATGTTTTTTTTGACGAAGAAGACTTGATGAAAAGCAACAATAATTATGTATCTTGTGTTATATACTTCAGCTATTAGGCCTACCATCTTTTATGTAAATAAAAATGCAAATATTTATTCCATATTTCCCGACGTTTCGTGAATTGTATGTTCACTTTTTCAAGGGATGTTGTGTATTTAGTTAAATAAAGAAAAAACAACAACAATATTCTAAATATATGTACATGAAAATATTACAAAGATATTAAAAAGTTGGTAAAAACACAACAACGATTAAAATTTCTACTAGCGTGCAGGAACTATGGCATAGTGCCTAATCATACTAAACACACAACAACTAAAGTTGCGCAATTGTTCCAATGCCGTACCATTAAACGTAACCTTGAAAAAGTTGAATACAATTTTCACAAAAAGATATTAAATTTAGAAATATCACAAACCAACAATGATTTGAAAATAATAAAAAAGAATCTTTATCACGCCAAATTATATATACAAAATCTAGTCACCGAAGAAGATTTCGAACTATTTATAAAAAATCAAAATGATAGGTCAAAAGGTATAACAACCAGAACCAAAGAAGGACAAATAAAAAAATTAAATTCGCTTAAGGAGAATGCTTTTAGAAGACAAGGACTGATATTCAACGAACACTGGTTTGTAAACAAAACAGATTTAGAAATACCGTGGGAGTGCAAATGGTTATTATCTTTGGGAAAAAAGTTTGCTCTCCCAATTAACAGACAAAGTTTTTCACCACTAGAAATAATAGCAGATGTGGAAGAGTGTATACAAAAACTGGACGATAACACAAATGGTGAAAAGGAGACAAGAAGAGCAAAAATGGCAAGCATGGTAACATCTTTCAAAAGAAACATAAAACATAGTCCAAGGGAAAAATTAATATTAGCTATTTTCGAAAAAACAAAAAGATTTTTAAGGATGCATAAAAACATAATAATCACACAAGATGACAAAGGGAATAAAACTGTTGCAATATATAAACAAGAATACAATAATAAAATTAAAGAATTATTAAACGACAAGAAAATATACAGAGTTTTGAGGACAGACCCCACCAATAAGCTGGTGAAAACAAACAAACAACAACATTGTTACTGATCTATTTAAAAGGGAATAGATTAGAATAGATAGAATTAAAAAGAACTCTTATGTGTTCTGCCGCTAATGCACCAAGAATTTACGGACTGCCAAAAATACATAAAGTCAACACACCATTACGGCCCATAGTTTCATCACCACAAGTTCCCTGCTATGAACTTAGTAAGTATATGGGAAAGATACTTAAAAATATAATATCAGACACATACAACATAAAAAATTCATTACAATTGAAAAACCAACTGCAAAATATTCAAATAGATGAACACGACTCACTAATATCACTTGATGTAATCTCCCTCTTTACTAACATTCCAATACACACAGCTATAAGCAACATAATGAATAAATGGGATAAAATAAAAACAGTCACCACAATTCCTAAAGCTAAATTCCTAGAAATATTAAAATTTTGCTTATATGATAACAATTACTTCATATATAAGGACACAATATACAACCAAATATTCGGTATGCCTATGGGAAACCCCCTTTCCCCCACAATAGCAGATATAGTGTTAGATAATCTATTAGATGTAAAATTAGCTGAATTAAAACTGAAAAATATAAGTATAAAATACATAACAATATATGTAGATGACATCTTAGCGGTTATAAACATTGATTTTTTTTATAATACATGATATTTATTTATTGTATCTTCATATATGAACTAACAATAAGTATTCAAATCTTAAATATATAAAAATATAATTAGGCCCGACCAGTGTCGGACATAAGCTTAGTAATAGTTATATATAATACCTAAGTAGTGATAATCAAAAGGAAAAAATATAAAAACTAAAAGTATTTTCAGGAAGACCCATCTGGAGTGCTGTGAATAAGAGCCCTTGTGTCCCTCTTTTTTAGGCGGATGTGTCCAGTAAAATTCAAAATATTACGGGCAAGCGGATTAGGATGTGATTCGAGTTTTGTTAAATATTTGCCTGCGTATTTTGCAATTTCTTCAGTCACTAGTGGCATATTCAAATCACGATGTATATTTGAATTTTTGATGTACCATGGAGCCGATGTTATCATGCGTAAAATTTTGTTTTGCCTGCGTTGAATTTTCTCTACATTTGAAGCTGAAGCAGTGCCCCATAGTTGAATTCCATAGCACCATATTAGCTTTAAAAGCGACTTGTATATTAAAAGTTTACAGTCTAGGCTAAGTGTTGAATTTCGACCAATCAGCCAATGTACCTGAGTTAATTTAAGTTTCATTTGAGTTAACTTAGAGTCAATATGGTGTTTCCATGTAAGTCGTCGGTCAAGGTGTATACCAATATATTTCACATGTGAATGTTGAGGAACAACTTGATTGTTAATCAGAATGGGGGAACAAGTATCTCTTCGTAAAGTAAATGTTACTTGAACACACTTTTGTTCATTTACCTTGATTCTCCATAAGTTTAACCAAAGCTCCATCTGGCTAATGTGTTCCTGGAGTTTGCGGGATGCCTCATCAGGGTTTTCATGCATACTAAGGCAGGCTGTATCGTCGGCAAATGTGGAAGTATGGATACTACTGCTCACTGGCATATCACAAGTATAAATTAAATATAAAACTGGTCCCAGTATACTCCCCTGTGGCACACCAGATAAAATTGTTTCAGGCCTACTTGTAAAGTCTCCTTCCGCAACAGTGAACTTACGGGAAATAAATTAACTTTCCAAAAGATTTAAAATGTTTATTGGTAAGTAAGTCTTCAATTTTAAAATTAGGCCTTCATGCCACACTTTATCAAATGCCTGGGAAACGTCAATAAACAGCGCAGAACAATACTTTTTTTCCTCAAAAGTTCTTATAAATTGAACCAATCTGTGAGTTTGTTCAATGGTGCTATGCTGACTTCTAAGACCAAATTGATGGTCTGGTATGCACCCACTACTAATTAGAATTGGGGACAGTTTTGTTTTGAGCAGTTTTTCGAAAAGCTTTGACATTGTAGATAGTAGACTTATTGGCCTATATGACTCAGCCTTGGTTATATCTTTGCCCGGCTTTGGAATCATTTTAACCTTGGCAAGTTTCCAGTTGTGTGGATAATACTCCAGTCGTAAAATTATGAATAACAGGGTCTCATTGCAATACGAGGCAGGTTCATCAACATCTGATTACTAATTCCATCAATACCCGGAGCTTTCTTCGGGTTGATTTCGGCAATTAATTTTTGTAAATCACGCGTCTTAAACTTTATGTGTTGAGGGGGTAGAGCGACTATATTCGGCAAATCAGCAACACCAGTACATATATTTGGCGTAAAAATGGATTTTAAGTGCTCAGCAAATATTTTACCTTTTTCAGTATCGCTTCTTGCCCAACCTCCGGTAGATGTGCGTAGAGGTGGCTTATACTCAACGGGTGTTTTAAGCTTTCTGGCAGCGCGCCACAAAGAGTAATTAGACGCCGGTGTGACATCAATACCCTCCAGATAATTTTTAAGAGATGCAATTTTTTCAGATGCAAGCAACTCTTGGAGTCGTTTAGTGCACTCTTTAAATCTGATTTTATTTTGTGGTGATCTGTGCTGTTGCCATTCCCTTCTAGCCCTTCTTTTTTCACGTACGAAACGTTCAATGTCTGTGGAATAAATTTTATTAAACCCAATATGCGGATGGGAGATAGTGGCATGTTCAGCAGCCTGTTTAATATTCTCGCTGAGATTGGCAATGTTCGATTCAATATCATCGGGTGTTCTAAGCGTAATGTTTTCCGTACAAAGACTGCTGAGATATTTTTTGAACCCCAGCCAATTAACACGATTGATCATCTCCACATATGGGTCAGGTAAGTTACTTCTTAATGAGCTACAAATTGTAATGATCATTGATGACAAAGATGATATTTTAAAAACGTTCAACGAATATCATCCGAAAATTAAATTCACAATGGAAACGGAAGAAAATAAACAAATCGCATATCTCGACACCAAATTATACAGAGGTAATAACAAAATAATATTTGATTGGTATACAAAAGATACATCATCAGGAAGAATAATAAATTTTAATGCGACGCAACCAAGAAGCCAAATAATAAATACAGCGAAAAATTTCGTCCACAGTGTCTTGGATATTAGTGACAAGCAATTCCACGCGAATAATATAAAAAAAATTACCACAATTCTTAAAAATAATAGTTTCCCCCAAAAACTAATAGAATCCTGCATATCATCCTATAAACCCGAACATAATAACAGATCTGAAAACCCTATCACAGACAAACGGTTTTGCAGTATTAAATATATACCCGGCCTTACAGACAGCAGAAATATAAAAAAAACAATAGACAACAATAACATATGTTTTGCTTACAAACCAAATAAAATCCTAAACACAATTTTCACTAAAACAAAAACACCAATAGAAAAACTACAACAAAGCAATGTTGTATATGAGATACCTTGCAAAGGTAATGATCAAAATATCTGTAATCTTGTTGACATTGGAACAACAAAGAGAAACTTAATAACTAGAGTTAATGAACATCAAGCTGATATTAATAAAAACAAGGAAAGTACTGCATTATCACAGCATATACTTAATACAAAACACAAACCTGATTTTGACAATATAAAAATACTGGACAAAGTAAACAGTGATAGAAAAAGATATGTGACAGAAAGTTTACGAATTCAACAAAAATAAATAAAACGATGAACATCAAAGAAGACACTGATAATTTGAGCGCGAATTATAAACTGGTAATAAAACAATCAATCTAATTGGGAAAAAAAATGTTTTTAAAATTAAAATTCTTATTATATTTATAAAAAAGTGTTAATGTGACATATTTATATGTATACGTATCATGAAGAAATGTTAATGTGATATTTTAAGACATAGTAAGTTTCTTTTATATTTATAAAAAAATTTTTCATGTACATATATTTAGAATATTGTTGTCGTTTTTTCTTTATTTAACTAAATAGACAACATCCCTTGAAAAAGTGAACATACAATTCACGAAACGTCGGGAAATATGGAATAAATATTTGCATTTTTATTTACATAAAAGATGGTAGGCCTAATAGCTGAAGTATATAACACAACAAAACATAAAATTTCGATTGGCCAAAAATAATAATTACAAAATAATTATGTATCATTTGATTTAATTGACGAAGTGTATTCTGAAGAGCCATGAAATGAAAATAGTACTATTCATCAAGAAGCAAAGGACGAAAGTCAAAGTGAAGAATATGATAGCGCGGACGATATGGAAGACTTACAGTATTTTTCCGGTTATGAAGCAACTATAGGATGTGGTAGACCAAGAATTGAGCGCGGTAGACGTGGCCGCCCGAAGAAAATTTAAAATGTGCTCAACAACTTAAATAGTTCTAGTGATTTGGTATTGCCACAAACCATTTCTGTAGCGTTGAACAGTAATGGATCCAAGTATTGGCTTGATGCTATGGACAAAGAGTATAATTCATTAATAAGCAAACAAAACGTGGACTTTAACAGAATTGCCAAATGAACAGAAAGCGGTAGGCTGTAAATGGGTGTTTGCAGTAAAGCGTGGTATAGACGGTAAGATTGAAAAATATAAAGCCCGTCTTGTAGCCAAGGGGTGTAGTCAACAATATGGAGTAAATTATTGTGAAACATTTTCTCCCGTGTGTCGCTTTAAAACTATAAGAATGCTATTAGCAATTGCTGCAGAAAAGAAAATGTATCTCCATCAATTAGACGTCTGCACTGCATATCTGAACAGTGAATTGACTGATAACGTATACATGATGCAGCCAGAGGGTTATGTTGATAAATCCCGTCCGAGTGCGGTATTAAAGCTTAACAAAGCTATATATGGTTTGAAACAGTCTGGAAGGGAGTGGAACTCCAAAATTGATTCCGTTTTGAGGGAGATTGGTTTTAAGAAATCTGACCATGAACCTTGTTTATACTTCGTGCATAAAAAAGGTAAATTATGCACAAATGTTATTTACGTTGATGACATCATTATAGGATGTGAGTCGAAAGCCGATATGTTACATATTAAGCACATAATAATGAACAAATTTGAATATGTGGATTCAGGCCAACTTAAGCTATTTTTGGGTATGAGAATTTTTCGTGAAGGTGAAATTGGGGCTATTGCTATTGATCATTCACAATATATAAAACAATTATTGGCTCAGTATGGTATAAGTGATTATAGACCTGCAATAGCACCATTGGATCCTGGAATTAAATTAAATTGTATAGATGAAAATTGTCCGAAAGTTGATCCCAAAACTTACCAATCGTTGATCGATCCCTCATGTGTCTTGCACTAGTGACAAGACCAGACATTTTACATGCAGTTAATAAATTGGCGCAGCATAATATAAATCCACACAACGAACACTTGGCCGATGTTAAACACGTTTTTCGTTATTTAGCGAACACTTGTGAAATGAAATTGGAATACAAGACTACTGGCGTTCCGCTTAATGGTTACGTGGATGCAGACTGGTGAGGAGATATGTCAGATCGTAAATCACATACAGGTTTTGTATTGTATCTTGGCGGATGTGCGTTTTCCTGGGAGTCGAAAAAACAGCATTCGGTCGCATTGAGTAGTACAAAAGCAGAGTATATGGCATTGTCAACTGCGGCTAAAGAGACTATGTACCTAAGAAGACTTTTACGTGAAATTGGATGTTTAAAAAATTATGCTTCTACTATAATATACGGTGATAACCTGAGTGCAAAACAACTTGCAAAGAGCCCTGTGTATCATTCGAGATCTAAACATATAGACATAAGATACCATTTCGTACGAGAGGTAGTGGAAAGTGATGAAATCCAGTTGAAGTATGTTTCTACCGATAACATGGTGGCTGATGTCCTAACAATATGCTTATTAAAAGGAAAGCACACTAACTTTGTAAAAATGTTGGGCCTTTATTGACTAAATTATTTTTTTGTAAAGGCACAAATTTGGATTGTGGAAGGGTGTTGAAATTATTACACGATGGTAACCCTAATTTGTGTTTATTCTATTCTTCTAACATTAGTCGTTTGTTACTTTACATTTTGTTTCTTACTTCTTAATAAACCACTGAATTGAATAGACGCTTTTATTTGTTCGTGTTCTTATTTATTGGAAAAACAAAACCAAGTAAATATAATAAACCTACATGCTCTTCTATATTTCGCCAAAATGACCACTAATCTTCTCAAGAAATATCACTAAAAGGCAAATTTCAAAAAATAATGTTTTTGCGATTTCCAAAATAAATTTAGAAATGTGACCAATTGAGTGACGTATAGGAACCTTCGGACTACCTAAACTATATAATGTCGCACGTGTGCTCTTCTATATTTCGCCAAAATGACCACTAATCTTCTCAAGAAATGTCACTGAAAAGCAAATTTCTAATATAATTTTTTTCCGATTTCTAAAATTATTTTAGAAACATGACCAATTGGGTCACGTATAGGACGTATAAATTTAGAAAATTTACCAATTGGGTCACGTATAGGAACCCTAGAACTACCTAAAATATATGATGTCACACGTGTGCTCTTCTATATTTCCCCAAAATGACCACTAATCTTCTCAAGAAATGTCACTAAAAAGCTAATTTAAAAAAAAAATTTGTTTTGCGATTTCCAAAATTATTTTAGAAACGTGACCAATTGGGTCACGTATAGGACCTCTAGGACTACCTAAACTATATAATGTGTGGTCTTCTATATTTCGCCAAAATGACCACTAATTTTCTCAAGAAATGTCACTAAAAAGCAAATTTTAAAAAATAATATTTTTTCGATATCCAAAATTATTTTAGAAACGTGACAAAAAAATGCGGGTTTGACTAGTAAAGGGTGTACAATTGAAGTCATATAAATGCACAAAAAATAATGCAATAAATATTGCATTTAACACAAATAAAACTTATAAAAATAAATACATAATTAAATTTCAGTGTTTTTAGTTCCTAGATTCTCAGTCCAAGTAGCCTGCAACATCACTGTTGGCCGTGTACTGTTTGATGCTTGTACATTAATGGAACAAGTCCTAAGGGTAGTATGAGACGAGACCCATTGTTTTCCCGGGCTGCACGGTACCCCTTTTGGTGTTTCTGAGGAAAATTGTGTTAAGATCTGCCATCATTGGATTGTAGGGTTTTTGGCCACACACAATTTGCCAGGCGGGCAGCCTTTTATGCATTTGTTGCTCCTAAGAAATTAAAACAATTTAAATTAATATAGAACATGTGTATATTAGGTAAAATTATAATTGTTTTACTCACATAGGAAATTTTCTGTTTTCCCAAAAATGTTCTACGTCCTATACAACATCTGATAAATTTTCCAACACGCTTTAAAATCAGTGATGCCAACTTTTTTTTTGGTCTAAAAGCACATACAAATTTAAAAAAGCACTAAAAGGCGTAATTTTGAGATCCAGAAAGCGTAAAAAGCACTAACGTGAAAAACGAGTGAAGATTCAAACGAGTGAAATTTAATAATGTTTAGTATTTTCTAAGCTAGTCTCTATTTCAGCAATAGTATCATCTTTAATGAAGTATATCAGACGAAAAAGGTATGCTTTATACTGGAAAAATAGATACACCAAGTTTTTATTAAAGTAATTTTAAGAAATACACAAATTTCTTAAAAGCACTACTTAGTGCTTTTCCTTAGTTTGGCCATGGTGTAATTATACAGGTGACTGCGTAAGGATTTGTTATACAAAAATACGGCAACCATAGCTGTGTAAAGAACCGAAGAATGTCAAAAGCACAAAAATAATTGTACCAAAACCAAAACAAAATCGAAGTTTTTGATATTCTTCAG
Source organism: Tachina lurida (assembly GCA_944452675.1). Taxonomy (NCBI): domain Eukaryota; kingdom Metazoa; phylum Arthropoda; class Insecta; order Diptera; family Tachinidae; genus Tachina; species Tachina lurida. Next base: position 55,551,547 of record OX101755.1, on the reverse strand, counting down.
CTACAAAGCACATAGAGCAAAAACTGATTAGCTGAAGTAGCGCTGCCACCTGTTTAAATACACCTTGAGTTTGGCACTAACGCTCAAAATTTGGAGTTTTGAGTCCTCAAAAAGCACTAAAAATATTGCCAAAAGCACCAAGTTGGCATCGCTGTTTAAAATGTTGCCAGACGTGCATTAAGAACGAATGAAAATTGAAACAATTTTTCACCATGCAGCTTTGTATTTGGTTAAAAATTGACTAGGTAGCACTGACACCAAGTTAACTTTCTTTTTAAATATTTTACATTTTATAATTTTTTCTGGGCCTATGACTTTTTCCAGAAAGTCTCCCGGGAAATGACAGTTCCCATTATATATGTCTATTTATATCCTAAAGCTACAGAAGGTGAAGTTATGTGCGCACGAGGCTTCGTTATTAAATTAGTAGCTAAACACTAAAGACGCTTTTTGGTTTGTTTTTCAATAAAAAGTTTTTTGTTAATCTTATAACTTTTTCCCGAAAATCTCCTGGAAATGATTGATTGCTACCTGCAATCGATAGCAGACGCATATTTTTGTCTGCTATCGATTGCAGGTAGCGTCATATGAGCACGCAATCTAATTTATGAATTATGATAAGAAACTCAATCTGTATTTTTTCAAATACAAAAAGAATTTTGTTGGTCTATAACTTTTTTCAGAAAGTCTCCCAAGATATAAACCTTATAACAATCGACGCGTAATGTAATAAGCTATGAGAGTCAAATAATCTGATACTAGAGGTCTTTCGCTAATTAGTCCTGTTTTTTAATTTTTAATTTAGTAAAAAATAACTTTAAAAATATTGTATAAAAAACCATAATTTTTTTCACTATTTGTTTACATTTAGCAGGTACCAAAAAGTTTGCCAAATGGAAAAAACGTGCTTCGCTAAAAAGTTGATCAGTGCTGTCCAGTTGTTCCACACTGTAAAATAATTTCTAATTTTTAATTTTTTATGTGCTTATAACTTTTTCCAGAAAGTCTCCCGGGAAAAAATAGAACCCATTATCCATGCGTATTTTTATCCTTAATCGATAAACAATAGCAATATATAGGTACGAGGTCTAGTTCATAAGTAATTAGTGAAAAAATAAAGATGGGTTTTTGGAATGTTTTTAATAAAAAAAAATGTCTCCCGGAATAAGAAAAACCCATTATAGACGCGTATTTTTGTCCTTAAATTATTGAAGATAGTGCGATATGCGCACGAGATCTAGATTTTTAGATATGAGCAAAAATCTAAATATGCTTTTTGTTGCAAATTTGTCATAAAAAAATTTGCTAGGACAATAACTTTTTCCAGAAAGTCTACCGGAATAACAAAGAACTCATTTTAGACGCGCATTTTGGTCCTTAATTTAATTTTTTATTAAAAAAAATTTGCTAATCCAATAACTTTTTCCAGAAAGTCTGCCAGAAAGTCATTGAACCTTTAATCGACGCGTATTTTAGTTTGCTATCGATCGCAGGTAAAGTCATATGCGCACGCGATCTAGTTTATGAGTTACGAGCAAAAAACTAAAACTTTGTTTTTTTAAGTGCAAAAATAAGTTTTTTGCTATATAACTTTTTTCAGAAAGTCTCCCAAGATATAAGCCTTATAACAACCGATGCGCATTGTAATGAGCTTTTGATTGAAGGTAGCGCCGTATTCGAACGAAGTCTAGTTTTCGAGTTATAAGTGAAAAAGTGTTGCAAAAGTGTCTAATGAAAACATCAGATATATTCAATATCAGTAAAATGTCAACAATGACAGTTAAATAATCTGATACTAGAGGCTCTTCGCTATTAATTTCTGTATTTAGATATATAATTTATTAAAAAATTACTTAGAAAATAATGCAATTAATTAGTTAATTTAATTATTATTTTTCGAACTGTATTTGTTTCTATATTCTTATGAATTGAATAGGCTAAAGTTCGTAACGCTTTTTAAGCCAAATTACATGTGATAATTATTAATGAACAAATAACATCAAAGTTAGTTGTAAATATTCTGACAACAACACATAGTTGAACGGAACAGCCAGCCGTTTTCGAAGGCCACTAAACCTTCCTCATCAGCGTTCTTCTGTGTTTTGGTCCACTGTGTGTGGTGTCAGTTGATGTAGATGTCTGCCTTATATACGTAACTTTATTGCAAATGGAATATGTGAATTTGTTTGATTCATTGCATTTCAATTTGCCAATGTGTTTCGTAATGTATACGCAAGTTAACATCTATATATATATACCATCTTCTATATATATTACCATCTTCTATATATATTACAACAGTCTTACCATTGTCGTTTTGTTCCTTACTAACTATACACATGTTTGTTAATTTGCTTATTTTTGTTCTACTTAAGACAAACTTTTTTGGTTTGTTACTATTAAGTATATTTTTATTTTTAATTTTTGCCACAAGCCAATGACTATTAATTAGTTAATTTAATTATTATTTTTCGAACTGTATTTGTTTCTATATTCTTATGAATTGAATAGGCTAAAGTTCGTAACGCTTTTTAAGCCAAATTACATGTGATAATTATTAATGAACAAATAACATCAAAGTTAGTTGTAAATATTCTGACAACAACACATAGTTGAACGGAACAGCCAGCCGTTTTCGAAGGCCACTAAACCTTCCTCATCAGCGTTCTTCTGTGTTTTGGTCCACTGTGTGTGGTGTCAGTTGATGTAGATGTCTGCCTTATATACGTAACTTTATTGCAAATGGAATATGTGAATTTGTTTGATTCATTGCATTTCAATTTGCCAATGTGTTTCGTAATGTATACGCAAGTTAACATCTATATATATATACCATCTTCTATATATATTACCATCTTCTATATATATTACAACAGTCTTACCATTGTCGTTTTGTTCCTTACTAACTATACACATGTTTGTTAATTTGCTTATTTTTGTTCTACTTAAGACAAACTTTTTTGGTTTGTTACTATTAAGTATATTTTTATTTTTAATTTTTGCCACAAGCCAATGACTATTAATTAGTTAATTTAATTATTATTTTTCGAACTGTATTTGTTTCTATATTCTTATGAATTGAATAGGCTAAAGTTCGTAACGCTTTTTAAGCCAAATTACATGTGATAATTATTAATGAACAAATAACATCAAAGTTAGTTGTAAATATTCTGACAACAACACATAGTTGAACGGAACAGCCAGCCGTTTTCGAAGGCCACTAAACCTTCCTCATCAGCGTTCTTCTGTGTTTTGGTCCACTGTGTGTGGTGTCAGTTGATGTAGATGTCTGCCTTATATACGTAACTTTATTGCAAATGGAATATGTGAATTTGTTTGATTCATTGCATTTCAATTTGCCAATGTGTTTCGTAATGTATACGCAAGTTAACATCTATATATATATACCATCTTTTATATATATAACCATCTTCTATATATATTACAACAGTCTTACCATTGTCGTTTTGTTCCTTACTAACTATACACATGTTTGTTAATTTGCTTATTTTTGTTCTACTTAAGACAAACTTTTTTGGTTTGTTACTATTAAGTATATTTTTATTTTTGATGTTATTTGTTCATTAATAATTATCACATGTAATTTGGCTTAAAAAGCGTTACGAACTTTAGCCTATTCAATTCATAAGAATATAGAAACAAATACAGTTCGAAAAATAATAATTAAATTAACTAATTAATAGTCATTGGCTTGTGGCAAAAATTAAAAATAAAAATATACTTAATAGTAACAAACCAAAAAAGTTTGTCTTAAGTAGAACAAAAATAAGCAAATTAACAAACATGTGTATAGTTAGTAAGGAACAAAACGACAATGGTAAGACTGTTGTAATATATATAGAAGATGGTAATATATATAGAAGATGGTATATATATATAGATGTTAACTTGCGTATACATTACGAAACACATTGGCAAATTGAAATGCAATGAATCAAACAAATTCACATATTCCATTTGCAATAAAGTTACGTATATAAGGCAGACATCTACATCAACTGACACCACACACAGTGGACCAAAACACAGAAGAACGCTGATGAGGAAGGTTTAGTGGCCTTCGAAAACGGCTGGCTGTTCCGTTCAACTATGTGTTGTTGTCAGAATATTTACAACTAACTTTGATGTTATTTGTTCATTAATAATTATCACATGTAATTTGGCTTAAAAAGCGTTACGAACTTTAGCCTATTCAATTCATAAGAATATAGAAACAAATACAGTTCGAAAAATAATAATTAAATTAACTAATTAATAGTCATTGGCTTGTGGCAAAAATTAAAAATAAAAATATACTTAATAGTAACAAACCAAAAAAGTTTGTCTTAAGTAGAACAAAAATAAGCAAATTAACAAACATGTGTATAGTTAGTAAGGAACAAAACGACAATGGTAAGACTGTTGTAATATATATAGAAGATGGTAATATATATAGAAGATGGTATATATATATAGATGTTAACTTGCGTATACATTACGAAACACATTGGCAAATTGAAATGCAATGAATCAAACAAATTCACATATTCCATTTGCAATAAAGTTACGTATATAAGGCAGACATCTACATCAACTGACACCACACACAGTGGACCAAAACACAGAAGAACGCTGATGAGGAAGGTTTAGTGGCCTTCGAAAACGGCTGGCTGTTCCGTTCAACTATGTGTTGTTGTCAGAATATTTACAACTAACTTTGATGTTATTTGTTCATTAATAATTATCACATGTAATTTGGCTTAAAAAGCGTTACGAACTTTAGCCTATTCAATTCATAAGAATATAGAAACAAATACAGTTCGAAAAATAATAATTAAATTAACTAATTAATAGTCATTGGCTTGTGGCAAAAATTAAAAATAAAAATATACTTAATAGTAACAAACCAAAAAAGTTTGTCTTAAGTAGAACAAAAATAAGCAAATTAACAAACATGTGTATAGTTAGTAAGGAACAAAACGACAATGGTAAGACTGTTGTAATATATATAGAAGATGGTAATATATATAGAAGATGGTATATATATATAGATGTTAACTTGCGTATACATTACGAAAGGCGGACATCAGCCAAAAACCGATCTGCCAGGACCCAAAAAAAAATTATTTCCGGGTGCTAAATAGCACTCTCAGGAATTGGCGGGATCGCCATGTAATAAAAGTAATGATGTTTAATTTTTCATAGAGGTTTGTTTTTATCAAACTTATTTTTATTTATTTATTTTCAAAATAAAGATTATTTCCTGAGCTCAGCTAGGAGCTCTGGGAATGTTGTTTAATAATTAATTTTAAAATAAAAATACATTGTCTTATATACTAGTTATGAGAATAAAGCTTAACCTGTCTTAACATAAGAGAGAAAAGAAAAGGTATATGCTTAATAAGCAAATTGTTCCTTTTAGTTTCCCACGGTAGGCGTGCGGCGTGTATCTTATAAGAAATTTGGAAAACATAGATTTTGTATTGTTTATATATATATATATATATATATATATATATATAAACACATGTGGTTATTAATTATGATTCATTCAAATGCATTATGCTGCGGCCTTCGATCAGACTGGTGAGTGTCAAATAGCATTTGTACAAAATACATATTTACGTTGCAGTCTGTCGAATGCATTTGCATGAGTGTCAAATGTCCAGTGCAAAAATAATTTCAATGCCATTGGATGTTATGTATATTGCGGTCAAGTTGACTTTAAATGTTTACTATACAATCTTGATAGTATTGATAGTTAGAACACGCTACAGTTTTCACTCAACATAATTTGACACTTGTGTTATAAAACCCCAAAACTGATTTTTGTACTCCTTTGTGCAAACATTTTGAGTCACTTGTTATGTAGAAACAGGCCATAAATGTTATATGGACACACTTTTTTTTATTTACTTTAATCCTCCATAAGTTCAACCATATTTCAAACTGGGTAATGTGTTCTTGGAGATTGCGGGATGCCTCATCAGGGTTTTTGTGCATACTCATATATGTTGTACCATCGGCAAATGTAGAAGTGTGGATGTTATTGCTCAATGGCATATCACAAGTATATATTAAATACAAAACTGGCCCCAGAATACTACCCTGTGGCACACCGGAAGATATAGATTCGGGCCAATTCGTGAACTCTCCTTCCACAACAGTGAACTTTCTATCAATAATATAACTTTCCAAAAGCTTTTGTATGTTTATTGGTAGGTATGTCTTCAATTTTAAAAGTAGGCCTTCGTGCCATACTTTATCAAATGCCTGAGAAACATCAATAAAGAGAGGAGAACAATACTTCTTTTCCTCAAATTTTCTTCTAACAACTTCGACCAATCTATGCGTTTGTTCAATGGTGCTATGCTGATTTCTAAAACCAAATTGATGGTCCGGGATGCACCCATTATCAACTAAAATTTTGGACAATTTAGTCATCAGCAGCTTTTCGAAAAGCTTTGAAATTGTTGAAAGTAAGCTTATAGGCCTATATGACTCAGCCTTGGTAAGATCTTTGCCCGGCTTTGGAATCATTTTAATCTTGGGAAGTTTCCAGTTATGCGGAAAATACTGCATTCGTAAAATGACATTAAAAATAAATAGCAAGATTCTTATTGCAATATGAGGCAAATTCATCAGCATCTTGTTACTAATGCCATCAATACCTGGAGCTTTTTTCGGGTCGAGTTCAGCAATTATTTTTTGTAGTTCACGCATCTTAAACCTTAAGAGACGAGGGGGTAGAGAGACTACACTCGGTAAATAGGCAGCACCCGTACATGAATTGGGAGTGAATACAGATTTTAAATGCTCAGAAAATAAGTTACCTTTCTCACTATCGCTTCTTGCCCAGCCTCCGGTCGAAGTACGCAGTATTGATTTCAGATCAACAGGCGGTTTAATATTTTCGTTAAGATTAAGATAAGATATTTTCGTTATTAATATATGCATTTGAAGGAAAAAAATATAACAGCTTTCAACTGACAAAAATAAAAATTAGTAGACAAATTTTATTTTCAAAATAAGTTCTATTGAATATTTGTCTCCTAATATTTTGTAGTTGAAAAAAAAGAGAATAAATTTCCGTTGAAAGCTATTCACAATAGTGATTTTGTAGTTGATGGTTGATAAATTATGGTTGATACCTCTTTTCAACCGCAAACATTTCGTAATACCGATTTATCAACTTTGTTATAAAAATTTCTCTTATCAACCACACGTTGCTGTTCATAATAAGCCTGATTGATTGTGCTGAATTACTCATTTTAATAAAAAAAAAACATACGTTCCACAGAGATCGTTTAGGAAATATATATTTTTTCATACTGATTTTCATAGAGTTGATTATGCTTTTACTCAACCAATAAATCAATGAAATTATTTAATCAGAAAATAGTAAAACTATTTAATAGTTTTTGTGAAAATTTTCATATTTCGCTGTCGAATACGATTTTTAAAACACAATTAAAAAAACTATTTTAGGAATAACTTTTTACTTTATACTGCTAGTCAGTAAGAATTATTGTATCCAATGACTTAAATAAATAAATAAACATATAAACAATATTCGTGTATAGTATATTTGCTAAAGAAATTATTATTTAATAAATTTTTCATCAAACGAGTTTTGATATGCTTAAAATATTTTGTATGATCTTCTTTGATCAGAATTAACCTTACTATCAAAATTGTTATCGGTATCATAAAGAAGTTACATTTGATTTTTTATAATTCATAATTGTTATTTTATTTTTATACCCTTTACCAAAAAAATGGTAAAAGGGTATATATAGGTTTGTCATTCCGTTTGTAATTTCTATAATATCAATAAGCGACCCATATAATGTATATATTCTGGATCCATATGCATAGGGAAGACGAATAAGCTATGTCCGTATGTCCATCTGTCCGTCTGTCTGTACGTGAAATCGGTTTTCCGAAGCTCCCAGAAAAGCTAGATACTTTGTTCTTGGATTGGTGTGTAAGAAATTTTCCAAAAGAGATTGGTATTGAAATTCAGCACAATCGAGTAGACGATTGCAGAGCTGGAAAACTTAAACTTTATTTTGCCATTAAAAGTAACTACCGAAAACAAATTTGTATTTTTTTAATAACGAAACTTATTTTACACTTCAGTACGACTAAAATTGGTATTTTAAATTAAAAAATTAAAAAAAAAACAAGTGAGAGTGCTATATTCGTCTGTGTCGAATCTTATATACCCTTTACCAACGTACGTACATATATATAGTATACAGACACGCACATTGTACATATTTGTTTTGTGAAAACAATTTATAGTTTTTTTCTCTAAAGCAATTAATAGTAAGTGACCTTTCAGTATCTTTCGATTAAAGAATTTGATACAACTATTTTATTTTCGATATTAGCAATAGTTGAATATTTTACTCTACACTCTGTGGTTAAGATATATTACATTCACTCTTATTTCAGTCAACATCGACATCACGTCAATACATTACCAACAAATTGGGGCTGTTTACTCGCTCTCGAGATGATCAAAAACCGTGCTGCTATTTAATAACTCTAAAATATTCTTAGTATTGCACCTCCATACAAAGTAAACTAACTTGTTTTATATTTTCCCGTATTTAATAATCATTGATGTTGCAAAACTGTTTAGTGTCTTGATTTAAAGTTCCCATTGCAAATGGTATACATCGTGGTATAATGTAAACGTTTTATTCCTACAGGATTTTTTTGAAATTTGTTAAGCAGAAAGGAAAGGTATCAGGAAAATTAAACGGAACCTGTCCTTTAATTTATCTTTAGCTATAAATTTTATTTTTATCTCCATTTACTAAAAATTATTAGTTATTATGCTGAGAGCACAACAAGCACAAATCTTCGTTTATACTTCAATTAGATTAGATATCCATAAAAAAATTAAACATGTATAAAAAATCTTGAGTAATGATTTTCCTAAAACATGAAATATTTTTACCTAAAAAAAAATAATTTTGGTTATTTTTTTACCGAAACTTTTTTCAATCTCCAACCCTGGAACCATATTTCTGAGTTTCTTAATACTAATTTATTTCTTTATAAAGTATAGAATATATTTAATTACCAAAGAAATAATTAGTTTTATGTACCAGAAAAAATTTAAGTTTTTAAATTTGGAGCTATGTCTTTTATTTTTCTAATTTCTATGCCAAACTATTTCATTCTAAATCATAAAGTATATTAACTTGTAAACAAAAAGAAAAAACTAACTTGACCTAGTTACTTTTGTAAAAAAAAACAATAAATTTACCAACACTGGAATAATCCTTTTAGATTTTTCTGATTTAAAAAATTAATAAAGTGAACAAAGAAATAAAAAAAAATTAATTTTATACTTTAAACAAAAAAAAATCAAAGTTTTCATCTTTGGAGCTGTAATTTTAATTTTTCAAACAAACTTTTTGAAACTTTTCTTTCAGAAGCATAAAATATATTCAATTTATAAAGGAAAAGAAAAAAATTGTTATACCTATTTAATTTTACATAACACAAAAAGTGTAAGTTTTCCAACCCTGGAATCATAATTTAGAATTTTTCTAATTCCTTATACCAATCTAGTTCTTTAAAAAATACATAAAATATGTTAAGTGAACAAAGCAAAAACGAAATAAGAAAAAACTTAGTTTCATTTAATATTATATTAAAAAATTCAGTAAATTGCGACTTTGACTCGCGCACGAGGGTTCCATACATTCGGTTTTGAACACTTTTGAATGTGGCTTTTTTGATTTCTTGAAGTTTTTTTCAGTTTTGTCGCTTTTTTCTCGTTTTGGCGGTTTTTTCAGTTTTGGGGCTTTTTTTCATTTATTGGATTTTTTCATTTTGGCGATTTTTTTCTGTTTTTGGGTTGTTTTTTATTTTGGCAATTTTTTCATTTTGGCGATTTTTTTTCATTTTGGTGATTTTTTCTGTTTTTGGGGTTTTTCATTTTGGCGTTTTTTTTTTCTTATTTTGGTGATTTTCTTTCATTTTGGCGATTTTATTTTCATTTTAGCATTTTTTGCCTAAAGAATTTGTATGTATGTATGTTTGTGGGGGGGTGGATTAAGGAGTTTCATAAGATTAAGATTTCATAAGTAAACTATTAATAGTTTTACAACAAATATGACAAGCATGATGCAAGAAATCCTTCGAATGCAGAATACACTGCTTCAGGCATTAGTTAAGAAGCCATGAACACCTTAAAAATATGTTTTTGGAACGCAAACGGCATTCGCCAACATAAAAATGAACTTGAGCACGTCCTCACGGAAAAAATATTGATATAATGTTGGTCTCAGAGACTCATTTGACTTCGAGAAGCCTTTTTAAAATTTCTGGCTACACCTTATATGATTCAAAAGACCCAAGAGGAATAGCATGCGGTGGATCAGCAATTCTAATAAAGTCAAGACTCAAACATTATATTATTGACAACATTTGTGAGGAACATCTACAAGCAACGAATATTTGTTTTGAAAATTTTTGCACAAATTTTGTGATATCATCAATTTACTCCCCTCCCAGATTCGCAATTACTGAGAATCAATACGAGAATTTCTATAAATCTCTTGGCCCTTGTTATTAGGATATTGAAGCTTACATCGCCAACCTTAACGAAATGATTACACAGGCTGCTGAACATGCTACTACCTCCCATCCGTAGACTGGATTTAATAAAATTTATTCTACCGATATTGAAAGTGTCGTGTGTGAAAAAAGAAGAGCCAGAAGGGAATGGCAACAGCACAGATCACCACAACTTAAAGTCAGATTTAAAGAGTGCACTAAACGACTCCAGGAGCTACTTGAAATTGAAAAAACTGCATCTCTTAAAAATTATCTGGAAGGTCTTGATGTCACACCAGCATGTAATTACTCTTTGTGGCGCTGCTAGAAAGCTTAAAACACCAGTTGAGTTTAAACCACCTCTGCGCACATCTACAGGAGGTTGGGCAAGAAGCGATACTGAAAAGGTAAAATATTTGGTGAGCATTTTAAATCCGTATTTACCCCAAACACATGTACTGGTGTTGCTGATTTGCCGAATGTAATTGCTCTACTCCCGCGACCCACAAAGTTTAAGATGCGCTATATACAAAAACTAATTGCTGAACTAAATCCGAAGAAAGCTCCAGGTATTGATGGAATTAGTAACAAGATGCTGATGAACTTGCCTCATATTGCAATAAGAATTCTGCTATTTATTTTTAATGCCATTTAACGAATGCAGTATTTTCCACATAACTGGAAACTTGCCAAGATTAAAATGATTCCGAAGCCGGGCAAAGATCTTAGCAAGGCTGAGTCATATAGGCCTATGAGCTTACTATCAACAGTCTCAAAACTTTTCGAAAAGCTGCTCATGACTAAATTGTCCACAATTTTAGCTGATAATGGGTGCATCCCGGACCATCAATTTGGCTTTAGAAATCAGCATAGCACTATTGAGCAAACGCATAGATTGGTTCAAGTTAAAAGGAGGACTTTTGAAGAAAAGAAGTATTGTTCTGTTTTTTTTATTGATGTTTCTCAAGCATTTGACAAAGTATGGCGCGAAGGCCTATTTTTAAAATTAAAGATATATTTGCCAATAAATATAGAAAAACTTTGCAAAGTTATATTGTTGGTAGGAAGTTTACTGTTGTGGAAGGAGACCTCATGAGTGTGCCCGAATCTATATCTTCTGGTGTGCCACAGGGTAGTATTCTGGGGCAGTCTTGTATTTAATATATACTTGTGATATGCCTGTGAGCAATAACATCCACACTTCTACATTTGCCGATGATATAGCCTGTTTGAGTATTCACAAAAATCCTGATGAGGCATCCCGCAATCTCCAAGCACACATTACCCAGCTTGAAATATGGTTGAACTTATGGAGAATTAAAGTATCTGAGCCAAAGTGTGTTCATATAACGTTTACCCTAAGAAAAGATACCTGTTTCCCCATTCGAATCAATAATCAAAATATTCCTCAACATTCTCAAGTGAAATACCTTGGCATACACCTTGATTGAAGGCTTACATGGCAACATCATATTGACGCTAAACTAATTCAAATGAAACTTAAGTTAACTCAAATACATTGGTTAATTGACAGAAATTCAACACTCAGTCTAGACTGCAAACTTTTGATATACAAGTCGCTTTTGAAGCCAATATGGTGCTACGGAATTCAGCTATGGGGCACTGCTTCAGCCTCAAATGTGGATAGAATCCAACGACGGCAAGATAAAATTTTACGGTTAATAACATCGGCTCCATGGTACATCAAAAATTCAAATATACATCGTGACTTAAATATGCCTTACTACAGCGTCTGAGGCATGGAAACGTCTAGAAGAAATCTATAAACCAAGTGAACCAGCTCGCAATGTAACTCTATATAAAAAATTATTGTCATTGAATATGAACGCTGGCACTAATATGCCTGAGTACCTAAATTCGTTTACTTATATTGTGGAGAAATTATCAGAGGTCAACATTGAAATAAAAGATGAGCTGTTGGTAATTATTTACTGTCCAGTTTGCCAAAATCTTATGAAAATTTTGTGATTGCCATGGAGACAAGAGACGAATTTCCATCGCTTAAAGTTTTGCGGGTGAAGCTGTTGGAGGAGGGGGAACGCAGGTGTGAAGAAAAAACAACCGATGAAAATAACGGACCGTTAGCATTTTTTGCACATGAAAATAAGCGTTACAACAACAAAGGCAACAGCAGCAACAACAACATCAATAAAAATTTCAATATGCAATACAAGAATAAAAGCAAATTTAACGGAAATTCTTTTAAGTATGGTGTGCACGGTCATGTAGCAGCAAAATGTACAGTAAAAACAAGTGAAGGAAAGAAAGCACAAAGTTATGCGTTGACGATGCTTGCTGCGACAGAGGCAAAAATGATCAATACACACACATTCGTTTTAGACAGTGGCGCAACAGCACACATGTGTTGTGACAGAACAATATTTACAAAGTTTGCGGAGCACGAAGAAATTATACAACTAGCTGGTGACAACTATATTCAAGCTGAGGGTGTTGGAGAAATCAAGTTAAATTTTAACGACTGCGAATATATTTTTAATGATGTTCTTTATGTACCACCAATGAATGGAAATTTTTTGTCTGTTGACAAAATAACACAGAGAGGATTTGATGTAAAATTCGACAAGAATGTAGCAAGTATTTTTAGCAGGCGGAATGTTACGGTGCAATCGGGATATAGTGACCTAATTAATGCACAGGCCTGTTTACTATATCAAGAAATTCACTATATACACTTTAAGAAAAATAAAAAATAATTATTCATATAATGTAAAAAAATAATGATTTTTTTATTCAGTAATAAAAATATTTGCACTCATTTGACTAATACATATGTGTCATGAATGGATACCACATAAATTACATACTATTCTGTAACAAAATAATCTTTTAAACTTTTTTGTTTTTACGAGATATTTTAACTTTCTGAAAAGCTAAGTTACGAAATTTATGCAAAACTAAAATGTCTTCAGAGTTATTTGAATTATGTTCAGCCCACTCAATTGCCTTTTAAAAAATTTGAACAGCTTGAGTGGCTGGAATGAGTTCCATAATTGATGACTGCTCAAAATTTTCGTTATCGGTACTGGCATTAGATTCATCATCAACAGATACCGAAAGCGCATTTTCTGCGTTGTTCCATTGTCTGATGTCATCTGCACTATATTCCGTCTAGAGTTAAGATAACACTTAGTTCTTTATTTGCGATTAATATCTTGCATACTCACATTTGGATTAATAGTAATAGGAGCATTTCCAAAATAGGGTTACTTCTTGTTCAAGTTGCTGACGCAAAGAATTTTGCAATAAGCTTAGTGGCACATTGTCCTCTTCATCTTCGCTGTCTTCTGCGTTAATAAAATCACCCAAAAGAGGAATCCAGCATTGTAGGCCTTTTCCTTTTAAATATGCCTTGACCTAAATTTAAAACATAAAAGCTTAGTCTTTTTTAAAGAAAATTAAACCTCAGACCTGGTTGACAAATGACTTATGAAACCATTCTTTAAATACTGCAGAGGTCATCCAAGCATTTTTTTTAACTTTGGTAGTTTACAGGAATTTCAATTGATTTAAAAGATCTAAGTTTCTTAGCGTGTCCAATAATTAGAGGTTTTAATTTATGGAGGCCAGAGGCATTCGTGCATGCCAAAAATATTATTCTGTCTTTTTGAATTTTTCTTCCTGGAGCAGATTTTTCCCCGCTAGAAACATATGTCTTATCGGGAAACATTTTCCAAAAAAGTCCTGATTCATCGGCGTTGTAAATTTGCTCCGCACAAAATTCATGCTCTCTAATGATGCCATTCAAATTGTTCTTAAAAGGGTCTACAGCTGAGGTGTCAGCCGAAAGCTTCTCACCAGAAATTTTTAAAAGCCGAATTCCGTATCGACTCTTGAAGCCTTGGAGCCAGCCTGGACTTGCATTAAAACCACCCGCTTCGCTCAATAGTTCATGCAGTTTTTTGGCTTTTTGCATAAGAATTCACCGCTTACTGGTAAGTGTTTAGATCGCTGCCTTAAAAACCAATTGAAAATTTTTTTTTGAGACGCGGATATTCTGCTTTTCGAAATGTCTTTCTGTTAAGGGCACTTTTACTTAAGCATGGAACTCCGGCTTCCACTTTGTTTTTGTTTTTTATGCCACTTATTGTGAATTTTGCTACATCAAGTCTCTTTGCAAGAACAGTAGCTTCTACTCCATTTTCTAGTTCTTTTAGAATTTCTTGTTTCACTTTAATGGAAAGAAAATTTATTTTTTTATGCGCACTCGTTTTTTGATCAATTTACATATAAACACGTGTCAAGATCGAATTTTAAACTGAAGTAATCTCATTAAATGTGTATTAAAACAAAAAAAAAAAAAAAGAATGCAAAAACAATCAATATATACAAGAGAAATAACGGTATTAAAAAAACTTAGCTTTTTTGTTGTCAATCATTGTGCAAAAAACTGTGTTCACTTTATAGAGGTTTCTGGAGTTCACTATTTAGAGTAACTAATGTAAAAAATAGCCAGTTCATTATATCGGGTAATTCATATTACAAAGTGTTCACTATACCCCGAGTGCACTGTATATTATTATTATTATTATTTGAAAGAAAACATAAGCTGTATGTTATCGAACGTTCTGTACAGAACAAATGTTTTTCTGCGGTGCTGTGGCATAAAAGGTATGGACACCTGAATTATAAAAGTTTATCTGAAGTTAAGAAGATGGTAAGTGGTATAGAAAAAGAAAATTTTGATGATCAAAAAAAATGTGTTACATGTATGAAGGCCAAAATTTGTACACAATCATATCTGTGGTCCTTTTGAAAAACAATCTGTAGCAGGCTCTAAATATTTTTTAACATTTACGGTTGATAAGTCAAAAATGGTATTTGTTTATTTTTTGAAAACAAAAGACCAAGCGTTTGATAAATTTATTTTATTCAAGAACATGATAGAACGACAAACGGAGCGTAAAATAAAAAAGATAAGAAGTAATAATGGCGGTGAGTTTGTAAATAAGAAATTTGATAAATATTTAGTAGACAACGGTATCGAAAGACAGCTTACTCTACCATATAGTCCAGCCCAAAATGGTGTGTTCGAACGTATACAGGACTTTGGTCGAAATGGCCAGGAGCATGCTAATGTATTCTAACATGAGTGAGTTTTTGTGGGCAGAGGCAATTGCAACAGCTGTATATATTCGAAACCGGTCACCAACAAGAGCTTTAGTGGGTGTAACCCCTTATGAGGTTTGATATGGTAAGGTGCCTTCAGTAAAGCATTTTAAAGCTTTTGGTTGCCAAGCGGTAGCTCTAGACAAGACTCATCATAGCAAGTTTAAGGCAAAAGGTAAAGAGTATCGTATGATTGGCTATTCATTAACATCCAAGGCGTATAGACTTTATAACCCTGTTACACATGAAGTAATCGAAAGGCGAGATGTTTTGTTTCACGAAGAAGACTTGATGAAAAGGAACAATAATTATGTATCATTTGATTTAATTGACGAAGTGTGTTCTGAAGAGCCAAGAAATGAAAATAGTACTATTCATCAAGAAGCAAAGGACGAAAGTCAAAGTGAAGAATATGATAGCGCGGACGATATGGAAGACTTACAGTATTTTTCCGGTTATGAAGCAATTATAGGATGTGGTAGACCAAGAATTGAGCGTGGTAGACGTGGCCGCCCGAAGAAAATTTATAATGTGCTCAACAACTTAAATAGTTCTAGTGATTTGGTATTGCCACAAACCATTTCTGAAGCGTTGAACAGTAATGGATCCAAGTATTGGCTTGATGCTAGGGACAAAGATGATGTAGTCAACAATATGGAGTAAATTATTGTGAAACATTTTCTCCCGTGTGTCGCTTTGCAACTATAAGAATGCTATTAGCAATTGCTGTAGAAAAGAAAATGTATCTCCATCAATAAGACGTCTGCTCTGCATATCTGAATAGTGAATTGACTGATAACGTATACATGATGCAGCCAGAGGGTTATGTTGATAAATCCCGTCCGAGTGCGGTATTAAAGCTTAACAAAGCTATCTATGGTTTGAAACAGTCTAAAATTTATTCCGTTTTGAGGGAGATTGGTTTTAAGAAATCTGACCATGAACCTTGTTTATACTTCGTGCATAAAAAAGGAAAATTATGTATAATTGTTATTTACGTTGGTGACATCATTATAGGATGTGAGTCGA
Organism: Tachina lurida; assembly: GCA_944452675.1. Classification (NCBI taxonomy): domain Eukaryota; kingdom Metazoa; phylum Arthropoda; class Insecta; order Diptera; family Tachinidae; genus Tachina; species Tachina lurida. The sequence continues at coordinate 55,534,789 of OX101755.1, read as the reverse complement.
AAGCCGATATGTTGCATATTAAGGACATAATAATAAACAAATTTGAATGTGTGGATTCAGGCCAACTTAAGCTATTTTTGGGTATGAGGATTTCTCGTGAATGTGAAATTGGGGCTATTGCTATTGATCAATCACAATATATAAAACAATTATTGGCTCAGTATGGTATGAGTGACTGTAGACCTGCAATAACACCATTGGATCCTAGAAATAAATTAAATTGTATAGATGAATTGTCCGAAAGTTGATCCCAAAGCTTACCAATCGTTGATCGGGTCCCTCATGTATCTTGCACTAGTGACAAGACCAGACATTTTACATGCAGTAAATAATTTAATAATAACATAATATAAATCCACACAACGAACACTTGGCCGGTGTTAAACACGTTTTTCGTTATTTAGCGAACACTTGTGAAATGAAATTGGAATACAAGACTACTGGCATTCCGCTTAATGGTAACGTGGATGCAGACTGGGGAGGAGATATGTCAGATCGTAAATCCCAAACAGGTTTTGTATTTTATATTGGCGGATGTGCGTTTTCCTGGGAGTCGAAAAAACAGCATTCGGTAGCATTGAGTAGTACAAAAGCAGAGTATATGGCATTGTCAACTGCGGCTAAGTAGGCTATGTACCTAAGAAAACTTTTACGTGAAATTGGATGTTTAAAAAATTATGCTTCTACTATAATATACGGTGATAACCTGAGTGCAAAACAACTTGCAAAGAACCCTGTGTATCATTTGAGATGTAAACATATAGACATAAGATACCATTTCGTACGAGAGGTAGTGGAAAGTGATGAAGTCCAGTTCAAGTATGTTAGTAGTATGAATATGGTGGTTCTAGATAGAAATGTGCAAAGGAAAAATGTGCATACCTTAACCCTTTAACGGCCGATGGGGTAAAATTCAACCCCATGATATTTTGTGTTATGAGGCGGCAGCGTGTTCGGTTTTGCTTAAAGTGTAGTCGTGGTGGGGGGTTCGGTTTTGCTTAAAGTGAAGTCGTGGTGGGGGGTTCGGTTTTGCTTAAAGTGAAGTCGTGGTGGGGGGTTCGGTTTTGCTTAAAGTGTAGTCGTGGTGGGGGGTTCGGTTTTGCTTAAAGTGTAGTCGTGGTGGGGGTTCGGTTTTGCTTAAAGTGTAGTCGTGGTGGGGGTTTCGGTTTTGCTTAAAGTGAAGTCGTGGTGGGGGTTCGGTTTTGCTTAAAGTGTAGTCGTGGTGGGGGGTTCGGTTTTGCTTAAAGTGTAATCGTGGTGGGGGGTTCGGTTTTGCTTAAAGTAAAGTCGTGGTGGGGGGTTCGGTTTTGCTTAAAGTGAAGTCGTGGTGGATGTTATTTTTGTTGAAGTGAAGTCGTAACATTTAATGTGTTCGTTAGAGGGTTAATACAATATGAATTAAACTACATTAGGGCGGTTTACGAAAGTCTGTGATTTTTTGCTAGTATTTAATAAATAAAATTCATTTACGTTGATTTCCTTTTAAGCTAATTGGGCCTAATATTTCAATGCAAATAAAAATCCATTTATTTACAGTTTTTCCCGACGTTTCGTAGATTTTTTGTCTACTTTTTCAAGGGATCGTCTATTTAAATAATAAAAACAATTATAAAAACAATTTTGCTTTGTGTCATTTTAACTTACAATTCATGGAATAATTAATTACATAGGTACATATACATATTTTACATATTGAATAACAATACTCAACATTAAAACATATATAAACAAATATAACATTTTTTAAACACAACTTAACTTAATATCGCAGATCTGTTTCGTTTAAAGCTACTTTGTAGTTTGTGTTTATGTTTGCTGTATCTTCTTTTAGATTCATTGTTTTGTTTATTTTTTGCTGTATTCTTAATGTTTCAATAGTGTATCTTTTTCTTTCCATTTTTTCTATATCCAAAATTTTAACTCCTTCGAAGTCAGCTGAGTGTCCAGTTTGTAATACATGTTGTGCTAGTGCTGTTGTTTCCTTCTTTTTTACTTTGTCCATTTTGTGTTCTCCCATTCTTGTATCTAAACTTCTCTTTGTTGTGCCAATGTATATTAGATCACAGTTTTCGTCGTTTTTCCCTTTACATTGTATTTCGTATATGACATTGTTTTGTTTGTTTTTCTCAACACGCGTTTTTGTTTTTGTAAATATTGTGTTTAAAGTTCTGTTTGGTTTATAAGCAAAACAAGCATTTGTTATTTTTATTGTTTTTCTTATGTTATTGTTGTCAGTAAGGTTGGGGACATATGATACACTGAAAAATTTTTTGTCTTCTATTGGTGAGGTATTTGTTTGTTGTGAGTTATTTTTAAGTTGTTGTTTTATGCTTTCAATAAGTAAGTTTATCAAGTTTGTAGGAAAACTGTTTTTCTTTAAAATTTGGAATATAGAAATATCTAGAAATATCACAAACAAACACTAACATTAAACTATGCAAAAGGAAGATTCATAACCTGAGCACAGGCATAAAATATATGACTTCAGCGATTGACTATACGACATTTATTAAAAAACAAACAGAAAGAATAACATACATAAGAGAAAATATAAGAAATACACAGAACAACAAATTAGATACACTGAAAAAAATACAATTTGAGAAACATGGATTAGTTTACAATGAAGATTGGCTGATTAACAACACTAATTGTACTGTACCTACGGAATGTAAATGGATATTGTCAATGGGGAAAAAGTTTGCGTTACCCATCAACAAAAGTAATTTTTCAACATTACATGTAATAGCCGACATGGAACAATATATACAGACTATAGAAGATAACATAGAAAAAGATGTTGCCAGAACAAGATTAGCCAATAAAATAAGCCATTTTAAGAGAAATATGGGAAGCTCAGAAAGGGAAAAATTTATACTTAAAGTTTTTAAAGAAACGAAGAGATTCTTGAAAATCCATGATGAAATTTTAGTTACACAGGCGGATAAAGGAAATAAAACAGTTATGATGTACAAAAAAGAATATAGTGAAAAAATGGAAAAATTATTAAACGATAAGGAAACGTACAAAGTAATAAGATCAGATCCTACAGAAA